>CM042697.1:328431461-329631461 GCA_023614405.1 Avena insularis
GATCCCAAGGTGGAGGCGGCGATCGAGGCGGCGGGGTGTGGGGCGCAGTTCCCGAGGCCGTGCGGGGCGGGGTGGCGGCTCGGCCAGGTGGGGTCCTCCTTTTGTGGGCCCCACGCGGGGTCCTAGTCCGATTCGGGCGCGGTGTTGGAGGAGGAAACGGAAATCGGCCCGAAATTCGGACCGTTTTTCTATCTTTTCATAAAACGGCGATAACTTTTCCGTACGAGCTCCGAATCGAGCGATTCTTGCTCCTACGGTTTTGTAAATTCGAGGGGAACAATCTAGGGTCAAGGGTTGGGCGAAACCACTAGGCTACAAGGGTGGACAACGCTAGTCCTACTAAAGCCTCCCGCAGGTGCCTCGTAGCAAAATAGGATAGGGTTTAGAAAATAGCGTTTCGCCGATTCTTTTCAATCGACGGTTTTGTATGGAAAAGTATGATGCGATGATATGAATGATATGCAGAACCAAATCTAAAATTTGGGATGTGACAAGACTAACCCCCTTAAGATGAATCTCGTCCTCGAGATTCGGCGCGGCTAGCAAATAGGTGCGGATAGTCCTCTCGGATGTCATCCTCACGCTCCCAAGTGGCTTCCTCTTCGGTGTGGTGGCTCCACTGTACCTTGCAAAATCTGATCGTCTTGGTATGGGTAATCCTCTCCGCTGTCTCCAGAATCTTGACCGGTTTCTCCTCATAGGTCAAGTCGTTCTCGAGCTGAACCTCCTCTAGCGGTACAGTGTCTCTCAATGGTGTATCTACCATCTCCGGATGGCACTTCTTCAGCTGGGATACGTGGAACACATTGTGAACAGCGGACAGAGCCTCTGGCAATTCCAACTGATAAGCAACTTCTCCTTTGCGTGCTAAGACCCGATACGGTCCAATAAATCGAGGTGCCAGCTTACCCTTAATTCCAAATCTCTTGATTCCACGAAGTGGCGACACTCTGAGGTATGCTCTATCACCTATCTCATACACCACTTCCTTGCGCTTGGCGTCAGCGTAGCTCTTATGCCTTGATTGTGCTACCTTCATTCGTCTCTAATCAAGGAGACCTTCTCCTCAGCCCTTGATCAAATCAGGTCCAAACAACTGACGTTCTCCTACTCCATCCCATAGCAATGGAGTCCGGCACCGTTTCCCATACAACACATCAAACGGTGACGTCTTGATGCTGGTTTGATAGCTGCTGTTGTAGGAAAACTCAGCATATGGCAGATTCTCATCCCAACTAGAACAATGAGCCAAGGCGCAAGCTCTCAGCATGTCCTCCAAAATCTGATTCACCCTCTCGGTCTGTCCATCAGTCTATGGGTGAAACGCTGTGCTAAACTCCAATCTAGTCCCAAGTGACTCATGCAGCTGGCGCCAGAAGTGTGAGTTAAATTGGGTGCCTCTATCAGATACGATACTCTTGGGAACTCCGTGTAGGCTCACAATTCTGTCCATGTAAATCTTGGCCAACTTTGCGCTCGTGTAGGTTGTCTTTACCGGTATAAAGTGGGCTACCTTGGTCAAATGGTCGACCACTACCCAAATAGAGTCATATCCTGACCTGGTCCTGGGCAGTCCTGTGATGAAATCCATTCCCATCTATCCCACTTCCAACTGCACGGCAATGGTCAGCAGCCCGGCTTCGTGTTCCGCCTTCACTCGGCTGCACACATCAGATAGGGCAATATGCTTGGCGATATCTCCCTTCATGTTGTTCCACCAAAATCTGCTCTTCAAATCCATATACATCTTTGTGTTGCCCGGGTGTATGGAGTATGGCGAGTTATGAGCCTCTTGCAGAATCAACCCCCTTATCTTCGGGTCACACACACAAACGATCTCCATACCACAAGGTACCATGCTCATCCTCGAATATCCTTTTCCCGATTCTCCTTCATCTTTTCCTTTAGCTCCTCTATTTCCTTGTCTCCTACCTGAGCCTTTATGATCCTGTCCTATAGCGTCGGTTGGACTTCCATTGTAGCCAGGTATCCTTCAGACACTACCTACAGTCAAAGGTCCTTGAATTGCTTGCACAAATCCTCGTGCACCACCAATTGTCAATCCATTGGCATAAACCTTCCGCTTAGAGCATCTGCCACTACATTGGCCTTTCCGGGTGGTATTGTAGATTCATATCGTAATCCTTGATAAGCTCCAACCATCTCCTTTGCCTCATGTTCAGTTCTTCTGCGTGAATATGTACTTCAGGATCTTGTGGTCGGTGTACACATCACGTTGTTTTCCCATTAAGTAATGCCTCCATACCCTGAGCGCATGAACCACGACGCTTAACTCCAAGTCGTGGGGTAATTCCGCCATGGTGCTTGAGTTGTCGCGAGGCATAAGACACCACTCTCCCATCTAGCATCAGCACACTCCCAAGTCCCTGTCGTGAAGCATCACAGTACACTTGGAAATCCTTCTGAAGATCTGGTAAACATAGAACAGGCGCAGTCACTAGTCGACGCTTCGGTTCCTGAAAGCTGGCCTCACATGCGTCTGACCATTCAAACTTCCTCCTTCTTCAAGTTCACCATCGGCTTAGCAATCTTGGAAAAGTTTTCAATGAACCTCTGTAATATCCAGCAAGTCCCAAAAAGCTTTGAATCTCTCCCGCATTCTTGGGCGCTTCCCACTGCCATTGCAAATACTTTGCTTGGATCAACAATGACTCCTTCTCCCGACACTACGGTCCAAGAAATCAACAGTGTTAAGCCAGAATTCACACTTGCTGAATTTGGCATACAAATGGTGTTCCCTCGCTCCATAATCACCGCAGATGTTTCTCATGCTCAAGATCATCCTTGGAATATATCAAGATGTCATCAATAAACACCACCACGAACTTGTCCAAGTACTCCATAAATACCTTGTTCATCATGGTCATGAAGTATGTTGGGGCATTCGTTAGTCCAAAAGACATGAATGTATACTCATATAAACCATACCTAGTGGTGAAGGCGGTTTTTGGTACGTCCTCCTCCCGTATCTTCAATTGGAAGTAGCCTGATCGCAGATCAATCTTGCTAAACACCTTCGCTCCTTCCAGTTGATCAAACAAATCATTTATGTTTGGCAGAGGGTACTTGTTCTTGATGGTTACTTCATTCAGCGAGCGGTAGTCCACCACTAATCTCTTGGTGCTGTCTTTCTTCTCCACAAATGTACAGTGTGCACCCCATGACGACGAACTAGGCTGAATGAATCCCTTGTCCAACCGCTCTTTCAGCTTCTTCAATTCCTTCAGCTCATCCACATCCATCTTATATGGTCTCTTTGCTATAGGTCCTGTTCAGATCGTGTCGATAAGAAACTCTACTTCCGCCGTGTGGCATCCCCGGCAGCTCTTCCGAAACACGCCGGGTAATCCCTAATCACCGGCACAAGATCCATGCTAACCCCTTAAGAGAATTCAACTTACACCTTCCTGGTCGCATACCGACTTGAATCTAATCCTCTTACCATCCGGGTTTTGAGTGAAACAGCTATGCGCACAATCTATGTGTCCCCATGCATAGACATCCAATCCATTCCCGAATAACGTCTAATCCCTGTGAATCCAACACTACCAAATGTGCACTGAAGTTGTGTGTTCCAATCCTCACAGTTAAATTGCGGCATCCCGCACTAGCTATCATATCTCCTCCAGGTGAACTCACTCTAATAGACCTTTGCATAGACTCAGTAGGTAGCTTATACTTATCCACAAATGCCCTTGATATGAATGAATGCGATGCACCAGTATCGAAAAGTATAAGTGCAGGGTGAGTGTTGATTGGAAACTTACCAATCACAAGGTCAGGCTCATCTGGAATCTCCTCCACATTCATGTGGTTCACTGTGGCCTTCTTGTTGTTGGTTGGCTTCAGTCCTTTCCTCTCCGGACAGTTTTCAGCATAGTGTCCCTTCTGTTTACACTTGAAGCATGTCACCTCACTCAGATCCTTCTTCACAAAGTTGCGATCGCGGTTGCGGTCATGTCCACCGTGTCCTCCAGAGTGATGAGAGTGTCCTCCCTTGTGGCTGTGGTGGTTGCTCTTGTGGTTGAAATGATGATGTCCATCGCCCCCATGGCGGTTGCGATCATGGCTCCCATAGTCACTCCCTCCATGCTTGGAGTATCCATCATATGAAGTACGAGACTTGTGATGTGAACCCGAGTGGTGATTGTTACTCTTTCTTTTGCGGTTCTCCACCTGTTTGTGCTTCCCTTCCAAGATCCTGGCCTTGTCCATAAGCTCCTAGAAAGTGGGGCAATAAACCACCAGTAGCTGTACTGAAAGCTCATCACTGAGGCCATCTAGGAATCTCTCCCTCCTTTTTGCATCAGTGTCAACATCCTCAGGTGCATAACGGGACAAGTTGTTGAACTCCTCAATGTACTCGGCCACGGTGCGATTGGTTTGGCGCAAGTTGCGGAACTCCTTCCTCTTCAGGCTCAGAACTCCTGAAGACACGTGGTTGGTCCTGAAACCTTCCTCAAACATTGCCCATATCACAAGATCCAGCCGGTGGGTCATCTAAAAGTGTCCCACCAAGAAGCGGCTGGTCCCTCCAGTAAGTGAGCGGCAAACCTCACCTTCTCAGCATCAGTGCATCCAACAGTTACCAGATCCTTGTTGACTGAACGCAACCAGTCGAGAGCAATCATTGGTTCAGTTGCAGTAGAGAACTTAGCTGGCCTTAGCCTCAGAAATCTGGTGAGAGCATCTCCCTGAGGCTGATTGTTTCCATTGTTGTTGTTCTGATTTGCCATGAACTGAGTCATCACTTGGGTCAGCTGTGCTTGAGCTGCCATGAGCTGCTCCAACTCAGTGGGTTGACAGCGGGGAGGCATCTGCGGTTCAGCACATGTAAGTTTAGAAAGATTCAACTACGATAATAGGATTCTACCCATGCATATGATCAAACAACAACAAACAATAGCAGACAATCACAAGCAAGCAACACATCAACAAACAAGTGATCCAGCAACATCCCAGGGGTTATCCTAGCAGTATATACCTACTGAAATAGTTTTACAAGAGTTGGCAATGGTTAACTAAACAGTTGATCAACTAAACAGCAAAAGCAGCAATCTGCCAGAACAGTCCAGCAGTGTTCACGAATTTTTTTACCTGACTTAGACTCGTCAGAAAATTTAGATGATTTTTGCACATACAGTAAAGAAGGTTTCGCACTAGCACTATTTTTTTCAGATTTTTCCCAGTTACCAGAAAAATATGAAAAATCGTACAGTACTGCTGTATCAGCAGAAAACTGCAGCGAAAATAACACAGATGTTAACCAAACTTGCCATAACTCTTTCATAAAATTCGCACAAAAAATTCCTGGGATATTGGAGTACACAAATAAGCAACTAAACACTCTTAAACTAAACATGACTAAGTTTTACATCGATCGAGACTAATCCTAACGATTTTACCTAACGAGGACTAATTGGTGGATTTCTATCTACTTCTTGAAGAGGTTGCGGTAGGTCCTTGCACTCATGCGTACGCTCGTCCACGGTTCAACCATGGCGGCGGAGTGTACACTTCTCCTGAATCATCACTTGAGATCTCAAACTCCACCTCTTATGGATCCTCCTCTTCTTCTTCACTCTCTACTGCGACTGCAACAACTTCATCTCCTCCACCATCATCGTCTCCATCATAATCATCCTCGTCCTCATCATCATCATCGTTCCCGCTGTCATCATCATCTCCATTGTTGCTATCATCTCCATTGTCATCATCAGAGGGTGGATTTAGCTGTGCTTGGAGAGCGGCAACCTGGGCTGTCATAGCTTCAATAGTTTGATCCCTTTCCTGGACGGTCCCTTGCAACTGTTGTATGTTCTGGGTGTTCTCCTGCACAGTACCATGAAGATGAGCTATGGTTTCATCTCTGGCTATCAGGGCATTCTCCAGAACTCCCACAGCTTCATGCAGGGTGTCAATCTCCTGTCCTTGGACCACCATACCATTGCTAGCAAAATCTGCAATCTCCTTTATCATCATCACTTTCTCAGCTAGAGCTCCATTCTCCCTTTCCATGTCCTCTATGTGCCTCCGACGGGGCGGCATGTTGTTCCTGTCGCCCGGGGTAACCACAATGTGCCCATCTTCATCACGCCTTCCATAGTCACGGTAGGGTGAATCTGTTGGCAGTAGGTGTCGGACATTATGGCACTGGCGAGACAGGTCTTCATGTATGGCCAAGTTGATTCCAAGTCCCCAGTTGCAGTAGGTCTTGGTGTAGATCAAATGCACTGGGTTTGGCAAGGCGGCATCCATGAAGATGAAGGTAGTGATCTCCCATGCATCCTCTCCATATCCATAGGTGTACAACCTTCTTCCCTTGAACATGGGCAGTGGCAATCCCAATGACTGCGAGAGCTGAGCTAACTGCCTTGCAAAGGGTCTTGGTGACTCCATGGTGGCATACTCAGTCCTGACTTCTCCCATCTATCAAGTAAAAGAGGAAAGTGTGAGAATAGCATATGGTAAGAATTTACGAGGGTGAAAGGCATAAGATGAAAGACAGAGTTAATATAGGCTTTAATAATTCTATGGTTTCCTAATCCAATCCTAGGTCACGATCCTACAGTCGACACACGGGCTCTGATACCATCCTGTAACACCCCGGTTCTGAAAAGACCGTGGCTTCTATGTGACATGCTAATCCCTGGATCGGTTCATTGGCCCACAATAGAATAAGATGAATAACATAGCAAAATATCCGTGTATCATAAATAACAAAGATCCAGAGTACCATTATTACAATAAAAGCTTAGCCCAAAGCTAGCTCAAATTATTCAGGTAGCAACATAAATAAAGTAAATCCTCCATTCTTCAAATTTCCCACAAGTGAACAAGTGCCGAGTGGAGTACCGTGGCCTATATCGATTACTCAGAATCGGAATAACCTGCAACATGAAACGTAGCAGCCCCGAAGGGTCAATACATGGAATGTATGGCAAGTAGAGCTAGTAAAGGAGACAATAACACTAACATCTACATGCATATTTGGCAAGTGGAGCTGTTCCGCTTGCATTTGCAAATACCTTTTTTCCTACTTTCATAAACAGTTTTTGATTTTCTTTGAAAAGATCCCAATTAAGTTAACCCAAAAATATTGAAACAATTATGAAATTGGAATGAGCGAGAAACATGTCATGGAATCAATATCAAGCAACTCAGTTGTCCATAACCGGGGACACGGCTAATCGATTAGATTATACACCCTGCAGGGGTTAGTACACTTTACCCATGTGACTTGGCCAGCCCAGCTCGTACCATCACTCTCATTTTGGGTGATGATAGGGAGAAGTCCAAGATGGGACCGTTCGGGAAGTAGCTCCCCAATCCCGACGCGCACCGGTCCAACCTACCAAAATTCTACATCTCTGGATACACGGGTTCGGGTTACCACAACCTACTAAGTCCAACCAACCACCCATTCCATTATTGGCACATGGTTGTACACGTAAGCTACATAATAAAGAAGCCAATCAATCTCTCTTGATACCTGGGTGCCTTTCCGCAATGAAACCACCAAAAATTATCAATACCATCACACCCAGGAGATTCATTGATTAAGTTGTTTTAGTTTTCACAAACCAATACTTTTAGAAACAACTTTCAGTGATGTAACCCAGCCCTCGATCATCAGAGCATGGCTAAGCACATCTACCATCGGTGGTTCATCTACAAGGAAGGCCCTACCACATAATAGGTCATAGCATAGCGATAGTATCATCCTACACATGCATCTACAAAATACACGACAATGCATTGAAAATAGTAGGACGATATCATGAACAAAGTAGCATCTACTTGCCTTGGTTGTAGCGGTCGGAAGAACAATCCACACGAGCAAGCTGCCACTCGTCACAATCTACACGATACAATTGCATTCATAAACAAACAATTCCACAAACATATGCAACAAAGATGATGCATGAAGGTATGCAAGGCAAGTGAATTGGTGCTACAGCTGCACCACATAATCCTAATCAATAATACTACTGATTGCATGCATGGAAAATAGTTTTAGCGCTAGGAAAACTATTAGACAAAAGTAATGCTCAAAACTAGAGCTAGAACTCAAATAATCCACTACCGGTAGTATACTGTTTGTAAAATCTTGGAAATATTCTACCGCATAGGCATCGCTGATTGGAAACAGTACCAATTGGAATTACTCAAAAAGGAATTATAAAACTCCCCGAGTAATTAAAACACTGCAGAAAGCCACTAGACATTTTCTGCAGAAGTTTTTACTGTAAGCCTATCTTGTTAATTCACTAGGAGATTCCCCTCGTTCCACTGAATCCAGGGACATATCATACGTGATTTTTGGAGCTATGGATCTTTTTCTACGAATTTATTACTCCAAAAAGGCCACTAACTAGTTTGATTAAACTGTACTAAACCTTGCAGCAAAAGTCTGAACCAAAGGTACAGCAAGGTTCTACACGACTTACTGAATCTACACATATTTTATTTGCAATTTTTGTCCAAGCGGTTTAATTTCTACGCAATTTACAAATTTCTACCGAAAACTGTCAACTAAAACGATTAACGAAAATAACCAGTCAACTGTGTCTGTTGACTGGTCAACGCGTCTGCTGACTGGGCGCTGACTGGACGTCTGACTAGTCAACGCCTGGATGCTGACCAGTCAACGGCTGATCTGATCCGCTGATCTGAAATCTAACGGTGGCTGCAGGCTTACCGGAGACAAACGGCGAAACGAACTCCGGACGGTGCGGCGATCGGTCACGGCGACGACGGTTACCTGCGCGGTAGGGGAAACGATCAGCGCACGGGTCACGAAGAAGAAGAAGAAGAAGCGCGCGGGGCGGCTCGGCAGCAGCAGCGCGGCGCGCGGATGGCGAGGCAGCGAGGCGGCGGCTGGCGCGGCTCGGCGGCAGGCGCGGCGCAGCGGGCTGCGGGGCGTGGCGCGGGCGGCGACCGCGGGAAGAGGGCGGCGCGGCGGCGCGGAAAACGAGGAGGCGGGGCGGCGGTCACGCGGGTACCTAGGGGCTCGGGGCGGGCGGCTTAGCGGCGGCGTGGAGGAGAGGCGGCGCTGGCGCGGGTTTCGAGGAGGAGGCGGCGAGGCGGGGCGATCCCGAGGTGGAGGCGGCGATCGAGGCGGCGGGGTGTGGGGCGCGGTTCCCGAGGGCGTGCGGGGTGGGGTGGCGGCTCGGCCAGGTGGGGTCCCCCTTTTGTGGGCCCTACGCGGGGTCCTAGTCTGATTCGGGCGCGGTGTTGGAGGAGGAAACGGAAATCGGCCCGAAATTCGGACCGTTTTTCTATCTTTTCATAAAACGGCGATAACTTTTCCGTACGAGCTCCGAATCGAGCGATTCTTGCTCCTACGGTTTTGTAAATTCGAGGGGAACAATCTAGGGTCAAGGGTTGGGCGAAACCACTAGGCTACAAGGGTGGACAACGCTAGTCCTACTAAAGCCTCCCGTAGGTGCCTCGTAGCAAAATAGAATAGGGTTTAGAAAATAGCATTTCGCCGATTCTTTTCAATCGACGGTTTTGCATGGAAAAGTATGATGCGATGATATGAATGATATGTAGAACCAAATCTAAAATTTGGGATGTGACATCACTTCTCATTGAAAACTGTCAGAAAGTTTTAAAGCAAGTCGATGATTTGGAACAGATAAGAAGACTGACAAGGGCAGAGTGGAATTTTAGGATGATTCTTAAAAATCATATTGTAAGATTACTGTCTTATGAACAACAGTATTGGAAAAAGAGATGCACTGAAAGATGGATTAAGTATGGTGATGAAAATTCAAAGTTTTTCCATAGAGTGGCTACTGAAAGGCATAGGAAGAATTCCATTGCAGTGCTTCATTCAGAGAATGATTCAATCATTATTGACCATGATGGGAAAGCACAGCTGCTCTTCCAAGCTTATAAATTGAGATTGGGAATTTCTGAACCCCATGAGATGAAATTTAATCTGCAAAGTTTGTTCTCACCTTTAACTGGCCTTCATGAGATTTGTTCACCTTTTTCAAAGAATGAGATTGATAAGGTAGTTAAGAAAATACCTTTGGATAAAAGTCCTGGCCCTGATGGCTTTAATGGATGCTTTCTTAGAACATGTTGGGATTTTATGGCTACTAATTTTTACAAACTTTGTGATCTGTTTCATCAAGGAAAGGCCAATCTGGATAGTATTAATAGTTCATTTATAACTCTAATCCCAAAAAAGAGTTCTCCAACTGGTGTGAATGATTTTAGGCCAATCTCTTTGTTAAACAATTCATTGAAATTGTTGACAAAAATTTTAGCAGACAGATTGCAGAATTGGCTTCCAAGACTGGTTAGTGAAAATCAGTATGGTTTTATAAGAGGAAGAACTATCCAAGATTGTTTAGCTTGGACTTTTGAGTATATCTATCAATGTCAAGCTTCCAAAAAAGAAATTGTGGTGTTAAAACTAGATTTTGAAAAAGCTTTTGATATGGTGGAACATGATGCCATAATTGACATCCTTAAAGGCATGGGTTTTGATGAGCTATGGCTAAAGTGGATAAGATGTTTACTTTCATCTGGGCACTCTTCAATTTTAGTAAATGGAGTTCCAGGAAAAAGTTTCAAATGTAAGAGGGGAGTCAGGCAGGGGGATCCTTTATCACCTTTATTATTTGTGGGTGCTTCTAAACTACTTCAAAAGGTGATTAATAAGGAACCTCTGATTGGAAATTTTAATCTTCCAATTCCTTGTGGGGGTAAATTTCCTGTCATTCAATATGCAGATGATACTATTTTGGTTGTCAAAGCCTCAAATGAGGAAGTCATCCATCTGAAAAATATATTATTGGATTATGCTACATCAACTGGGCTGAAATCAACTTCCATAAATCCAGCCTAATTCCAATTAATATTACTGAGGCTAGGGCTCAAGAATTAGATACTATCTTTGGATGTGCTATTGCAAAAATGCCTTTCACATATTTAGGACTGCCTATGGGGACTACAAAGCCTATAGTTACTGATTTATTACCTTTGGTTGACAGAATTGAGAGGAAAATGACAAGTGCTACTCTTTTAATGTCTCATGCTGTGCAATTCTATCTTCAATAGCTACATATTCAATGTGTACTATTGAAATTCATCATAAGATTATAGAATATGTGCAGAAGATCAGAAGAAGATGTTTATGGACAAAAAGCACTGATAATGGTGAAAAGTGTGTTTCTTTGGCTGCTTGGGATATGGTTTGTAAGCCTAAAAACAAAGGAGGTTTAAGAGTCTTAAATATGAAGCTACAGAATCAAGCTCTACTGCTTAAATTTCTAAATAAGTTCTATAATCATCAGGACATACCCTGGGTGAATCTTATCTGGTCAACTTATTATCAACATTCAGTTCCTCATGCTACTAATCCAGTGGGATCTTTTTGGTGGAAATCAATTCTGAAATTATCCCCTATTTTCAAAGGAATAACATCATGCACAGTTAAACAAGGAAATAATGTGCTTTTTTGGAAGGACAAATGGAATGATGAGATTAAACAGCAGTCTTATGCAAGATTATTTTCTTATGCACTGAATGAGGATATTACGGTCAGAGATTTTTGTTCTGCAGAGTATTATCAAAATCTGTTTCACAATCCACTTTCCTTACAAGACTTACAAGAGCTACATCAATTTGAAATGGAAATTTCTAATCTGAGCTTGACTGAACAGTGTCAGGATGAATGGAAATTTGTTTGGGGAGACAATTATACTTCACAGAAATATTATAAATTCCGCTTTAGGTTGCTTCAACCACCTATGCAATTTTCATGGATATGGAAATCTAAACTATGACCAAAGCTGAAGGTCTTCTCCTGGTTACTGCTCTCAGATAGATTAAATACCAAGAATATGCTTCGAAGAAGGAATTTCAATGTGGGTCAAGGCCAAAATCACAATTGCCCTATGTGCAACCTTAATACTGAAGAAACCCTGGATCATTTATTCTTTTTCTGTCCATTCAGTATAGCTTGCTGGCTCAGATGTAATATCACTTGGATGGGTACAGGGTGCAGATTCCAATTACTGAATCAAGATAAACAAACTTTTCAGGAACATCTCTTCTTTGAACTGTTTGTTATTTCAGCCTGGGGAATTTGGAAAGAAAGGAACAATCTTATATTTCAAGGAATTGCACCATCAATTCAAGCTTGGAGAGCTAGGGTGAAATCAGACTTACAATTGCTTAGGTTCATGGCTAACCAAAACCAAAACCTGGAACAAACCATAGATTTTTTTATTGATACAATTTAGTTATTCTTGATTTTCTATTCCTATTGCTGCCATGGCAGCTCTTTGTATATATGTAACTTTTATCTGATCAATATAGTACCACAGTAGGAGCCTCTCCTACTATTTATGGTCAAAAAAATCATAAATAATGCATTACATTACTATGCATATTCATGTTGCTTCTTTAAATATTGTCCTTACTCGGAAATAATGATGTTTTGTAGACATAGAAGCTCAAGGTCCAGTTCAAGCATCCGACTTCACTACCTTGCAATCACAAGGCAAGTTCATCACTTGCTCATGTGCTTTGAAGAGTCTTTATCAAAGTATTTGCAAATTGTGTGTTATCATCTATGTTTCAAGGAAGGAAGATATTATTCTCTCAAGTAAATAAATTGTTGATATCATCCTAAGTGATGATATAATGGAGCAATAGAACTTAGGTTTCTATTTGCAACAGTGATGATTAACTAGAAACTTAACCACCCATGACATCAATGATTCTAGCCGCCGTATGTCACGCGTTAACCATGAGATTTGGAATGGGACGGAGAAGTCAGCTGTATCTTCTTCCTCTTGCATGTAGCGGGATGTGCAGGTTGTGGCTGTTATCCTCGTAGCGTGCATATTAATTGGTAATTCGTAGAGGATATGCAGCATATGGTAGGAACCCTCATCGTCCCATGATAGTTCTGGCATCTAACGGTTTGTACAAACCATTGCCGTAATTCAATGGGTGGGCATGGTGTACACCAAGGAGTCATGCGAGGTCGCAAAGGGGGCAGTTATTGGCTTGGATCACCTACAGGGCCCCACATCATGGAATTATGGACGGAAAAGTATGCCCGGTTGTGCAACAAGGAGTTGATCTCTCATGGGTAAAGTAACGCACCTCTGTAGAGTGTAAGAACTGTAACTTGTTACTCCCTATTCTGGTAAGGAGCTACGAACACGGCAGGAAAGGAACTCCATGAAAGTTCTGGTAAACCTATGAAGGCTGATGGGCATAGTTTTTAATAATAAAATAAATCTTTAAAGAAAGATTTATGAAAACTGCATAGTGCCAAGGATTTATAGTCCGAGGTGGTAGATAGAGCATCAAACTTCCCACCTTGCATATAATGAACTTGCTGGGTAACGCTGTTAATCACCTTTTCGTTTGATCCCCTGCTTAGACTCTAAGGATCCCGAAGATACTCCAATGTATGCATGAGAATGTCAAGATGATGTCTTCTACGAGGAGCCTGACCTGTCAAGTGGTGTTGAAGGAGTGGATTATGAGAGCCGATATGGAGTAGATGGCAACGAATCAGCTTAGTTGCCCTAGTTATTAGTAATCAACGGAGCCGAGCAGCATGAACCTTATATAATAAGCTGCTGAGCTCAACTCTTAGTTGGAGTTGTTACTTTCAACTTCCGCTGAAACACTATATTTTGGTTTGTAAGTTGAATCTTTTGAAGTCTTGAACTTCTGGTATTGTAATATTAATAATGAGTGTATGTTTGTAATATGGACCTGCAATGTTTCTGTTGTACCACTCTGAGGGATGTGATATTTACGGAACGGTGTTCTGTGGATGTCATGTCAATGACTATAGTATACTACACATGCAGTGGTATGCTGGGTCACCAAATAGTACTGATCCCAAACTAGGGGCATTCATCGAAATACGAGATCTAACACAAGAGGATTAGCTACTATAAAAATACCTAGCATCCAACGATTGAAAATATGAATAGCCGAGCCCTAATAACACATGATCAGGCATCCAACGATGGGAATGGGGGAATAAGAAAGGAAGGGTAGAAAACTCTAGTTACCTCCGACCATGGTTCGGCTAAGCTGGTATCGAAGGGGTTCTCCGGCCTGATGTAATCGTTCAACTCGTAGGGGTCCCAGCCATGTGGGATTTGCCGGAGACCGACAGGGGTCTACTCGCAGGTGGCTACGGCAGAAGCGGGGACGAGGGCCTGTACAGGGAAGGCGGCTACCTTCGATGCCTCGATGGGGGCATGTCTGGGGATGGGGGGCCTCCTCGCTGGCGACTACGGCAGAAGCGGGGACGGGGGTCTGGACAGGGATGGTGGCTGCCTTCGATGCCTCGACAGGGGCCTATACGGGGACGGGGGCCTCCTCGCCGGTGGCCTTGGAGGCGACGATGGCCACCGCGCCGTTCTTCTCCATTGTCGGCGTGGTTGGGGTTTTTTTTGGGGGTTTGCAGAAGGTGATGAGACAGTGGATATGATTGCGTGAGTGAGAGTGAGGAGGCCTCTATAAAGGTGAAGGGAGGAGGCATTTCGTTGCACCACCGTGCACCGCGTAACCGCATAAGCTACTATGCCGTGCACGAACACACGCGTCCACAACCGCCCCATGCACCGCGACACTCGTACCGTGCATCACATTTCCCCCCTCGTGTCTAACCTTGGCCACATAGTTGTGCTTAGTTATACCCTCGAGTGTAACACTAGCAGTTTTGTTGTACTCAGTTTTTCCCTCCAGTACTAACACTGCCGTGTGCAATATACTCACTTTTACCCTTCGGTGGCTGGTCAACAGAGAGTCAACAAATGGGTTTTAGCTAGCTAATTGAGTCATTTATGTAAAACAAATTAAAAAAGATCAAAACATAGTGGCATCTACCCAGGGAGTCTTATTACGTGACCTGCCACCATAACAAATGTATATAAATCAAGTTTTAATCTAAATCACCACTTCTCAAATCACCTACTACCTATGAAGGTTCATGGCTTTCTACTCAAGCATCATCCCAAAACATTCCTCCCCAAAACATAATTTGTCTAAATGAGGGAATAATTGTCAAACTGATATATATTTGAATTGCAAATAGTTTGATGTATGCCAAGATGTATTTTATCGTATAAAAGAAGCATTTTCCATTTTTTAAATCTCTTTCTGTTTTCTATTTGAACACCCTTGTCAGTTTTGCCCTTGGTTTTTAAGATCTACTCAGTTTTGCCTATGGTTTTTAAGTTATACTCACTTTCCCCTCTCTCTTAGTCACAAACTCTCACACCTATGCTCATCTTGGCTGCTACGCTCTGATTGGTCGAGAAAGTTGTCACGTGGATCGTACCCACCAACTGTTGATCCTTTGATTGATCCTCTATGATCTAGCGGACAGGAGAACCCCTGCATCTGTCGGGGGCACCCTATATCCATGCAAAAAAATGAGTTTGCCACCGATAATTTAACTCCATAAACAACTGATTTTGAATATAATTTGAAGGGAAAGTGTTCAAAGGTTTATAATTTTCGTATACGCAAGTTTAGGGATCACTTTTCATGCTCTAAAAAATGGTAAACTCTCAAGATTTTCTTAGGACGCTATAATTTTAAAGTGTTCAAGAGTTATGTCAATTATAAACACTCTTTTACATTAAGAGTTGTATAATTTTTCAATTTGAAAGTGTTCAAGAGTTGTGTCAATTATAAACACTCTTTCACATTAAGAGTTGTATATTTTTTTAATTTGAAAGTGTTCAAGAGTTGTGTCAATTATAAACACTCTTTTACATTAAGAGTTGTATAATTTTTTCAATTTGAAAGTTTTCAAGAGTTGTGTCAATTATAAACACTCTTATACATTAAGAGTTGTATAATTTTTTTTAATTTGAAAGTGTTCAAGATTTGTGTCAATTATAAACACTCTTTTACATTAAGAGTTATATAATTTTTTCAATTTGAAAGTGCTCAAGAGTTGTGTCAATTATAAACATTCTTTTACATTAAGAGTTACATTTTTTTTATTTGAAAGTGTTCAAGAGTTGTGTCAATTATAAACACTCTTTTACATTAAGAGATATATAATTTTTTTTAATTTGATAGTGGTCAAGAGTTGTGTTAATTATAAACACTCTTTTACATTAAGAGCTGTATAATTTTTTTAATTTGAAAGTGTTCAAGAGTTGTGTCAATTATAGACACTCTTTTACATTAAGAGTTGTATAATTTTTTTAATTTGAAAGTGTTCAAGAGTTGTGTCAATTATAAACACTCTTTTATATTATGAGATGTATAATTTTTTTAATTTGAAAGTGTTCAAAAGTTGTGTCAATTATAAACACTCTTTTACATTAAGAGTTGTATATTTTTTTTTAATTTGGAAGTGTTCAAAAGTTGTGTAAATTATAAACACTCTTGTCCATTAAGAGTTGTATAATTTTTTTAATTTTTAAAGTGTATAAGAGTTGTGTCAATTATAAAGACTCTTGTAAATTAATAGCTGTATAATATTTTTAATTTAAAAGTGTTCAAGAGTTGTGTCAATTATAAACACTCTTGTATATTAATAGTAGTAAAAAAATTTAATTTGAAAGTGTTCAAGAGTTGTGTGATTTTCTTATCCCTTTATTATACATCCATCTCCCTATTTTTTAATTATTAACACTCTTTCACTTGATTGCAGCCGAGACATTAACTCGATAGACCAATTAAATCATCCGAATGGCTCGCCGGCCGTATACTCCACAACAAGCACCCCCGTCTAAACGGAACATTTTGGTGGGAGATCTAATCTTCTCTGCGCACGGTTTCCATTGTCATCCTTCATACAGGTCAACGGGACGGCACCATACTGCGGCCAGGACGAACGGGAGGCCGAAGTGAAGCTCGACAAAGGTTCACCATCGCTGGAGAAGAATAAAGGGGAGGCAATAGCACGGGTGCGGGGTTGGCTCACGTGGATAAGTTGTGGGTCCCATGCTGATCTCGATAAGTGGAGAGAGGTGTCCACTACGGGAACCAACTAAACACGGCCCCGCTTTTCAGCATGTAATGGCAAGGGTCCATTACGGGACCTGACAGATCGCAGCCCCACTTATCAGCATGTAACAGCGAGGGTCCACTACAGGACCTGACTGAATGTGGCCCCACTTGTCAGCATTTAACGACAAGGCTGACCGACAGCGAGTTTTAGACCGTGCGACAGTTTCATAATAGGAAATGGGCAAAAGTGAGGAAAATCTAAGCGGCTGGTGAAAAGTGAGTACAACTAAGGAACCAAGGGCACGAAAATAGAAATCCCAAAAGGAAAAGACTGGAACTGTCCAGCTTAAGTATATAGATGATATACGTGTTATGGTTGTATTCTTTGCTTGTTAAACAATGTGGTTATTGGGTATTGGATACCGAATTGGTTGGTGTGAAATGTCATGCAAGACAACACACTCCATGAACTGCAATGACCTAGGTAACCAGCAAGAGAATATGTGATGATGTTCATCGAAAACAAACAAAGTGTTGTTGTGTTGCTCGTTAACATCAAATCTTACCTTTAAGATTTGTTTCAATAATTGTTATTTTGATAAGGTATTATGAGAACAAAAGGGTTGTTCAAATAATTTCCATAATCCATAAAAGATGGATGATTTACAAATCTAGTTCCAGAAATCACATCCATAAAACTAAAATGCTAAAAATTTAGTAAGACAAATGATTGAAAGATCACTTAAGAAGTGACATCGATGTTTAAATTATATTGGAAAGAAAACATGTAGAAACTCCATGTTGATGGAATTTTAGAGTCTTTTGATTTTGATCAAATGACGCTTGTGAGAATTTCCTGGAGATAATTAAAACTACGTTCAAAGGCCGAAATAGAACGAACAGCTAACTTATTGGAATTTGTACATATTGATATATGTAGTTCATTATGTTAGTCGTGAGTGATGGATTTCAACTTCATATGATTTCTCTGAAAATTTGAGTGAATATATGTTTATATTTACTTAATGAGGAAGAAGTGTGAAAGATTTGAAAATGTTCAAATACTTTCAAGATGAAGTGGAAAATCATTGTAACAAGAAAATAAAGATTTTATGATTGGATCATAAAGGAAGATATTTGAGTTACAAGTTTAGCATAGCACCTCAGATTTGAGGAATCGTTCCATGGATTTGCATTTCCCGAAACACCATATGAGTATGGAGTGTTCGAGATATGTAATGAAACCTTGTTTGACAGGGTGAAATCAAAGGTGTCGGTTATAAAACTTCCATTATATTTTAAAGATTAAAGCTTTAGTGACTACTGCTTTTATAGTGAAAAGAACTCAATAGTGATCCGTTGAAATGACACCATATAATTTATGGTCTGGGATAAAATCCAAGTTGTACTTTCTTAAACTTTGGGGTATGCTAGGCATAAGTAAAATGTTTACAAAAAAAGTCGGATGTGTAGGGTTCGCAGCATAGAAAAAAATTCCTGTGATGGGAACTATATGCACCAAGATCCATCTATCTAGATACAAGAAACGGGTGGATATACATCCACAGAATACATACCCTCGAAGACCGAAAATCTTTAATGAGGTTATACTCGTGGATGATGTAGTTGAATGCTTGCCGATATCAAGATCGAGAAGAACTCCAGCCGGTCTAGCAGGTCCAACACCATCAAGTCCAGCACCGCAAATCAGTGGTGCATCCATGATCGCACACATGTTTGGGTATCCTGACAACGTTCGTGCCCTTGCTCCAGCGAAGCAGCGGAAGCAACAAATCCTTCTAGAAAAAGCCACCGGGAAGATGTATCTCACTGATCCGAGACCATGGAGAAGTTCTAAAGGGGGGAGAGATATCCTTCACGGGGAGGTGTGAGTGAGATGTGAGAGGAGGGGCTCCACTTATAGGAGGAGGGGGCAGCCCACTAATGTCTACGCACACTACTATTCTTGTAGACAGTGTTGGGCCTCCATGTGCAGTGGTTTGTAGAACACCAGCAAGTTTCCCTTAAGTGGATCACCCAAGGTTTATCAAACTCAGGGAGGAAGTGGTCAAAGTTATCCCTCTCAAGCAACCCTGCAATCAAGATACAAGAAGTCTCTTATGTCCCCAACACACCCAATACACTTGTCAGGTGTATAGGTGCACTAGTTCGGCAAAGAGATAGTGAAATACAAGTAGTATGGATGATTATAAGTGGTAATTGCAATCTGAAATAAAAGTGGCAGCAAGCAAACATGTAACATGACTGATTGTAAATGGTGTTTCAATGCTTAGAAACAAGGACTAGGGATCATACTTTCACTAGTGGCACTCTCTTATAAATATCTTCTCTTCATGATGCTACTCTGAACTATTCTCCGGTTGGATAACTCCAATCCACGGTAGGGATACAAAATCTATCCTTAAAGTTCACATTCCCCATCTAGGTAACCCAACCCTGTCACTTTGAGCGCTAGATGGTTCTAACAAACACCACAATTTCATATAGACATCCAACTCAAATTATAGTCATGATAAGTATTTCTTTAATCTTTAGCCTAAGTGCCACATGGTGTGCACACTGTCAACTTCACACACGTGGGGATAAGCGGAGATAACAATAATTAAAGCACTTGAGTAGCAGAGTAGATCTACTTATTCAACTAGATTACAAAGCTCATGATCACAATAAGATCACGCATAGAGAGAAAGATGAACACATAGCTACCGGTAGAGCCCTTAGCCTCGAGCGAGAACTACTCCCTCCTCATCATGGGAGTTAGCAACGGCGATGGAGATGGCGGTGGAGTTGATGGAGATGGCTCCGGGGCCAACTCCCCGTCCCGGCAGGGTGCCGGAACAGAGACTTCTATCCCCCAAATGTCCTCTTCAGTGGTGGCGGCGTTGTGGAATTTTTCGTGGATTTCTGATCTGCATATGGTTTACGTCTAGGGGAGACGTATATGTAGGCGAAAGGGCAAGGTCGGTGGAGCCTTGAGGGGCCCACACCATATGCTGGCGCGCCCTAGGGTGGGCCCATGCCACCCTATGGTGTGGCCGCCTTGTGGCTCTTATTTGTCTGCCCTTCGGTCTCTATGTCGTGTCGAGTAAAATATTGACTTTGGCTTTTGTTCCATCCAATTCTGAGAATATTATTTACTAGCTTTTGTGAAACCAAAAACAGCAGAAAATAGGCAACTGGCACATCGGCATCTTGTCAATAGGTTAGTTCCAGAAAATGTATAAAAATGCCTCAAAGTGTAGACAAAACATAAGATAGTTGATACAAACCAAGCATGGAGCATCAAAAATTATAGATACGTTTACGACATATCAAGCATCCCCAAGCTTAACTCCTACTCGTCCTCGAGTAGGTAAGTGATAAAAAGAATAATTTTTGAGGTGACATTCACCATCACAATCTTGATCAAAATATTGTAAAGCATTGATAGTTGGGATCATAGTACTTTAAACATGAGCATGAAAGATGTAGTTCTAACAATAAGACATAGCAACTATATAACATGAAAAGGTACAAACAAAAGATCATGAATAATAATGCATTGAAAGACGTTTGTTTGTTTCACATATAGAAAACGTAGCATGTGTGGTATTCAGCTTGTCCCTCATGGTGTAGCAAAACATAAATGCATATGACACCTTCAAAGTTCAGAAGGGTGACTAGATACAAATAATTTAAGAACAAGGAATATAAACATTATGAAACAATCAATAAGTTTTGGGACAATGCACATTAAACTAAAAATGACAACTATGCTCTCTTAATTGGTGAATAAAGATAGAATATGGAGACTCAACATAAAGGTAAAAAGAAAGGCCCTTCACAGAGATAAGTAGATATTTCAAGTTTCGTAAAGAGTTTCAAAAATTATGGTACTTTTTAGCTTTCAGCTCTCATTGCCCCTATTATTGGCATCTTGAAGTGGTTAAGCTTAAAGTGAAACAAATATGAAGTATATGCTTGATAGATCATAAGTTGGAAATCTCATGTCCCTTGAGTACGAGGGTCGTTCCTCATGCTACTCAACTTTAGTTACAAGCAAGTTCTTGTCATTGTAAGTATATGTGTATCATAGAGAACCGCCAATGGGGTACCCCTTGCCCCATAACACAGGAGCTATCCATATCAAAAGGACAAGGCAACGGACAATGAGCATCTCAACGGTCTTTTTATTTACCATGAGCATGGTGTTTTTTTCTTTTCTCTTTTTCTCTTTCTTTTCTAAAGATGTTTCATATATTGCTCACTATGGTTATGTTGCAAGTTTCCACCATGATTAGGCATGGCTTAGGCTAGCCTCCTAGGCGTTTTTCTAACACATATACAATACTCCATGGACTTACAAGCTCCCCTTTTATTTCACACCGTCGACATCCATAAACAAAAGAGCATGATATCAACTGGATATATATGTACAAGTGTTGAAAGCGTTCCCCATGACACCATGGTTTTACTAACTCCCAACTTATAATTTACAAGCATATAAGCAACATAGATGGGCACAATGGTTCAAGTTTATTAAGTGCAAGAAAATAAAGTGTGCCATCAAGTTTGTGAGAGCTTTAATCACTAATTTTCACATAACAAGTTTAATTTGGAAGATAGATAAACACATGAATATACTTGGAATGGTGTAACACAACATGCATAGGAGTTTATAGTGGACTCTTTGGAATAACTTGGTTTCTTGGGAGTTGGATGCACGAGTAGAGCTCATACTCAGTACAAGTGGAGGCTAGCAAGATACTGGGAGCGACCAACTAAGAGAGCAATAATGGCCATAATCCTGCAAAGCGACAAAACATTATTAATTAAAGCATAAAGTGATATCACAAGTCAAAAACTAAATGATCATAGAGGCTAAGGTGACTGGTTCATACTCTTAACATGGTGTAAGCATGTGCCAAGTCAACCCAAATAAAGCATCAAAGGAGAATACCACAATACTATGCTTTTGTATGGTAAAACAACGCATGATTCTTTCAAGGCACATTAAGCAATCTCAATTGTTTGGAACAAGTCATGCTACAACAATAATCACTAAGAATATGGTCAAAGAAACATCCAACATAACATGATAAAGTCTAATCCACAGTCAAAACAAGCTTCCTTTTGTACCACTATAAGCATGAAACTTCCTACTCTTTTCCAACACCAATCGACTTATTTGAAAAAACTCACAAAGATTATAATCAATAAAGATTAGATATCTTGTATCAAAAATTTACAAAGAAGAACTAAAAATTTCTAAGCAGAAAGCAGAAGAAAACTAAAGCTAAACGCAGTGCTAGCAAAAGTGAACACTCACAGAACAATAAGAGTGCAAACTAGAGTGTGCTAAAAAATGAAAATGGAGTATGTCTCTCTCCAAAAGAAGTGTGTTGTGATAAAACCAACTTATTGCGGCAAACCAAACAAAAGAAAACTAAAAACAAAAACAGAGACGCTCCAAGAACAACACAATAGTGCATGAAGCAATAAAAATAAAGTGTCTAGAAAGAAGACCTGAGAGTTTTTTTAATTGATGAAGAAGGGGATGCCTTGGGCATCCCCAAGATTTGATGCTTGTAACTATTGAATATTTCTTGGGGTGACACGGGTGGCATCCCCAAGTTTGAGATTTTGTCCATTCTTCATCTTATCACATTATTCTTCCCCTACACTTGAAATTTCCTTCATACAAAACTTCACATAATCTTCATTAGCAGCATTAGTGTATTCAAGATAATAAGACTTTGGGTTTAGTTTCAACACAAGTAAAACCTCCATTAAAACACAAGATACTGTAGAAAATTATTTTAAAAGATCAAGTGATCAAAGAGAACTCAAAAGAAACCGATTAAGAGGCAAATGCAAATAATGGAAGAGATCTATCAAAACAGACCAGCAGGTAAAAACCCATTTTTTCAAGACATTATGTTGCTCAAATCGAAAAGTGTTAAACTAACAGAAGTTGGATAATAACCTGGGGAATATCCTCAGAAAATTACAGCTCAATCCGACATACAAGGATTTTTCACAAATTTTTACAGTAAAGCACAAAAATCTGTTTCGGGACAGCAACTTCCCCAAATCTTACTTCTCTCTCATTAGAGGTTATTATTGGCACAAAAATGACACAAAAAGGATAAGGAGAGGTTATTATATAGGTAATAACTTCCAATACTCAACAAAAGAAAAACTTACTGAAAGCAAAAATATAATGGGTTGTCTCCCAAAAGCTCTTTCTTTATAGCCATTAAGATAGGCACAATAATTTTGATGATGCTCTCATAAGAAATGTGAATTTAAGTAAAAAAATAGCATCAAGAAATAAAAAAAAAATTAGTCTAACACACTTCCTATGAAAAATAATCTTGTAAAGAAACAAGTCACGAAAGCACAAAGCAACAAGCATAGAAAAGCAAAACAAGTGCAACATAAAGAGGGGAAATTTAATATTTTTTAGATGCATAAAACCATGTTTCCCTCTCTCATAATAACTTTCAGTAGCATGATGAATAAAATTAACAATATAACTATCACATAAAACATTCTTATCATGAGCCACATGCATATAATAATTATTACTCTCCACATAAGCATAGTCATTCTTATTAATTGTAGTGGGAGAAAATTAAACAAAATAGCTATCATTATTATTCTCATCGCCATAATCATCAAATATAGGAGGCATATTGTAATCATAATTAATTTTCTCCTCAATAGTAGGTGGACTGAAAATATCATATTCATCATTGTAATCATCATATATTGGAGGTATAGTATCATCATAAGGAATTTTCTCCTCTAAAGCTGGGGAACTAAAAAGATCATTTTCATAAAAACTAGCTTCCCCAAGGTTATACTTTTCCATAGAATTAGCAATAATGGTGTTCCAAGAATTCATACTAATAACATTACTATTAGCATGCAAATAAAGTTCCATAGGTTTTTTAATTTTCTCTTAAAACACTTCATGTCCTTACTCAAGATAAATACTATAAAACTCTCTAAATTTGTTGTTGTTTTCCATTAAGCCTAACTAGTGAAAATAAAAACAAGAAACAAAAATATATAATTGCAGAATCTAAAGGAAATAACTTTGATCACTCACACACCTGCAACAGTACTAGAAGATAGCTTAGTAGCCAGAGGATATGAGTACCTTTTACCTTATGTTCCTGGCAACGGAGCCAGAAAAGAGCTTGATGTCTATGCACGCTTCTATTCTTGTAGAAAGTGTTGGCCCTCCAAGTGCAAAGGTTTGTAGAACAGCAGCAAGTTTCCCTTAAGTGGATCACCCAAGGTTTATCGAACTCAAGGAAGAAGTGGTCAAAGGTATCCCTCTCAAGCAACCATGCAATCAAGATACAAGAAGTCTCTTGTGTCCCCAACACACCCAATACACTTGTCAGGCGTATAGGTGCACTAGTTCGGTGAAGAGATAGTGAAATACAAGTAGTATGGATGATTATAAGTGGTAATTGCAATCTGAAATAAAAGTGGCAACAAGCAAACATGTAACATGCCTGATTGTAAACGGTGTTTCAATGCTTAGAAACAAGGCCTACGGATCATACTTTCACTAGTGGACACTCTCATATAAATATCTTCTTTTCATGATGCTACTCTGAACTACTCTCCGGTTGGATAACTCCAATCCACGTTAGGGATACAAAAGATCTCCTTAAAGTTCACATTCCCCATCTCGGTAACCCCAACCCTATCACTTTTAGCGCTAGATGGTTCCAACAAAAACCACAATTTCATAGAGACATCCAACTCAAATTATACTCATGATAAGTATTTCTGTAATCTTTAGCCTAAGTGCCACACGGTGTGCACACTGTTAACTTCACACACATGGGGATAAGCGGAGATAACAATAATTAATGCACTTGAGTAGCAGAGTAGATCTACTTATTCAACTAGATTACAAAGCTCATGATCACAATAAGATCACGCATAGAGAGAGATGAACACATAGCTACAAGTAGAGCCCTTAGCCTCGAGGGAGAACTACTCCCGCCTCATCATGGGAGTCAGCAACGGTGATGGAGATGATAGTGGAGTCGATGGAGATGGCTCCAGGGGCAATTCCCTTTCCTGACAGGGTGCCGGAACAGAGACTTCTGGTCCCCCGAATCTCCTCTTCGGTGGTGGCGGCGCTGCAGAACTTTTCGTTGATTTTTGATCTGCATAGGGTTTATGTCTCGGTGAGACGTATATGTAGGCGAAAGGGCAAGGTCGGTGGAGCCTCGAGGGGCCTAGACCATAGGCTGGCGCTTCCTAGGGTGGGCCTGCGCCACACTATGGTGTGGCCGCCTCGTGGCGCTTCTTCGTCTCCCCTTCGGTTTGTGTGTCATGTCGCGTAAAATATTGACTTTGGCTTTTGTTTCATCCAATTTCGAGAATATTTCTTTAATAGCTTTTCTGAAACCAAAAACAGCAAAAAACAGGCAACTGGCACTGCGGCATCTTGTCAATAGGTTAGTTCCAGAAAATATATAAAAATGCCTCAAAGTGTAGACAAAACATAAGATAGTTGATACAGAACAAGCATGAAGCATCAAAAATTATAGATACGTTTACGACGTATCACCCACAAGTCATGGCCGGCGGCCAAGGTGGTGCCCCCATCTATTCCTCCATTCATATGAGTGCAGCTCTCACTCACACAAATGCCCCTCCATTTCCTCCACTCAAAATCCCACTCAAATCCCATTAAATTTCCACCAAATTTAATGCAATCTCTCATTAAATAAAACTCCTTTTTTATTTATTTAGAATTTTGTTAATTACATTAATTAACAAATATTCACATAAAACCCCTTGCAACATTTCAATATCACATGCAGAAACAATTTTAGCAATTTCACCCGAAACGATTCCAGTTTCCATTGAAATAATTCTTGCGCTTTCTTTTTCTTTATCTGATATATTATTTGCTCCAAATGGTGTTGGTATCCCTTAAGTGTGTCACCCTACGGTTCGCGAATAATGCAGACATGATCAAGACCACTCTCTGATCAATAATCAACAGCGGGACCTAGAGATCCGTACTGATTCCCACACATTCAACGATGACTTCTATGATCATGTGAACCTTTTATGCATGTAACTCAATCCCTTTGTCTCGCAATATATTACATGTCCGAGATTCGATCATCGGTATCTCCATACCTAGTTTTATCTCATTACTGACATGCACTCTTTTCTCGTTCGTGTGATATAACATTATAGTGATCACATCACTTGCTTGCAAGCTAACTAACGTGATACCACCGAGAGGGCCTAGAGTATATCTATCCTTCATCAGGATGGACACTTTCCACTCTTGATCCATGAGCCTATACATAAAACCTTCATAGCACAGAACCCACCTTTATAGTCACCCTGTTACGGTGTGACGTTTGATGTTATCAAGATACTCTTCCAGTGTTAGTGATTGACATGATCTCATGGTCTAAGGACTAGGATTACTTCGCAAGATGTTATAGCGATATTAACACAATGAATTTGATCGTAATGCTATACATAGGGTGAATGTTCATCACATCATTCCAACAATGTTGTGACCTTGTTATTAACAACATCCAATGTCCATGATCAGGAAACCTTTGATCATCTTATTAATCAACAAGATAGTTTATAAGAGAGACAAAACTAGAAACTTTCTTTTTGTCTATTAAACACACATGTATTAATGTTTCTGTATTAATACAATTATAGCATGCAAAATAAATGTTTATCATAAACAAGGAATAACATAATAACCACTTTATTATTGCCTATCGGGCATATTCCCTTCAGTCTCCCACTTGCACTAGAGTCAAGAATCTAGTTTGAAAACTTTGTGTATTGAACACCTATGGCATTCTGGTGTTGCATATACGCGATTGCTAGTGGTTAACATAATCTTCGGATCTAGAACTTTCAGTCCTGTTTGTATTTGCATGTCTTTGCGTCTTTACGCATCACTCATTCTCTAATGAGATGGCATTCTATGAATTTGGTCTTTTGGTGAGACCTTTATTTCCTTGGGGTTAAATCATGTTAATACTATTATTGTACAATATATCTTTATAGTGTTAGCCCATTATGAAACACACCTTAGTTTGATAGCAAACTACTTGACACAAATGCCCTCCTTTGCTGCTACTATAGCAGTCATATACTTATCCTTTTGTTGTAGTATCTGTCATAATGTCTTAACTTTGGAACTCATCCAAATCCGTCATGGAAACTTCTTTCCATTACATTGTGCCACCCATAGTTTAAATTGAGATAAACATAATTTGTATCTTGTGACAGAACGAGTGTCATTTTACAATGAACTATTTGTCTCTTATACTAATAGAATATATTTTTAATTCTTCCAAAAGATTATAACAATATCCTTACTATCATCCAATAATCATCTTATGATTCCTTCTGGTATATGCTCATAACATTTAGAGCATATGCCATATCTAGATGCGTACATATCAAGATATGATTGATAAAACATTCTTGTGATTTCACTCACCAAGTCTCAAAGCACTTGAATCTTGTTTCACTTATCAAGTGTCAATACACTTGAATCTTGATTCAATTCTTTTCCATGTGACAAGAACCTTTACTCGTCGTTTCCATATTGAACTCATTCAATATCTCATATATGTACGTCTAGCACAACCATATTAGTTTATCAATCTATCTGTATAGACATTGACGCCTAATATTCGGGTTTTGCCTAAGTATTTCATCGAAATTAAATTCTTAACCTTTGTAAATAAAAGATACATCATTTCCAATCAACAATATGTCCTCCACATAATGTATTATAAATGTGTCTCAACACTCCCACTTTATTTCTTGCAAATACAAGCATCTTCATCGTCTCCGATGAAATTAAACTCCTTTAATAGTTTCATCACGGTGAAGATTCCAACTCCGCAATGCTTATTTCAAACATTGAAGTTTGCATGCCATTTTTAAGAATCCTTTGAATTAACAAAACCCTTTGGACCATGTCATGTACACGTCCTAGGTAACCATTCTATTAGAAAAACTTTGTTTTGTTTGTTCAACTACCATGTACCAAAATTATATGTAGTGGTTGCTACATTAATTCGTCCAGACTAAATATCGCTATGAAATATCAAATCTTGTCATAGTTAACTCCTTGAACATTGCGTACAATCTTTACCGACGTGTCAACTATTTCATAGATGTGAAACATCCATGTTTGTTTATTTATAAATCCAAACACGACCGATAGGTTTTTACACCTTTCCGGAGGGTCTTCCAAGTTCAAAAACTTGATTTCTCGTGTATGGAACTATCACAGATTTTATGGCTTCAAGTCATTTGACGGAGTCAGGGCCCATCAACGCTTCTTTGCATGTAGTCGGTTCATCATTGTCAAACAACAATGATTTACTCTCAAATCTCAGTATTTGATTGTTTACCCGACCTACTTGGTTCAATAGTAACTTAGAGCTCCGTGACCACAACCATTGAGGTACAAAGTTTCATTGCATATCTCGAACACTCCATATTCCGATGGTGTTTCAGGAAATGCAAATCTTTAGGTGTTTTGCTAAACTTGTAACTCAAATATCTTCCTTTATGATCAAATCATAAATTTTTTATTTTCTTGTTACAATGATTTTCCACTTCATCTTAAAAGTCTTTGAAGATTTTCAAATATTTCATACTTCTTCCTCATTAAGTAAATATACATATATATTCACTCAAATTTCCCGAGAAAGCATATGAAGTTGAGATCCATCGCTCACGACTACACATAATGGACTACATACATCAATATGTATAAATTCCAATAATTTAGTCGTTCGTTCTTCTTTGGCCTTTGAACGTAGTTTTAATTATCCCAAGGAAAGTCTCACAAGCGTCATTTGATCAAAATCAAAGACTCCAAAAATCCATTAACATGGAGTTTCTTCATGTTTTTCTTTCCAATATAATTTAAATGGCAATGTCACTTTGTAAGTGATCTTTCAATCATTTGTCTTCTGACATTTTAGCATTTGGTTTTATGGACGTGATTTCTCCAACTAGATTTGTAAATCATCCATCTTATATGGAATACGGTAATTATTTGAACAATCTTTGTTCTCATAATACCTTATGTAAATAACAATTATTAATACAAATCTTGAAGGCAAGCTTTGATGTCAACGACAAATACAAACAACAGTTTGTTTGTTTTCGATGAACATCATCACATATTCTCTTTCTAGTTACTTAGGCCATTGTAGTTCATGAATTGTGTCGTTCTGTATGACATACCATACCAACCAATTTGGTATCCAATACACAAGAACCACATTGTTCAACAAGCAAAGAATACAACCATAATATGTATATCACCTATATACCTTAACTAGACATTTCCAGTCTTTTCTTTTCTACTAAATATTTTGTAAATTCTCTTTCAGCATTTCCTTTTCCTTTTAAAAGAATCAATCAACATAAATAGTGGCGCCATATACATGACACATAGTCCAAAGCGTGTATAGTCAAATACTTATACCTTTGAACTTTGAAGTTGATCACCATCATCAAATGTTTGACGATCTTTCAAAATCCATTCTTTAGTAATCTTTTAGTGAATTAAACATTTTACTTACATATTCTATTCATCCTTATCATGACAACTTTCATGATCAAGCTAATATATCTTACATAGGCGAATCACGAGTATAATTTTACTTTCCAAAACCTTTTTGGAGGATTAGGATGTCTAGCATCTCCAACCTTCATAAATTCTCATCCAATATGAGAACGTATATTATACTCTATCATATTGAAACCAACACATTAATTCAGATATCGTAATATCTGTCACACATGATGGTTTCTGAAACAATTCTTTCAGCTCCTACATAACCTCGATATTAAAACAACTTTTGAATATCAAGAATCATGGAGGCAAACATGATACTTTAGATACTAACACTTGAATTGTCACTCTTGATTTAATACTAATTATTAAATTTCATGGAGTTTGCTGAAAGTTTTAAATAGGACTATAAACTTTAGATTGACACTTAAAACAATACGATACTAGTTTGTAAAGTAAATATCCAGAATTCTATAGTTCTATTATCTCAATTACAACTAAGCATAAGGTGGTGAACGAATGCCAATGACTACAACAAATTATGCAAATACACTTTGATTTAATTTATGATAAATTGAGTTCGACTAATCAAAATTAGAAATGAACTCCCACTCAAAAACAACATACATCATGTCTTTTTGGTGTTTACATGAACCAAATCCACTACACCAAGTCCGATCATCACGTGAGTCGGTCTAGCTTCAAAGACGAGCATCTATATGGTCATCATATCAAATATATGACTCATGTTTAACCTTTCTGTCTGTGTTCCGAGGCCATGTCTATACATGCTAGGCTCGCCAAGTAAGAACCTTAGTATTCGCGTGTGTAAAATTGTCTTACACCCGAGATATGATCGTGGATTCAAGAACACCCGATCATCACGTGATTTCTTGAAGCAGCAAAACATAGTCAGTGCATACTTAAGGGAGAACACATTTTTATCTTGATATCTAAATGAGGTATCATCTTATAATGCTACTAAAGGGACAAACAAGCAATATAAGATGCAAACAAACATCATATGCTACAGTGATATGATATGGTTCTTGCACTTGATCACTATCTTGTGCATCATGGAATGATCTTTATCATTCCTATATGTGTAAGGACAAGGTCTATGGAACTTACACTTTGTCATATTATAATTTTCAATAGTATCAATCCATACTACAAATTATAACACTACCATATCATAGTACTTGCCTGGCAAAACCAAAAACTATACGCCTCTATTTTATCTTTTGCATGTTTTACGTGGCTGAGGGCTTTCAGAGATAGAACCATTCTTACCAACGAGCTTGGAACCACAACAATGATACAGACACCCGCAAGCCACTTATGCAAAACTAGTTGCATGTCAAGCGTGGAACATGTCTCATGTGCGAGGACATGTAAAGTTTGTCCGGGCCTCTTCATCCCACTATGCCACCAATATCCAAAATACACATAAGAATCAATAACATGACCATCAGCGCCCACATACTCATATGTGTACTACCCGTGCAAATCATCTATGCATAGATCCGGCTCTGATACCACTGTAGGGTTCATAGCATAGAAAAAAAATTCCTACGATGGGAACTATATGCACCAAGATCCATCTATCTAGATACAAGCAACGAGTGACTATACATCCATAGAATACATACCCTCGAAGATCGAAAAGCTTTAATGAGGCTGTACTCATGGATGATGTAGTCGAACGCTTGCCAATCTCAAGATCAAGAAGAAGTCCAACCGGTCCAGCGGGTCAAATATTCAGAATGCTTGCCATTTTCAAATATTTCATACTTCTTCCTCATTAAGAAAAGCAGTGGTGCATCCGTGATCACACACACGTTCGGGTATACCGACAACCTCCGCGCCCTCACTCTAGCGAAGCAGCGGAAGCAACAAATCCTTCCAGAAAAAGCAACCGAGAACATGTATCCCGCTGATCCGAGACCATGGGGAAATTCTAACGGGGGAGAGAGATCCTTCACGAGGAGGTGTGAGTGAGAAGTGAGAGGAGGGTCTCCTTTTATAGGTGTAAGACCCCACCTATATAAAGGTAAAGGTCTCTGTGATTGCAATGCTAGTCCCTGGATCAGTTGATAGCATCCACGGTTTAAGATGAAGTACACAGAAACAAAGGTCTTTATTACATCATCATTCCAGAGATAACATAGTCTTTTACAACTCCATAGCCATAGGCTAGTACAAGAGTTTAGCTTAACAATATAAATAAAAGTCTATATCTTCATGTGCCACAGGCAATCATGTTGAATGTAGACTCATAACCCTAATCCTCATCAGAGTAACCTGCAACATCACAAGTTACAGCCACAGTGGGTCAATACATTGGAATAATATTGGCAAGTGATACCTTAGTAGAATAATAGTATCTAACTTCTACATGAATTTGTCTAAGTGTAGCTTAGGCTTGCTTTGCTCAAAATAGGTTTTACCTATTAGTTGAAAATACTAAGTTTTTGTTTGGCAAAAACTCCCAAGGAACCACCAATAGACATTGGTGAACCTTCCCCCTTGTTCAACCAAAAGTTTTAACTTAGAAATTGGGATGAGGAGATTCTTGATAGCTTCCATGTCTTGATGCTCAAATTGTCCTTTTCCGGGGACACGGCTAAGTACTTAGTTTCTTCCTTCTGCAGAGGTGGTGCACTTTCCCCACAAGACATGATTTTCACCAAGACAGGACCTTTCAGAAGCCTTCCCTTAGACCAAATGGACGCGTTCCAACCTATCACCCACTACCACCAACTGTCCAAATGGCTAAGTTATTGCAACCTATATGATCCAGGCAGAGCCCATAATGCCATGTGGTTGCACTAGAAGCTTCTTAACATATGGCATCTCAAATCCCTTTGTTCCTGGATGGCATTCCACAAGTGTGATACACAAGGTAAACCATAGAAATGGGCCTTGTGTAACCACTCAACATAACCCAATCCACCATTCCACCCACGTGTTTCTTTCACTTAGTTGTTTTTATTAAGCAAAACATAAGTCAAAGACTTAGCAATATTTTTCCATAGCATGTATATATTCCACCCTTGGTTGCTACTAGCTAGGCTAACCATGGCAATAACAAGTATCTTAACTTAGAGAAAATTCTAACAATTCTACAACTACTAGGATTTCCCAAGCATAGCATATAGATACTTAGCAAAAATTATCATGCAAGCCCTATACAAAATATTTCTAATGCATAGGCAAAATATTGGGACAAAAGTATGAAGCACCACTTGCCTTGGTAGTTGGGGGAGTAACAACAATCCTCACAGTCACAATCACCACTAGCACCAAAATCTACACATAAAATGATAGCACCAAATTCACATTTCAAATAAACAAGCAAAAATATATGAATGCATGCAAATGCCATGTGTATGATTTATTTTTGTGATTTCACTGATATCTTATTTGCATTTTTTGATAAACAGAACAAAAGTTATTGAATTTCAAGTTTAAACCTTCAAAAAACATTTCTGGAATTTTAAATAGACTAGCTAGGCCACGTGGGCTGTTTTTGTTGGCTGATACCATTTCGCACGGATCGATCAACGAGGTCCATTGGATTTAAGTGACAGTGTACGGCCAGATCTGTTCGTACCAGTTCGTTTAAGTGATCTAATCTGAAATGTTAGATCTAGATCCAACGCTGCTGAGCACACGACCAAAGATGGGCTGCGCTAGCAATGGCGATGCGGTGGCGGCGCTACTGGCAGTGGTGGAACAGCGATTCTGGCGAGTCCTAGGGGTGGTGATGATGCTTATCAGACTCGCACACGCATGAGGGAGCTCAACGTGGTCGCGGTTGGGCAGGGGGCATGTTGTAGCGGGGCCTAGAGATCATCGGAGTTGCTGGCAACGTCGGGTCCTTGCAGACGAGGTCGTTGCCGAGGCTCTGGATCGTCCTAGCACAAGCCAGTGGTATCAGTAGTTGTGCAAGGACAAGGCGAACCTGGTCGTATGCAAGCGAGGTTAAGGGCCGCTCAGTAATTATCGTAATCGATCGCCGGAGTTGAGCGGTGGCTCTGTCGCTTGCAGGTGTGAACGGGGACGGTGGCCTGGGTCATGCACGGACAAACGAACGATGTCAGAGGATGCACAAGGTCACAAGGAACACGCTCGTATGAACCAGAAGGACATGGGCGGTTGGTCTCACCAGAATTTCATCGTCGGAGTTTGTCGGACAGCGGCGGTGTTCTGCGAAATATGGGTAACCTGGTGGCGGAGTGGGGGTGCTGAGTGAGGGGAAATGGTCACAGAGGGGTGGGGGTTAAGTAGCCGGAGGAGGGGCAAAAATCTCACGGTGAATCAATGGGATTGATCATCGCAGTGATGAGGAGGAAACGACCGGCGACGACGTGGTCGCGGGCGTGATTTTGCGGAAGAAGAAGTGAGCTGGCGAGGGTCCACCAGATGTGATCAGAAGCAAAGTGCGGTGAGAAACAGAGAGGAGAGGGGGAGGTTCCCGGGTGGGCTTGCTGGGATGGTTATTGGGCCACGAGTTGGGTTGGGTTAGATAGCTGGTTTAGTTTATTTTTTTCTCTATTTCTCTTTTTCTTTTTCTGTTTTGATTTTCTGGTTTGAATTTGAATGCATATTTCAATTCTGTTTCAATTTGAATTTTCTCCAGATTTTTGTACTGTGTTTCTTGTGTCTTGAGGTGTGTAAAACATCCAATCATACTCAAAATCATTTTGGGTTTGAAATAAAAACCATGTCTTTAGTGAAATATTTTTAATAGGCATACAAGTGAGTTTAAATTTGAATTTGTTTTGAAAATCCTTGTGTGGCCTTGCATTCACTTTCAAAACAATGCTAGCAAAATAAGTATAGATATAAAATAAGATATAAATCTTGCCTCACTTAAATAAGTATAAGGCATAAATTTGGTTTCTTTTGTTTTAATGTTATTTGAAAAAGATCAAATGCTCATGAATGCATGAATGATATGCAAGCTTTTTAAATCATGATTTTTGGGATGTTACAAATATAACCCCCTTAAGGTGAATCTCGCCCTCGAGATTCGGATTGGCTAGCAAATAGGTGAGGGTGGTCTTTCCGAAGATCATCTTCTCTTTCCCAAGTTGCTTCATCCTCTGAATGATGGTTCCACTAAACTTTGCAGAATTTGATAGTCTTTGTCCAAGTAACTCTTTCTGCAGTCTCAAGAATCTTGATAGGTTTTTTCTCATAAGTGAGATCACTTTCCAATTGGACTTCCTCCAAAGGTATAGTATCCTTCAAAGAAGTCTCTTCCATCTCCGGATGGCATTTCTTTAACTGACTCACATGAAACACATTGTGAACGGCAGATAGCGATTCAGGCAATTCAATCTCATATGCCACTCCTCCTTTACGACTCAGAATCTTGAATGGTCCAACATATCTTGGGGCCAATTTTCCTTTGACTCCAAACATCTTTACTCCACGAAGTGGTGATATTCTAAGATAAGCTCTATCACCTATTTCATAGGTGACTTCCCTACGCTTGGGATCTGCGTAACTCTTCTGTCGGGACTGTGCTATCTTCAATCTGTTCTTTACCAACTTGACTTTCTCTTCAGCTTCCTTGATTAGTTCTGTCTTGAACAAGTTCCTTTCTCCAACACCATTCCATAGCAATGGGGTAGTACACTTTCTCCCGTAGAGAAATTCAAAAGGTGCCATATCAATATTGGATTGATAGCTGTTGTTGTAAGAGAATTCTGCGTAAGGCAGAATTTCATCCCAACTAGCTCCATAATCTAGGGCACATGCCCTCAACATATCCTCTAAAATCTGGTTGGTCCTGTCTGTCTGTCCATCAGTCTGGGGATGAAAAGCAGTACTAAATTCCAATCTCGTTACCAATGACTCATGCAGTTGCCTCCAAAAATGGGAAGTGAATTGAGTTCCCCTATCAAACACAATACTCTTGGGTACTCCATGCAGACACACAATCCTATTCATATAGATCTTGGCTAACTTAGCACTTGTATAGGTTGTCTTCACGGGTATGAAATGATCCACTTAGTTAGGCGATCAACTACGACCCAAATAGAATCATATCCCGATCTAGTCCTTGGCAATCCAGTGATGAAATCCATGCCAATCTTGTCCCACTTCCAATCAGGAATAGGTAGTGGTTGCAACAATATCCATGCTGGTTTCTGATGTTCCGCTTTCACTCTACTACATACATCACACAAAGCATTATGTTCGGCGATGTCCTTCTTGAGATTATTCCACCAAAATCTTTCCTTTAAATCCATGTACATTTTGGTGTTACCCGGATGAATGGAATATGGTGAGTTGTGTTCTTCCTGTAAAATCAGTTTCCGAAGCTCCGGATCTTGCGGAATGCAGATACGTTTTCCATACCATAAAGTACCATGTTCGTCTTCATGGAATCCTTTGGCTTTTCCCTTACCAATCTTTTCCTTAATCTCTTCAATTTCCTTGTCGTCTTTTGGGCTTCCTTGATTTTGTCTAACAAGGTGGGTTGAACATCCAATGACATGAGATGTCCTTCAAGCACTATCTCCAATCTGAGATCTTTGAATTGGGCACACAGATCATCTGGCAATTCTCCCTTAGTAAGGCCATTCACATAAACCTTACGGCTTAACGCATCCGCTACAACATTTGCTTTACCAGGGTGGTATTGTAAACTTAAATCGTAGTCTTTGATGAGTTCTAGCCATCTTCTTTGTCTCATGTTGATTTCTTTCTGAGTGAAGATATACTTCAAACTTTTGTGATCTGTGAACACTTCACATCGCTTTCCCATAAGATAATGTCTCCATGTTTTGAGTGCATGGACAACAGAGGTTAACTCTAAATCATGAGTAGGATAATTCACTTCATGAGTTTTGAGTTGTCTCGAGGCATAAGCCACAACTTTCCCTTCTTGCATCAGAACTGCCCCCAATCCTTGTTGAGATGCATCACAATACACTTGGAAATCCTTCTCCAAATCTAGAAGACATAAGACTGGTGTTGTCACTAGTCTCTTCTTTAACTCTTGGAAGCTGAGTTCACATCCTTCAGTCCAATCAAATTTCTTGTATTTCTTGAGTAACTCCGTCATTAGCTTAGCTACCTTGGAGAAATTCTCAATGAATCTTCTATAGTATCCTGCCAAACCAAGGAAACTACGAACTTCTTTCACTGACTTAGGAGATTCCCATTCAGTTACAACTGACACTTTTGCGGGATTAACTGCTACACCATCTCCTAACACAATGTGTCCAAGAAATCCCACCTCATTCAGCCAGAATTCACACTTGCTGAATTTGGCATACAGTTTATGCTCTCTAAGCTTCTCAAGTATCAAACGCAAATGTCCTTCATGCTCTTCATTGCTCTTGGAGTAGATCAAAATGTCATCGATGAAAATGACAACAAACTTGTCAAGAAACTCCATGAACACCTTATTCATCATATTCATGAAGTAGGTTGGTGCATTGGTCAAACCAAATGGCATCACGGTGTATTCATACAATCCATACCTAGTGGTGAAAGCAGTCTTAGGTATGTCTTGTTCCCTTATCTTAAGCTGAAAATAGCCTGACCGGATATCAATCTTTGAAAACACATGGGATCCTTCTAACTAATCAAACAAATCATTGATTCTGGGCAAAGGATATTTGTTCTTAATAGTCACCTCATTGAGTGAACGATAATCTATGCATAACCTTTGACTTCTATCTTTCTTTTCAGCAAACAAAACTGGTGCTCCCCAAGATGAAGAACTTGGTTGAATAAATCCTTTCTGCAACTGCTCTCCAGGTTTTTTCTTGAGTTCCTTCAACTCATCAACTGACACCTTGTAAGGTCTCTTTGCTATTGGTCCTGATCCTTGCAGCAAGTCAATCAGAAACTCCACATATCTATTTGGTGGCATTCCCGGCAATTCTAGCGGAAACACATCCAGTTATTCTCTCACAATTAGCACACTGTCTATGCTAACTCCCTTAAGAGAATTTAGCTTACTCCCTTTTGATTCAAAGTTAGTCTTGAATCTAATCCTTTTATTATCCGGGGTTGTGAGTGTGACAGTATGATTGGCACAATCAAGCACTCCCTTGTACTTAGTCATCCAATCCATTCCCAAAATGACATCCAATCCTTGGGAATTTAGGATTATCAAATTAACGGGAAACTTATACTTCCCAAATTCTATCACTAGGTCATGACATCCCGAGTTCACTATCATTTCTCCACCAGGAGAACTTACTCTTATTTGACACCCAATAGTTTCAACTGGAAGTCCATTTCTATCAACAAATGCTCTTGATATGAATGAATGCGATGCGCCAGTATAAAAAAGAACAAGTGCTAGAAAAGAATTGAGTTTGAACTTACCAGCCACAGCATCAGGTTCCTCATAAATTTCTTCCACATTGATGTGGTTCACTTGTCCCTTTTGGAATGGATTGGGTTTGTTGGCACCTTCAACTTTCTTTTCTAGGCACTCATTAGCATAGTGCCCCATCTTATTACACTTAAAGCATTCAACCTGACTAAGATCTTTCTTTATAGGCTGACTTCCACTACCACTTCCACCTCCATTGTGGTGGCTCTTGTATCCACTCTTGTGGTTCTTATACTTGTCGTTATCATTACTGCGGTGATGCTTGTTGTCATGATGACGGTTGTTTTTGTGGTGGTTGTTATACTTTCCATGTTTGTGGGATCAAGAACTCCCACTGTCATCATGATGGGAACGCTTGTGAGACGATCCCGAGCTGTGCTTGTCAAAGCTATGCTTCCTCTTTCTGCTTTCAACCTATTTCATCTTGTTCTCCAAGATGGTAGCCTTGTCACAAAGTGATTGGTAGGTTGGGACATAGGCAACAAACAGCTGCAGATTCAGTTCATCATTCAGTCCTTCGAGGAATTTCTCCTTCCTCTTGGCATCAGTATCAACTTCATCCGATGCATAACGCGCCAGATTGTTTAATTCGTCAATATACTCAGCCACGCTGCGGTGACGCTGCTTCAGATTGTGGAACTCCTTCTTCAAATTCATTACTCCGGATGAGATGTGAGCTGTACGGAATCCATCCTCAAAGATAGCCCAAGTTACATCCTCAATGGGAGTGGTGATCTGAAAGTTGTCCCACCAGGTTACTGCTGGCCCTTCCAGTAGATGTGCTGCAAACATGACCTTCTCTTTGTCGGTGCAGCCGACAGTCACTAAATCCTTGTTCACTGAACTTAGCCAATCATTGGCCACCATTGGATCAGTGGTTCCTGAGAACTTTGCAGGCCTCAGTCTTATAAATCTGGTGAGCATGTCAAATCCTGGCGGATTATTCTGGTTGTTGTTTTTGTTGTTGTTGTTATTGTTTTTGTTATTCTGAGTCTGGTTCTGCATGAAAGTGGTCATCATCTGCATCAGTTGTGCCTGTGCTGTCATCAACTGCTGCATCTCGGGAGTGACATTGTTGTTGTTGTTTGGGTTGGGGTTGGCATGTCACGTAGGCATCTATGGTTTTAATAAGGATAAGAATGAGATACCCATAGATGCTTAACATGCACAATACATCACATAGACAATCACAATAACCAAGCATCAAAATAACAAAGAGTTTGAACGACATAAACAACAAGTTTTGGAAAAAGCAAACACACCATAGCAAGCCATCCACATGTTGGATGGTCATTGCGACTCAATAATCAAAGTACGGTAGATGAAAGATAAACAAGTAGTCTACACTACTCCTCCGCATCAATATCTATTTTAACGAGGGTAAGACCTGCATTCTCCATGGCGGTCTTGTACTCATCAACACTACTAGTGAAGGCCTCTATCTTGGCCCTAAGAGCCATCTTCTGTGAGCGAAGCCTCTCGATCACTCCCTGCTGATGCTCAAGCTCGAAGTCCTTGGCATCTAGCTCTTCCTTCATCTCCCGGATCTTCCTGCTCCTGTCTTGGACTCTTTTCTCCTGGCTCTTGAACTTCTTGTCCTGGCTTTCAAACTTGGCCTCCATTTCCTTGACTATATCGTCTTGCTTCGCGAAGAGCTTGTCCTTCTCACGAAAATGAACCTGGAGCTCGTCATTTCTAAGCATGACATTGGTCCTATCAGTATCTAGGTGCCTAATAAGACCCTCTAGGTCCTGAAGGTACAGACGAATCGGCTCCATCGTCTCTCTAGCAGCATCTTAGTACTCTATAGCTTCACCCTCCTCGTTGCCTCTCCCGAAGGGGTGAAAGTAAAGACCTCTAAGCTCAGTGGAGTGTCTCCCTACCAGGCGCCCAAGTAACTCCTGCATGACTACATCTAAGCCTTTCTCCTTGTCGTCATGCATCAGCTTGAAAGTGATGGTCTCCGTGGTTGGCTCTATCTGGCGTCCCGGCTGAGTGACTCTGAAGCCCCATAGGTCCTTCCTCTCAAACTTGGTGAGTGGAAGTGTCATGATGCTAGGAAGTGGAAGGTTGAGCACACTAGTGAGCTCAATGAGATGGGTACCAAAACGAGTTCCCTTGAACTCCACGGTCGTGTTGATAATAACATTAGGCATCTATTTTTATAAGATAGAGAAAAGTTAGAATCAACATCAATTAGAGAAAATCACAAGACAAAATATCACAAGTACATCTTCTGCAACAAACACACAAGTCATGGAATACACAAATCCATTAAAAGCATCAAAGGTTCAACATAACTTAGAAAAAAATTTGGAAGTAAAAAACGATAAGTGTGGTGGTCCAACTAACGAAGTACGTTACAGCTCTCACTCACTAGACAAAATAGCTATCAGGGCATCCTTAGTAGCCATCTGCCTATCTTGTTCAAAAGACTCCCATATTAAATCTATGATGTCTCCCCTTAGCTGTTGGTTGGTATCCTCTAACTCTTGGGTATGCTTCTTTTCTTCTCTAAGGTCATTTTGAGTTTTGAGCATTCTGCACTTGAGTCTATCACCAAGCTCCTTGATAGCATTCAAAGATGCATTTCTTGCAGAGTCAAAGAATGTTGTGTGCATTTCTGAGTTGGTGACCATGCATAATCCTGACTCCTTGTGGTTGTCTTCCTTGTTTTTGTACAAGTGAAGTTGTACCCACCAATACTCTTCTCCTTCATCCATCACAGGAAAACCCTTGTACACAGCTGCACCATGTATCCCCATTGTAACCATAAGGTTCTTGAGGGCCTTGGGAAATTCAGTCTCACACTCCAAAGTCATGGTCATGAGTGGTCCCTTCCTCACGGCTTCGTTGATGGAGTTCTTCTACAAATAGAGATGAGAAAGAATATTAGAAAAGTTTACGAGAACAAAAAAGACAAGTGTGGAAATTTTTCAAAGTGTTGAAATTTTTTCCTTAGTGGTTTCTAATCCAATCCTAGGGTCATAATCCTACAGGAAACACAGTGCTCTGATACCATCTGTAAGACCCAACCTATATAAAGGTAAAGGTCCATGTGATTGCAATGCTACTCCCTAGATAAATTACTAGCATCCACAGTTTAAGATGAAGTACATAGAAACAAAGGTCTTTATTGCATCGTCATTCCAGAGATAACATAGTCTTTTACAACTCCATAGCCATAGGCTAGTACAAGAGTTTAGCTTAACAATATAAATAAAAGTCTTCATCTTCATGTGCCACAGGCAATCATGTTGAGTGTAGACTCATAACCCTAATCCTCATGAGAGTAACCTGCAACATCACAAGTTACAGCCACAGTGGGTCAATACATTGGAATAATATTGGCAAGTGATACCTTAGTAGAATAATAATATCTAACTTCTACATGAATTTGGCTAAGTGTAGCTTAGGCTTGCTTTGCTCAACATAGGTTTTACCTATCAGTTGAAAACACTAAGTTTTTGTTTGGACAAAACTCCCAAGGAACCACCAATAGACATTGGTGAACCTTCCCCCTTGTTAAACCACAATTTTTAACTTAGAAATTGGGATGTGGAGATTCTTGATAGCTTCCATGTCTTGATGCTCAAATTGTCCTTTTCCGGGGACACGGCTAAGTACTTAGTTTCTTCCTTCTGCAGAGGTGGTGCACTTTCCCCACAAGACTTGATTTTCACCAAGACAGGACCTTTTAGAAGCCTTCCCTTAGACTAAATGGACGTGTTCCAACCTATCACCCACTACCACCAACTGTCCAAATGGCTAAGTTATTGCAACCTATATGATCCAGGCAGAGCCCATAATGCCATGTGGTTGCACTAGAACCTTCTTAACATATGGCATCTCAAATACCTTTGTTCCAGGGTGGCATTCCACAAGTGTGATACACAAGGTAAACCATAGAAATGGGCCTTGTGTAACCACTCAACATAACCCAATCCACCATTCCACCCAGGTGTTTCATTCACTTAGTTGTTTTTATTAAGCAAAACATAAGTCAAAGACTTAGCAATATTTTTCCATAGCATGTATATATTCCACCCTTGGTTTCTACTAGCTAGGATAAGCATGGCAATAGCAAGTATCTTAACTTAGAGAAAATTCTAACAATTCTACAACTACTAGGATTTCCCAAGCATAGCATATAGATACTTAGCAAAAATATTTCTAATGCATAGTCAAAATATTGGGACAAAAGTATGAAGCACCACTTGCCTTGGTAGTTGGGGGAGTAACAACAATCCTCACAGTCACAATCACCACTAGCATCAAAATCTACACATAAAATGATAGCACCAAATTCACATTTCAAATAAACAAGCAAAAATATATGAATGCATGCAAATTCCATGTGATGATTTTTCTAAACCAAACAAGAAAAGTAAATAGTACTGAACAAGAAACAAGACAATTATACACCAAATAAACTAAATTTGGCCTTAAAAACATTTTCCAAATAATTTTTATACACAAAATATGCTTGCAAATGTCTCTGCATAAAATTACATTTTAATAGAAACAAAATACAAAACTAATCCCATAGATGTGTATTATTTATTTTTGTGATTCCGTTGATATCTTATTTGCATTTTTTGGATAAACAGAACAAAAGTTATTGAATTTACATGTTTAAACATTCAAAAAACATTTCTAGAATTTTAAACATACATGCTAGGCCACATGGGCTGTTTCTATTGGCTGATACCGTTTCGCACGGATCGATCAACGAGGGTTGTTGGATTTAAATGATAGTGTACGGCTAGATCTGTTTGTACCAGTTCGTTTAAGCGATCTAATCTGAAACGGTAGATCTAGATCCAACGATGCTGAGGACACGACCAAAGATGGGCGGCGCTAGCGACGGCGATGCGGCGGCGGAGCTACTGGCGGTGGTGGAATGGCGATTCTGGCGAGGCATAGGGGTGGTGATTATGCTTACCAGACTCGCACGCGCACGAGGGAGCTCAACGTGGTCGCGGTTGGGCAGGGGGCGTGCTGTAGCGGGGCCTAGAGCTCGTCGGAGTTGCTGGCGGCGTCAGGTCCTTGCAGACGAGGTCGTTGCCGAGGCTCTGGATTGTCCTAGCACAAGCCAGTGGTATCAGTAGCTATGCAAGGACAAGGCGAACCTAGTCGTATGCAAGCGAGGTCAAGGGGCGCTCAGTAATTACCGTAATCGATCATCGGAGTTGAGCAGCGGCTCTGACGCTTCCAGGCGTTAACGGGGACGGTGGGCTGGGTCATCCGTGGACAAACAAACGATGTCAGAGGATGCACAAGGTCACAAGGAACACGCTCATATGAACCAGAAGGACAGGGGCGGTTGGTCTCACCGGAATTTCGTCGTCGGAGTTTGTCAGACAGCGGCGGTGTTCTGCAAAATATGGGTAGCCGGGTGGCGTAGTGGGGGTGCTGAGTGAGGGGAAATGGTCGCATAGGGGTGGGGGTTAAGTAGACGGAGCAGGGGCGAAAATCTCGCGCTGAATCAATGGGATTGATCATCGCAGTGATGAGGACGAAACGTCCGGCGATGACGTGGTCGCGGGCGTGATTTTGGGGAAGAAGAAGTGAGCTAGCGAGGGTCCACCAGACAGTGACTGCGAGGTAGCATGGGTGCGGTGAGAAACAGAGAGGAGAGGGGGAGGTTACCGGGTGGGATTGCTGGGCTGGTTACTGGGCCGTGAGTTGGGTTGGGTTAGATAGCTGGTTTAGTTTATTTTTTTCTCTATTTCTCTATTTCTTTTTCTGTTTTGATTTTCTGGTTTGAATTTGAATGCCTATTTCAATTCTGTTTCAATTTGAATTTTCTCCGGATTTTTTTATTGTGTTTCTTGTGTCTTGAGGTGTGTAAAACATCCAATCATACTCAAAATCATTTTGGGTTTGAAATAAAAACCATGCCTTTAGTGAAATATTTTTAATAGGCATACAAGTGAGTTTAAATTTGAATTTGTTTTGAAAATCCTTGTGTGGCCTTGCATTCACTTTCAAAACAATGCTGAGCAAAATAAGTATAGATAGAAAATAATATATAAATCTTGCCTCACTTAAATAAGTGTAAGGCATAAATCTGGTTTCTTTTGTTTGAATTTTATTTGAAAAAGATCAAATGCTCATGAATGCATGAATGATATGCAAGCTTTTTAAATCATGATTTTTGGGATGTTACAATAGGAGGAGGGGGTTAGCCCACAATCCATGGCCGGCGGCCAAGGTGGTTCCCCCACCTATTCCTCCATTCATGTGAGTGGAGCTCCCACTCACACAAATGCCCCTCCATTTCCTCCACTCAAAATCCCACTCAAATCCCATTAAATTTCCACCAAATTTAATGCAATCTCTCATTAAATAAAACACCTTTTATTTATTTATTCAGAATTTTGTTAATTACATTAATTAACAAACATTTACATAAAACCCCTTGCAACATTTCAATACCACATGAAGAACCTGTTTCAGCAATTTCACCCGAAACAATTCCGGTTTCCATTGAAATAATTCCTGTGCTTTGTTTTTCTTTCTTTGATATATTATTTGCTCCAAATGGTGTCGGTATCCCTTAAGTTTGCACCCTATAGTTCGTGAATAATGCAGACATGATCGAGACCCCTCTCCGATCAATAATCAGTAGCGGGACCTGGAGATTCGTACTGACTCCCACACATTCAACGATGACTTCTGTGATTCTATGAACCTTTTATGCATGTAACCCAATCCCTTTCTCTCGCGATATATGACATGTCCGAGATTCGATCATCGGTATCTCCATACCTAGTTTGACCTCGTTACCGACATGCACTCTTTTCTTGTTCCCGTGATACAACATTCTAGCACATCACTTGTTTGCAAGCTAACTAATGTGATATCACCTAGAGGGCCCAGAGTATATCTATCCGTCATCGGGATGCAAAAATTCCACTCTTGATCCATGAGCCTCTACATAACACCTTTGTAGCACTGAGCACACCTTTATAGTCACCCTGTTACGGTGTGACGTTTGATGTTATCAAGATACTCTTCTAGTGTTAGTGATTGACATGATCTCATGGTCTAAGTACTAGGATTACTTCGTAAGATTTTATGGCAATATAAACACAATGACTTTGATCGCAATGCTATACTTCGGATGAATGTTCATCACATCATTCCAACAATGTTTTGACCTCGTTATTAATAACATCCAATGTCTATGATCAGGAAACCTTTGATCATCTTGTTAATAAATGAGCTAGTTTGTAAGAGAGGCATAACTAGGAACTTCCTTTTCTCTATTAAACACACATGTATTAACTTTTCTGTATTAATACAATTATAGAATGCAAAATAAACATTTATCATAAACAAGAAAGAGATAATAACCACTTTATTATTGCCTCTCGGTCATATTCCCTTTAGGATGAGCATGTATTTGTATGTTATTTCGAATAACCGTTGGGTGTTCCTCTATAACACCAAAGACAAAAGTGTTTGTCGCTTAGAAAGTTAAGTTTCTTGAGGAGGAATTTTTCGTGAAAAGTTAAGTGGGAGGACAATAGAACTTTGATAAAGTTATTGAACTTTAGCTAATATGTGATGAGTTGTGCAGCGTCGGAAAGTGTCCAGAGGTAGCAACAATGCTCATGGCTCACGTTCCTCAAAGGTTGTGGCCACGAAGGTCTAAGTTCATATTGAACCGAGTAGGTCGGGTAAAACAATCAAATACTAAGATTTGATAGTAAATCATTGTTGTTTGACAATGATGAACCGACTATATGCAAAGAAGCGATGATGTGTCCTAACTCCGTCAGATGTCTTGAAGCCATCAAATCCGTGATAGTTCCATACACGAGAAATCAAGTTTTTGAACTTGGAAGACCCTCTAGAAAGGTGTAATACCTTACAGTCGTATTTGGATCTATAAATAAATAGACATGGATGTTTCACATCTATGAAAGAGTCGACATGTCGGGAAAGAGTTCATGACAATGTTCAAGGAGTTGACTATGCCAACATTTAATCTTTCATAGCGATATTTAGTCTAGACGGATTAATGTAGCAACCACTACATATATTGGTATATGATAGTTGAACAAACAAAACAAGTTCTTATAATAGAATGGTTACCTAGGACGTGTACATGACACGATCCAAAGGGTTTTGTTAATTCAAAGGATGCTAAAAGAGTATGCAAACTTCAATCATTGAAGTAAGCATCGCGGAGTTGGAATCTTCACCATGATGAAACTGTTAAAAGGTTTAATTACATCGGAGACGATGAAGATTCTTGCATTTGCAAGAAATTAAGTGGGAGCACTAAGACATATTTCTAATAAATTATGTGAAAGACTAACTGTTGATTGGAAATGATGTATCTTTTATTGGCACAGGTTAAGAATTTCATTTCGATAAAAGACTTAGCAAAACCTGAATATTTGGTATCAATCTCTATATGGATAGATTGAGACGCTAATATGGTTGTGCCGAGAGTACATAGATGAGATATTGAAATAGTTCAATATAGAATCTACAAGAAATGTTCTTGTCGCATAGTAAGGATTGAATCTAGATTCAAGTGTATTTACACTTGGTAAGTGAGATAAAGATCCAAGTGTTTTTGACACTTGGTGAGTGAAATCACAACAATATTTTGATTAATCATATCGTGATATATACACATCTAGATATGTTTTATGCTCTAAATGTTATGAGAATATACTAGAATGATTCATAAGATGATCATTGTACGATAGTAAGGATATTCTTATGATCTTTAGAAGAACTTAGAATATGTTACATTGATACTAGTTTTGTCACAAGATAAAAATTAAGTTTATCTCAATTTAAACTATGGGTGGTACAATGTAATGGAAATGAAGTTCCATAACGGATTTGTATGAGTTCCAAAGTTAAGACATTGTGACAGATACTATAACAAAAGGCTAAGTATATGACTGTTATTATAGAAGCTAAAGAGGGAATTTGTGTCAAGTAGTTTGTTATTAAATTAGGTGTGATTCACAGTGGGATAGTACTATGGACACCTATTGTATGACAATTGTATCGACATGTTTTAACCCCAAGGTACTAAAGGTCTCACCAAAGGACCAAAAATATACAATGCCATCTCATTGGAGAATGAGTGATGCTTAGAGACGCAAAGACGTGCAAATACACACGGACCTGGAAGTGTCAGATCCAAAGATGATGTTTACCACTAGCAATACTGTATATACAACACCATAAAGCCATAGGTGTTGAATGCACAAGTTTTTATAATTTAGATTATTGACTCTAATGCAAGTGGGAGACTGTTGGAGATATGCCCAAGAGACAATAATAAAGTGGTTATTATTATATATTTGTGTTTATGATAAATGTTTACATCGCATGCAACTGTATTAATCGAAACATTAATACTTGTGTGTTTTGTAAACATAAAAGAGTCCCTAGTAAGCCTCTTGTTAAACTAGCTTGTTGATTAATAGATCATCATGGTTTCTAGATCATGGACATTGGATGTTATTAATAACAAGATCATGTCATTAGGAGAATGATGTGATGGACACACTCCTATAGATAGCATAGCATAAGATCAAGTCATTTCGAGTTCGTTTGCTACAAGCTTTAAAATACATAGTAACCTACTCCTTCAACCATGAGATCATGTTAATCGCCATCACCGGATGGATACTTTGATGACATCAAACACCACTTCCTTAACTGGGTGGTTATAAATGTGGCATTAGGTATTATGTAAGTATGTGTTGAAGCACATGGATCAAGAGTGGGATTTTTCCATCCATATGACTGATAGATATACTCTGGGCCCTCTCGATAGAATGTCATCCAATTGGCTTGCTGTCACATCCCAAAATTTTCCAAATTTTGTAATGTGAAAAATAAATAAACAAAATAAATAATAGTTGAAATTTAGGGTGAAAAGAAACTTTTGTTTTTAAATGAATTCATCAAAACCCATCTTGATCAAACTTTGAATAAAATTTGAATCCAACTAAATTCAAAATCAAGTGAAATGCTTTCTTCATAAATGCATCTTGAAATTTAAACACTTGGAAAATAAACCAAAACCCAAAAACCCTAATGGGAGATTTCCAAGATATCTCTAAGACTATGGATTTGATCCATATAAAATTTGTCAACAAACATTTATAAATGATCAAGAATGACAAATGAAAATATTATCAAACCATAGAAATTGATTTCATTCAATTTGGAACCATAGGTAAAATCTTATGAATTTAGTAAGATAAGGAAATTAAATTTCCAAAGCTAATAATGCTCCTATCTAAAATCCATACCAAATGGTGAAAAAAATCCTAAAGAGATATAAAAAGATAAACAAATATTAAATAAAATTTTACAAGTTGGAATCACCATTTTTGGATCCTTAAATAAAAAAGATATGGTTTTCATAAGCAAAGGAGGAAATAAATAAATAAGGACTATTTTAAAAGACCAAATTAAAACTTGGACAAGCAAATAAAATAAAATATTTTTGCTTAATAAAAAGGGTAAAGGTTTATTTAAATAAAATCTTGAGGATTTATTATATCCAATTTCATTTAAGTAAAGGCTTTTTACATTTTAAATAAACATTAAAACATAATAAAGTATTTTAAATTATATTTCAAAGTGTTGTATTTTAAATAAAACCTACTGAAAAGGTTTTGGTAAAAATTTAGATTTCAAATAGAGTTTTAAAACATATTAAATCCTATTTGAAATAAATACTAATGTCTATTTATTTTAATAATTAATAAACCCTAAAAATTAATTATTCTAAATTTGAATTTAGAATGTATTAATAAACAATATTTGATTATACACAAAGTTTGGTAGAAGTTTGAATTTAATTGGAGTTTGAATTGTTTGAATAAAAATCAAAACATAAATTCAAAATAGTAAAATAAAAACAATCTGTACAAAAAAATATAGAAAGGAGCCAGCCCAACCCAGCTAGCCCACTAAGCCTAGCAGAAGCCCATCCCCCTCTCCCCGAAACGTTTTCTTTTACTCGCAACCACACCTGCAGAGTCTATGACGAATGGACCCCACCTCTCCTCTCTCTCTTTCGCTGACGCCCAGACCCCACCCCGTCAGACTTCGTCCTCACCCGCGCGAAGACCACGCCCCCTCTGGTCGTTTCTCAGACGATGATGCCAGCGTTAAATTTCCATCAATGCCTCACCTTAATCTTACCGCGACCATGCTCCATTAAACGCCTGCTCCCCCTCTCTATTTTCCCCCAGAATCCATCCACCCTCTGCCACCAGGCCGCTTAGATTTTTCTCGAGAATGCCTACTGCTCCGGCGAGCATTTTCATCAATTCCGGCCAGTCACCATCGCGCCTCGCCCCCTCGACCACACGAGCACACTCCCTGGCCTCTGGCGCAACTCCTAGTATTCCGAGCTCAGCCGCGCAAGCCCCCTAGCGTCGGCAACCTCAACGCCGCTTGCCATCGTCTTCGGCTTGGACTCTGGCGAACTACCAGGTAAACCCTGACCACCTCTCTCTCTCGATGACACTCCAAGGTTCTCTGATTCCACGCGGTTCTAACGCCCCCTCCCAATCACCTTCTCATGGTCTGCATCCCCATCCCCGTCGACAACAGGACGTGCCCGACGCCATCTCGAACTCCGGCGAGAGATTGAACACGACCCCGTGCGCCCCCTACTCTCCTACGACCACGTTGAGCATCAGCATTCCACGGCGAACATGGTGAGCATATCCTCCCTCTCCCTCTCTTCCTGGAATAGCCAGAATGCCGTAGCCCGAGCGTCGCCGTCGTGCGCCACCATCGAGCACCGCCAGTCTTTGGTCAATCACCTATGAGCCGTTAGATCATCATCTGGTGGTTTAGATAGAACGACTAATCGAAGGGGTATGCGATGATCTGAGCCGCACAGGTCCCTTTTAATCCTACGATCCACGTTGCTTGATCCGGACGAACCGGTACCAGCCTATCAGAACAAGACACGTGGCCTAGTCTATTTTATAAAAACCAGAATTGATCTATTAGATGTTCAAATTTGTAAAATTCATAACTTTTGATCCACACGTCCAAATTTTGCAAATTTTATATCAATGGAATCAGCAGAACAAACCCTAACCAATCATGCACTTTGTTTAATAAATTTCTTCTGGAAAATTTGTTGAATTTGCAGGAACATGTGTAGGCATATTTTGAATATAAAAATTATTCTAGCAATGTTTTTAGGATAAAATCTTTGGCAAATGGTTTGTTTTGAACCTACTGACCATATAAAACAACTTGTGGAATTAAAAGTATATATTGTGAAGTTAAAAGATGAATCTTTGATTTAGAACATTTCTAGTCAAATAAAAATAATGTTAGTATGTTAAAAATGCTTTTGGAGAAAAACCTTTGGGAAATGTTTTGATTTAAACTCTCTGACCCTAAAACACCAAGTTTTCGGATTTAAAAATGTATTTGTTGAACCCTATAAATTATTACTTTACTAAAAAGAAATTTCAACAACATAAAATATTGATTTGGTATAAAAATGGTTTATAGGTAAAACCTTTTGCAAATGGTTTTAATATTAAACACTTGACCATAAAACACTAACATTGTGTTTAGAAATGTGTTTTCCAAATACTAGAGAATATTACTTGGATTTAAATCCTTTCTAGCAAAACAAAAATGATTTACAGTGGCCATTTTTCACTAACTTAATATCAAATGGTTTTACCACTTTTGTAAATGACCAATAGGTGTTTTTCTAATGTTCATAATCTATTAGAAACCACTTTTCCAAATAAAACAATCTTTGGCATGTTGCATGAATTGCCTTGTTTGTTTTATTTTATGTGATGATTGCTTGAATGGTAGATTAAATATTTTCTTGCTTGATTGAATTCTAGTGGAATTTGAAGAGTGTGACTATTGAAAGATCAAGGAGTGAAATTATATTCTCTACTAAAAAGGCAAGTGATACTTCATACTTTTGTCCCATTATTTTCACTATGCATTAGTGATATTTCTAAGTAAGACTTGCATGGAATTTTTGCTAAGTATAAACTATGCCATGGGAAATCCTAGTAGATGAAACCTTAGTGGAATTTTTCTAACTTAAGATTCCTACCAATATCATGCTTAGCTTAGCTAGTAGAAAACAAGGGTGAATTTTACTCATGCTATGGAATATTTCTAAGTCAAGGACTTGTGTTTTGTTTAATAAAACAACTAAGTGAATGAAACACCTGGGTGGAATGGAAAGAATGGTTTGTGTTGAGTGGTTACACAAGGCCCATTTCTATGGTTTACCTTGTGTATATCACTTGTGGATTGCCACCCAGGAACAAAGGGATTTGAGATGCCAAAATGTTAAGAAGCTTCTAGTGCAGCCACATGGCATTATGGGCTCTGCCTGGATCATATAGGTTGCAATAACTTAGCCAAATGGACAGTTGGTGGTAGGGGATTGATAGGTTGGAGCGCGTCCATTCTGGTCTAAGGGAAGGCTTCTGAAAGATCTTGTCTTGGTGAAACCAAGTCTTGTGGGGAAAGTGCACCACCTCTGCAGAGTGTAAAATCTAAGTACTTAGACATGTCCCTGGCAAAGGACAATTTGAGCATCAAGACATGGAAGCTATCAAGAATCTCCTCATCCCAATTTCTAAGTTAAAAACTTGTGGCTGAACAAGGCTGAAGGTTCACCAATTTCTATTGGTGGTTCCTTGGGTGTTTTGACAAGCAAAAACTTAGTGTTTTCAAATGATAAGGAAAAATCTATTTTGAGCAAAGCAAGCCTAAGATCCACTTAGCCAAAAGCATATAGATGATAGACTCCACTATAATACTATAGTATCACTTGCCAATAAAATTCAAATGTATTGACCCTTGTGGCTGTAACTTATTATGTTGCAGGTTTGTTTGATGTTAGTGAAGTGTGTTGATTAGGATTACAAGTCTACAACCAACATGTTTGCCTGTGGCACTTTGAAGATAAAGGACTCCATGCTATAGTTATATCTGCTGCATTGTAATGAGATAGCCAAATGAGCTATGTAAGATGTAATGAATTATTTTATTCCTGGTTATAAAGTTGTATTATGACCTTTGTTTCTTGATATTACATCTTAACTGTGGATGCTAGCTATTGATCCAGGGACTAGCATTGTAAACACAGGGATCTCTACCTTATTAAAGGTTGGGACCTCTACGGATGGTATCAGAGCACTGTGTTGCCTGTAGGATTGTAACCCTAGGATTGGATAAAACCCCTTAGAAAAATAGGAGTTGTATTTGTTCCAAAACTTATTTACAAACAATCTTGTAAACTCTTTCCTCAACCTTTTGGTTTTGATTCTACATCTCTTCCTTTTCAAACTTGATGGACAAAACCTCAACCATGGACAAAGACCTCACCATGAGAAAAGGACTTCACCAACTCAAAAGACTTCAACTTCAACATCATCAAATACTTCAACTTTATTTTCACCAAGGACTTCAACTTGGATATCACTAAGGACTACAAGTGAGACAAGAAATATTACTCAAGACTTGAAGACTAAGGAAACACAACTTAGAAGTAACCATCATCACCTTTGAAGTTTTGTGACCAAGCTACAAGAATTTATCCAAGGATACAATGATCTTGTTCAAGAAGACACAACTAAAAAGAATGGAATGACCTCAAGAAAACCATATAGTTGGACCACCATACTAGTGATTAGTTTAAACCCACCAACTTACGTGGTGTAGCAAAAATATTTTGTTGCCTAAAAATGTGCTTGAAACTTGTTGTTTGATTGGAATGTTTGTTTGTGATTGCTTGCACATTGCTTGTGTGAATTGTGATGTGTGTGATAGACTTCTTCCTTAGAAATATTTTGCCTATTCTAATCCCAACCCAAACCAAACAGATGACTACTCCAAGAAACTCCAAGATCAAGAATGGTGACAACAACAACCAAGAGATGCTCATGAGAGAACAACTACTAGTAAAACAAACCCATTTGAATCAGATGACAACCCAGTTTTTAGCCAACAACAATGAGTTAGACCCAATCATGCAAAAGTTTTTGGAAACCCAAACCCTATTGATGCAAAGGATGACAAATCAAATGATCAACATGGGAGACAACCCTTCCCAAGGAGTTTGTGACAACAATGATGTCCAGGATGATATTATAGAAGGAACTCAAGCTTGCAATATTTGTGGAGACATGGATCACACTTCCAAAGAGCATCAAGGTCAATGCCCTAATTGTGAAGAGAAACATCCAACTAATCAATGCCCCACATCTCAAGCTACTTATTTCCTATGTGAAGGAAATAATCATGTCCCTATCCAATGCCCCATCTATTCCATAGTTCAACAAAGGAAACAAGGTGGAGTGCATCAACAGTTTGTAAACCCCCATGAGGGAATAACTTCTATCAAGAAGGATGAAGACAAAGGAATCTCAGCTTGCACCTCCATGCAATGTGACTCAACTTGATGGAAAAAGAGGAAACATATGTATTATCCAAGAAAAAGATTAAGGAGACCAGGAGACTTTCCCACCTTTGAGCTGAGATATGAAGAGCATGAACTAGAAGAACTCCTAGCTTTGGATAAACCCAAGAAGAAGAAGGACAAAAGCCAAGTGCAATGTTGCCATTGCAAAGAGATGGGACACTATGCTAATGAATGTCCAGAGAAGAACAAGAAGTATAAGGAAATTAGCCAAGTGTGGTGCAACAACTACAAATAGCTAGGCCATTATGTATCAACTTGTCCATAGAAAATACGTGAAGAACTCAACCTTGTCACATGTTACAATTGTGGTGACCAAGGACATTATGAAAGCAATTGTCTAGAAAAGATGAAGCACAAAGTAAACAAGCCTATGAAGGATCTCAAACTTGTCACATGTTTCAAGTGTGGAAACAAAGGACACTATGCAGATGTTTGCCCAGAGAAGTTTCATCAAGACCCCAAACAAGCCAAGATGTAATCTAGTTGGAAATTTTTAAGGGTGGTAGTACCCTAGTTGTTTTGACCCAACTTCTAACCTCTATCTTTCCCAAATCTCGGGACGAGATTTATTTTAAGGGTGGTAGCCTGTCACATCCCAAAATTTTCCAAATTTTGTAATGTGAAAAATAAATAAACAAAATAAATAATTGTTTAAATTTAGGGTGAAAAGAAACTTTTGTTTTGAAATGAATTCATCAAAACCCATCTTGATCAAACTTTGAATAAAATTTGAATCCAACTAAATTCAAAATCAAGTGAAATGCTTTCTTCATAAATGCATCTTGAAATTTAAACACTTGGAAAATAAACCAAAACCTAAAAACCCTAATGGGAGATTTCCAAGATATCTCTAAGACTATGGATTTGATCCATATAAAATTTGTCAACAAACATTTATAAATGATCAAGAATGACAAATGAAAATATTATCAAACCATAGAAATTGATTTCATTCAATTTGGAACCATAGGTAAAATCTAATGAATTTAGTAAGATAAGGAAATTAAATTTCCAAAGCTAATAATGCTCCTATCTAAAATCCATACCAAATGGTGAAAAAAAATCCTAAAGAGATATAAAAGTATAAACAAATATTAAATAAAATTTTACAAGTTGGAATCACCATTTTTGGATCCTTAAATAAAAAAGATATGGTTTTCATAAGCAAAGGAGGAAATAAATAAATAAAGACTATTTTAAAAGACCAAATTAAAACTTGGCCAAGCAAATAAAATAAAATATTTTTGCTTAATAAAAAGGGTAAAGGTTTATTTAAATAAAATCTTGAGGATTTATTATATCCAATTTCATTTAAGTAAAGGCTTTTTCCATTTTAAATAAACATTAAAACATAATAAAGTATTTTAAATTATATTTCGAAGTGTTGTATTTTAAATAAAACCTACTGAAAAGCTTTTGGTAAAATTTTAGATTTCAAATAGAGTTTTAAAACATATTAAATCCTATTTGAAATAAATACTAATGTCTATTTATTTTAATAATTAATAAACCCTAAAAATTAATTATTCTAAATTTGAATTTAGAATGTATTAATAAACAGTATTTGATCATACACAAAGTTTGGTAGAAGTTTGAATTTAATTGGAGTTTGAATTGTTTGAATAAAAATCAAAACATAAATTCAAAATAGTAAAAGAAAAACAATCTGTACAAAAAAAATAGAAAGGAGCCAGCCCAACCCAACTAGCCCACTAAGCCCAGCAGAAGCCCATCCCCCTCTCCCCGAAACGTTTTCTTTTACTCGCAACCACAACCGAAGATTCTATGATGACTGGACCCCACCTCTCCTCTCTCTCTTTCGCTGACGCCCAGACCCCACCCCGTCAGACTTCGTCCTCACCCGCTGACGAGGTTTGATCTCGTCAATGCCCATTGTTATGGACTTGGGTTTTGGAGAAGATGGGGATGCTGGAGATCGCGGAACGGTTAGCAAACAAGCAATACGGGACATGAGGTTTACCCAGGTTCAGCCCCCCGAGGGAAAACCCTACTCCTGCTTGTCTACTCTTTGATTACGGCGGAACCGGTGATGACAGGGATGCGCAGATGCGATCTAGCGTGAAGGTGCGTATGCGGAAGTATGAGAGAGAGATCTAGGTCATGCCCTCCTAGACTTTATATAGACTTAGGCAGGTCCCAGGCACAGATCTAGTCGGTTACAGGTTCTAGGGTTTACCCCTTTGAATTTCCTATCTACTCTAGTCTTGCTCTCCAAGGATCCGAAGGCGTCATGGGCCTTGGCCACCCGAAAATCTTCATGGGCCGGCGTATATTTGTCGTGGGCCTTCCTTGGGCTGGACCAGGTATGCTGAGATCGTGTACCCGCGGGGTATAACCATGTCAGTAGCCCCCGAGTGTTCATTCGAATCGTAGATTCGGCTGAGGACTCTTCAATCCTTCGGGTGCAACTCTGTCTTTCAAGAGAATGTGTAGGGATTATTGATGCATGTGCCTGACTCTCCCGATGGATCAGGGTCAGTTAACTGTCTTAGGACAAAACAACACGATCTTCTTCAGATTCAAGTCCCTCGACTTGAACCCGGAACATATGCTGGCGTAATTCGACTCAGGCCGCGGAGGACTTACAGGAGTGGAATTCCAGTGAATTTAATTGATGTACCCAACGCGTCCGTCAGGATTTTTCATCGCGCCTGTTGGCACGGGTTTATACTAGCAGAGCGCAGTCATGTGCGTTTCCAGGCCATCAAATGATATCTGTAGGTCTTATCTTTGTGTCGTAGACAAAACATCCGAATTTTATCACCGTGGAGGTGTTTTCGGGTAGCCAAGGAGAATGCTACTCACTTAGCGTTTAGTTGGGGCAGAGTTGCCAAAAAGTTTTTGCATACTGATCCGAAGGATCACAGTCGAAATTTTATAGGGTGCGCGACCAGCGCTCCCTATGGGAGTAGCCCCCGAGTGTCTGTTCGAGTCGTAGACTCGAGTGGAGACTTTAATTCAGCCGTTGTTCAGTGTCAGGTCCGGAGGACACAAATTTTTTCGGATGCTTAAATCCATCCTCCCTATGGGAGTAGCCCTCGAGTCTGTAGTGGAGTCGTAGACTCAACGTAGGACTAGAAGAAACAGTTCAGTGATGTAACGTGTTGTTCTTTTTTCGGGTGCACGGCCAGCGCTCCTGATAGGAGTAGACCCCGAGTAATTGGTCGAATCGTATATTCGAGTGAGTACTCTTAGCTTTGAAGCCGAAGAAATTGTAGCTGTTGCTAGTGTAGCTTTTGATGACGTCAGTGCTGACGATCGATGACCTCAAGCGTCTGCTGCGCCAGAGATGACTTGACTGGACGAACATGGGTCCCACTTTCTGACCTTGAATTGACCGGTCACCCGCGGCGTGGAGATAATTGTGGTGTCGCCTCGATTTCCGCGTGTAGTGGACGGCATGTTAGCGACGGTTTGTTGCGATGCTGACACGTGAATGGCTAGATCCTGCTGTTGGCGTTAGGTCTTCTCGATGGACGGTTGTCGTGCATCGTCTTCGTCTTTATAATCATTGGGGAAAACTTTAGTTTTTTTTCACCGCAGCTATTCTCGTTTCACTGCTTCCTTGTTCTCTGAGAGTTCTTGCTGCGCGCTAGAATATCCTTTCACATTTCCTTCTTCCATCTTGCGCTCTCGCCGCTGGCACCACCGTACTGCGATGGGGAAGTCGAAGAAGTCTTCTTCGCGGTTGGTACTAGCGCTGCTGGAGGGAAGAAGAGTGCCGCCGCTACCCGTGTCACCGACGGTGGCTGGCAGCGATCGGAGACGCGGGAGAGTGATCTCCGCAAGCTTCGTGAGAGGGGCTTGACCTCGTAGGATAGGGAGGCCGTAAAACTCCCAGGCAACAAGGTAATCCCCCGTCCCCCGCTGGGTTTCGGGTTATGTTCCTCGCCTTCGTTATTCACGGATTTTCCTTCCCAGTCCATGACTTCCTTCGTGGACTGCTTTTTCTTTACGGTGTCCAATTGCATCATCTTTCCCCCAATTCTCTTCTTCACATTGCTTGTTTTATCACTTTCTGCGAGTGCTGGCTCGGTATCGAGCCGCACTTTGGCCTCTTCCGGAAACACTATTCTGTGAAGAGGCAATCTGGTTCGGATGGTGTTTATCCCATTGGGGGTTGCATCATCTCCCTCAAACCCAATCTGCTTTTCTTTTCTTTTTCCATGTCCGAATCTGTCCAGTACTGGCGGAGGCGATGGTTTTATATTCGCGACTCCACAGTGGCTGGGCAGCATTTTGGTCTTGCTCCTTTCGACCCCTCCCAAAAGATCGAGCCGAAGTGGTCCTGGAAAAACCAGATCTTGGATGGCGAGGTAGAGGAGATAGAGGCTCTCTATCATCGAGTGGAGGATCTCCTGTTGATTCCGGAGAAGGAAGTGAGCGGTGTGGATATCATCCGCACATTTCTTGAGCGTCGGGTGCAGCCACTCCAGGCTAGGGTGCACCCGATGTTCCTTTATGCTGGCCGCCGTGATCCGACGAGGGTTTCCGCTGAGAAATTCTCCCAGGGAGATCTTGATAGGGCCCTTCGTTTGCTACTGAAGTTCAAGGCTGGAGAGGATATCCCGGGGAAGTCGCTGACTTCTCCGTTTTCTTCTTCGCTTCCTGTTCCATAGGTGTATATCCGTGCGCGTACCGCTATTTTCGACTGCATTGTATTTGCATTTGTTTGGTAACAAATTTCTTCTCTTGTGCAGAGCTTCAAAGTGCCGGGCATGTCGCCTCCATTACCCGAAGTATTTCCGGATGCTCCAGATAATGATGTGGTGGATTCCATGTCCAAGCTGCCGTCGGCGCGGTCTCCGGCTAAAGAGGCCAACGGGTCGAGCGAGGACCACACTCGCAAACGGTCACGGCGCTCCAGCGAGTCTTCGGATGCCTCGACTCCTCCGACTCCTAGGAACCCGCTGTGTCTTGAAAGTCACAGTGATGGGTATGGAGGCTCTTCCTCTCCGATTCCTGCCGTTCCCGTGCGGGCTGTAGCGCCGCACCCGTCGGTGAAGCGGAAGAAGGAAGAAAAGAAGGAAGAGAAGAAGGAAGAGAAGAAAGAGGAGAAGAAAATCCGGAGGACCCCTCCTGTCTTCAACCTGAGCGAGCTTGACTCGTAAGTTTCCTTTGTCCTGCACCGCTTTTTCTTGCATGTTTACTTTGTACTTGTTCTAATTTGTCCTTGTGCAGGCACTCTTCCAACGACTCCTCCAACGATGGTGTTCGGGAGATGATGGGGGAGTCGAAAGTCGCGTCTCCTCCTCCTCAGACGGTGGCTACCTCTGAAGGCGTTGCTCCAGACCCTTCTCTGCAGGAGGCTCAGGTGGTTGCACCTCAGAAGGCTGCAAGAGGACCTTCAGAGTCGCCATCGGATCATGTTAGTAGTTCTGCCTCCTACCACGGGGGAAGCCCCCGAGCATCTGTAAAAGAGTTTTGTTGTTTGTTCTTCCTTCGAGTCTTGGGGGGAGCCCCCGAGCGATTTCATGTGTGTAGTTTGCTTCTGCTCTTTCTGTTGGGCGTAGCCCCCGAGTCCTTCTCTTGACTAGTAGGTCTTTTTCTTGCAGCCTTTTGTGCAGGATGCCAAACGACTGGTGCAGCAGCACCTGGCGCTGGAAGGCCAGCCTCAAACAGCTTCAAGGTACTTTTATGCCTTGATGTTTGCTTCTTCTTGTATTCTTGTCCTGTTATCCGACGTTTGTATTATTTGACTGCAGAGGAGCACAACACCTCCCTTCGTGAGATTGATTCTCTCAAAAAGAGCCTCGGTCAAGCGGAGAAGAAGGCCAAGGTCGCCGTGGATGCGAAGGAGCGCCTCGAGCTGGAGCTGGCTACTGTGGCCGAGACTAAGGAGCGCCTGCAGCAGGAGGCCACGGACCGCGAGGAGCAGCTTGCCACCGCCACGGCTTCACGCGAGAGAAAGGTGGCCGGCAAGCTTATGGCGGCTGCCAAGGCTGTTTCGAGTGAGTATCTTCGCCACCCTCTTTTGGTTTCCTTGTCTTTCTTTTGCGGTGTTGTCATTCATTCTTCTTCCTTGTTGTTTTAGATGCCGCAGACATAGAATTTGATCGCGGTGCTCTGGAGCACGGGAGTGCTCTGGATGATGCTGCTGCGGCGGTTGAAGATCGTTGCGGCACCGTCGTGAACTCGCTTGCCAAGGCCAAGGAGGTCCTTGGGCGCTTCTACAAGGAGCTTGTCCCCAAGGGCGTAGGCCTTGATCATGTTGATGCTCTGGCGGAGGCGCTATCAGTCGAAGCACCTGCGGCGTACAAGGGCAAGCAGAAGGGCATCGGTGCATCCGTCGGGCTGGCAATGGCCTTGGCGGCTGGAGCGGAGATGGATCTTCCCCAGGTCACTTCCCGGATGCCAACGACTGCTGATGGATCCGAGGTAGCCTTCGCTACCTATTACGCTCATATAAGGCGTTATGGGCCGAAGCTGATTGATCTGCTGGCCGAGTATGCGCTACGGCAGAAGGGGGAAGCCAAGGCGAGGCAATCCGGCTCCGAGGCTACTCAGGGTGCCGCGTCTTAGGAGCTGTAGCTGTAGGATAGTTGTAGTCTCTTTTGTTGTAATTATTTTGATGAACAAATCCTTGTGCCACGTAGTGGCTTTTGATGCACTTAATGAATTTGTTGAGTTATGTGCTCCTTCGTCTGCGTGTTCATGTCTTTGCCTTTCTACTGATCTAGGGTCCTTCGGGTGTTGATCCCGTTGACACCTCGCCTGCAGCGCGGCTGCGTCTATCCTTGGATGATTCGTCCCAGCTTGCTTTTCTTCGAGACCGTGTTCGTAGTCTCGAGAAAGAGTTGCTTGGGGTGCGTGGCCATGCCGACGTTTGGAAGTCCAAGGCGGATCGCGGTGCTGCCAGAGAGGAGTACTAGATGGCGGAATTGCTTCGATTATCCGAGCAGCTTCAGTGTAAGTTTTTCGAGCTGTTACCCATTTCTTCGGATCCGCCTGCTGGTATTGCATCTTACTTTTGTGCAAGTATTGCAGGTGCTAACCTTGCTCCAAGGGAGGAGAAGGAGCGTGTTGTTGTTCGGGTCAATTGGTTGACTCAATAGGACATGGAAGCCGGCGGGTTCTTCTGGATGGATCGTGACCGTGCTATGGTCCTTGCGACGGTGCAAGATCGTGTTCACCAAGTATCGCGGGTGCTTCGTCAGGTACAGACTTCACTCGTGTCGGTTCTGCATGTGATGTTTTCGCTAGATGCTGCACCAACAACCCTTTCTGGTCTTCTGTCGAAGTTTCGGAACGTGAATCGTGTCAAGGAGTTGGTGCGGCATCAGCTCGTCGCAGGAGTGAAGGTTGCGTTGTCCCTTGTGAGGCTACATCGCCCTGATGTAGATCTATCCGCTATAGCGGTTGGGCCACCCCCTCGACTAGATGGTGGTGTGTGGGATATGCGTCCGCATTACGCGACTGTAAGGCAGTATGCCAAAGAGATCGTAGATCTATTTGAGCAGCATGCTCAGGTTATTCTTCAGAATAGGTAGTGCCTGTAAAAGAGATAAATGTAAATTTTTTTATATTTGACTGGGCATGTTTTGCCCTTTGTTATAAAGGTTTGGTTGTTGTTTGAGCACGTAGTGCTTTGTTCGCATACGTGTCCTTTTCGTTAGCCTAACGTGGCGCCTACTTGCGTGTTATCCTCAGTCGACGAAATCGTGAGGTGGGGGGATCCCCTGAGTGCGTTTGTAGCATGAAGTGAAAGTGCGAATAGAAAAACGAAATTTTTGGGGTGAGACACTTAGCTTTATTTATATCGTAATGGAGAAGGTACATTGTTCGGCTGAGTAGCCTTGGCTGAATAGCCTTATTGAAAGTAAAGGGGTAGGTAGCTAGGGGTAGAATCATCGCAGCTGTGCGACATTCCATGGGTTGGAGTATGCGACTCCAGACTCCACGTGCTTGAGGCGATAGGCGCCACCTGGGATGACTTCGGTGACGATGTAGGGTCCTTCTCATGGTGACTCGAATTTCTTCGGTCGCTCTTGCTTGAGTCGCAAGACGAGGTCTCCTTCGACGAAGGACCTTGGGCGCAGCCGTCGGCTGTGGTAGTTGCGGAGACTCTGCTGGTACACCGCTGATCAAGCTGCTGCTATGTCTCGTGCTTCGTCGAGTGTGTCGACGGCGTCTTTGAGTGCAGCCGTGGATTCGGCTTCGCTATAAGCGACGACCCGGGGGGCCTGGTGGCGTACTTCGGCTGGTAGCACGGCTTCGGCGTCGTGCACCATGAAGAACGGCGTGTAGCTGGTGGAGCTGTTTGGCATGGTACGCAAGCTCCATAGGACAGAGGGTAGCTCTTTCATCCAGGCTCCGGAGAGTCGCTCGAGTGGGCTCATGAGGCGCTTCTTGATGCCAGCGCCGATTAGGCCGTTGGCCTTTTCCACCTGCCCATTCGTTTGCGGGTGCGCCACAGAGGCATATGTGTTCTTGATTCTGAGGCCTTCACAGAAGTCTTGGAATTCTTTGGAGATGAAGTTCGATCCATTGTTGGTGATGATGCTATGCGGTACGCCGAACCTGTAGACAATGGATTCGAAGAACTTGAGGACAGTCTTCCCTTTTGATTAGTGACCGTCATTTCTTCGATCCACTTGGTGAATTTGTCGACTGCGACCAGGAGGTAAACGTGCCCCCTTTCGAGGACCTTGGCAGTTTGCCGATCATGTCGAGGCCCCATTGGGCGAAGGGCCAGGCCAAAGGTATGGGCCTGAGCTCTGACCCGGGTGCGTGTGGTTTGTCAGCGAACCTTTGGCACCCTTTGCATCTTCGGACGATGTCTTTTGCGTCGTTCATGGACGTTGGCCAGTAGAATCCAGCTCGTAGAGCTTTGGCTACAAGGGAGCGACTGCCTGCGTGATGGCCGCAGATGCCCTCGTGGATGTCTTGAAGTATGGTTTTTCCGTCACCGATGGTGACGCACCTTTGTAGTACAACCGAAATGCTGCTCTTGTACAACTCGGCATTGATGATGGTGAAGGCTTTTGACCGGCGAGATATGCGTCGGGCATCTGTCGGGCTATCAGGTAGTTCTCCGTCTATTAAGTACTGGAGGTACGGTCGTGTCCAGGTTTCTGCGACTGCCATGACCTGCATCAGGTTGATCGTAGAGACCTCTGTGTCCAGTTTTTCGGGTCCTTCATGACCTTCGGGTAGCATAGCCCCCGAGTGTTCTGCTTCTTCGGGTGATCACTTGGGGAATTTCCGCTTGATGGATGGAACGCAGATCTGTTCGAGGAACACACCTGGTGGCACCCTTGCGCAGGTGGAGCCGATGTTGGCGAGTCTATCGGCCTCCTCGCTGCTTTCTCTTCCAACGTGCCGAAGCTCGCAGCCGTCGAATTCTCCCTCGAGTGAGTTGTAGAGTGCACGGTACGCGATCATGTTTTCGGCGTGTGCGTCGCACTCATTCATCGTCTATTGGACGACGAGGTTGGAGTCACCATAGATGACCAGGCGTGTTGCGTCGCAGATCTTTGCCATCCTCATGCCGTGGATGAGGGCTTCGTATTCGGCCTCGTTGTTGGAAGCTCGGAATTTCATCCGAAGGACGTACTTCATCTTGTCGCCCTGCGGGGAGGTCAGTATGACCCCGGCTCCTGCTCCAGCTTCGCGCTTGGAGCCGTCGAAGTGCATCGTCCATGACTACGACATGTCTGGGGTGTCTGGCAGCTGCAGCTCCATCCAGTGTACAAGGAAGTTCGGGAGGACCTAAGACTTGATTGCGAGTCGCTTCTCGTAGACAATGTCTAGGGGTGACAGCTTGATGCCCCATAGGGACACGCGTCCTGTGGCCTCCGGGTCGTTTAGGATGCTGTTCAGGGGTGCTTCGTTGACGACCATCACCTGGTGCTCCTGGAAGTAATGGCTCAACCGACGAGCCGTCATGAACACGCCGTAGGCGAGTTTCTGGTAGTGAGGGTACCTCTGCTTTGTTGGCGTCAATACCTCGCTGAGGTAGTAGATTGGGCGTTGGACCCCATGCGTCTTGCCTTCTTCGGGTTATTCGACCACCAGCACGGTGCTTACCACCTGGTGTGTGGCTGCTATGTATAGCAGTAGGGGCTCGCGCTCCTTTGGCGTAACCAAGACGGGCAAGGTGGAGAGCAGTCGCTTTAGATATTCGAATGCGTCGTCCGCTTCAGGCGTCCACTCGAAGACCACGCCCCCTCTGCTCGTTTCTCAGACGATGATGCCAGCGTTAAATTTCCATCAATGCCTCACCTTAATCTCGCAGCGACCACGCTCCCTTGAACGCCTGCCCCCCTCTCCATTTTCCCCCAGTATCCATCCACCCTCTGCCACCAGGCCGCTCAGATTTTGCTCGAGAACGCCTACTGCTCCGGCGAGCATTTTCATCAATTCCGGCCAGTCACCGTCGCGCCTCGCCCCCTCGACCACACGAGCACACTCCCTGGCCTCTGGCGCATCTCCCAGTATTTTGAGCTCAGCCGCGCAAGCCCCCTAGCGTCAGCAACCTCAACGCCGCTCGCCACCGTCTTCGGCTTGGACTCCGGCGACCTCCCCAGGTGAACCCTGACCCCCTCCCTCTCTCTCTCTCGATGACACTCCGAGGTTCTCTGATTCAGCGCGGTTCTAACGCCCCCTCCCAATCACGTTCTCATGGTCTGCAGCCCCGTCCCCGTCAACAACAGGACGTGCCCGACGCCATCTCGAACTCCGGCGAGAGATTGAAGACGACCCTGTGCGCCCCCTGCTCTCCTACGACCATGTTGAGCATCAGCATTCCACGACAAACACGGTGAGCATATCCTCCCTCTCCCTGTCTTCCTGGAATAGCCAGAACGCCGTAGCCCGAGCATCGCCGCCGCGCACCACCGTCGAGCGCCGCCAGTCTTTGGTCAATCATCTGTGAGCCGTTAGATCATCATCTGGTGGTTTAGATAGAATGACTAATCGAAGGGGTATGCGATGATCTAAGCCGCACAGGTCCCTTTTAATCCTACGATCCATGTTGCTTGATCCGGACGATCCGGTACCAGCCTATCAGAACAAGACACGTGGCCTAGTCTGTTTTATAAAAACCAGAATTGATCTATTAGATGTTCAAATTTGTAAAATTCATAACTTTTGATCCACACGTCCAAATTTTGCAAATTTTATATCAATGGAATCAGCAGAACAAACCCTAACCAACCATGCACTTTGTTTAATGAATTTCTTCTGGAAAATTTGTTGAATTTGCAGGAACATGTGTAGGCATATTGTAACATCCCTAAAATCAAGTTTCAAACGTATGCATATCATCCATGCATCCATGATCATATGAATTTCATTTCAAACAAATCATTTCAAAACAGAAGCATTTATGCTAATTATTTCATGTAAGTTTACTCTAGCCTTAGTGCTATCTTCTAAGGAGAAGAATACTTGTTTTGATTCAGTAAAGATTAACTTAGGCACCACCAAAAGTTTGAACAAAAACTTCAAAAAAAATGAGTAAATAAAACCAATATTATTCCTATTTGAATATATATCATAAAGGCTTGGTTTTATTTTTATTTTCACTTAATCAAAGTGTTTGGAATGGACAGTAGTGTTTGACACACATTTGAGTGCAAGGTTTGCAGTATAAAAACCTAGAGAAAATTTGAATTCAAACTCATTTGATTTGGATTTGAAAATCATTCCAGAAAATCAAAACAGAAAAACAAAAGGTGAAAAGAAATAGAAAAAGGCCAGCGCCGGCAATTGAGCCCAGCAACAGATCCAGCCCAGTTAGCCCACCCGGGTTCCCCCTCTCTCCTTCTCACTCGCAAACGAACCCTCCGAGACACAATCCAGGACCCCACCCCCTCACTGTTTAACTCGCTGACGAGTGGACCCTGCGACCACGTCGCCTTCGTCGTCAATCACGCGCGGCCGTTGTTACTGCGCGCTTAATTGCCATTGATACGCCGCGCAATCCTCGCCCCCGCTCTGGCTATAAGATCCCCTCGGCACCACGGCCATTTCCCCTCACCTAGCACCACCTCTACGCCCCCAGGCTGCCCGCAATTGCCTCTGCACCGCCGCAGACAGAACAACTCCGGCAGGCGATTCCGGTAAGCTCCGACCGCCCCTCTGTCTCTGGTAAAAAACAAGCATGACCGCCACGTCCTTGTGCATCTGCTAACACTCCTGGTTTGCCTGCTCGTGACCCAGGACGCCGTATTCGTTCACGCCCGCAACCACCAGAGCCGCCGCTCGACTCCGACGAGCAATAGCGGTAAGAATCGAGCGCCCCTTGCCTTCCCTTTGGTACAGTCCTGTTTGCCAGACCCTTGCGCGTCACCTAAACCCTCTGTCTTGTGCTAGGTCGACGCAGAGCCTCGGCAACGACCTCGACATCAAGCAACATACACCGCCCGCAACTCCGACGAGCTCCAGCGACTGTGTCCGTGCGCCCCTTGCCAAGTCGTCGCCAGGTTGAGCATCAGCATGTCGTCGTGTTTCTGGTAAGCGCCTCCGATGACCCCCTAGCCATCTGTAACGCTGCGCCGCCGTAGGCAGAGCTCGCCGCCGCCAGTAGCCACCGCCAGCGCCGCCCAGCCTTGGTCGTTTGATCCAGAGCCATTGGATCTGGATCCAACGTGCGATATTAGTTCACTGAACGAACCGTTATGAGTAGATTTGGGCTGTGCAGATTATGTTGATCTAACGGCTCACAGGCGCGATCCAAATCACCAGGTGGTAAGCACCGTGCCAATTAGATTAAGACGCGTGGCAGCTGTTTTGGTTTAGAAACAGAATTTGAATCTATTAGATGTTTAAATTTGTTTTGGCTATAACTTTTGATCCCCACGTTAGAATTTGACAAATTTTATATCAATGGAATCAGGAGAGCAAGCCCTTTCTAAATATGCAATGTGTTTAATATTTTGCTTCTGTTAAAATGGTTTTATTTGCAGAAACTTGTGTAGGACTAATATGAGTATATGAATTGTTTAAGAATTGTTTTAGGGTTTATTTAAATGTTGCTTGGCAAGTTTTTAACTTGTTTATGAACCAGTACTATATACTTGCCTGGTTGAGTTTTAAAAATCATCACATATCATTTTGCATGCATGCATTTATTTTTGATTGTATATGTTTTGTATGTGATTGTTGTTATAATTCTTGTGTAGATTTTGGTGCTAGTGATTGTGATTGTGAGGAGTGTAGCTACTCTCCAAACTACCAAGGCAAGTGGTGCTTCATGAATATTTTTATCCCTATGTTTTCTACTAAGCATTAGAAATATTTTGTTAGACTTGCATGTTATATTTTGCTTATATGCCATGTTGGGAAAACCTAGTAGATGTAGAATTGCTAGAAATTTCTAAGTTAAGATGCTATCTATGTCATGCTTAGCCTAGCTAGTAGCAACCAAGGGTTGGTGAAATATATACATGCTATGATGAAAATATTTCTAAGTCTTTTTGGACTTGTGTTTTGCCTAATAAAACAACTAAGTAAATGAAACACCTGGGTGGAATGGAAGGTTTGGTTTATGTTGAGTGGTTACACAAGGCCCATTTCTATGGTTTACCTTGTGTATCTCACTTGTGGAAAGCCACCCAGGAACAAAGAGATTTTAGAGGCCAAGTGTTGAGAAGCTTCTAGTGCAGCCACATGGCAATATGGGCTCTGCCTGGATCACATAGGTTGCTAGAACTTAGTCATTTGGACAGTTGGTGGTAGTGGGATGATAGGTTGGAACCCGTTCATTTGGTCTAAGGAAAGGCTTCTGAAAGGTCCTGTCTTGGTGAAAATCAAGTCTGGTGGGGAAAGTGCACAACCTCTGCAGATGGAAAAATCTAAGTACTTAGCCATGTCCCTGGAAAAGGACAACTTGAGCATCAAGACATGGAAGCTATCAAGAATCTCCTCATCCCAATTTCTAAGTAAAACTTGTGGGTGAACAAGGGTGAAGGACCTCAATGTCTATTGGTGGTTGCTTGGGAAAAGTTTGACAAAGAAAAACTTAGTGATTTCAACTAATAGGCAAAACCTATTTTGAGCAAAGCAAGCCAAGCTACACTTAGCCAAATTGCATATAGTATCTAGTCCACCTAAATTATACTAAGGTATCACTTGCCAATACTATTCCAATGTATTGACCCACTGTGGTTGTAACTTGTGATGTTGCAGGTTACTCTGATGAGGATTAGGAGTCATGAGTCTACACTCAACATGTTTGCATGTGGCACATGAAGATGAAGACTTTTATTTATTTACTTATTCAAACTCTTGCACTAGGCCTGTGGCCTTGGAGTTGTAAAGACTATGTTTGTCTCTGGAATGCCTGTAATAATGACCTTTGTTTCTGTGTACTTCATCTTAAACTGTGGATGCTAGCAATGATCCAGGGACTAGCATTGCAATCATAGGGATCCTTTTCCTTTATAAAGGAGGGATCTTACACATATTTTGAATATAAAAATTATTCTAGCAATGTTTTTAGGATAAAATCTTTGGCAAATGGTTTGTTTTGAACCTACTAACCATATAAAACAACTTGTGGAATTAAAAGTATATATTGTGAAGTTAAAAGATGAATCTTTGATTTAGAACATTTCTAGTCAAATAAAAATAATGTTAGTATGTTAAAAATGCTTTTGGAGAAAAACCTTTGGGAAATGTTTTGATTTAAACTCTCTGACCCTAAAACACCAAGTTTTAGGATTTAAAAATGTATTTGTTGAACCCTATAAATTATTACTTTACTAAAAAGAAATTTCAACAACATAAAATATTGATTTGGTATAAAAATGGTTTATAGGTAAAACCTTTTGCAAATGGTTTTAATATTAAACACTTGACCATAAAACACTAACATTGTGTTTAGAAATGTGTTTGCCAAACACTAGAGAATATTACTTGGATTTAAATCCTTTCTAGCAAAACAAAAATGATTTAAAGTGACCATTTTTCACTAACTTAATATCAAATGGTTTTACCACTTTTGTAAATGACCAATAGGTGTTTTTCAAATGTTCATAATCTATTAGAAACCACTTTTCCAAATAAAACAATCTTTGGCATGTTGCATGCATTGCCTTGTTTGTATTATTTGATGTGATGATTGCTTGAATGGTAGATTAAATATTTGCTTGCTTGATTGAATTGTAGTGGAATTTGAAGAGTGTGACTATTGCAAGATCCAGGAGTGAAATTATATTCTCTACCAAAAAGGCAAGTGATGCTTCATACCTTTGTCCCATTATTTTCACTATGCATTAGTGATATTTCTAAGTAAGACTTGCATGGAATTTTTGCTAAGTATAAACTATGCCATGGGAAATCCTAGTAGATGAAACCTTAGTGGAATTTTCCTAACTTAAGATTCCTACCAATATCATGCTTACCTTAGCTAGTAGAAAAAAAGGGTGGATTTTACTCATGCTATGGAATATTTCTAAGTCAAGGACTTGTGTTTTGTTTAATAAAACAACTAAGTGAATGAAACACCTGGGTGGAATGGAAAGAATGGTTTGTGTTGAGTGGTTACACAAGGCCCATTTCTATAGTTTACCTTGTGTATCTCACTTGTGGATTGCCACCCAGGAACAAAGGGATTTGAGATGCCAAAATGTTAAGAAGCTTCTAGTGCAGCCACATGGCATTATGGGCTCTGCCTAGATCATATAGGTTGCAATAACTTAGCCAAATGGACAGCTGGCGGTAGGGGATTGATAGGTTGGAGCGCGTCCATTCTGGTCTAAGGGAAGGCTTCTGAAAGATCTTGTCTTGGTGAAACCAAGTCTTGTGGGGAAAGTGCACCACCTCTATAGAGTGTAAAATCTAAGTACTTAGACATGTCCCTGGCAAAGGACAATTTGAGCATCAAGACATGGAAGCTATTAAGAATCTCCTCATCCCAATTTCTAAGTTAAAAACTTGTGGTTGAACAAGGCTGAAGGTTCACCAATTTCTATTGGTGGTTCCTTGGGTGTTTTGACAAGCAAAAACTTAGTGTTTTCAAGTGATAAGGAAAAATCTATTTTGAGCAAAGCAAGCCTAAGATCCACTTAGCCAAAAGCATATAGATGATAGACTCCACTATATTACTATAGTATCACTTTCCAATACAATTCAAATGTATTGACCCTTGTGGCTGTAACTTATTATGTTGCAGGTTTGTTTGATGTTAGTGAAGTGTGTTGATTAGGATTACAAGTCTACAACCAACATGTTTGCCTGTGGCACTTTGAAGATAAAGGACTCCATGCTATAGTTATCTCTACTGCATTGTAATGAGATAGCCAAATGCGCTATGTAAGATGTAATGAATTATTTTATTCCTGGTTATAAAGTTGTATTATGACCTTTGTTTCTTGATATTACATCTTAGCTGTGGATGCTAGCTATTGATCCAGGGACTAGCATTGTAAACACATGGATCTCTACCTTATTAAAGGTTGGGACCTCTACACTTGCAGGCATGTGACTAGGTCACAAGGGGTGTCATATCACAAAACGAGTAAAGAGTACTTATCGGTAACAAGGTTGAACTAGGTATAGAGATACCGACGATCAAACCTCGGATAAGTAAAGTATCGCGTGACAAAGGGAATCGGATTCGTATGTAAATGGTTTATTCGATCACAAATTCTTCGTAGAAATATGTGGGATCCATTATGGATTTCCAGATCCCACTATTGGTTATTGATCGGAGAGGTGTCTCGATCATGTCTGCATAGTTCACGGACCGTAGGGAGACACACTTAAGGATTCCATGTTGTTTGAGTAGATATGGAATGTGAGTTGGAGACCGAATATTGTTTGGAGTCTCGGATTGGATCTAGGACATCATGAGGAGATCTGTAATGGTCTAGAGAATAAGATTCATATAACGAAAGTAAATTTCCAGGGTTCGGAAATATTTTTGGTGTTTTGACGGAGGCTTCTATAATGTTCTGGAAGGTCCACCACCCCGGAGGGGGCACTTGGGATGCATCATGCCCTAATGGGGCTGGCCGCATCATGCCCTAGGACAAATCGGCTAAGTCTAGGAGGGGTCAAACCCATGTTTGAAAAGTCAAATCCTAGTTGGAAAAATTCAAATCCTAGTTTGGAAAGGATATGGAAAACTTGAGGGACAAGTTTTTCCCTCTCCCTTCCTTGGCCGCCGGCTAGAGGAGTTGGGAAAGGACTCGGCCAGGGGTGGGAACCATGGCCTCCGCTCGTCCACCCATATAAGTAGGGGTCAGGGTGCCCCCTAGCCCCTCACATCAACCCTAGCCACCGCGTGCCACCCCTCTCTCCTCCATACCCTGCTCCGTCTTAGGCGAAGCCCTATAGAAAACTCTCGTCCTCCACCATCACCACCACACCTCATGTTGTTGGGATTCCGAGGAGATCTACAACCTCCGCTGCCCTGCTACAACAAGGGAGAGGAAGGTCTTCATCGACTACCGTACGTGTGACCGATTGCGGAACCGCAGCCGGAACGCGGCGTTGGAAGGATCGTCTACACGATCTTGAAATTGGCAAGTGATTGGCTATTTCAACCACGATAATCCAATCTTGTTAAATGTTTTGGATCTACGAGGGTTAGTTCTCTACAATCACGTTGCACCGATCTCGTAGATTAGATCTTGGCTTTGCCATAGATTAGATCTTGGTTTTATGTGTTCAGGCGATAGAAAATATTTGTTTTCCATGCTACAAACCCTACATAGGGCACCAGCTCGATGCCTTGAAAGCCGCTTGGGAACCTCAAAACAAGGAAACACACATATATACTACTCTGCTAATGTACGAAATAGTTTCCATTTACAAATCTGCTAACAAAGGCCTAAATATCATAGGTAGCTCCATATTACACTACTACGACAGTAGCGGACCAATCATGGGATAGCTCTACATATATTTAGAATGATCTTAGGTGCACCCCAAGAGTTTTGCAGTTAGGCTAGTGGTCATGAGACTGCACATACGGCACCAAAAGTACACCCCTTATGATCAGCAGCCTTGCATCGACTGCATCCAGAAGTAGAACAAGTCATCGTCATTACTATCAATGTCCTCTTTGGTTGTCTGCTTCTGCAATAAGTAGATTAATAGATACATTTAAAGAGAAACAAAAAAGACACACAACCTGAAAATTTGCCGTTCTATAGATATAGTACCTTGTCGTCTTGCATAGCGTAATTACCTGAAATGAAACCCGTTTCATGCAGCTTGCGCTTTTTCTCGCCTCCCCCTTCTACAAGTCGATCTAGATACTCAGGAGCTGCCTCTGTCAGTTTATCTAGACGATCAACATCTGCTTCCCCTACTTGATCTGGATGATAAAGATGTTCTTAACCCGGTTCATATGCTTGACCATGAAATATCCATCTAACATATGTGCTTAGCATCCCAAACATATAAATATGGTCTTCCACTATACTGAAAGGCAGCACCCTCTGATTCACACACAAGCATCAGGGGCAATGTACTTCTGAGTTTTCACAATGAGCTCTAACAAACTCAATAAATCGTACAACACCAAAGATATGTTTAGGGCTGCGTAATGGAGCAACATGCATCCCAAATATCTCCATATGTTTAATTATGACAAACAAGATTGGTTATTAATTAGTAAAAGAAAACCAGGAAAAAAATAGATGGAGTACATAAACTATATATGCCCATGAATTACAGCAAACATATTGACAGCAATAATCGGTGAAGGTACTTAAGAACATAGATCAAGCATATCATCAGCTATGACCATGTAGACTGAGGACAAATTAAACTATGCATTTGAGGAGGCAGATCGGGTGAAATGGAAATAAATTGGCAACCATATCGAGCTAGAGATAGAAGGACTACCGTGGGATCCACGTGAACACCGGTGATATCAAGAACACCGATGTGTAGGGAAAGCTTCTTCGGTCGCACGGTGGTGAGATGAGGAGCGGCGGTGAGTGCATCTTTTTTGTGGGCTTCCAAGCGGGTGAGGGTCTAGGCGGCGTAGGGTGGATATTAACACATCCCGAAGGGGTGGGGAGGGATAACTTTGAAAATTCTGACCTACCCTGCTTTGGGCACCAACATATACGTGGCCCCCCTGTTGTGACCATAGATCAAAATTGAACAATTTTGGCTAAACCAAGATGAACTAGTTAATGTGGCAAAATCAGGATGGAAACTTGAATATTCATGAAACTCGTGCATTGTCCGTTAAATATATGTATTAATTTGTGTGAAATTATGGAAGGTGGAAGTTTGATCCATATCTTATCTTATCTTACCACTTTGAATATTTACCGTTGGATCAAGACTCGCGAATCCCAACATTGCTAGCCATCGGATCTTCTTTTCCATTCTATTTAGCATCTTATGATAGAAGATACTATTGATAGTCTTTAGCATAATAAACACTATACACAAACCTCAAAACACACTTCTCCATCATTCTAGAGTCTTCTCCATCATTTCTCTAGACCATGTTACCAAAATTGATATGTTTTTAGTAAACTTCCATATTGTTAATTTATTGCAAGAATTTAGCCAGTAAGATTGTAGGGTTTATCGGTTAAACAGGTTACTTTGTGTAACAATTGGCACAATGTCATATTGATCCATAATCTTTGAAGTTGCTTCACAACCAAAAACAATGTTGTCACTTGGATTTTTTTTCGGATTTTCCCTTTGTAAGCAAATCTTGATTGCCAAAGATGCATCCAATGTACAGAGTACGAAACATGGACACGGTATCAGCAACTATGGTTGTGGAAGTTAAAAAAATCCAATATAGTCGTGACCTTGTTCATCATATTTGAAAGACGACATATGTCTATCCACTCATTAAATGCTCGAAGCGCACAGGCATCTAGGTCTATCTGATGGGGGCAGCATCCCCCAAGTGGGAGTAGGAGTACCTTACCTTAGAAGCTTCAGCTACAAAATTTCGAGAGAGCGCCGAAACATACTTCACCTTTTTTTAGAATGCAAAATTCCTCTTCTATCCCAGCTCTGGAAACAAGAACCCGAGGAGCAATGCAATAATAGAGGGATATAGGTGGTAATTTTGCGCTCTCCCACGTGCATCGCCCCATCGATGTAGTTCCCTGCCCTTCTTCAATAAGTGTATTTACCTGCCCGCCCTCTCCAGTCTTACACTGACTTTGTGGACCCACAATGCAAGTGACCCGCATGTTAGTGACCCAGAATTACGGGAAGTAGATATTCCCATCCTTTGCAGTTCAAAATTTGAACATTTTTCTTAAACCGAGATACACTCATTAAACTCAGTGAAACTGGCTCAGGAACTTGAAAAAATTAAGAAACTTGGGCATTATTCGTCAAATAATCCATACTTTGTGATAAAATTGGTGCGTTGAGACTTTGAACCATATATACTCTTTGAACCATAAAATTGGTGCGGTGATAAAATTGGTTACGCCATTGTATTCCACAAATATAACCATAAAGTTTGAACATTATTGAAAATTCCCGAAACACCCTGAACCCTATAACTCTAAACACTAATAAACCCCTAAACCCTGACCAAGCAGGTATCATGGACTTGTAGATCAAATTTGAGATACTTCCATTGAATTGGGAAATGCCATTCTATAGACGAATATATGCATAGAGCTTGAACATTATTGAAAATTCCCTAAACCCTTAACAAACCCTAAAACCTAAACCCTCAACCCCTAGATACTAAAACTCTAAATACCTCAACCTATAATTATACCCTAAGTTGCGGTAACGCCATTCTGTTCCACAAATATAAGCATAAAGTTTGAACATTGTTGAAAATTCCCTAAACCCCTAAATGACCCTGATAAAGCAGGTATATCATCCACTTGTATATCAACATTTGAGATATACTTTCATTAAATTACGTTAACACCATTCCATTCCATGATTCTAAGCATAAAGCTTGAACATTATTGAAAATGCCCTAAAACCTAAACCATAAACCCCTAAACGACCCTGACCAAGAAGGTATATATCATCCACTAATAGATCAACATTTGAGACATTCTTTCATTAAATTATGCTAAAGACATTCCATTCCAAGAATCTAAGCATAAATCACAAACATTATTGAAAATTCACTAAACCCTACCCCCCTAAAACCTAAACACTAAGCCATATACCCCTAAACACTAAAAACCCTAAACCCTCAACCCCTAATTCTGACTAAGCAGGTCTCAAGCACTTATAGATAAAATTTTAGATACTTTCATTATTAAATTTTTGCTAAGTCATTCTATTCCACGAATATAAGCATAAATCTCAAACTTCATTGAAAATTCCTGAAACCCTAAACGACCCCGAAAACCTACACCCTAAAACCCTAAATTCCCTAGACCTCAAACAACCCCCCAACCTAAACCCTCGACCCCTAAATACTAAAACCCAAAACCCTAAACCCCTCAACCCATAATTAAACCCTAACCAAGTAGGTATCATGCACTTATAGATCCAAATTCGAGATACATTCATTAAATTGCGGTAAAACCATTCTATTCCACAAATATAACCATAAATCTTGAACATTATTCAAAATTCCCTAAACCCTAAAACCCTAATTAAACGACCCTGACTAATTAAGAAGGTCCATCATCCACTTATATATCAACATTTGAGATATACTTTCATTAAATTACGCTAACGCCATTCCATTCCACGAATCTAAGCATAAAGCTTAAACATTATTATTGAAAACGCCCTAAAACGGAAACCTTAAACCCTATAACCCTAAACCCCTTAATGACCCTGACCAAGCCAGTATATATCATCCACTTAATTCTAGATCAACATTTGAGATATACTTTTATTAAGTTATCCTAAATCCATTCATTTCCACGAGTCTAAGCATAAAGCCTAGCTAAACATTAGTATTGAAAATGCCATAAAACCTAAACCTTAAACCCCTAAACCCTTTAACCCTAAACCCTGACAAAGAAGTCTAGGTATCCTGCATTTATAGATCAAAATTTGAGATAATTTCATTAAATTGCGCTAACGCCTTTCTATTTCATGAATATCGTCATATAGCTCGAAAATTATTGAAAATTCACTAAACCCTACCCCCTAAAACCTAAACACTAAGCCATACACCCCTAAACACTAAAACCCCTAAACCCTCAACCCCTAACCCTGACTAAGCAAATATAATGCACTTATAGATAAAATTTGAGATACTTTCATTATTAAATTGTTGCTAAGTCATTCTATTCCACGAATATAAGAATAAAGCTCGAGCTTCATTTAAAATTCCCGAAACCCTAAATTAACCCCGAAAACCTAAACCCTTGATACGTTGAAAACGTATCTATAATTTTTGATGTTCCATGCTTGTTTAGTATCTACTTGGTTATGTTTTGTCTACACTTTGAGGTATTTTTATACACTTTCTGGAACTAAACTATTGACAAGATGCCATAGTGCCAGTTGCCTGTTTTCTGCTGTTTTTCGTTTCAGAAAGCTAAAAATGAATATTCTCAGAATTGGACAAGACAAAAGCCAAAGTTCATATTTTTCCCTGAACAATACGGAAAAACAAAGACGAGACGGAGGAGGACACCAGGGTGGCCACACCCTAGGTGGGTGCGGGCCCACCCTGACCACGCCCACAGGGGGTGTGGGCCCCCTGGCACTCCACCGTCCTTCGCCTATAAGAAGCCCCCGACTCAGAAACCCTAGACAATCGACCAGAAAGACACGAAAAGTTCCACAGTGCCGCCACCAACGAAGGGGAGATTCGGGGGATAGAAAGTCTCTGTTTCGGCACCCTGCCGGGACGGGGAAGTCCCCCCGGAGCGATCTCCATCGATCTCCACCATCATCACCGTTGTTGATTCCCATGATGAGGAGGGAGTAGTTCTTCCTCGAGGCTAAGGGCTCTACCGGTAGCTATGTGTTCATCTCTCTCTATGCATGATCTTGTTGTGGTCATGAGCTTTGTAATCTAGTAGATCAACCTTGCTACTCAAGTGCTTCAATAGATCTCTTTTCTCCCCATGTGTGTGAAAGTGATAGTGTGCACTCCATGGTGGCACTTAGGCTAGAGTCTACATAAATACTCATCGTGATTTAATAGATCTATGCTTTTCCACATGTGTGTGAAAGTGACAGCATGCACACCGTGTGTGGCACTTAAGCTAGATTATATACATATTTATCATGAGTATATTTTAAGTTGGTTGTCTCTATAAAATTGTGGTGTTTGTTGGAACCATCTAGCGCTCAAGGTGATAGTGTGGGGTTATCTAGATTGGTAAAGGCGTACTTTGAGGTGTGCTGTTATAACCCTACCATGGATTATAATGTCCAACTAGAGAGTAGTTAAGAGTAGTATCATTAAGGGAATATATTTACACGAGAGAGTGTTCACTAGTGAAAGTATGATCCCTAGGCATTGTTCTAAGATTGAAACACCATTTTCATCTAGATCTGTTACATGTTTGCTTGCTTCCATCTTTATTTCAGTTTGACTTTAGCCTCTCCCACGTCAACAACAAGTTAGAAGCTCTTTTTTGGCACCGTTACCACTTGTATTTCACTATCTCTACGCCGAACTAGTGCACCTATACACCTGACAAGTGTATTGGGTGTGTTGGGGACACAAGAGACTTCTTGTATCTTGATTGCAGGGTTGCTTGAGAGGGATACCTTTGACCACTTCCTCCCTGAGTTCGATAAATCTTGGGTAATCCACTTAAGGGAAACTTGCTGCTGTTCTACAAACCTCTACACTTGGAGGCCCAACAACTGTCTACAAGAATAGAAGTGCATATACATTAAGCTATTTGCTGGCGCCATTGCTGGGGAGGAAAGGTAAAAGGCACTCACACACGTTACCCCACGGCAACAGCAAGCCAGAAAGCTATTTTCTAGCGCTGTTGCCGGGTAGGTAAGGTAAAAGGTACTAACATCCTAAGGTACTGACATCCTAAGTAAAAGGCCCAACACATGTGTGAGTGCTCGAAGTTATTTCCTTTAGATTCTGCAATCTTATCTTTTTGTTTCTTGTTTTCACTAGTTAGGATTAATGGAAAACAACAGCAAAATTAGAGAGCTTTTTACTATTTTTCCTAAGTTAGAACATGATTGGGTTGAAGAGAAAATTAAAAAACCTGTGGAACTTTATTTGCATGCTAATAGCAATGTTATTATTATGAATTATTTGGACACCATTGTTGCTAATGCTATGGAAATGTCTAAGCTTGGGGAAGCTTGTTTTTATTAAAATGATCTTTTTAGTTCCCCAACATTGGAAGATAGATATTCTATTGCTTATGATGATACCAAACCTCCAATATATGATGATTACAATAATGAATATGATATTTTTCGTCCACCTACTATTGAGGAGAAAATTTATTGTGATTACAATATTCCTCCTATATTTGATGATTATGGTGATGATAATAATAGTGATAGCTATTTTGTTGAATTTTCTTATGTGAAGAGTAATAATTATTTTATGGATGTGGCTCATGATAAGAATGTTTTATATTATAGTTATATTGTTAATTTTATTCATGATGCTACTGAAAGTTGTTATGAGAGAGGGAAACATGGTTTTATGCATATCAAAAATATTAAGTTTCCCCTCTTTATGTTGAAAATATTAAAGTTCCACTTGTTTTGCTTTCCTATGCTTGTTGCTTTGTGCTTTCATGACTTGTTTCTTTACAAGATTCCTATGCATAGGAAGTGGGTTAGACTTAAATGTGTTTTGAATTTGCTTCTTGATGCTCTCATTTACTGCAATTCATATTTATTATGTGAGCATCTTCTCAAACTATCAAGCCTAACTTAAAGGCGGTAAAGAAAAGTACTTGTTGGGAGATAATCCAAGAGTTTTCTTGAGTCTTGGAAGTTATTACTTCTGTAATAACCTCTCCTTATCCTTTTTGTTTGCTTTTTGTGCCAAGATTGACCTCTAATGAGACGGAAGTAAGATTTGGGGAGTTGCTGTCCCGAAACAGATTTTTGTGCTCCACCGTAATAATTCGTGAGGAAACTCTGTAAGTCGGATTGAGCTGATATTTTCTGAATAAATCCCCCAACATGTTAGCTAAATTTCATTAGTTCAACACTTTTTTATTTGAGCAACCGAAGGTCTTCGAACAAATCGGTTTCTACCTGCTAGTCTATTTTGACAGATTTCTGCCATTATTTGCATTAGCCTCTTTATTGATTTCTTTTTGGGTTCTTTTGGGCAAATTGATCTTTTTGAGGGAATTGCTACAGTAGATTGTGATTTTATTGAATGTTTTTCTGTTTTGAAACTAAACCCCAAAGGTATATTATCTTTTGAATACCCTAATGTTGCTAATGAAGATTGTGTGAAGTTTTGTATGAAGAAAAATTGCAGGTGTAGAGGAAGAATGATGTAATGAGATGAATAATGGACAAAATCTCAATCTTGGGGATTACACCCCATGTCACCCCAAGAAATATTCAAGAGGTACAAGCGTCAAAGCTTGGGGGATGCCGAGGCATCCCCTTCTTCATCAATAAAAATCTCAGGTCTTTCTAGACACTTCGTTTTTATTGTTTCATGCACTGTTGTGTTGTTCTTGGAGCGTATTTGTTCTCGTTTTTAGTTTTCGTTTTCTTAGTTTGCTTGAGTAAGTCATTTGGATCACAGCACACTTGTTTTGGAGAGAGACACAGTCTGTTTTCATTGCCTAGAACACTCTAGTTTTCATTCTTATTATCTTGTGAGTGTTCTCTTTTGTTAGCACTGTATTTAGCCTTAGTTTTCTTGTGATTTTTGCTTAGAACTTGTTAGTTCTTCTTTATGGATTTGTGAGACAAGCTCACTTATCTTTATTGATTATTATCTTTGTGAGTTGTTTCAAATAAGTTGATTGGTGCTAGAAAAGAGTAGAAAGCTTCATGCTTATAGTGCTACAAAAGGGAGCTTGTTTTGACTATGGCTTAGACTTTATCATGTCATGATAGGTGTTGCTTTGACCATATGCTTAGTGATTATTGTTGTAGCATGACTTGTTCCAAACAATCGAGATTGCTTAATTTCCCTTGATTGAATCATGCGTTGTTTTAGCATACAAAATCATAGTATTGTGGTATTCTCCTTTGATGCTTTGTTTGGGTTGACTTGGCACATGCTCACACCATGTTATGACTATGAACTAGTCACCTTAGCCTCTATGATCATTTAGTTTTTGACTTGTGATACCACTTTATGCTTTGATTGATAATGTTCTGTCGCTCTGCATGATTATGGCCATTATTGCTCTCTTAGTTGGTCGCTCCCAGTCTTTTGCTAGCCTCCACTTGTATTGAGTAAGCTCTACTCATGCATCCAGCTCCCAAGAAACCAAGTTATTCCAAAGTGTCCACTATAAATTCCTATGCATGGTGTGTTACACCATTCCAAGTATATTCTTGTTTTCATCTATCCTCCAATTAAAAAGTATTTTGTTATGTGAAAACTTAGTGATTTAAGATCTCAAGAACTTGATGGCACACTTTATATTTCTTGCCCCTAATAAACTTGAACCATTGTGTCATCTATGTTGTATATGCTTGCACTTATACGTTGGAATTAGCAGAACCGTGCTACGGGGAACGCTTTCAACATTTCACTTGTACTTTGTACACAGTTGATATCATGCTCTTTTGTCTATGGATGTCGTCGGTGTGAAATGAAAGGGGAGCTTGTAAGTCCATGGAGTTATGTATTTTGTGTTAGAGAAACGCCTGGGCCGCTAGCCTAAGCCATGCCTAATCATGGTGGAAAGTTGCAGCATCACCATAATGAGCAATCTGTGAAGCATCCTCAATAAAAACATATGCAAATAGCAAATAATAAGATCGCTGAGATGCTCATTCTCTGCTTGCCTTTTCATTTTGGTTATGGGATAGCTCTTGTACCATGTGCAAGGGGTACCCCGTTAGCGGTTCTCTATGATACACATGTACTTACTATGACAAGAACTTACAGGTGACTTAAGTTTAGTAGCATGAGGTGCGGCCCTCGTATTCAAGGGACATGAGATTGCCAACTTATACTTTGTCAAGCATATACTCCATAGTTTGTTCACTTTAACCTTAATCACTTCAAGATGCTTATGATAGGGGCAATGAGGGCTGAAAGCAAACAAGTACCATAATTTTTGGAAGCTCTTTTTGAAACTTGAAATCCCTGCTTCCCTTTATGAAGGGCCTTTCTTCCACTATTATATTGAGTCTCCACCTTCTACCTTTAGGCACCAGTTAAGAGAGCATAGTTGCCATTCTTAATTCTATGTGCATTGTCCCAAAACTTATTGATTGATGCATATTGTTGATATTGCTTGTTCTTGTGCTATTTGTATCTAGTCACTCTTATGAACTTTGAAGGTGTCCTATGCATCTATTTGCTACTCTATGAGTGACAAGCTGATTGCCACTATGCTATGTTTTCTGTATGTGAAACAAACAAACGTTTTTCAATGCATGTTATTCATGATATTTGTTTGTAACCTTTCATGTTCTATGCATAGTTACTTTGTCTTATTGTTAGACTCCATCTTTCATGCTCATGTTTAGAGTACTTTGATCCCAGCTTTCAATGCTTTACAAATACCTTGATCAATATTGTGATGGTGCATGTCACCTAATTATTCTTTTTATCACTTACCTACTCGAGGACAAGCAGGAGTTAAGCTTGGGGATGCTTGATACGTTGAGAACGTATCTATAATTTTTGATATTCCATGCCTGTTTAGTATCAACTTGGTTATGTTTTGTCTACACTTTGAGGTATTTTTATACACTTTCTAGAACTAACCTATTGACAAGATGCCATAGTGCCAGTTGCCTGTTTTCTGCTGTTTTTGGTTTCAGAAAGCTAAAAAATGAATATTCTCGGAATTGGACGGGACAAAAGCCAAAGTTCATATTTTTCCCTCAATGATACGGAAAATCGAAGACGAGACGGAGGAGGACACCAGGGTGGCCACACCCTTGGTGGGAGCGGGCCCACCCTGGAAGCGCCCACAGGGGGTGTGGGCCTCCTGGCACTCCACCGACCTTGCCTCCTTCTCCTATAAGAAGCCCCCGACTCAGAAACCCTAGACAATCGACCAGAAAGCCACGAAAAGTTCCGCAGCGCCACCCCCAATGAAGGGGAGATTCGAGGGACAGAAAGTCTCTATTCTGGCACCCTGCTGGGACAGGGAAGTGCCCCCGGAGCCATCTCCATCAATCTCCACCACCATCTCCATCACCGTTGCTGATTCCCATGATGAGGAGGGAGTAGTTCTTCCTCGAGGCTAAGGGATCTATCGGTAGCTATGTGTTCATCTCTCTCTCTATGCATGATCTTGTTGTGGTCATGAACTTTGTAATCTAGTAGATCAACCTTGCTACTCAAGTGCTTCAATAGATCACTGTTCTCCCCATGTGTGTCAAAGTGACAGCGTGCATGCCATGGTGGCACTTAGGCTAGAGTCTACATAAATACTCATCGTTCTTTAATAGATCTATGCTTTTCCCCATGTGTGTGAAAGTGACAGCGGGCACATCGTGTGTGGCACTTAAACTAGATTATATACATATTTATCATGAGTATATTTTGAGTTGGTTGTCTCTATAAAATTGTGGTGTTTGTTGGAACCATATATCGCTCAAGGTGACAGGGTGGGGTTATCTAGATTGGTAAAGGCGGACTTTGAGGTGTGCTGTATAGCCCTACCATGGATTAGAGTGTCCAACATGAGAGTAGTTAAGAGTAGTATCATTAAGAGAAGATATTTACATGAGAGAGTGTTCACTAGTGAAAGTATGATCCCTAGGCCTTGTTTCTAAGCATTGAAACACCATTTGCAACTAGATCTGTTGCATGTTTGCTTGCTTCCATCATTATTGCAGTTTACCTTTAGTCTCTCCCACGTCAACAACAAGTCAGAAGCTCTTTTCTGGCACCGTTACCACTTGTATTTCACTATCTCTTTGCCGAACTAGTGCACCTATACACCTGACAAGTGTATTGGGTGTGTTGGGGACACATGAGACTTCTTGTGTCTTGATTGCATGGTTGCTTGAGAGAGATACATTTGACCACTTCCTCCCTAAGTTCGATAAACCTTCGGTAATCCACTTAAGGGAAACTTGCTGTTGTTCTACAAACATCTGCACTTGGAGGCCCAACAACTTTCTATAAGAATAGAAGTGCGTAGACATCAACCCTCAATGCCTAAATTCCCTAAACCCCAAACAACCCCCAACCTAAACCCTCGACCCCTAAATACTAATCCCCTCGACCCATAATTAAGTCCTAACCAAGTAGGTATCATGCACTTATATATCCAAATTCGAGATACTTTCATTAAATTGCGGTAGAAACATTCTGTTCCATAAATATAAGCATAAAGCATGAACATTATTCAAAATTCCCTAAACTCGAAACCCCTAAACCCCTAATTAAATGACCCTGACTAATTAAGAAGGTATATCATTCACTTATATATCAATATTTGAGATATACTTTCATTAAATTATGCTAATGCCATTCCATTCCACGAATCTAAGCAAAATCTTGAACATTAATATTGAAAAATCCCTAAACCCTAAACCCTAAACCCTATTAACCCTAAATCCTGACCAAGCAGGTATCATGTGCTTTAAGATCAAAATTTGAGATACCTTCATCAAATTGCGCTAACATCATTCTAATTCACAACAGATCGATCATTATTGAAAACTCCCTAAACCCTAACCCCCTAAATCCTAAACCCTAAGACATATACCCCTAAAAACCCTAAACCCTAGCTAACCCCTAACCCTAAGCTCGAACATAACCCTGAACGCTAAACTACCCCTAAAAACGAGAACCCTAAACCCTCAATACTAGAAACCTAAACCCTCAACCCATAAACCCTAACCAACCACGTATCATTCACTTATAGATCAAAATTTTAGATACTTACATTATCAAATTGTTGCTAAGTCATTGTATTCCATGAATATATGCATAAATCTCGAATTGTATTGAAAATTTTCGAAACCCTAAACCCCTAAATACATAAATCCTAAACCCTAAAACCAGAAACACTAAACCCCTAAACCCTAAAACACTAAACAATCATGACCAGGCAGGGTACCATTATAAGCATAAAGCTTGAACAGTATTGAAAATTTCCTAAACTCTTAAACCTTAAACCCCTAAATGACCCTGACCAGGCATGGGTATCATCCACTTGTAGATCAACATTTGTGATATACTTTCATTAAATTATGATACCACCATTTTTTTCCATGAATATAAGCCTAAATCTTGAACATTATTGAAAATGCCCCCAAACCTAAACCCCTTAACCCTAGAACCGTAAACCCTAAACCCTTAACCCCTAAACACTAACCAAGTAGGTATCATGCAGTTATAGACACATTATCATAAAATATGGCAGAGATATGGCCATGACCTTGGCCATCTTGTTTGAAAGGTTTGAAAATGTAATGCTTATCAATTTCGGAAAATGTGTTGAAACTCATTTAAATGATGGTAAGCATGTTGTCGCTGTCGTGTGGATCCATGTGAGGAGCGGTTGTGTCGGAGTAGCGTACGTCAGAATCTTCAACCTCAAAATTTCCACACAGCGTCGAAACATCCCGCGCATCTATTCAAAAATCCTGCCCTATTTTTTACGATGCAAAATTCCTCTTCTATCCCTGGCCCAGAAACAAGGACCAGAGGAGCACGACAATAATAGAGGGGTGTAGGTGGTAAATTTGCATCATACCACCTATATCCCCCATAGCCTCTTCTCCGCCCACCCCCTCTGACCTCCACCTTCCTCTAGCCGCTTCACTGCCAGCCCTCTCTTCCACACCGGAGCTCCTTCACTATCGGCGCTCTCTTCGACACGGGAGCATCTTCAATGCCGACGCTCTCTTCCATACCGGAGCTCCTTTCCTGTCGGTGCTCTCTTCCACTCGGGAACATCTACACCACCCAACGCACCCGCCGAGAAGGAGCAATTCCCAGCCGAGGCCCTCGCTGCCCTTATGCGCGTCCCACCCTCCCTTGCTGCACGGCGGTAATTTCTCTTGCCCATTTTCTATTTTTGGTACTCTTAAGCTATGAAAGCTTTAGAATGTTGCTCAATATCCTGGATGTTATTTCCATTTTGTTTGCGCCCACATATGGTAGTTCTTATACAGATCATCAGCTTGTTGCTATTATTTCCTTTCTTACATTCTCACACTATCGGTGTATTCCTGCAACACTAACTCGCATATGCTATTCTTTTTGAGCGCTCGAATGAGTCATGGGAACATCTCAAAAAGGATCCAACAATAACAATCTGATGCCAAGCAAGGCTGAAGTGTGAGGTTTCCGTGTGTTACTTAGGCCAGTTTATTGTTATGTTAATAACTTATATTTCATGTATGCATATTATTTTAAAAATTCATTCTACCTGAAAACCTTCCATGACATTTCCATTCATGTTTTGTTGTGTTTCTATCTACAAATGCTTAATTTAGGAAATGTCCATATTGTCAATTTTAATGCTATATTTTTGGTGTTTTCAACTGCTTTCATTCTTCCAAACCAGCTAGCTAGTTTGAATCATACATCTGGTCATTTTAATGCTATCTTTTTGGTGTTTTACAAGTGCTTTCATCCTTATAAACTAGCTAACTCGGTTTTAAATGTTATGACTTAATGCAGAGAAAATACAATGGAGTACAAGGACAAGAATTCCAGCTGACTCAGATACTACTGGCATATTGACCAGGAGTTTAACCCGCTTGAGAAGGAGCAATCGTCAGCCTAAACGAGGTACTGTAAGTTCATACTTACTTAAAGTTTATGCGTCACCCTTAAGCTTTTTGGCTTGTGGACAAGGTCCACTATGTATATAGATAGTATCTCTTAAGTTGCACCTTTTTGCTTATAGTGTGGTTTATTCATACATAGTGGATGTCCAGCATGTGCAGCGTTGGAGATTTGTGGTGTCTAGAGAGTCGTTTTCACTGGTGAGGGTGAGTCTAGCAAGTTTTCGTGGACCCTAGGTCTAGTACAAGACCCATGCCTTTATTGTTTCTTTGTACTCGGATGAGTGGGTCCCCTATGTGGTGTAAACAGTGGAGCATATTTTATTTTCTTAGACACGAGCCTAGTGAATTTCTTAACCATGTCTAGTATGCTTCTCTTAAATGATCTCTAATTTATATAGTACTACTTTTTATCCTTGTTCTTTGCTTTAACCCCTTTCACCTTATTATACAGGATGTAGTTAAAACGAAGCAGGAGTCCTCGGAAGGCAGGACTGAAAGTTGTGATCCCTCTTCTTATTCATCCTCCCATTGTATTTCCGAAGAAAACAACTTACTTACCAGTCCACCTAGTATAGCTCTTGCAGGTGATATATTGATGGCTCAGTTGATGTGGAGCCTGTTGGTAACCCCAAGAGCAAGGTGTGAAGCAACATAGCAGAAAGTCTTCCCTTAGTAAGAAACCGAGGTTATCAAACCAGTAGGAGGAAGGAAACGTCACACAGGTGTTGCAAGCAACGCGGAGACCTGCACAACACAAACTCAAGACTTTGCCGCAACTAACAGTGAGGTTGTCAATCTCACCGGTTGCTGTAACAAAGGATTAAACGTATTGTGTGGAAGGTAATGGTTTGCAGCAAGTAAACAAGTAACAGTGGAAGATGTATCAATGGTAAAGATTGCACCGGGGTCCATAGTTCACTAGAGGTGCTCTCCTTAGATAAACAACATGGCATGAAGGGTAAACAAATTACAGCAGGGCAATTGACAGGAACTGAGCAAGGCATCACAATGCAATACTAGACAAAAAGATCCTAAGAGATTCGATTGGGCAATACAACAATATACATAGACCGCCATCCAACTGCATCTATGACTAGAAGTCCACCTTCAGGTTATCATCCGAACCCCCTCCAGTATTAAGTTGCAAGCAACAGACAACTGCTTTAAGCAAAGTGTGTAAGGTAAACAATCCACTTGTTCCATGAACAAGAGACTGTTGTTTTCTCCCTAGGGCAACAACACATCTACAACGGAAGAGATTTATGTCACTTCTCTTGGAAACTATAGGCATGAACCCACTATCGAGCATAAATACCCCCTCTTGGAGTCACTAGCAACTACTCAGCCAAGATAGCTGCTAACAACAGAGAGCATGCAAGATCACAAACAACACAGACATTATAGTATCAAATAGACAAAAACCATTAATCAATCTGACATAGTAATCTCAATATCCATTGGATCCCCGCAAACACAACATGAATGATTACAAATATATTAGATCTTGATCATGAACGGAGCTCACAAGATCTATACCTGAAAGCACAAGGAGGAGATACAACCATCTAGCTACTACATGGACCCATAGTCCAAGGTGGAACTACTCACGCATCATACCGGAGAGAAGGCCTTCGGGATGATTTTCCCTCCGGCAGGATGCTGGGAAGAACTTCAGATCCCCCCTCCCCCGATCTAGGGATGACGGTGGCGGCGGCTACAGAAGGTTTCTGCCTTTCTGCAACCAAAAATAGAAGAAAACAGGCAACTGGCACTATGGTGACTTGTTAATAGGTTAGTTCCAGAAAAGATATAAAAACACCTCAAAATATAAACAAAGCAAAGCAAAGTAGATACTAAATAAGCATGGAGCATCAAAAATTATAGATATGTTTTCGATGTATCATATATATACGAAGGCTGTGTTGCTTGCAAAAAGAAAGGGTGTGGCTGCTCCTAGGTCTATAGCTGAAATGTTAAAGAAGAGGACAGATGATATATTGAAGCGAATTTCCATGTACCAATCTTTTATTGAGGATACCAACACTCTATAATTTTAAGAATGTATATCTTGTTTAATGATGTGTTGTAATAAACTTGTATTGTTGTAGTAAGTAGTTTAAATTTTTGCATTTGTATTAATTGGCATATTGGTATTCGTGTGATGTTCTGCAAAATAAGTCAGCGGTTCCAAAAAAAAGGCCAAAACAGTAATAGGCTGGAACTGAACAATCAATGAAATGACGCATGTACACGAACATTAACGGTAATGGAAGTAATAGTTAGGCCGGAATAGTGACATGCCCGATCAGTACGGGACCAAAACCCTGATGGGCTGCAACAGTAACAGGCCTAAATACTAATAGTACCAAATAGTAAAAGGCTAGATTGTCAGTAGGCCGGAATAGTAAAAGGCCAGAATCACAGCAGGCTAGAACAGTAAAAGTCTAGATTTACAGCAGTCCGGAATAGTAAATGGATAGATTTATAGCAGGCCTAGACAGTAATAGACTAGATACATAGCAAGCCAGAACAATTAAAGAATAGATTGTCAGCAGGTTGGAACAGTAAAAGGCTAGATTGTCAGCAGGTCGGAACAGTAAATGGCTAGATTGTTAGCATACCGCAATAGTAAATGGCTAGATTCATAGTAGGCCAGAACAGTAAAAGACTAGATTCACAGCAGGCCGGAATAGTAGATGGCTAGATTGTCAGCAGGTTGGAATAATAAATGGCCAGATCTATAGTAGGCCGGTAACAGTAAAAAGCCAGATTTGCAGCAGGCCGAAACAGTAAAAGGCCAGATGCAGATCAGGCCACAATAGTGGAAGGCCGGAATAACAGCGGGTCTAAATAGTACAAGAACTGAATATATAACAGCCCAATTGTGGGCCCATTTCAAACATTGTTGTGTGAAATAGTAATGGGCCGACTTACTATTGGGTTTTCATAATGGGTCAGCCCAATTAATAATTGTCAGGGTTTCCATGATAGTTAACGCCGGCCGTTAATGGTGTTCGCCACGTGGTTGATTGCATGACATCGGCAGTCAACCGGGCTGGCGAACAGATCTACAAGGAACGACTTTTCATGGCTAAAGGGTGTGATCCACCATGTCGAAAAAACCCGTGGTAGATTCATTTGTGATGAGTCTTTTACCACGAAGGGCATCCGTCATAGAAGACTCTTCAGCCATGAAAAATGGTCCTTCAACCAAGAAAATCATCCGTTGTAGAGGACATTTTTCTTGTATTGACATACCATCTAAAGAGAGAGATCAAACTCAAATCATAAATCTATCATAGACCATAAGTCATATCGACGCAAGAATAGATCATATTTATTACAAATTCATAATAGTGCTAGGGTTTCTATAAGATCCCTCCTTTGTAAAGGAAAGGATCCCTGTGATTGCAATGCTAGTCCCTGGATCAATGCTAGCATCCACAGTTTAAGATGAAGTACACAGAAACAAAGGTCATTATTACATATCATTCCAGAGACAAACATAGTCTTTTACAACTCCATGTCCACAGGCCTTATACAAGAGTTCATATATATAATAAGATAAATATGTCTTCATCTTCATGTGCCACAGGAAAGCATGTTGAGTGTAGACTCATGACTCCTAATCATCATCAGAATATCCAGCAACATCACAAGTTACAGCCACAGTGGGTCAATACATTGGAATAGTATTGGCAAGTGATACCTTAGTAGAATATTGGTGGACTAAATACTATATGCATTTTGGATAAGTGTAGCTTAGGCTTGCTTTGCTCAAAATAGGTTTTGCCTATCAGTTGAAAACACTAAGTTTTTCTTTGTCAAAAACTTTTCCCCAAGGATCCACCAATAGACATTAGGGTCCTTCACCCTTGTTCAACCACAAGTTTTACTTAGAAATTGGGATGAGGAGATTCTTGACAGCTTCCATGTCTTGATGCTCAAATTGTCCAATACCAGGACATGGCTAATTACTTAGATTCTTCCTTCTGCAGAGGTTGTGCACTTTCCCCACAAGACTTGATTTTCACCAAGACATGACCTTTCAGAAGCCTTCCCTTAGACCACATGGATGCGTTCCAACCTATCATCCCACTACCACCAACTGTCCAAATGGCTAAGTTATTGCAACCTATGTGATCCAGGCAGAGCCCATATTGCCAAGTGGCTGCACTAGAAGCTTCTTAACATTTGGCCTCTCAAATCCCTTTGTTCCTGGGTGGCTTTCCACAAGTGAGATACACAAGGTAAACCATAGAAATGGGCCTTGTGTAACCACTCAACATAACCCAATCTTTCCATTCCACCCAGGTGTTTCATTCACTTAGTTGTTTTATTAAGCAAAAACATAGTCCAAAGACTTAGAAATATTTATTCATAGCATGAATATATAACCACCCTTGGTTGCTACTAGCTAGGCTAAGCATGGCATAGATAAGCATCTTAACTTAGAAGTTTCTAGCAATTCTACAACTACTAGGATTTCCCAAGCATAGCATATAATCAAAAAATATCCATGCAAGACTAGCAAAATATTTCTAATGCATAGTTGAAAAACATAGGGATAAGATCATGAAGCACCACTTGCCTTGGTAGTTTGGAGAGTAGCTACAATCCTCACAATCACAATCACTATTTGCACCAAAATCTACACATAAAATGATAGCACCAAATCACATACAAAATAAATACAAGCAAAAATATATGGATGCATGCAATATGATATGTGATGATTTTTCTATACTCAACAGGACAAGTGCACAGTACTGATTCATAAGCAAGTTCAAAACTTTCCAAACAACCTTTATTTGAACATTAAAACATTTCTCAAATAATTGTTATACACAAAATAGGCCTACACATGTTTCTGTAAAATAACCATTTTAATAGAAACAAAACATTAAACACATTGCATATATGGAAAGGGCTTTATCTCCTGATTCCATTGATATAAAATTTGTCAAATTTGGACGTGGGAATCAAAAGTTATGAATTAAACAAGTTTAAACATTTAATAGATCCAAAGTCAGATTTTAAATCAAACTAACAGACACGCGACGTGTTCCTATTGGTGAGTACCGGTTCAGGAGGATCGATCAACGAGAGCCACACGATTTAAATGAAAATGCACGGCTAGATCTAACGCGTACCCCTTTGCTAAATGAATCTAACGCAGCCGATGGATCCAGATCTAACGGTCGCTGGTCAAGTGACCACTAACTGGCGGCGCGCGGCGACGGTGAGCGGTGGAGCGCTCGGTCTACGGCGTCGCGGCGGCTACAGGAAGCGAGGAAGTGATTGGAGGTGCTTACCAGACTCGCAGAGGTGTGCTGGAGGTCAACGTGGCAGTGGCTTGTCAAGGGGCGCACAGACACGGTGGGGATTCCTCGTCGGAGCAGCGTCGTCAGCACGCCGCTTCATCGTCGTTGCCGATGTTGTAGATCATGCCAGAGTCAAACAAGTGGTGCGTTAGATGCGGGGAGTGATACTGGTCATGTGAGTATCAGAGAGAGGGCAAGGCGCACTCCAGACTAACCAGATTTGCTCGCCGGAGTTGAGTGCCTCGTCGGGTTTGCTCAGTCGTTGACGTTGCCGACGCTCAGGGTTGTCCTAGCATACAGCAGCGGTGTCAATCGAAGCGCAAAGATGCAGTGGTTGTTCTGGAGAAGCTAGGAGTCAAGGGGTTCGGGGAGCTCACCGGAATTTACTGTCGGAGTTCGTCGGTACCGCGGAAGAGTTCGGCGAAATATGGGCAGCCTGGTGGCGGAGCGAGCAAGTGGTGTGAGGGGAAAGGTGCGGGGTGAGGAGAGGGTTTTGTAGCTGGAGCAGGGGCGAGGATCACGCGAGGAAACGCCGGCAATAACTCGGGTTTTAAAACGCGGCAGTGATGGCGAAGGAAACAGCCGGCGACATGGTCGTGGGCGTGATTTGGGGAAGATGGTGGTGAGCTGGCGAGGGTCCACCAGTCAGTGACTCATTGGGTAGCGTGGGTGCGGTGAGAAAAACAGGAGGAGAGGGAAATCCTGGGTGGGCTAGCTAGTGGGCTGCTTCTGCTGATGGGCCACAATTCTGGCGCCGGCCTTTTCTTATTTCCTTAATCTTTTTCTTTTTCTGTTTGAATTTCCAGGAGCCTTTTTCAAATGATTTCAAAACAATTTGAATTCAAATCTTTTCTAGATTTTTGTAGAGTGTTTCCTTTATGTTTTTGGGCATAAAACCATGTTGTCTCTCTGTACTAGCTTGGTTCCTTTGATTGAACAAAATAAACACTGCCTTAGCACTTGCTTTGAACAAGTTTGAAAAATGGTTTTACATCTATATTTGTTTTTTGTAAATTTTGGTTTAAGCACTAGCAATCCAGCAAAACAATCTGAGAGCAGCAAGGTTTGGTTTTGAAACAAATAATCTCCATATGAGAGTGGTATTTGATTAATGCTTGTTCACATAAAATAATAGCACTTAGTGCTTTGTTTTCTTGAAATGGGTTTGATATTTGATCCCTAAATGATATGCATGCATGAATGATATGCAAGCTTTGAAAACATGATTTTAGGGATGTTACAAATCTAACCCCCTTAAGGTGAATCTAGCCCTCGAGATTCGGGTTAGCTAGCAAATAAGTGAGGGTGGTCTTTCCGAAGATCATCTTCTCTTTCCCATGTTGCTTCTTCTTCGGAATGATGGTTCCACTAAACCTTGCAGAATTTGATAGTCTTAGTCCGAGTAACTCTTTCTGCAGTCTCAAGAATCTTGATTGGTTTCTCCTCATAAGTGAGATCACTTTCCAATTGGACCTCTTCCAAAGGTATAGTATCCTTTAAATAAGTCTTCCATTTCTGGATGGCATTTCTTAAGCTGACTCACATGAAACACATTATGAACAGCTGACAAAGACTCTGGCAGTTCAATCTCATAAGCTACTTCTCCTTTACGACTCAGAATCTTGAATGGTCCAACATATCTTGGTGCCAATTTTCCTTTGACTCCAAATCTCTTCACTCCACGGAGTGGTGACACTCTAAGGTAAGATCTATCACCTACTTCATATGTGACTTCTCGATGCTTAGGATCTGCGCAGCTCTTTTGTCGGGACTGTGCTATCTTCAACCTGTCCTTAACTAGCTTGACTTTCTCTTCAGCCTCTTTGATTAGTTCTGGTCTGGACAAACTTCTTTCTCCCACACCATTCCATAGCAATGGGGTGGTACACTTTCTCCCATAGAGAAACTCAAATGGTGCCATCTCAATACTGGCTTGATAGCTGTTATTGTAAGAAAATTCTGCGTAAGGCAGACTTTCATCCCAACTGGCTCCATAGTCTAGTGCACATGCTCTCAACATATCTTCAAGAATCTGATTAGTCCTTTCTGTTTGTCCATCAGTTTGAGGATGAAATGCAGTGCTGAATTCCAACCTCGTTCCCAATGACTCATGTAGCTGTCTCCAAAAATGAGAAGTAAATTGGGTTCCCCTATCAGACATAATACTTTTGGGTACTCCATGTAGACTTACAATTCTTCTCATATAGATCTTGGCTAACTTAGCACTTGTGTAAGTTGTCTTCACGGTTATAAAATGAGCCACTTTAGTTAAGCGATCCACCACTACCCAAATGGAATCATATCCTGACCGGGTCCTTGGCAATCCGGTGATGAAATCCATACCAATCTTGTCCCACTTCCAATCAGGAATAGGTAGTGGTTGTAACAATCCTGCTGGTTTCTGATGTTCTGCTTTCACTCTATTGCATACATCACACAAACAATATGTTCGGCGATGTCCTTCTTGACATTATTCCACCAAAATCTTTCCTTCATATCCATGTACATTTTGGCGTTACCCGGATGAATAGAATATGGTGAGTTATGTGCTTCTTGTAAAATTAGTTTCCGAAGCTTCGGATCTTGTGGAACACAGATACGTTTTCCATGCCATAAAGTACCATGTTCGTCTTCATGGAATCCTTTGGCTTTTCCCTTGCCAATCTTTTCCTTAATCTCTTCAATTTCCTTATCCGTCTTTTGGGCTTCTTTGATTTTGTCCAACAAAGTAGGTTGAACATCCAAAGACATGAGATGTCCTTCAGGCACAATCTCCAATCTGAGATCTCTAAATTGGGCACACAGATCATCTGGCAATTCTCCCTTAGTAAGGCCATTCACAAAAACCTTACGGCTTAGTGCATCCGCTACAACATTTGCTTTACCGGGGTGGTATTGCAAACTCAAGTCATAGTCCTTAATGAGTTCTAGCCATCTTCTTTGTCTCATGTTAATTTCCTTCTGGGTGAAGATATACTTCAAACTTTTGTGATCTGTGAACACTTCACATCGCTTTCCCAAAAGATAATGTCTCCATGTTTTGAGTGCATGGACAACAGAGGCTAGCTCTAAATCATGAGTAGGGTAATTCACTTCATGAGTTTTGAGTTGTCTCGAGGCATAAGCCACAACTTTCCCTTCTTGCATAAGTACTGCGCCTAAACCATGATGAGATGCATCACAATATACTTGGAAATCTTTTTCCAAATCTGGCAAACACAAGACTGGTGATGTCACTAGTCTCTTGTTTAACTCCTGAAAGCTGAGTTCACAACCTTCAGACCAAGCAAATTTCTTGTCTTTCTTTAGCAATTCCGTCATAAGTTTTGCTACCTTGGAGAAATTCCCAATAAATCTTCTGTAGTATCCTGCTAAGCCAAGGAAACTACGAACCTCTTTCACTGACTTAGGAGATTCCCATTCAGTTACAACTGAAACTTTACCAGGATCAACTGCTACACCATCTCCTGACACAACGTGTCCAAGAAAACCAACTTCATTTAACCAAAATTCACACTTGCTGAATTTGGCATACAGCTTATGTTCTCTAAGCTTCTCAAGTATCAAACGCAAATGTCCTTCATGTTCCTCTTTGCTCTTGGAGGAGATCAGAATGTCATCGAAGAAAACAACAACAAACTTGTCAAGGAATTCCATGAACACCTTGTTCATCATATTCATGAAGTACGCTGGTGCATTGGTCAAACCAAATGGCATCACGGTATACTCATACAATCCATACCTTGTGGTGAAAGCTATCTTAGGTATGTCTTGTTCCCTTATCTTAAGCTGAAAATAACCTGACCGGAGATCAATCTTTGAGAACACACAAGCTCCTTCTAACTGATCAAACAAGTCATTGATTCTTCGCAAAGGGTATTTGTTCTTGATAGTCACTTCATTGAGTGAACGGTAATCTATGCATAACCTTTGACTTCTATCTTTCTTTTCCACAAACAAAATTTGTGCTCCCCAAGACGAAGAACTTGGTTGGATAAATCCCTTTTGCAACTGTTCTCCAAGTTGCTTCTTGAGTTCTTTCAACTCATCCACTGACATCTTGTATGGTCTCTTTGCTATTGGTCCAGATCCTGGTAGCAAATCAATAAGAAATTCCACATCTCTATCTGGTGGCATTCCTGGCAATACTTCCGGAAACACATCCGGATATTCACTCACAATTGGCACACTGTCTATGCTAACCCCCTTAAGGGAATTTAGCTTACTCCTTTTTGCCTCAAAGTTGGTCTTGAATCTGATCCTTTTGTTTTCTGGAGTTGTGAGTGAGACAGTATGATTTGCACAATCTAACACTCCCTTGTGTTTAGTCATCCAGTCCATTCCCAAAATAACATCCAATCCTTGGGAATTTAGCATTATCAGATTAACGGGAAACTTATACTTCCCAAACTCTATGACTAGATCATGACATCCTGAATTCACTATCATTTCTCCACCAGGAGAACTTGCTTTTATAGGGCACCCAATAGTTTATACCGGTTCTTCATTTCTTTCAACAAACGCTCTTGATATGAATGAATGAGATGCACCAGTATCAAAGAGAACAAATGCTGGAACAGAATTGAGTTTGAACTTACCAGCAACAACATCAGGTTCCTCATAAATTTCCTCCACATTGATGTGGTTCACTTGTCCCTTTTGAAAAGGGTTGGGCTTGTTGGGTCCTTCAACTTTCTTTTCTGGGCATTCATTTGCATAATGCCCCATCTTCTTGCACTTGAAGCATTCAACTTGACTAAGATCCTTCTTGACAGGCTGGCTCCCACTGCCACTTCCACTTCCACTATGGTGGCTCTTATATCCACCCTTGTGATTCTTGTACTTATCGTTGTCATGACTACGGTTGTGCTTGTTGTCATGATAACGGTTGTGGTTGTGGTGTTTGTTGAACTTCCCATGCTTGTGGGATCTGGAACTCCCACTGTCATCATAATGGGAACGCTTGTGAGACGATCTCGAGATGTGCTTGTCAGAGTGCTTTCTCTTCCTACTTTCAACTTGCTTCATCTTGTTCTCCAAAATAGCAGCCTTGTCACAAAGAGACTGGTATGTGGGAACATAGGCCACAGCTAACTGCAGGTTCAGTTCATCATTCAACCCTTCAAGGAACTTTTCCTTCCTCTTAGCATCAGTGTCAACTTCATCCGGTGCATAACGCGCCATATTGTTGAACTCTTCAATATATTCATCCACGCTGCAGTGGCGCTGCTTCAGGTTATGGAACTCTTTCTTCTTAAAACTCATCACTCCGGATGAGATGTGAGCAGTACGGAAACCATCTTCAAAGATAGGCCATGTCACATCTGCAATGGGAATGGTGATCTGGAAGTTATCCCACCAAGTAGCTGCTGGTCCTTCCAACAAGTGAGCTGCAAATCTGACTTTCTCTTCATCAGTACAACCATTACCAAGTCCTTGTTCACAGAGCGTAGCCAATCATTGGCTACCATAGGATCAGTAGTTCCTGAGAACTTTGCTGGCCTTAGTCTCAAGAACCTGGTGAGCATGTCAAAACCCGGTGGGTTGTTGTTATTGTTGTTTTTGTTGTTGTTGTTCTGATTCTGGATGAATGTAGTCATCATTTGCATCAGCTGAGTCTGAGCTGTCATCATTTGCTGCATCTCAGGGGTGATGTTGTTGTTGTTGGGGTTGGGATTGGCACGTCGGGGAGGCATCTGTGGTTTGTTCAATAGAGATAAGAATGAGATACCCATAGATGCTAACATGCACAATACATCACATAAACAATCACCAAACATGCATCATAATAATAAAAGTTCAACAACGTAGACAACAAGTTTGCAAAGTAAACACACTAATAGCAAGCCATCCACATGTTGGATGGTCATTGCGACTCCATAATCAAAGACATGATAAATAAGGTAAATGAGTAGTCATCACTACTCCTCGGCATCAACCTCCTCCTCAACAAATGTAAGACCTGCATTCTCCATAGCGGTCTTGTATTCCTCGACATTGGTGGTCAAGGTCTCTACTTTGGCTTTGAGAGCCCTCTTCTGCGAACGAACCCTCTCAATCATCGTCTGCTGATGCTCGAGCTCGAAGTCCTTGGCCTCCAGTTCTGCAGTCATGTCTCGAATCCTCTTGTTCATATCCTGGACTCGCTTCTCTTGACTCTTGAAATTTCTGTCTTGACTCTCAAACTTGGCCTCCATCTCCTTGACTATCTCATCTTGATCCGCGAAGAGCTTGTCCTTCTCACGAAGCTGCACCTGGAGTTCGTCATTGCTGAGCATGACGTTGGTCCTATCAGTGTCCACGTGCCTAAGAAGAACGTCTAAGTCCTGGAGGTATAGACGAATCGGCTCTGCTTCCTCCCTCGAAGTGTCCTCGAAGTCAATGGCCGAACCATCCTCATCACGTCTACCGAAGGTGTGGAAGTGAGTACCTCTAACCTGTCGAGAGTGTCTCCCTAACAGACGTCTAATCAAGTCCTGCATGACTACCTCTAGGCCTCTCTCCTTATCATCATGCATGAGATTGAAGATGATTGCCTCCGTGGTAGGCTCAGTCCGGCGTCCGGGCTGATTGACCTTGAAGCCCCAAAGGTCTTTCCTCTAAAACTTAGTGAGGGGAAGCACCATGATGGTAGGAAGAGGGAGATTGAGCAAACTAGTGAGCTCAATAATACGAGGGCCAAAACGAGTTCCCTGGAACTCTTCAGCCGTGTTGATAGTAACATTAGTCATCTATTTATAAGATAGAAAAGGTTAGAATCAACACAATGAATAATTTTACAAGACAGAGCATCACAAGCATAACATTGACAAACACACAAGTCATAGCATTCATAAGATCCATTACAAGCATCCAAGGTTCAACTTATTAAGACAGCATTTTGGAAAATAAAATGATAAGTGTGGTGGTCCAACTAACGAAGTACGCTTACAATCCCATCTCACTGGCCAAGTTGGCTAACAAGGCATCCCTAGAGGCAATATGTTTATCTTGATCACATGACTCCATTGCTAAGTCTATGATGTCTTTCCTTAAACTTTGGTTGGTAGCCTCTAACTCTTGGGTATGCTTCTTTTCTTCCCTAAGGTCATTCTGGGTGTTAAGCATTCTGCACTTGATTCTATCACCAAGTTCTTTGATGGCCCTCTAAGCTGCATCCCATGCTGAATCAAAGAATGTGGTGTGCATCATTGTGTTGGTGACCATGCAGAATCCTGAGTCCTTGTGGTCGTCTTCCTTGTTTTTATACAAGTGAAGTTGCACCCACCAGTACTCAACTCCTTCATCCATCACAGGGAAACCTTTGTACACAGCTGCTCCATGTATTCCCATGGCAACCATGAGGTCCTTGAGAGCCTTGAGGAACTCTGTCTCACATTCCAAGGTCATAGTCATGAGTGGTCCCTTCTTCACGGCTTCGTTGATGGAGTTCATCTACAAATAGAGATGAGAAAGAAGATTAGAAAAGTTTACGAGAAGAAAAGACAAGTGTGGAAGTTATTGAAAAAATTTCCTTAGTGGTTTCCAATACTAGAGTCATAATCCTACAGGTAACACAGTGCTCTGATACCATCTGTAAGATCCCTCCTTTGTAAAGGAAAGGATCCCTGTGATTGCAATGCTAGTCCCTGGATCAATGCTAGCATCCACAGTTTAAGATGAAGTACACATAAAAAAAGGTCATTATTACATATCATTCCAGAGACAAACATAGTCTTTTACAACTCCATGGCCACAGGCCTTATACAAGAGTTCATATATATAATAAGATAAATATGTCTTCATCTTCATGTGCCACAGGCAATCATATTGAGTGTAGACTCATGACTCCTAATCATCATCAGAATATCCTGCAACATCACAAGTTACAGCCACAGTGGGTCAATACATTGGAATAGTATTGGCAAGTGATACCTTAGTAGAATATTGGTGGACTCAACAGGCCACCAATATGATATGTGATGATTTTTCTATACTCAACAGGACAAGTGCACAGTACTGATTCATAAGCAAGTTCAAAACTTGCCAAACAACCTTTATTTGAACATTAAAACATTTATCAAATAATTGTTGTACACAAAATAGACCTACACATGTTTCTGTAAAAATAACCATTTTAATAGAAACAAAACATTAAACACATTGCATATATGGAAAGGGCTTTCTCTCCTGATTCCATTGATATAAAATTTGTCAAATTTGGATGTGGGAAACCAAAGTTATGAATTAAAAAAGTTTAAACATTTAATAGATCCAAATTCAGATTTTAAATCAAACTAACAGACACGCGGCATGTTCCTATTGGTGAGTAACGGTTCGGGCGGATCGATCAACGAGAGCCACACGATCTAAATGAAAATGCACGGCCAGATCTAACACGTACCCCTTCGCTAAATGAATCTAACGCAGCCGATGGATCCAGATCTAACGATTTTGGTCAAGCGACCACTACGTGAGCTGGCGGCAGCTTGTGGCTATGACGGCGAGTCTATAGGAAGCGAGGAAGTGATTGGAGGTGCTTACCAGACTCGCAGAGGTGTGCTGGAGGTCAACATGGCAGTGGCTTGTCAAGGGGCGCAAGGACACGGTGGGGATTCCTCGTCGGAGTAGAGCCTGTCATCGGGCACAGCTGTTCATCATCGTTGCCGATGTTGTAGATCATGCCAGAGTCAAACAAGTGGTGTGTTAGATGCGGGGAGTGATACTGGTCATGTGAGTATCAGAGAGAGGGCAAGGCGCGCTCCAGACTAACCAGATTTGCTCGCCGGAGTTGAGTGCCTCGTCGGGTTTGCTCAGTCGTTGACGTTGCCGACGCTCGGGGTTGTCCTAGCATACAGCAGCGGTGTCAATCGAAGCGCAAAGATGCAATGGTTGTTCTGGAGAAGCTAGGAGTCAAGGGGCGCGGGGAGCTCACCGGAATTTACTGTCGGAGTTCGTCGGTACCGCGGAAGAGTTCGGCGAAATATGGGCATCCTGGTGGCGGAGCGAGCAAGTGGAGTGAGGGGAAAGGTGCGGCGTGAGGAGAGGGTTTTGTAGCTGGAGCAGGGGCGAGGATCACGCGAGGAAACGCCGGCAATAACTCGGGTTTTAAAACGCGGCAGTGATGGTGGAGGAAACAGCCGGCAACATGGTCGTGGGCGTGATTTGGGGAAGACGGTGGTGCGCTGCCGAGGGTCCACCAGTCAGTGACTCATTGGGTAGCGCGGGTGCGGTGAGAAAAACAGGAGGAGAGGGAAATCCCGGGTGGGCTGGCTAGTGGGCTGCTTCTGCTGATGGGCCACAATTCTGGCGCCGGCCTTTTCTTATTTCCTTAATCTTTTTCTTTTTCTGTTTGAATTTCCAGGAGCCTTTTTCAAATGATTTCAAAACAATTTGAATTCAAATCTTTTCTAGATTTTTGTAGAGTGTTTCCTTTATGTTTTTGGGCATAAAACCATGTGGTCTCTCTGTACTAGCTTGGTTCCTTTGATTGAACAAAATAAACAGTGCCTTAGCACTTGATTTGAACAAGTTTGAAAAATGGGTTTAAATCTATATTTGTTTTTTGTAAATTTTGGTTTAAGCACTAGCAATCCAGCAAAACAATCTAAGAGAAGCAAGGTTTGGTTTTGAAACAAATAATCTCCATATGAGAGTGGTATTTGATTAATGCTTGTTCACATAAAATAATAGCACTTAGTGCTTTGTTTTCTTGAAATGGGTTTGATATTTGATCCCTAAATGATATGCATGCATGAATGATATGCAAGCTTTGAAAACATGATTTTAGGGATGTTACAGTTTCCCATCTCCCAAAGAACAAACGGAACTACTCACACATGGAAGAAATCAACAACATCATCCTAGTCAAATGGATGGATAAAAGTACGGAGATAGATCTAATCCAAACCATGATTGAATTTGGAATTGCAACAAGATCTAGTAGATGAGATATGGGGGTAATGGTGGTGATCGAGATGCAGTAGTTGATGACGAAGGGGATGATGCGTTGTCCTCCAATGATCCGTGAAGTAGCTAGGATTTACCCTAGCCAAGTTCCTCCATCAGATCCCTTTCAGATGTTGTTTTTCGTGGTTTCTTGTGGTTGTGAATGTCGGATCTCCCTTTCGTCTTTGCCAGGAGAAAGTATTTGACAAGGCGAATGCGATGACACCTAGTACGGGCAGACAGTACGGGCAGGCTCCGCCCGTACGACAGGTCGTTATTGGTGTTGATTGCTTCTCCTTTTTTGGTATTCTCCCGGGTGCGAAGGTAAATCCATAAAATTACTTTTATCACTTAGAAATATCATATTATAACACAATATGATAGTTACAATTGATATGTTCATATAATACTTAGTGGTTTGGGATCCTGTTAAAACAAGGAAAAAATGGTGCATGCAAACACAGTGAAATACAAAGATCCATACTCTATTTATGCAAAAAACAAAAGGTAAATATTCTTCAATTTTGGACTCATCATACCTATGGCCTCTATCTTTATTCTTGCATCATGAATCGCGTTCCAAATTAAATTGCAATCCCAAGTTCTGCATAACCTTTACTTTTAAAACCCATCGAAGCTTGTACCATCAATCCTATCAGCCATTACTATAGGAGTTGTTTGAGCCATGCGAGTCATAGAACTACATGTGTAGGGTTTGTGCGAGTCTATTGGATAATGAGATACCTAAACAACTGAATTGTGTAGTAATGTGATAACTAAAGAAACAGGAACCGGTGGGCAATATTTTAGATCTAGTTTTTATCCACTCACTTGTGTCCCATAGGACCCGAGTACTTGATTCTTGTTCCTTGAATATCACACTATCCACATGTGGGACCATGAATCCCTTTCGTCTAAGCTTGATTCACATCTTATTTATTGGGGCTACACACTAATTTGGGGGGTTATCACTATCATGTACTTATGCCATGTTTTACTGTTTTATTTACTAATGTTGCTCAAGGAGCAGTTTAGTACTGTACTGTTTAGGATTTGTGCCATGTTTCCCCTATATCGACAATCCCAGTCACACTTTTTGGTTCCCAGTCATTTATAACCGTTGCCACACACCCTGGGTCCATCTCGGAGTCGGCCGACTTCATTGTGGGTAGCTTGGTGGGGTAGCCCCTGAAATCATTTTTTAATATTGTGAATGCTTTGTCGTGATGCTTCGTTGCTTTTATTTGGTTCTTCCCAGGGTTGATCGTGCGTGTGTTGCTATTTGCACTCATGTAGGGTAAATCTTTTTAAAAGACATGTCCACGGTTATGGACTACTTGGAGCATAGTTTCTCGATCATAGACAACTATAACTAAAGTACAGAGTTTAACTTGCCTAAACATGACTAGTAATTAGCACAAAACTCATGGAATGGTTAATAAATCTGCCTAGGACGGGATGTTCTTCCGCCTTCTTGTTTGGTAAGCAAAAAGGAGGAGGAGCGATGTTTACTTAAGTTGTTTACACAACTATTGGTTACAATTAATGAGCGCCCATATAGATCTGGTTAGGCGGATGTTGTAGCGTGTCTCTATAGAACTGTTTAGATGTTTATCTTTCGCTGCAATTGCGTCACCCAGGTTATCCCTTTAGTTGAATAAAGACTTGCTGAGTGCCCTAGGGTCTCACACAATAATATTGATCAGATTGTCAGGTATATCCATTTGGAGGCTACTATGTAGATGAGGCCGATGATGGTGGCAACGATCCCCTTGCATAGAGATTCTGGGGATGGTGATCTCTGTGATCTATAGGCAGGAATGTGCTTTGTTCATGGGTATCTTATGCTGATTTGACTCTTAATCCATACTCAGATCTGTGTTTTCCGCTTCCACTTGGTGCTTTGATGAGTGATGTTTGACGATATATTCCTAAATAGTATTATTATCTAGGTATTTGGATCTTGTCGTATGGTGTTGCAATATATTTCTATTTCTTTCTAGATGGTTCGGATCTGATGTACTCTTGTATGTCATTGGTGTACATACGCACTTGTGTACACTTGACTTGCAGACCAGCCGGCTACGTTTATTGCACCTGTAGCTATAACCATGAAAGTGGATGAGATGGTTGGCCGGTACCGCACCTTGCCCATACCATCAGGCCTACTTGTGGGCGACCTCACAGCCTCCATGGTAGTACGTCTTCATCCACTTTTGGGTTATACCGGCTTGTGCTTAGAGCATAGGGTCTAGGGGCAAGTCAGTTGCATTTGAGATCCAGGCACATGGCTTAATAGGATTGATAGGATAGTCATACCAATAAGTTGCAACTTCTTTTCCAGAAGCTCATCCAAAAAGAACCTCCAAGTTAAGCATGCTTGGCCTGGAGCAATTTGAGGATGGGTGACCGACCGAGAAGTGGGTACCGTATGCTCATAAGTAAGGATGAAGTTCATAGGAAAGACTACTGTTGGTCTGTGGGGCTAGTCTAGAGATCCTATTGAGCTGCCAGGAGTGACAACCCGGGCACGGAGAGTCCGAGGTGTTACAAGTGGTATCAGAGTCGGTCCTCATGGTTACACGAGCGTGTGCAGGTTAGTGGCGGACATGTGGAGCATGGAGCGTGTGGCCCAGAGTGGACACGACATGGCACATGTACCGGCACTAGATGCACATACATGTACCAAGAGGGGACGTTCCTGGATTATGCTTGATCGATGAGGGCATAGATCTTCCAAGGGTGGGTGTATGTGAGATCCTGGCACATGGCTTAATAGGATTTATAGGATACACATACCAAAAAATTGCAACTTCTTTTCTATAAGCTCATCTAAAAAGAACTCTAAGGTTAAGTGTGCTTGGCCTGGAGCAATTTGAGGATGGGCGACCGACCGGGAAGTGGGTACCGGGTGCGCACGAGTGAGAAAAGTGCGCAGAAAATACTAGTATTTCTCTATGGGGCTAGTCTAGAGATCATATTGAGCTTTTCGAAGAGAGATAGCCCGGGTACGGAGAGTCCAGTATGTTACACTTAGCATAATATTTTAGAAGTCGGTGATAGAAGCCGACCTATGCCAAAAAGACCGTGATTGGCAGGAAAGAAGCTCAAAGATCTTGGAAGCTACACCAACACAGAAGGAACAATGACTCTGCAAAGGGTTATTCAGACGCTTGGAGCCTAGATCCAGTATGAAGCCACAACAGTTGTCTAGTTCAGAGTTACTTTTCTACTAAGGAAACCGCATTGTACTCGTGTAATAGTCTCTTAGGCTTGTATGGAAAGACCAATCGTCGCATATAAATTTTGAGGGGTGCCGACTGATTGAATTAAGCACACAATCTAAAAACTCAATACAATTTAATTTTCGCCTACTTTTTAACTACCACCCTTGTCCCTACTTCCGTTTCTTCGGTCAACCCGTGTTTCGAAGGATTGACAACCGAGTTAAGGCGATTGGAAAGAGCTACTACCAAGAAGGAAAATTATATTCTAAAGATAGAATTGAAGATCTCACTTCAAAGGTGAATGAGCTCACCGAAATTATCAAGGGTAAGGAAGAAACCCAACTTAATGCTATCACCAAAACTAAAATTGAAGAAGTAGACTTCATTTCTTGTAAACCTTACAAACATGCATGGAGGAATTAAAATTACGATTCCAATTTTCAAAAACCATATCTAATCCTACATGTGCTCCTATGAAGAATAGTACTAGTAACAATGGAGAAAACCATGGTAATCTCTCAATGCTTGAGAATTCTCTTAGAACTTTCAAACTCAAGCGAAGCAAAACAAACTCCTTATAAAGATAACAGAGAACCATGATAACATTATTGATAAATTATCTAATCAAGTCATTGCTATTAAGAATTAAGAATGATGTGCAAGCTCTATAGGAATGAACCGAGACCACTAAGGCACAATAGGGCAAGATAGACGAGATTAAATGTCTCATACTTGCAAGATTTGCTAGCAAGCCTGATCCCAATCCGATTAAAAACTCAAGATAATGAGGGTTGATAATGAAAAACCTGAAGATCTAGACTATAGCAATCACTACAAGAAAATGTCCTTTTACAACAGACGATTGTCGTGGTTGAAGGCCCGTTTTTCATAGTTGAAAAGCCTTCTACGACAGATGCCCTTCGTGGTAGAAGCTCCGTCTCAAATGAATATACCATGGTTTTCTTCCGACCGTGGTGGATCACACCCTTTAACCACGGAAAATTGTTTCGTCATAGATCTGTTTGCCATCCGTGTTGACTGATGACGTCATGCAAACCGCCACGTGGTGAATGTGGTTAACAGCCAGTTAGCACCGTTAACTGTTAGTGAAACCGTGGTAGAAGCCAGGCCCAGCCAAGGCCTGATAATTATTAAGTTGGCCGACCCATTAAGAGATCCCAATAGTATCATGACCCGTTACTGTTTTCATCCTGCACTGTTGCAAATGGAACCACTATGTCTACCCACTGCGGACCATAAAATTTTGGGCCCGTTACTGTTTCAACCTGCACTACTTGAAATGGGCCCATTTGTATGGCCCGTAAACTATCGGGTCTATTTCTGTTTTGCCCTATACTGTTTGAAATGTACTGTTTGAAATGGGCACATTTATGTGACCCGCTATAGCCCATAAACTTTATGGCATGTTACTGTTCATGCCCATAAACGGTCTACTCATATTCTGTCATGTTACTGTTCTAGCCTGGTAAGTTTCTCGGCCTGTTACTGTTCTCGCCTGGTCCAAATTCGGCATGTTACTGTTCTGGCATGCTATGATTTAGGCCTTTTTCTGGCCTGGCCTGCTACTATTCTGGCCTGTTACTTCTTTTGGCCTTTTAAGGTTCTGGCCCATTACTGTTCTGGCCCGTTACTGTTTTTGGCCTATTATTGTTTTGTCATGTTATTGTTTTTGGCCTATTACTGTTTTGGCCTGTTAATGTTTTGGCTTATTACTGTTTTGGTCGGTTACTGTTTTGGCTTGCTATAGTTTCGGCCTGTCACTGTTATGGCATGTTGCTATTACTAAGCACGCATGTGGGTGGGCCCGTTAATTTTACGGTCCTTTATAGTTTCAGCATTTCTGGAGCCCATTATCATAACATAAAAGGTGTATAACTTGTGAGCATCTTTTACTATTCATCGTAGGTCCAATACAAGACAGGCAAATAACAAAGCCCCTATACCCTAATCAACCTGGCGAGCGCAGGTATGGTACCGCCTACCACTATGTGTGGCCGACATCAAATAAATGCTTACACAGCCTATGCAATTAATCTAGATATTACATCCAATGCAAACTACTTAAAATTATTAAATATTATCAACTCAAGGGAAATAAAAATCAGCATTTTAGTTGACAATCGAGTTGATAACAGTCCTCAATTGGCTTTCTCCATCTATCACCTGCATCTCCCTTTTGAGTGTGACATCTACATTCTAAAACAACCTTGAGACATGATCTTGCAGCCCCCTCTTTGGTGGCGATAGCAATAATTGTATTCTAAAAGTAAGTAATAACAAGTTAATACATCAAATAAGGCAAACCACTCATTTAACTGATATGATAGGATCTATGAACTAGAGTTTACTATTGTTCAATGGTTCAAATAGATTGATCATGTCAAACAAACAGGACAAGCAAGCATTAAACAAGTGTGTCTACCTTGAAACGAGAAATATAAAAATGTGTTTGGCTTAGAATTTCAGAAAATATAAACTAGCCAGGTCATTTCAACAAATATATATAGAAGCAGTTGTATATCCGGGAATGCAAGAGACGTTGGGTGACTTGAAATTGACGGTGAGCTACACAATGTCATGCAGTTACTGTCATAGCTAAGAATGAACCAGACAGAAATTATAACAGCGTCATGCGAGAACTTGTAGAGTGGGAATGCAAACCACGAATGAACTATACGGTAGAGGATAGTTATGTCATTGCTTAGGACAAACCAGAACAAGATAGGAAATATAATGGCGTTGCTTGTGAACCTATAGAACAGGACAAGCAAACATTTTACAAGTGTGCCTATAATGAAATGAGCAATCAATCAAAGTGTTTCTTAGAATTTAAGAAAATATAAACTAGCCAGGTCATTTCAACAAATATATATAGAAGCAATTATTTTACTTGGAATGCAAGACGTTGGGTAACTCGGAATTTGCGGTGAGCTACACAACGGCTTGTAGTTACTGTCATAGCTAAGAATGAAACATATAAAAATTATAACGGCATCATACGAGTACTTGTAGATCAGGAATGGAAACCATGAATTATAATGGCAGACCATTAGATACGAAATATAATGGCATCAATTGTGAACTATAGATCAGGAGAAGCAAGCATTATATAAGTGTGCCAACAAATGAATTGAGCAATCAAATAGAGTGTTTCTTAGAATTTCAGCAAATATAAACTAGCCAGGTCATTTCAACAAATATATATGAAAGCAGTTGTGTATCCTGGAATGCAAGAGACGTTGGGTGACTCGGAATTTGCGGTGATCTATACAATGGCATGCAGTTACTGTCATAGCTAAGAATGAACCAGACATACATTATAATGGCATCATATGAGAACTTGTAGAGCAGGAAGGCAAACCACGAATTAACTATATATACAGTAGAGGTTACTTATGTCGTTTCTTAGGACGAACTAGCACCAGATAAGGAAATAATGGCATCACTTGCCAGATGGAAACAACAAAATTATAATTGAATTAGTGCAAAGATTTTAAACGCATATTACATGTTAGTAGAACGATTCCAGGGAGAAAATAATAGCATGAACAAAGCTCAAGAGGAACCAGATAAATTCAGTAACTGTGGAGCAGGGAATCCACACTAATATTTCCCACTGACCTTACATTTTGCAAGAACTACACAATATCAGGAAATTACTGTTGTATGGAGTAGCTAAGAAAATGTGCATGACTTTAAAAAATTTAGAGCAGCAAATGCAAACTAACATGTCTAGTGACATTTATGTAACACAAAGAACAGGCGTGCGCACTGACTTGGTGTGTAGCACGATTAGAAAAAAATGCAGTTCACTGTGTTAGGCTTGAACCTGCTATGCTACTAACAAAACAAAACAAGAGTTGGGAGATTTGGTTACCATGGTTGGAGAGGCTTCTAACCATCATCTGTACCCGCGCGGGTGACGTCTAAGTCACCGAGAGTGCTACAGTTGCGCTGGCTATTTGCGTCGGGGAAGCAGATCATGGGCGGTTGATGTCGGCTTGAGCACGATGGATGAGACCGTCATTAAGGCAGAATCCATGCACTGCATGATGGCTCCGGTATGGTACAGTTGGGTTGGATGCTGATAGCTGTGAGATTCGATACATTTTAAATGTTTTTTCTTGATGGTTTTCGTCTAGATTTGATGGTTTTCTAACTTTACCTAACGATAATACTTCGGTAGCAAAGCAACTTGGTTTTTAATGTGTGTTTCAGGTTCTTAACATCAACAGAATGTTTTAACAACAGAAACACAATATTCATGTGAAAACAAGCAAATCTCTTTTTGGAAGCAATCGAGGAAGGCAACTAGTAGCTTTAACGACCAACTATACGGCGGGAATATTTTCTCTGGCCATATAGTTCCCACCGTATAGTTTCCACCGCCTTCGTCTTGTCAAAAGGGACAACTTTCGTGAAGAGGCTAGATGGGAAAACATAATACAGCATTCACCGTTCCCTCCAGAAGGGAGAGAGAAGAGATCCGGAGAAGAAGGGGAAGATGTTCTTCATCTCGCTCCACGATCTTCGAACTCCTAGCCACCACACCCCATAGCCATTACTTGTACTTGAGAGATAGAGAGATATTCACCTTGCAAGATTACGTTTTGAGATTGTTTCTTCCTATCTTGAATTATGTTGGATTGATTTTCTATTCTAATTATGGATCTCCACAGTAATATCAAGAAGAACTCCCTTTATTTAATTATATCGATGATGCTTTCTTCTCTCATGTGTGAGTAAGTTCCTTTGGGCGTGGGAGATGTAAGGGATTGGTGAGATGCGATGTGCCAATATACTTTCCATTAGTTTGTGATTGATTTAAATTACTATATTATGTGTGCTTGACTATCTGTGGGATGCCTAATTCTTGTTGTCCAATTAAGGGCCCAGACAACATGATACTTTGTTCTACATAGATAAGATCTTGTTTGCTAGCAGACCGGCGACCCCCCAAGTGATACGGGGATATCAATGGAAAACTAGTTGAACTCGAGGAGCACGAGGAGCCACTGATCCTATTGCATTAGTTCGATCCAAGGAGCTTAATTTTTAAGCAACCTGAAGGATCTTAATCGCCTAATGACTAACCATGGTTTTGGTAACAGACTAGTAGGATTATTGGAGTTGGGATGAAATATACCAAGAGGAGTTCTGACTAATTATGGGTTTCTCGCCTACACACATACTTATAAGATTATAATTGTTACACTTATCACTCATTCACTTAGCACAATCACTATCACCATGAACTATATCTCCCCGCGCCTAGTTTTTCATCTGCAGAAAACAACAAATAATCGAATCGTTCTTTACTTTTATGCTTTTTATTTCTAAAGTTTACATTTTAGTTTTACTTAAATACATTCAGTTTAATCCAAATTTTATTCGTATATCAACACTTGCAGTCAATTCCCTCGAAGACCAAGGACAACTTTGAGTGTGACAGAGACTTCATTCATAAACACTTACCTTTGGGCTCCCTGTGGGATTGATATCTTAACTTCGAAACTAGCTACAAACGATTTGTGCACTTGCTGTCATCAAGCTATTTTCTGGCACCGTTGCCGGGAAGATAAGCGCTAAGTGTTTGTATTTTGACATTTCAGGTGTTACTACTATGAAATGGTCTCCCTAGGAGACAAAGGGTCTACACACTCTGACCTATCTACCAGATTATTTTGAGCGCATGCCTATTCAAAGGCGCGATGAAATTATTGAAAAACTTTTGAGATCAAATAAGGTTGAAGTTGAAAACCTGAGTGATTTCATGGAAATCATGTCCATTCACAGGACAACTCCCAAGAAACCTGAGAAAACTCTCAGAGAATACAGTGCTCCAAATTCTGCTTATCTTAAACAACCAATAAAATTTCCTAATCCTAGAGTTAGAGAATATCGATTTGATGGTGAGATTATTAAAAATTTGCAGGAAAAAGCTTTCAGTGGAAGGGAAGATGAAGACCGAGGAAGACATATTAGAGAGTTCGATGATGTGATTATATCAATTGGACCAAAAGGTTTGCCTAGAGATTTCTCCCGTCTAAAATTATTTTGTTGGTCTCTTAAAGGTAAGGCTCTAGACTGGTTATATTCTCTTCCTTGTCATTACATTAATTGCTGGGAAAATTGCATTGTCAAATTCATAAACAAATTTAATCTCTTTAAGAAGGTAAATTAAATTAGAAAGAATATAGGAAATTTCAATTAGAACATGGGAGAAAAATTCCCACAAGCTTGGGATAGATTTTTTGGAATGATCAATAGTATTCCTAATCATGGCTATTCTGAATCAACTGCTTTCCACTTATTTTACCACGGTCTTAATACTCAATGCAGAGAGTTGCTTGACTTATCAGTAGGAGGATCGATAAACACTTTAAGTAATAAATCCCATTTGGAATTGATGTCCACTAGGGATAAAAATGATTCTCTTTATAATCCCGATATTGGTACTAAGTTGGAAAAAGGGATACTTCGTATAACTCCTGATCTTATGCCTGAAGTACGCAAAACAATGAAAGAGAAAGGTATACCTTCTGAACTTGTTAAGGAAAACAATGTAGATCTGTTGCAGATTTTTACTGAAGAAGATGAAACTAAAAAAGTTTTTCAAGAATTAAAACATTGACAGGCCAAATCTCATAATAACCTACATAAGCAATTTCGAAGACATAAGAAGATTTTGGCAGAACTCACGGAAAATTATGATGAGATTGGCCAAGAAACAAAATTATTTCATAAGTACCTTAGTATGATTGAAACCCAATGTGAACAAATAGCATGTGGTTATCAGATTTTTCTTCAAGATGATATAAATATTCCTGTTTCTACTAATGTTGTTACAAGGAGAGATGAAGTTGTTACAGGGCCATTAGTACCACCAGAATATGAAGCCAAAAAGGAGCGAAGGGAAAAAGCCTTGCTCAAAGCAAGCCAAGAAGATGCCACACTGGTGGATCCTCAAGATGAAACTGCTCAAAAACACAAGAACAAACCTTGGAAGAGCAAAATGATGCACATGATGACCGCTATGTCTCTGATGCAGAGACTGTTGATCCAAGAGAAGAAAAGGAGATAAGCAATGAAGATGAATTTTTGTTGCAATAGAAAATAAGAAAAGCGATAAGCAACAACAAAAGAAAAGAACTAAAGAGCCTGATCCCCCACAAAAGGTAAAAGACAAGAATAAAAAAGGTGAGCAAAAACTTCCATATCCAGATCGCAAAAAGAAATCATCAGATCAGGTAATCTATGATTCTTTCAAAAAGGCACTTGGTGATCTCCGTCTAGAAATTCCATTTGTGGATGCAATAGAATTTCCTACCTATTCTAAATTTCTCCATGATATTCTTAATCGAAAGAAAGAAATAGCTGAAATCGTTGCTATGGTCACTAGTTATCCTTCTAATGGGAAGTTATTGTCTAAATCGGGAGATCCGATAATACCAACTATTTCATGCTCAATTGGAAAAACTAATATTCATAATGCCTTGTGTGATTTTGGTGCAGGAGTTAGTATAATGCCATATTCCCTCTATAAAAGGTTAGGATTAGGAGAGTATTCCCCTACTTCTATCACTTTATAGATGGCTGACAAATCCACTATACAACCCATTGGTATGATTGAGGATGTTCTACTTAGAATAGATGAGCATGTTATTCCCACTGATTTTATTAATCTTGAAATACCAGAGGATGAAAATTTGTCTATAATACTTGCAAGACCTTTCCTTAGTACTGCAAGAGCGTCAGTTGATTGTGTTGAGCGAAAAATAATCTTCAATGTTTATGATGCTGAAATCATCCGGTATTTTCCAAAGAAGCTAGAAGAAGGAGAAAGGTATATTCCACCAAAAAAACGAGTTCAAGTGGTGAGTGCCCTTGATAAAGGGAAACCCAAGGAAATAATTCGAGAACAGAGAAGGGGTTGAAATATTCAACCATTCTTAATAAAATGCTTAATGGGTGTCAACCCATCACATTAATAAAATAAGTTAAAAAATAAAATGTTCATCGCATTCCTACAACTTTTTCACAGACATTCTTGCGGAAGCGCGCCTGTAAAGATGCAGCTGTCAAAAAGTAGTAGAAATATCGACTGAATAAGCATAGATTAAGTGTAAAAATTAAAGTTTGAGTTTTATCTACAAGAACTAGCCTAAACATATTGTTCTGATTAAAAAGAGCATCTCTAAAAAATTTGGGAGAAAAGCATGTCCTGGAGAGTCTAACGACCAACTATACGGCGGGAATATTATTTTGGGCGTATAGTTGGGGTCGTATAGTTATCGACCCCCGTTTTCACAAATTGTATCTCAGGATACATAATATACGGCGTGACCTTTTTTGGTCCGGCTGTATAGTTGCATTCGTATAGTTGATATCTGGCATAAAGATACCCTAATTTTTGACGCCGTCGCAACTATACGACGGGAACTACTTATACCGCCCGTATAGTTCTGGCGACCTCTTAAAGGAGCTGGTAGGGCTAGGGCTTCTCCTCCTCCTCCTCACTTTTTCTCTCATATTCTCTCTCCAAACTCCTCAAACCCCACCTAGAATTCTTGATTCTTCGTGGATTTCGTTTGTTTGAGTTGGGGAATTAACAAATCGCTATGTTTCTCTCCCTATCCATGCTTTATTTTCATAATTCCATGGTTGAAACTCTCACGTTGATCTAGTGGATGAACTCAAGCTTGTTTGATTTTCCCTTTTGATTTCTCACGTTAGGATTAAATTCCTCCACATAGAATCATTTGTATATCATGTAGAAAATATATGTCTAAGGTTTTATGTTGAAATTTTTCAGTGCATCAAGATGAACAAGCTTGGTAGAATTTTTCGCAAGAGCAAGCGCCAACATGGTGAGGGATCGCGGCTCTGAGCTGAGCTCAACAACAAGTACGCCATGGTTTCATCAAGGAGGGTGATGCCCACACGTTGGCCAATGGTGGATTCCACGCTGTGGCAGGGTTGAGGGTGAATTTCGACCACATGTGTGCAAATGCAGGGCTATCACTCCTCCCCTATGCAAGCCACTACACCTACACTAAGCATACCTTCGAGTTCCTCACCTCCTTCTACAATGATTACAAGGAGAAAGGTAATGTGTGCACGGTAAGCTTCACCATAAACCAGCAGTTATATCAAATCACTTTTCAACAATTTTGTGAAGCTTTTGGATTCTCTCAAGAAGGGGAATCAACTGTTACAAATTTTTATAGCATCTCAAGTGGAGAAACTTGGGAGGTTATTTCTGTTAACGGTGGTAGGGACTTCTACCAGAAGAAGATGTCCACCATTCAGAACCTGACAATCCGCTACTTCGCCTTGCTTCTCGCCAACACTCTGTTGCGAAGAGAAGATACAGGTTCCATGGCCAATGCATACATGGCCATGATCACCAAGGCACTCTTCCCCACTACACGACAGAGTCCCAATCCTGTAGCTTTATTCCTCCAGCACCTCCGCCACTAGAGAAACAAAAAGAAAGGTGATATTTGCATTGGTGGATTGGTAACCAACCTTTTCCAAGCCTATGGAATTCAAATACCTGTTATGCAACCTATTGAAGGCTCCATACTTATGGACGTTAAATATATAACTGCTTGTGGATTCCTCGGTGTTTACCGAGCTAATAGGAGGCTCCGAGCATATCAGTGTGGTTATCTTGATGCCTCACAGGATGTGCAGGTGTCATTGCCTTGTCCACAAGCTTTCTCGATTAAAGAGAAGGACAACTGGATCCTCACCAAAGGCCAAGTGATGGAGATCATGGCTAGGCTCCATCCTGACCTCGAGGGTAATGAGCAGGAGGAGCAACACGATGAGCAGGAGGAGGAGCAAGACAATCCTGCTTGGGTAGGACAGCAGCAGCAGCAACAGGAAGGACCATGGGACCCATGGCCCAATCAGCAGCAAGGGCTCAACAATGTCCCCTATCAATAATTTATTCATCTCAACCAGCATGTTGGGGAGATCGACCACACTCTTCAGGGAGTGAATGAGGATGTTAGTTCCCTAACTAACAGCTTTAGTCACTTCATGACCAACTTCCCCAACTACTACTAGCAGTACCCATATCCGTCGTCGAATGATGACAACAACTAAGCATGGCAACAACCTAAGCTTGGGGGAGGTTTGAAAACCTCCAAACTTTGCATTCATATTTTTATTTCTTTTTTTGATTTCTTTTACTTCTTCAAAAATTGCATGTTTACTTTTAGTTTCAATTCCTAAATCAAAACACAAAAATATTAGTTGTAATTTCTCTTGAAAATATGTTTATTTGTTTCTCTCGAAGATTGCTTAATTTTAGGTGACTTGGCAATAGGGAAATATAGAGGAGTTCAACTCAAGTACAAGAACAAAGCAAGCAAGAGGAGGTATCACATTCCTTTCATCACCTCTTCTGCAATTTTAAATTGACCCTACAACTATTTGCTCGCTTGCACTTGAGTCACTCCCCACTTAGCTTGTTATCCTATAAATTCTATTCCTTTGATAGTGTCTCCTTTTTAGCTTTGAAATAATGAGAAATGAACTTGGTCAAAATATTTCCAACATTTTTACAACAAGAAAAAGCATCCGAAATATGACTTGAGTCCATGTTTATCCCAAAGGATTTGATTTTAGAAACAACTCAACCCATTGAGCTTAATGTAATGGACTTGATAGCACTTCTGAATCAAATTGTTTGATAAAATGGACGCTTTGAAGTAGTAGAGATTATGCCACTTCTTTTCTAATAATTAAAGTAAGATATTGATTTACGCATGTCATTACAACACTTTTGTGCTCCATGGGGAACTATTAACTCTGCTGGCCAACGAACGATCTAAATGTGGGAAACCACTTGATTTCGGCTATTGAGTTATGTAAGCGTCTATAGCTGCAATGCTATGACGAGTAAAAATTTTAGTATCCTCGTGGTTTCACGTTCCAAGTGAAGTTGTAATACTCCTCTGGCCCATTATTTCTCAACAGTTACCTATTGGCATGATCACGAATACGCAACACAGTCCCAATTAACATATTAAAAACAGTGGCATGATTTGTCTATGGAAGAGCTGAAGTTTTTGAAAAGCAAGGAAAGTAAAAAGTGCTTTGAGAGTCTTGAAATTTTGACATGGAGTAGATGAGTTGTTCTTAAATATAATATTTCTGATGCCAACTTGAGTACTCTTAATTGATTAAAGAAACAAGAGCAAAGAGTCTTTCATCTCTCAACAAAGAGAGAAACCAAAAGAATTTGTTTCACTTTCCTAGCTAAACTATTGATACTTGCTCGGGCATACAATTTATTTGCTAGCAAGATATACGTGGTTAGGAAGTGTACTTAGTGTAATCTTGTGAATACTTGTATGATCATGTTTAAGATTGCAGGAATTGTGAAGAAAGGAAATTGACACCAATTCTAGCTTGTAAGTTATTTTATTTAAGTCTCGAGTCTCCGCTATGCTTCTTTATTTTCTTGTTACTTGAGGGCGAGCAACATCTAAGCTTGGGGGGAGTTGATAGCTATGAGATTATATACATTTATTAATGTTTTTTCTTGATGGTTTTCATCTGGATTTGATGGTTTTCTAGCTTTACCTAACGCTAATACTTCCGTAGCAAAGAAAACTTGGTTTTTAATGTGTGTTTCAGGTTCTGAACATCAACGAAGGTTTTAACAATACAAACACAATATTCAGGCAAAAACAAGCAAATCTCTTTTTGGAAGCAATTGATGAAGGCAACCAGTAGATTTAACGACCAACTATACGGCAGGAATATTTTCTCCAGCTGTATAGTTCCAGCCATATAGTTGCCACCGCCTTCGTCTTGTCAAAAGGGACAACTTTCATGAAGAGGCCAGACACGAAAACATAACACAACAGCCATCGTTCCATCCAGAAGGGAGAGAGAAGAGATCCGGAGAAGAAGGGGAAGACGTTGTTCATCTTGCTCCACGATCTTCGACCTCCTAACCACCACACCCCCATAGCCATTACTTGTACTTGAGAGAGAGATGTTCATCTTGCAATATTAGGTTTTGAGATTGTTTCGTCCTATGTTGAATTATGTTGGATTGATTTTCTATTCTTATTGTGGATCTCCACGGTAGTATCAAGAAGAACTCCCTTTATTTAATTATATCGATGATACTTTCTTCTCTCATGTGTGAGTAAGCTCCTTTGGGCGTGGGAGATGTAAGGGATAGGTGATATGTGATGTGCCTATATACTTTCCATTAGTTTGTGATTGGTTTTAATTACTATATTACGTGTCCTTGACTATCTGTGGGATGCCTAATGCTTGTTGTCCAATTAAGGGCCCAGACAACATGATACTTTGTTCTACATAGATAAGATCTTGGTTGCTAGCAGACCGGTGACCCCCCGAGTGACACGGGGACACCAATGGAAAACTAGTTGAACTTGAGGAACACGAGGAGCCACTGATCCTATTGCATTAGTCCAATCCAAGGAGCTTAATTGCTAAGCAACCTGAAGGATCTTAATCGTCTAGTGACTGATCATGGTTTTGGTAACATACTATTACGATCATTAAATTTGGGATGAAATCTACCAAGAGGAGTTCCGGCTAATTATGGGTTGATCACGTACACATATACTTATAAGATTATAATTGTTACACTTATCACTCATCCACTTGGCACAGTCACTATCCCCATGAACTGTATCTCCCCGCGCCTACTTTGTCATCTGTGTAAAACAACAGACAATCGAATCAATATTTACTTTTATGCTTTTTATTTGTAAAGTTTACAATTTATTTTTATTTGAATACATTCAGTTTAATCAAAAATTTATTCTTATTTCAACACTTGCAGTCAATTCACTCGAAGACATGTGACAAATTTGAGTGTGACAGAGACTTCATTCATAAACACTTACATTTGGGCTCCCTGTGAGATCGATATCTTAACTTCGAACTAGCTACAAACGATATGTGCACTTGCAGACATCAGATACTGGCAGCGAGGAAGCAGATCTTAGGCAGTCGTTGACGGATTTGGCACCGTTAACAGGAAAGTGGGGGAAAGGAAGTCAGGTGTGGTGCCCTAGATTGGGTGTGCTGGACATCGGTGAAGCGGCAATGGTGTGTTGGATGAGACCGCATCTGATGCTCCTCCGACATACTGGTGGGTGAGAAGTGCATGTTGTCAAGTTTTGGCGGACAAAGCCAGCATGAGAAGTGGTGCGAGAGGTTTCGGCCGCCGGAGCCGATGGTCGAAGAGGCAAGAGAGTGTGAGAGGGGCTAGGGTTTTTCTGAGGATTTTTCCTTAGGGATTTATATTTTCGTGCCCCTGATTCGTTAGTTGTACTCACTTTTCCCCAGCCGCTTAAGTTTTCCTCACTTTTGCCCATCTCCTTATCGGAAATCATCAAAGAGCTAGAACGGCAGCTGTCGTCAGGTTGACCGTTAGCTGATGTGTGGGGCCGTGCAGTGTGGGACCACGTGGGGCCGGTTGGTCAGGAACGCATTGTGCTGACGTGTGGGGCCATGCCATCTGGGACTACGTCGGGGCGATTTGTTGGAATGCGTTATGGGGGATGTGGTGTGCGACCATATGAGGCGCGTTTGGTGGTTAAATGTGGGGCGCGTTATGTGGGACCATGTGGGGCACATTTTTTGTGGGACCATCTGTCTCCTAAATTGGAAGTTTTCTTTTTTTGTTATTTTTTATGATTGGCCTTTTTAAGAGCACATTTTCCCCTTTATCTCGCTAACATCTGTGTTCTTTTGCCCAAAAAGGCAGCGAATCTAGAGCAGCTTCTCTCTTCATTCATTGTTCCTTTCGGCCCTTGTTTTTTCCCAATCTGGTAGGAAATCTAGAGCATCAAATTTAACCAGCACCATAAATATATTCAGTAAACAGAGCAGATGTAGATAAAGCGGTTAATATAGGATATATAGTATGGTACTTAACAAGGTTCGATAATTAGGCTACTCAGCAGCAACAGCGGAGAAGTTCAACACAGACAATACAAAATAAGCTTCTTCACAGCAGCAGCACAAGATCAGTGGCCCCTCATGGCCTCTGTCAGGACGTCCTTCGCCTCCTCCCTATGGTGCTTCCTCCACTTCTTGCTGCCCAGTCCCTTGACCTTGGGCGCCTTGGGATTGATCGGGGGCATGTGACCCTCCTCAATGGCCTCCTTCTAGAGGTTGCGGAGGTGAAAACCAAGCGCCTGGTGCTTGGCTCTGACGCCGTGGATGTTCACGGACAGGCTGCAGGTCTTCACATCCTCAGCATGCTTCACGAGGGAGTTGAAGTCGGTGCCGAGGCTCCTGGTGCATAAGGGGCACCTGTAGGTGTCGCCAACAAAGAAGTTGTTGTACTGGCCAGACTCCAGCCTCCTCAGCACCTGACGAGTCTTGGTGTCCATGGACTCGTTGTCACTGCAGACAACTCTACTATCCACCTGTTGGAAAAATAGTAGAGTGCAATAAGTACACGATTGATATAACTTGATTATCGGGATTGATTACTTGCATAAATTAACCGATTGAGATCCCTGATTATTCCCTAATCCCCAAATCTCAAACCAAATAGAATATTGATCCTAACTACAGATCAACGCTAGTACTAACTAGGGAATCCCTTAACTGCAACTCAGAGGACAAATAATATAGGATTGAAATATGAACAGGGGAATTCATCGAAATACGAGATCTAACACAAGAGGATTAGCTACTGTAAAAATACCTAGCATCCAGTAAACAGCTGAACCCTAATAACACATGATCTAGCATCCAACGATGGGAATGGGGGAAGAACAAAGGAAGGGGAGAAAACCCTAGTTACCTTCGACTATGTGTCGGTGATGCTGGTGTCGTAGGGGTTCTCTGACATGATGTAATCCTCCTCCTCATAGGAGTCCCAGCCGAGCGGGATCTGCCCGAGACCGGCAGGGGCCTCCTCGCTGGCGGCTACGTCGGAAGCAGTGACAAGGGTCTGGACAGGGACGGCGACTGCCATCGATGCCTCGAAGGGGGCCTATAGAGGTATGGAGGCCTCCTCTTTGGCGGACTTGGAGGCGACGATGTCCATCATGCCGTTCTTCTCGATCGCTGGCGTGGTTGGGTTTTCTTGGGGGTTTGTAGAAGGTGATGGGACAGTGGTGATGGTGCGTGAGTGAGCGAGTGAGTGATGGGTGAGAGTGAAGAGGCCTCTATAAAGGTGAAGGGAGGAGACGTTTCGTTTCACCACTGTGCAATGTAACCGTACGCCATCGTCACACGTTTCCTCGTCAACTAACCTGGCCACTTAGTTATGCTCAGTTATACCTTGAGTGTAACATCGGTAGTTTGGTTGTACTCAGTTTTCCCTCTCCTGTTCAACAGAGATTCAACGAATGGATTTTAGCTAGCTAATTGAATCATTTTATGCACAACAAATACAAAAGGATCAAAACATAGTGGCATCTACCCAGGGAGTCTTATTATGTGACCTGCCACCATAAGAAATGTATATAAATCAAGTTTTAACCTAAATCACCACTTCTCAAATCACCTACTATTTATGAAGGTTCATGGCTTTCTACACAAGCCTCTTCCCAAAACATCCCTCCCCAAAACAAAGTTTTTCTGAATGAGGCAATAATTGTCAAAACTGATTTATATTTTAATTGCAAATAGTTTGATGTATGCCAAGATGTACTTTATTGTATAAAATAAGCATTTTCTATTTTCTAAATATCTTTATATTTTCTATTTGAATCCCTTTGTTAGTTTTTCCCTTGGTTTTTAAGTTCTACTTAGTTTTTCCCTTGATTTTTAAGTTCTACTCAGTTTTCCCATCTCTCTTAGTCACAAACTCTCACACCTGTGCTCATCTTGGTTGCTACGCTCTGAATGGTCGAGAAAGTTTCCACGCGGATCGTGCCTACCAACTGTTGATCCTTTGTGATCTAGTGGACAGGATAATCCCTATAGCTGTCGGGGGCACCCCTCTATCCATGCAAAATAACGAGTTTTCCACCGGTACTTTAACTCCATAAACAAATTATTTTGAATATAATTTGAAGGGAAAGTGTTCAAAGGTGTATTTATCGTATATGCAAGTTTATGCATTATATTTCACTCCATGAAAATGATAAATGATCAGGAATTTATTAGAGCAACATTATCATGTCCTAAGTGTGATTTCAAAGAGTTCAAAGGTGTATAATTTTCATATATGCAAGTTGATGCATTACATTCTATGAAAATGATAATCTGTTAAGATTTTCTTAGCACGACATTATCATGTCCTAAGCGCGATTTCGTATATGCAAGTTTATGCATTACATTCCACTCTATGAAAATGGGGAGAAAATGATAATCTCGCAAAATTTTGCTAGCACATCATTATCACGTATTAAGTGCGATCTCACAGTGTTCAAAGGTTTATAATTTTCGTATATGCAAGTTTATGCATTATATTTCACTCCATGAAAATGATAAATGATCAGGATTTTATTAGTCCACAACATTATCATGTCCTAAGTGTGATTTCATAGAGTTCAAAGGTGTAGAATTTTTGTATATGCACGAGGCATAAAGATTTTAGTTTAGGGATCAGTTTTCACGCTCTAAAAATGGTAAACTCTCAATATTTTCTTAGGACAACATTATCATGTCCAAAGTGTAATTTGAAAGTGTTCAAGAGTTGTGTCAATTATAAACACTCTTTCTCTCAAAAAAAATTATAAACACTCTTTTACATTAAGAGTTGTATAAATTTTTTAATTTGAAAGTGTTCAACAGTTGTGTCAATTATAAACACTCTTTTACATTAAGAGTTGTATAATTTTTTTAATTTTAAAGTGTTCAAGAGTTGTGTTATTTTCTTATTTCTTATACATCCATCTCCCTAAATCTCAAAGTTTGACTTTCACCTCATAGATTCACTTGATTGTAGCCAATACATTAACTCGATAAACCAATTAAATCATCGAAATGGCTCGCCGGTCGCATTCTCCACAGCAAGCGCGCGCCCGATTGATATTCCGAGTTGCACCAATTGATTGTCCACGGCAAGCAACCCCGTCTAATCGGAACATTTTGGTGCAAGATCTAACTTTCCCTGTGCACGGTTGCCATTGTCATCCTTCATACAGGTCAACTGGATGGCACCATACTGCGGCCAAGACGAACATGGGCCAAAGTGAAGCTCGACAAAGGTCTGACATCGCCGAAAAAGGGCCACTATCGACGGAGAAGAAGAATAAAGGGGAGGAAACGACATGGGCGTGGGGATAGCTCGGGGTCCCATCTTGCAACGCCAACCTGGGTAAGTTGTGGGTCCAATGCTCGCGTGGATAAGTTGTGGGTCCCATGCTGATCTGGATAATTGGAGAGAGGTGTCCACTACGGGAACTAACTGAACGCAGTCCCACTTGTCAGCATGTAACGGCAAGGGTCCACTGTAGGACCCGAAAGACCGCGGCCCCACTTATCAGCACGTAACGGAGAGGCTCCACTACTAGGCCCAACTGAACACGGACCAACTTATCAGCATATAACGGCAAGGCTGACGGACAACGAGTTTCAGACCGTGTGAGAGTTTCGTAGAAGGAGATGGTGAAAAGTGAGGAAGAGTTAAGCGGCGGGGGAAAAGTGAGTACAGATAAGGAACCAAGGGCGCAAAAATAGAACTCCATTTTCTTGATGTGTGTGGGGAAGAATCATTTTTTTAAATATATTGGTACTACTATAGTACCAAACTGAGAGGGAGATACTATTAATTAGTATTATTTGTTTGAAATGGAGGGGCGCGAGAAATTTTGCAGTGTTTGAAATAGAGGGGCACGAGAAATTTCGCAGTTTTTTAAATGGAGGGGCGCAAGAAATTTCGCAGTGTTTGAAATGGAGGGATGCGAAGGAGTGGGGACCGCGTGATTTTGGCCGTCTAGCAATCTTGTCCATTCATCCAAAATCAACGGGCCAGAGCCAATACCTTCCCTGCAAAGGTTCTAGCACGGACGCCTATCCAAGCAATCGCTGGGTGTCCCAGAGTAGACTATAGGGGTAGATGTGTAGACCACAATATAGCAGTAGCACACCATTAATCAGGCTAGCTGGGGGGAGGTCATTTTGGCGCTCCACGAGTTCAAACTTTTAGTTTACTCCATTTTCAGGAGTGAATGCATGCGGCTAAAAAAATGTACTAACGCATGTTATTGCTATCATGTCAGCACATCGTGATTACATGCATGATAATAGTTTGTTACTCCATTTTTAGGAGTGAGTGCATGAATCTCAAAAAACATACTGTGTAACTAGCATGCATCATGATTACATGCATGATATTAGTTGGTTACTGAGTTACATGCATCGTGTATTAAGTGGATTCTATTGGGTTGATTATATTACTCGTACTCTATGTATATCCGTTGATCTCATCACAGTCGAGTTACTGAGTTGCATGCATGTGCGCACAAGCTCCATTTATTTTCTTGAGTGACAGGCCCATTTCTTTGTGCGGTCGAGGCCCCCGTCCATTGATGACTCTCGCTAATCAACACAGATCATATATACTGTACTTTGCAGTCATAACTAGACTTCTAAAGAAATCATACAAGTAACTCATAAAAAGTATAGTATCAACTAGAGAGACATAGTTCAGCGTCAAGAAATCTTGTCCGTCCATCCAAAATCAACGGGCCAGAGCAGATAGCTTCCCTACGAAGATTCTGGCGGGAATGCCTATGCAAGCAATTCTGGGGTGTCCCTGGGTATCTATAGGGGTAGTTGTGCCTGTGACCCACAGTACTCCAGATAGAACTAGGTGTCACTGATGCTGATGGAGCATTTTATTTTATAGATAGACACCTCCTCCTAGAGCGTATACAACATAGTACTAAAAATTCTGAGTCAGGCATCCCCAAGTGCAAGAAAGGTTGCCCGTGAGGAATAGAAAAATGACTTTCCCTCTCTCTCTCTTCTATCTTGCATGAAGCAATATGATGATAAGCTATGTGCACCGTATAGATTGAGCTAAGAAAAAAGTGAAGTCGAGTCGAAATCAAATGGATGCACCGGTTAAACTCGGCACTTGGGACCCATTAAACAGAGCATGCAATAATTCTCAGCCAACCATATCATCCTCCTATGAGTACAGCAACAATGGAAGTAATAATTTAGTAGGATACTATACAACCTATTAGTAACTACTATCATTAACAAAAAAAACTCCACAGAATGCATTCGATTGTTAATAAGAGTGAAATATAATTACGGAAACATAGATGAGAAACCAAAAAAGAGGGCCAGTGGAAGGCTTCTCCCTTCCTACCAATACCTACTCCAAAGCCAAATATTTCCCTGTCTCAGATTCGGTGATTGCAACACTGTGGCCACCCTTCGGAGGCATGACCCCCATCATGGTCGTGAGCTCGACAGCAAACATGAGATGGCTTCTCCCCTCCTACTTAGCAGTGCGTGACCTCGACGGCCTCCGAAATGGTAGAAGCTGGCTGCAGAGATCGCTGACTTCCTTCTTCAAATTATTTCACTCAGCGTGAAGGGTTGAGGAGTCATGATCATAAGATTATGCGAGCCTCTTTTGAAAATCCAAATTGGCCCAAAGGCGATCATACTCTAGGTTGAGCTCGAAGTTTTTCTACATAATTTTGATGTTATGGCTGTTGATTTCATCTATTTTGGTCAAGATTATCGCCATGACTTCCTACATGGAAAATCCATGATCAGTAAGAGAGCATGGAGTGCATGCAGAGAATAACATAAAATGTTAGTACATGTATAGTGCCTACGTCTTTTTTCCACAAAGAGCGGGAATGATGTCATTATACAAGTCAGAGATATCTGTCGTGCTATTGACCCGTGGAGTGGAAAATTTGACGCTTGAGCTGGCTGGCCTGAAAGATGTAGAAAGACATTTCAATAGTAGGAGAAGACAACCCAGGAATCAATGGAAGTACAAACACCTCCCCGGCCTCTTGGTCCTGATGATATCCTCTCTTCGGATACATGCGCGAGGAGGAGCCCTCTCCCCATTGCTGGTCCCCTTTCTTGGTCTGAGCCTGCAAGTCCCCTACCGGCGAGGTCTCTCCACTGCCATCTTGTTGTTCTTCCGACGAGATAGGTTATTTTGTGACATCCATGGATGAAGAAGTAAATAATCAAGGGAAGAGAAGTGGAAGAAAATGGTTTCTGCGAAGGCGGAGCGAGGTAGTAATAGTAGGAAGAGAGTGAATAGTGGAAGCAAGATGTCAAGGTCTGGGTCTTATTGCCGCCCTTTGAGCAATCTCATCGGTCCATCCAAAGACCCAGTGGGCAGGATGAAGGCTCTGCCTTAGTAGGAAGGAAAATATAGGTCTCCCAGAGGAGACTATTGGTAGGCCACCATGCTAGCGATCGAGCAAGTAGCTATAAATATTTGTATTCCCCACCAAAGGTCTATACTAATGCTTATCAAAGTAGTGGGCAAGATTCCATCCGAGCGACGAAAAACTAGAGTGGAATGACGTAACCAGGAGGATTTTACAATCTTTTTTTGTGATCAGGCTTCTACAATGTCTCGTATCGCCACATGCAAAAGATACTAGTAGTAATATTACTCCATAGAACTATCCAATGTAGAGTAGTACTAGTAGTATAGTATTACTAGTAGTAGTCACATTAAATTAAATATAATTAGGGCTTGGCACCTAATCATCACAAACAGTCACCAAAAGATAAAACAAAAAATTTAAATAGAAATTAGGGCTTCTTTAGATAATAGGATTTCAAAAGACATGAATTTAACAGGGTCGCATGTACAAAACAGAGGATTGAAAAATAGATCAAATGACTATACAAAACAGAGGATTGCAAAACTGAGCAAATCTTGAAACACACGAACACACAGGAAAAGTGCCTCAATCCTACGCAAATGAGCGTAAAAAAGTGGATGTTGAAATTCCTATGAGATTGAGGTGTAGGAATGCAATCCATAGGAATTTTGGAGGTATCATTTCTTTCATCCAAAGGGCTTCCTTATGGAAAAAATCCGATGGGTTGAATTCTTACAAAATTCCTTTGATCCAAAGAGGCCCTTAATTAAGATGAGCATGCTCACGACAGACGAACACCTTCTAGCAGGAGGTGATGCCGTCATAGATTTTCATCTTGAACTCATCTAAAGTGACCTTGAACATAAGGAAAACACCCTCCTTCAACTCATGGAAAGAAGCAAGGGTAGCTCACTCTTTGTCTAGGACAATATGGTCTTTGTTGTGATTGGCATGGGCAACCCACTCGCATTCCTCGCACGCTTGGACCACTACTAGCTGCAGGTACGAGTGTCCCTTCAAGTAAGGCTTGAAGTAAGTTGGGATGATAAACATAAACAAGTCATGATGGACTAACTGGACGTAGAAGCGCCTAGGACAATGCGTTGTGGCATGGTATCGGACCGACCTAGGGTGTCCTCTTGGTTTGGCAGAACTAGTGACCAACCTTGCAGCACTCGCCCTTGCCAAGGCCTCCACTCTCCTGTCCGGCAGCATCAACTCCCTTGGTATGATGGGGAGAGCATATTCATAGCCACCTAGAGCAGGAGTAGTCTGGTCAAGAATGTTGTCTAATTTCGGCATTACAGTTGGGCCGTCTATTGGGGATATGGTAAATGAGTATCACCATTGCATGTCTATAATCCAGATAACCCGGGTGGCCCATAGTCGGTAGCAAGTCCTATGGGCTGCTGGGCGGCCCAGTTAGATGGATCCAGAAGGGAGGCCCATGCCGGATAAAGGAAGGCTACGGAGGAGTCACCAGCGTACCCGGAGCCTTGGAGTGTAAGAAAAGTTAGACTAGTTTTGTACCGTGTAGGACTCTGTAACCTACCCGGCTAGGACTTTTCCTGTAACTCTAGGATCTGGCGACTATATAAGACGAAACTATGGGAGCCTTTAGGTCATAACTCAACTCATATCGCGCACAGCGAACCGATCCCTGTAACTCGGCGTATTTCCATTATAGTGATTTATAGCAAGAGTAGGATTCGGCCACCGTCGTGGGTCTGAACCTGGGTAAGCTATGTTACCTCGTACCCGCCAACCTTATGCCGTACCCCACGTCTATAAACAACCTCTGTGAGGACCCCTACATGGTGTACTCGTCGGCAATACCACGACAGTTGGCGCCCACCGTGGGGCAAGAGATGCTTCAGGCTCTACAACAGGCAAGGTCCAAGCTCTTCGCGGGAATCGGCGAAACCGTAGCCATCGGCCGTGTTCTCTTCTCCGGAAATTTTTGGATCGTCCCTCCCGACGAGTTCTGGATCTCGGCAAAGACGAACCCCACCCGCTGCTGGATCGTCCCAATCGGGGACATCCACCTCTTCATCGGCGAAACCGACTCGGGCACTAGTTACTTGGAAGTCAGAGGATCCTCAAGGCCCGCACGGACCGCCTACGGGCAGGACACGTTTGCGGAAGGATCGATGACGTATCTCTCTTTGGAGTTTGCTAGCTTAGATCGGAAAAATTCAAGGCCCACCCAAACCACCCATGTGCAGGATATAACGGTGGAAGATCGCTGCAAATCCGCCAGCTTCACGCGTGCATCTGGAAAGCAGAGATCAAAGTTCGTTGGTGTGGTGACCATCTTCGATCTGGCGCGTTGCGTTCAGAGTGAGGGTGAAAACCCCCGCGATTATCTAGCCAGGTGGCTCCGTATACGGGCTGATCTGGAACATTACCCTAGTGATGATGCTATTTATCACTTCATGGAAGGGTTGGATCGCGGCACACTTCTCCAGCATATGCTAAGGAGGAAATAGGCTGTGGTCCTCCTCACCTTTGAAAGCATGGTCAACACCGTCAACAACTACATGGCCGCTAAAGGCGCTGCTCAGGCCGAGATCGCTGAAATACCCGGGCCACTGCCGCCACAGCCTCTGCCGCCTCCGCCCCCAGTCAACGTCATCGAGGAGGCCCCCGCACCCTCCGACTCTGTTTTGGACGCGCTCTACACCGACATCAGTGTGGACTCGAAGGAGATGGATATCAACCCGGAGGAACTCGACTCTGCTATGCAAGAGATGGAGTAGGACATCAAGCGCGAGGAGCAGGCCGACAAGGACATCACATCCCAAGAGGTGTTCGTCGCCATTGGGAGCGTGATGGAAGAAGACCAACCCGGACAAGCTCCACCTAAGGCGCTGGACAAGGGGAAGGGACCCGCTGATGCTGCTGACAATGGTCGCGCAAAGGCCATGCCCCCTCCGCCTAACCTAGCACATCAACAGGAACTCAACACCGGTCCGAGTAATACCAACACCGCAAATCCACCACCTCCAGCATCTACATCTGCGGCCACCCAATTCACTCCAGCTGATAGAGTGATGTATGGCAACTTGCTCGTCGAGCCAATGATGGTGGACCATATACGGAACGTAGTCCAGCTTGACGAGAAGCGGCAGTAGCTACTGTAGGAAGCACAGGCCATCGCGGAGCAGGGCGCAAAGCTAGATCAAGATCTGGCCAAGGCGCAAAAATCAATCGAGACAGCTAGAGCCATGGAGGCCGAGTACAAAACTCTTCTTAAGCAGCAGAAGGCTAAGAAAGCTCCGGCTTGCATTATCAATGATCCTGGTGTACGGCGCAACCTAGAATGGGCTCCCCCGAATCCGCCACAAGCCAGGCCATACATTGACAACAAAGGCAGGCAGGTCATGCCCACTCCTATCCTCAACTTAGTCGTCGCCAGGACCCTACTAGAGCAGGATAGATCACCCGCAGCTGTGGAACAGGTCTATGACCTTGTAGCGAAGACGGTCAAACAGTAGGAAAAGGCCACCTCTTAGAGGCTTGAGTCTGATCCAGCATATTGTCAGTCTAGCAATCCTAAGCCGCCAAGGGAGCAATCTCCTGATGATGTCGGGTCCCAGACAGGTTCATCAGAGCAAAGACAGAGGGATGCACGCAACAGGAAGGACGCTATCCCCATATCCTCGGATCACGGAGGCAAGGCTCGTCCTCGTTGCCCATCTCCACCGCCCCGATCTCCCCGACATCGCGAAGACCCAAAGGCTCACCACCATACGAGCATGCCTCCGCCAAGGCTCCCTCAGGGCGGCATCGTCATTCGCGACAACACGGAGCAGCCCGTCACGATGGAGAGTGCAATCAAGGACACAAGAGCAGGTCGCCATGACCCTCCGCGTTTGACAAGCAACCGCGATAGACATGAGGCGTCGTAGGAGGGTAACAACAAGAAGGATAACCCACCGCCACCTCTGCCTCTGTCATCACCTAGCAGCCACTATGGCGGAGGGGGCCCGCGTCGTTAATACAGCCCATCCCCTGGTAGCAAGAATAAAAGAGCAAGCCCGGAGCCATGCGACGCACGCTGACGCCTGGACAAGATTCATGAAGCCCGAGAAGGACAGTACCTGGGACCACGTTGCTTTGGACTTGTAATACGAACTGCAACATACCCCAAGGGTTTCTGGATAGACAAGACGATCAAGCCCTATGAAGGCACCGCCAAACCAGCTACATGGTTGCAGGATTACAGCAACACCGTGGAAATCACCGAGGGAAATCCCAACGTTGCCATCAAGTACCTCCCACTGATGTTGACGGAAACGGCCCGCCAATGGATTGATTACTTGCCGGAGAAGTCCATATGCAACTGGTTGGACATGCAAGAAGCGTCACCAAAAACTTCGAGGGTACGTATAAGAATCCCTGCACTGTTGGCGACCTACAGCGTTGCGTGCAAGAGAAAGACGAGACATCTCGAGCCTACCTCTCCCGCTGGCTGGATATGAAGAATTCATGCGCAGGAGTGCACGATCAGACCATGATGGCCGCCTATTGATGGCTTGGAAAAGAGTACATTGCTCTGACATAAGTTGAAGCGCCTGCAGGACAATCAGTGGCTAGATCTCAACTAGATGATCTCGCTCGCTAGTGAGTTCGCGGCTGCCGACGACGATGCTCGCGGCTCCTTGCCGGCAATTACCATCCCTACCCAAGCCAAGAGGAATAACAGTACCAAGCGGAAGAGTCCGCCAGAAGAAAATCTAGTCTCCGACATGGTAGCGATGACGTTTGCAGGACGAGGTGATGGTGGACAGCATGGCCGAGGATGGGAGGCTGGTCGTGGGCAGCAGCGTGGTAGTGAAACTACCCCGGCAGCACCCCGCGTTCCCCAAACGTACGAGGAGTACTGTGTGATATGCCATGCCTTGTACACATCGACGCCAATGGCAAATCCACTCACAGCAATCGCCATTGCAAGTTCGTCAACGACCTCAAGGAAGACCCGGAGTCCGGCTACAAACGAAGCCGAAAGAACAGACCGCGAGGCAAGGGCAAAGGGAATAAGAAGGAAGAGGAGTCCAAGGATTCCAGTGACATGGACGAGGACGTTGACCCCAAGCACACCGAGAAGGGCGATGGCAAGGGAAAGAACCCCTTCGAGAAAAAGGCCGCCATCTACCACACTTTCCTTGGCACCCCAACTGTCCGGGCACAGAAAACCTCGATGAGGATACTGATGGCCACCCTACCCCCAGTTCCCAAGTAGCTGTGCTCGTCGGAAGTTCCAATCACTTGGGACAGGAAGGATCACCCAGACCTCATCCCAACGGAGAACCAATATGCCATGGTCATCAACCCCTTGATTGACGGCAGCGAGTTCACCCAATGCATGGTGGACAGTGGAAGCATCATCAACATCATGTACCTGGATAAACTGCACAAGATGAACTTGACGGAGACCAACCTAAGGCGGACCAGCACCGTGTTCCATGCCATAGTTCCTGGCCGGGAGGCTCGGTCCCTTGGGTGCATCACGCTTATGGTCGCTTTTGGTGATGTTAAAAATTACCGCCAAGAACGCATGACCTTTGAAGTGGTCCCCTTCAAGAGCGTGTACAATGTCATATTCGAACGTGACATCTTCCACGCCTTCAGGGCCAAGCCATGCTGCGTCTACAACAAGCTCAAGATACCCAGACCAAACGGTGTCATCATCGTATATGGAAGCTTTACAAAGGCAAGGGACTGCGAGATTGGAGAAGCAGCCTTTGTAGAAGATGTCCTCTACAGTGAAGAGTTCAAGGAGATACAGATCAAGGTCGATGCCTCAGATATGCCGGCATCAAAGAAGCAGATTTCTGACTCCGATCCCGCCTTCAAGGCGGCCATCGATACCAAGCCGGTGGAACTTGTGGTAGGCGATACCCCCAAGACCACCGCCATTGGGACAAACCTGGACCCTAAATAGGAAAACGCGCTCATCGAGTTCCTCCGTGAGAATAGGGACATCTTTTCCTGGCAACCTGCCGACATGAAAGGTGTACCTAGGGAACTTGCCAAGCATAGCTTGAATATTGATCCAAAATGCAAACCAGTGAAACAACCTCTACGATGCTGCAGAGATGACAAGAGACGCGCCATAGTCAAAGAGATAGCTAGGTTACTTAAGGCTAGTTTTATCCGAGAAGTCCTTCACACCCGATGGGTGGCCAATCCTATACTTGTCCCCAAAACGGGAACCAAAGAATTAAGAATGTGCATTGATTACACCGGCTTGAACAAAGCATGTCCACAAGATCCGTTTGCTTTGCATTGCATTGACCAAGTCATTGACTCGACGGCTGGCTTGGAACTTCTGTGTTTTCTAGATGCATACTTAGGATACCACCAGATAAAAATGAGGAAGTCAGACCAATTGGCCACTTCGTTCACCACACTTTACGACATGTTTTGCTATGTCACGATGCCCTTTGGGATAAAAACACAGGTGCTATGTACCAGCGGACTATGCAGCATTGCCTACATGACCAAATTGTTCGGAACGTTCACGCCTATGTGGACGATATAGCGGTGATGTCTAAAAAGTCAAATGACTTAATCTTGGACTTAAAAGAAACCATTGGTAATCTCCGGAAATACAACATGATGCTTAACCCAAAGAAGTGCGTCTTCGGGGTTCCAGCTGGAAAATTTTTGGGCTTCGTCGTTTCCCAGCGTGGAATTGAGGTCAACCCAAAGAATATCAAGGCCATCCTGAACATAAACCGTCCGACATGCCTTAAGGACATCAAACCGCTCACAGGTTGCATTGCAGCGGTAAGCCAGTTCATCAGCCAACTTGGAGAGAAGGCTCTGTCACTGTACAAGTTGCTGAAGAAGGTAGACAAATTGACATGAATGGACGAAGCAGATGATGCGCTTAAGAAACTAAAGGAGATACTTTCCTCGGCACCTATACTTGCAGCACCCGAGCCTATGGAGCCTATGTTGATTTACATGGTGGCCACCAACCGGGTAATCATAATCATCGTCGTGGTGGATCGGAAAGAACCAACGCATGAGTACGGAGTACAACGACCAGTTTACTATGTAAGCGAGGTCTTGTCGGAGTCCAAGAAGTGTTACCCACACTACCAGAAGCTATCTTATGGAGTGTTCCTTGCTTCTCAGAAGCTAAGGCACTATTTCTAGGAGCACCCTATCACAGTCGTGAGCAAAGCTCCACTGTCCGACATCATTAATAACAGTGACGAGTTGTGAAGTGGGGTATTGAGCTTGTCGCCTTCGATATCACCTACAATAGACGCGACGCTATCAAATCACAGGTCTTGGCGGATTTCATTGCAAATTGGACGGATATGCCAGATGCTACCCTTGTACCAGAGCTAGAATATTGGGTGATGCACTTTGATGGATCAAAGCTACTCAACGGCTCGGGGGCTGGTGTACTGCTACAGTCACCAAGAGGGGAAAAAGCCACATTACGTTCTACGGATCTACTTTGGGGATACAAATAACATGGTGGAATATGAAGCACTCATTCACGGACTTCGCGTAGCCATGGATATTGGCATCAAGAGCATAGTTTTCTGTGGAGATTCCGAGTTGGTTGCCCAGCAGGTGGCTGGCACCTGGAACACGCAGAACCCTATGATGGCGGCATATCGAGATGAAGTAAACGAGATAGCCAAGTGCTTCAAGGGCTACGAAGTCAAGTATGTCAAGTGGGAGGAAAATGAGGCAGCTGGTCTGCTGTCAAAGCTTGGATCAAGGCGCAAATCAATTCCGCCTGGCGTTTTTCTGGAGCATCTACGGACACCATCCGTGAAGGGAGCGAACACCAAGAACCCGGAGAGAGATGACTCTTTTTTTCATGCAGTAACAAAGGTCCATTAGGCTTGGACAAAACCGTTCATGGAGTACCACGTACATGGAACTTTGCCCATCGACGAGGTCGAAAGTCGGCAAATAGTACGTCGATCAAAGGGCTATACCATAATCAATGGATAGCTCTATAAAATAATCACCACTGGTGTATACCTAAAGTGTGTTTCCCTGCAAGAAGGTATTGAAATCCTTCGTGAGATCCATCTCGGAGATTATGGGAATCACACCGCTCCTCGATCGTTGGTCTCCAAAGACTTCCGGCAAGTATTCTACTGGCTGACCGCGAAGGCGGACGCCGACAAGCTGGTCAATACATGTATGGGATGCCAGTATTATGCCCGACAACCACATATACCAGCTCAGGAATTGCGAACAGTACCAATAACTTGGCCGTTTGCAGTCTAGGGGCTAGACAAGGTTGGTCCATTACAGACGACACCTTGTCGGTTTATGCATCTGCTAGTAGCAGTTGATAAATTCACCAAATGGAATAAGCTAAACCCATTAGAAAGCTTGATGGGGCAACTGCCCTTAGGTTTGTCCGGGATCTAGTGGTGAGATTTGGTCTCCCACATAGCATTATCACTGACAATGGTAGCATCTTGTCACTCGGAGAAGTGGAAGCCTATTGTTGGGAGAAGGGCATCCTACTTGACTTGGCATCTGTAGCACATCCACGGTCCAATGGGAAAGTTGAGCGAGCCAATGGATTAATTCTGCAGGGATCAAGCAACGTCTAGAGGCACCGCTACATAGAGCAGCTGGAGCCTAGGCGAAGGAATTACCATCTGTTTTGTGGAGTTTATGAACTACACCTAACAGATCCACCGGCTACACCCCTTATTTCATGGTATATGGAGCAGAAGCCATCTTGCCTTCCAACATCCTTCATGATTCATCGAGAGTTGCCGCCTACAACAAAGATGATGCTGAAGAATCCAGGCGCCTAGATGTGAACCTTCTCTAGGAAGAGCACGTTTTGGCATATGCCAAAGATCCACCATCTACTAGCAGAAGCTATGCAGCTACCATAGTAACCGCATTCGGCATCGCTCGTTTAAAGAGGGGAATCTGGTGCTCCGACTTAAGCAGAAGAAGTCACACAAATTATTCATGCAATGGGAAGGACCGTTCATCATAATCAAGGCACTACTCAATGGGTCTTACTACCTTGTTGACAATCGTGAACTTGAGGATAGACCAAACGAGGATCATAAGCGTTAAGGGACATGACCCGGATGATGACTACCCGGAGCTTGATTGGCCATGGAACATTGCACAGCTACACCCTTTTTACACTTAGCATATTTTTTATCTACTATGTACCTCTTATATGATCAATGAAATAAAGCTCTTTGGTTCACTCATATGCTTGAGTATTTTACCTCCTTTAGTGTTCATTTTTGGATCATATAAAACCTTTATGTGCAAGTTTTTCATTTGCACTTGTGAAAATTCCGCCTACGAGCGTTAGCTTAAGTTTTATGGTCTACACATTCTTTGTTGTTTTTATGTGGATTCTGGAGTAGTGACTTTTGGCACTCGAAGTCGGCAATTTGTGCTTAGGTTATTGGCGGTGCCATTGGGCATCATCACCTGAGCGCATAGTTGCGACTATGGGTCTTCCGACTCACATAAAGTCAAGCATACAAACCAGAGTAATTGATAAGCCAGCACTTGCTTTAAAAATATATACATGTTGGAACTAGTACTTAAGTAGCAAGAAACATATAGCTATTGTTTTCCGCCTTAAGGTTAAAACCCATAGTTTTTCCACATACATACATCCAGAGGAAACAAATATTACATAAGTGTTTTTATTCCTCCGGTGCAGGAGACTTTGATGTAACGTCATCAGCAGCAGGAGAGTCCTCTTGGCCATTAGTGAAGTCTGTAGTCTTGAGGGACTCGGGGGAGCTGGACTGGTCAGCGTCAATCACCTCAAGAGGCACAAACGTGTTCACATCCACCAACTTGGAGACCCTGGTGTCATAGCCGGCGAGCGATGACCAGATATCTCCGTGATCGATCTTCTGGCTGTCATCGTCTATGTCGGGCAGACCAGAGGTCACTGTGTCAATGTCGGCATTTTAAAAGTGAGCCTTGACCATTGCCAGCGACATCCTTGCACCAGCCCGGGTACATGAAGCTTTCTAGCTTACGATACGCTCGGGGGATTGGCGCATGATGACCCACAAGTATAGGGGATCGCAACAGTATTCATGGGTAGTATTACACAATTTATTGATTCGACACAAGGGGAGCCAAAGAATACTTGCAAGCCTTAACAACTGAGTTGTCAGTTCAGCTGCACCTGGAAAAAATTCTTGCTCACAGAAGTTTATTAGTAGCAACAGTTTGGTAGTAGAAACAGCAAAGCAACAACAACAGTAACAGCAATAGTGAAACAGGAGCAATGGTAAAAATAACGGTAACAGTAGGATTCGAGTGTGGTAGGCATAGGGATGGATGGACAGGCGTTGCATGGACGAGTCTAAACATGTAACTTCAAGATCTAGGGCATTCCAGATAAATAATAACAAGCATCCAAGTACTAAACAATCCTAGGCATGTGCTCCAAATATAGTCATACATGCTCGCAATGAGAACTTGCACAACATCTTCTGTCCAGCTAGCCCGTGGCAGCGGGGCCTCTAGGGAACTACTGGCAATTAAGGTTCTCCTATTAATAGAGCACTGGAGCAAAGCATTAACACTCCGTGAAGACATGTGATCCTCACATCACAGCCATCCCCTCCGGTTGTCCCAATTATTGTCACTTTGGGGCCTTTGGATCCGGACAATGATATGTGTACAGAACTTGCAGATAAGATCACAAACAATACTATCATAATGATTCAATAATAAGTTTAGATCTAAGATCATGGCACTCGGGCCCTAGTGACAAGCATTAAGCACAACAAGTTGCAACAAAGTCAAATAGCACTAATAGAGATACTAGGCACTATGCCCTAACAGATCTTATTTGATTACATGATAGAACTCATCCAATCCCTACCATCCCCAAGTCTACAGCGGGGGATTACTCACTCATGGATGAGGAAAACATCGGTGGTTGATGGAGATGCATTGGTGATGACAGTGGTGATGATCCTCTCCAAATTTCCCGTCCCGGCAAGGTGCCAGAACGGAGTTTCTGGATCCGAATCTTGGTTTCTGGTGGTGGCGGCGGAGCGGAACTATTTCTGGAAAACTATCGAACCCCCCCTCGGTTTTTAGGTCGAAAGGCAACTTATAGGCGTAGAGGGAGGCCGAGAGGGTGCCTGGGGTGGCTGCACCCCCTCCAGGCATGGCCAGTGGTGGGCCTGCGCCTGGGGTGGGTGTGGGCCTAGGCCTCCTCTCCGTCTCTTCTTCTGGCTCCGTGGATCTTCTGGTGAAATATAATTTTTGGCATATTTTCCGGGATTTTTCCTGATAGTTCATTTTCTGCACAAAAACAAGACACCAAGGTAATTCTGCTGAAAACAGCGTCAGTCTGTGTTAGTTGTATCCAAATCACACAAGTTTAGAGAATAAACAATAGCAAAGTGTTCAAGAAAGTAGATATGTTTTGGACGTATCAAGTCCCCCCAAGCTTAGATTATTGCTTGTCCTCAAGCAATTCATTAGAAAACTGAGTGCGATAAAAGAACTTTCACGAACACTTTGCTTCATATGATGTATATATTCTCAGCACAGGAGTAGATGCTTAGACAATTCATAATAAGAAATATGCAACTAAGTCTACTCAATAGTCATTGAAAGCTATGAAGAGAAACCAACTCTAATAATAAGTAGCATGAAACATAAACATAAGCAACATTGCAATGCTCATAATAAGGTATGATAGAGTGGTATCTCGCTTGCCTTTGTTGGAAGAGCACAATATAAATGCCAAGGCACCTCTGAATGAAGACTAGATATAAAGATATCAGAGATACAAGCATCAAAGTCATGACATAATTAACCAAGTTTTGGAACAAACACAAGAATGACAACTATGCTCTCAAGAAGGTGCTCATAGAATAAGTGGTGGCTCAACAAGGTTGTGAAAATGGTTTTGTGAAGGTTTGAAAGGCTTCCCAATGCTGAAAGGAAGGTACTCATTAGCTTTGAGCTCTCATTGCCCCTATCATAGGCATCTTCATGTGGTTAAAGTGAAAGTGAGGTACACTCTGAATCATATGATTGACAGACCATAGATTGGAAATCCCAAGTCCCTTGAGTACGAGGGTCGCTCCGCATGCTACTCAACTTTGGTCACCTGAAAGTTCTTATCATTGTAAATACATGCATATCATCAAGAACCACCAACGGGGTACCCCTTGCACATGATACAGGAGCGATCTCGTGATCAAAATGACAAGGCAAGCAGACAATGAGCATCTCAGCAATCTTTTTATTTACTATATGCATAGCTTTTTATTGAGGATGCTTCATAGAATGCTCATTATGGTGATGCTGCAAGTTTCCACCATGATTAGGCATGGCTTAGGCTAGCGGCCCAGGCGTTTCTCTAACACAATGTATAGACTCTATGAACTCACAAGCTCCCCTTTTATTTCACATCGTCGACATCCGTAAACAAAAGATCAAGGAATCAACTGGATGAGATATCCAAAAAGTGTTGAAAGCGTTCCCCATGACAGCACGGTTCTATTGACTCCCAGCATATAATTAGCAAGCATATAACTTTCATGGACTAGTCACAATGGTTCAGAATTATTAAGCGCAAGGAATAAAGTGTGCCATCAAGTTCATGAGAGCTTTACTAACTAAGTTTCTCAAAACAGACAAACATTTTATTTTGGAAGAAAACATGGCATATGGAATATGCACTAAAATAGCAAATGATGCTAATAGGTAGGTATGGTGGACACAGCCGGCAATATTGGTTTTTGGGAATTGGAAACACAAGTAGAGCTCATACCCAGTGCAAGTGAAGGCTATCAAAAGAGAGGGAGCGACAAACGAGAGAGCAATAATTGTCATAACCATGCTTGCAACAAAATAGGACTAATTATGGCATGAAAGTGATAAAAGAACTCTGAGGAAAAACAAATCATCGAGGCTTACTGACTATTTATTAGTCATATGCATGCGTGAGCATGCTCCAAGTCGATTCACATGAACAGTAAGAGGATGATACCACAATATCATACCAAAGTATGAATAAAACAATGCAAGCAAACATTCATATGACATGCTACAAACTATTAGCAAGATGGAGCTAATCATAGACAAGCAAGAACTACTAAGCATCCATAATGACATACACCTTACACAAACAGGATAAGCATGCCCACAATGATGAGTATATGTACAAAAATGAAACAAATAGAGTTCGTTACCAGCTTCTTACCACACCTCGAGTTGTCTTAATCTTCATTATTGCCCTTCACTTGTGTGACTCAAATAATTAACATGAAACCAAAAATCCACTGAGGACGGCTGAACCTTGCAAAGAACACACAAAACCAAAGAAGAAAAACAAATATTTTTGGTGTTTTCGATTTTTTTAGAAACAAGCAAACAAAGAAAACCCAAACAAAAACAAAGCAAACCAAATAAAGCAAAATCTTTTTGGATTTTCTTTTAAGGAAAACTACAAAGAAATAAAGAAACAAACCAAGAGAAACAACGAAAATATTTTTGGTATTTTTGGGTTTTTACAAAGAAGCAACAAAAACTAAAAAGAAAGCGAAAACAATGGATATACAAAGAACCGACCGAACATGATATATATATGAGTGTGTGATGTCGGTATACCTCCCCCCAAGCTTAGGCTTTTGGCCTAAGTGGGGCTCAATCCCATGGTGCCCAAGTAGATGCAGCTCCGTAGTATGTCGAGGAAGCTCCCTCGTCCTGGTATGAGCTCGAGGCCTCCCTGTGTAATACGCAGGGGGATCGTATGATGGTGCTTCCTCCTGATAGTGCCCATGGAAGTTAAGAGAACACAGGTTGTCCTCCATATACGCCTTCGAGCGTGACCAAGGTCCCTGAGAAATACTAAACAAAGTGGTTTGGGGTAGAGGGATCTCTCTCTTCCTCGTCAGTAAATAGCATTCTATAAACCAAGTTCTCAAGAGTAGAGCTAGTGGTGACGAAGTGGTGCGGCTTCATGGCGTAAATATCAAGCCTATGAGGAGCCAAAACTGTATCATGTGGATCAACAACAATGTTCAAGGCAGCAGCAACACGAGTAGCAATAATTCCCCCATAAATGTGTCCCTTAGCAGCTAGACAACAAGCAATGAGAGAACCAATATTATACTTATCCTCATTGTTGAGTGCAGCATCTAAAAAGGCCAATTGATAGTTGGAAATATTACTAGTGTTCTCTCTACCAAGAACACTAGTGGCAACATAGTAGGCAAAATACCTGATGGCTGGAAGTTGAATGTTCTTTATCTTCCCTCGTTGAGCTCTACGGTCATCATCATTGGTTATTCCTCGGTAAAGCTCTAACAAATCAGCGGGTAGATCTTGAATCTTCTTTGATGACCTAGTTGTACCAAGTCCCAGGGCCTTGCAAAATTGCTTCAAAGTCATAGAATGAGCCCTGCCATAAATTTTGAAAGACACAAAAGGCTTGAACATAATATTAGTAAAGGATAAACTCTCCACAAATGTTTTAGTAAGAAAAGCATATTGTGCACTCTCATCCTGCATGTAACTTGTTAGTCCAGCCCTCTGCACCAAAGTCATAAAATCATTAAGAATCCCAGCAGCTTGCAAGAAAGTTTGGCAAGGAAAGGTGGAGGGGTGTGCATCCCCTTCATCTCCCTCGTCACCAAATCGCAGAGTGATGAGATCCTCATTGTACGAGGTTCTAGTACTGGTAGATGACCTTGGAAGCCTTGCCCTTCTAGGTGCATCACTCTCAAATATGTCACCAAAGGTGTGGTGGTCCATGACTTCCCTATTCTAAAATTTTAAACAACCATCAAACCAAGTGATTTCTAAGTTGATAAATGATGAGCAACTACTATAGTAACTTGCTAGAGGACTACACATGCATAAAAAATAAGTTTCTAAGCAAAGAACAAGCATGCAAGCTCAAACAACCTGTCACCTATACCAGCAAAATAATCAAGATACAATCTACCAATCACAAATCTAATTGGACAAGTGGAGGAGGCACATACCAAGGAGAAATCCCACCAAAAATCAGCACTTGAGATGGGCTGAACAAGGAGATCGAAAATCGTGAGCAAGAATAGCAAGAACTCGAGCTTGATCAAGTTTTCCGGTGTTTTTCGGGAGAGAGAAAGAAGGTGGCTTTGAGGAGGCAGCCTGGAGGGGCCTAGGTGGGCTAGACCCCCCCAGGCGTCGCCACTTGGTAGGTCGCGCCTACACAGGTGTGGTAGCCTGGGGTTGCCCCTGGGTCACCTCAGGTGCCACTCTGCCCCTTTTTTAGAGGAAAAAATTATTTTGAATTTTCTGGAATTTTTTGGGAAACTTTATTTTTGGCCAATTTTCAGGGTATGAAAATTGATTTTCTCGTAGAAACAGTTTTTTCATAAGAAGTAAAAGCAAACCAAAAGCCAAACTACAGGAGCTCTAAGAAACTCAAACAAGCAAACAACTAGCAAAACCAAGCTAAATCAAAGACTAGGAAGGAGAAAGGAAAAAGAAACCAAGTATAACTATAGTGGAAACATTATTTTGTTCATTAAAATCCTTTTGTTAACAAGGTTAATCAAGTCTTGTTACCAAAACAATCTTATATGAAGCAAAACTTTGCATTCCACAAGGTGATTATATTACCTCATACTTGATATGTAAGGTTCCCAACCTTTAATAAGGTAGAGATCCCTGTGTTTACAATGCTAGTCCCTGGATCAATAGCTAGCATCCACAGTTAAGATGTAATATCAAGAAACAAAGGTCATAATACCACTTTATAACCAGGAATAAAATATTTCATTACATCTTACATAGCTCATTTGGCTATTACATTACATTGCAGCGGAATAATTATAAGCATGGAGTCCTTCATCTTCAAAGTGCCACAGGCAAACATGTTGGTTGTAGACTAGTAATCCTATTCAACACACTTCACTAACATCAAACAAACCTGCAACATAATAAGTTGCAGCCACAAGGGTCAATACATTTGAATTCTATTGGCAAGTTTCACTACTATGTAGAAATAAGTGGATCCTATCATTTACATGCATATTTGGCTAAGTAGGGTTTAGGCTCTTTTGCAGAAAGCAATATAGTTTTATCCTATCTTTTCAAAATAGTTTTTGATCTTTGTCAAATCTTTTTGAACTTCTTGGAAAACTCCAAGTGCTTCAAATCCCTTGTTGTCACCATCAAGTTTTACTTTGAGAAATTGGAATGTCGAGATCTTCCATAGCTTCAGGCCTTAGTTGCCCAGAGTTGTCCATAACCGGGGACACGGCTAAGTACTTAGAATTTTGATCTTCTGCAGAAGTTGTACACTTTACCCACATGACACAATCTCATCTTGATGCCACCAGTGGCCGCTGGATAAGTACTCACCAATATGGAGTACTGGCAGATTGAGAATGTGACAAAGTCTTTCCATAGAAGTCCTCCCAATACACAATGCTAGCTTGTCATCCAGGCACCAATGTAGGGTTTAAAGTTCCCTTACACAATTCTAGTTAACCTGAAGATGCCAATGCATGGGTCTTCCACTATGTAGTTGACTAAGCCAGAGCCCATTTAGCATGTGGCTATACACGGAAGCCCCTGTACGAGAAACATGTTCAATCTCTATTCCCTGGGTGGTTTTCTTCTAGTGCACATACAAAAAGAGATGGCCATATAAACATGGTTCCTTTTGTTGCCACCTTGTCCAAAACTTGAGTATCCTTGTCCACCCAGGTGGTTCATTGAGTACTAGTTTTATTATATAAAACATATATCTTTTCACCTCTTCATATAATCATAACATGTATCCCATCCCAATATATAGCAGGGCTAAGCATACTACAACTACATTGTTTCCACTAAGGGAGATATAATGATATCTTAATAGGATTTTAGCATAGCATAAAATATAGTAGTCCTTATCATGCATGTTTCAAAATCCACTAAGTGTAATGAAAATAGTAGGACATGGATGATAGTGTCACTTGCCTTTTTAGTAGAGAATGTTGGTTCACTTCTTGATCTTGCAAATATCACACTCTTCTAATTCCACTACAATTCAATCAAGCAAACACAATTTCAACTAGCATTCCAACCAATTTATCACACATAAAATAATAGAAACAAGGTCATGCATGCAAGCATGCAAAATATAGTTTTACTTGCAAAAGTGGTTTCTACTATGCTCTAAACATTATAAAGTTCAAAGTGGTCATTTACTAAAGTGGTAAAACCATTTGCAAAAGGTTTTATCTATAAACCATTTTTAAATCAAATCAATATTTTATGTGGTTGAAAATGCTTTTAGCAAAGCAATATTCTTTTAAAGGGTTCACCAAATATATTTTTAATTCTCAAAACTTGGTGTTTAGGGTCAGAAGGTTTGAATCAAATCATTTCCCAAAGGTTTTACTCAAAAATCATTTCTAAATCATAATCAATATTTTTATTTGAATAGAAATGTGCTAACTCAAATATTTATTCCTTACCTTCACAAAATACATTTTTAAATCCATAAGGTGTTTCCTATAGTCAGTAGGTTTACAACAAACCATTTTGCAAAGATTTCACATTAAAATTATATCTAGAACAATTTTTATATTCAAAATAAGCCTACACAAGTTTCTGCAAATTCAACCAATTTTCCATAAGCAAAACATTAAACAAAGTGCATGGTTGCAAAGTACTTGTTCTACTGAATCCATTGATATAAAATTTGCAAAATTTGGACGTGTAGAACTAAAGTTATGAATTTTACAAATTTGCAATTCTAATAGAACATTTTCTGGTTTTATTCAAACAGACTGGCCACGTGGCTGCTTGCTACTGGTCGATACTGCTTCGTTCGGATTGAGCAATACTGGCCGTAGGATTTCATTTAAAACGCATGGCTCAGATTGACGCATACCCCTTCGCCTAGATCTATTCTTAGCCGCAAGATTCAGATCCAACGGATGCTATGCGCTTGACCAAGAGTGGGAGGCGCTGGCGGCAGCGACTGGCGGCGCGCGGTCAGACGGTGGCGTCGTGGCGATTACAGGAAGCAAGGGAAGAAGGGAAATAGCTCACCGTGCTCACAGAGGGTTGGCGAAGCTCGAGGTGGCGTTGGCTTGGCGAGGGGCGCTCGGAGCTGCTGGCAATTCCTCGCCGGAGTCGGTGGCGGCGTCAGGCGGTTCTGTTTGACGTCGGGGATGGAGCTGCAGGTCGCGCCGAGGCAAAGTAGGGGCACGGTTAGACGTGTGCGAGTGTGGCATTCACGTGAGCATGATCGAGAGGTCTCGGGGCGGTCTGGCTTACCAGGGAGACTTCGCCGGAGTAAACACGTCGTCGGTGGCGTTCTCATGTTGACGAAGCCGAGCTTCTAGAGCACGGGGGAGCGAGCTGGGGCTATGGGCAGACGCGCAAGGGACTGGAGAGCAAGCTTGCGTGCTCGGGGAGTGGAGAGGCGGCTGCGGTTCGCCGGAATTCACTGGAGAAGCTTGCTGGAGCAGCGGCGGTGCAAAGCCGATTCGAGGCAGCCTGGTGGCTCTCCTGCAGTGGTTTCTAAGGGGAAATGGAGAGGAGGGAGAGGTGCTTAAACGGGCGAGGTCGCAGGCGAGATTAACTCAGCCATCAACGCATATTGACGCCGGCAATTAATCGGCTGCAACGGCAGGGGACGTGGTCGCGGTGAAGACGATTCTCGGCGTGGGGCCGTCTTGGCTGAGAGAGAGAGGCACGGGTCCACCGCCGGTCTCAAGGGTTCTATTCTGGGTGGAAAATGTTTCACTGCGGGTGAGTTATTTGGGCTGGCTACTGGGCTGGGTTGGGCCTTGCTTAGTGGGTTGAGTCTGTTTCATTTTTTTATACTGAAGCTTTTTCCTTTTTCTATTTGAATTTCTGTTTTGATTTTCAAACAAATAATTCAAACACCGATTCAAATCAAACCACCACCAAACTTTGTATTTATTTTAATTCTGTTTAACAACAGAATCCAAAGTCAAAAATAAAATAATTTTTATTCCTTTTAGGATCCATTAATAATTAAATAAATAGACCTTAGTCATTAATTCAAAAAAATAGGATTTAATTTATTTAAAAACTTTATTTGAAATCTAAATAATATCAAAACCAATTCAGTAGGTTTTATTTGAAATCAAAAACACTTGGAAATCTTATTTAAAATAAATTAACAAGTTTTAGTGTTTATTTAAAATGGAAAAGCCTTTACTTTAATAAGATTGGATATTAATAAATCTTCATTATTTTATTTAAATAAACCTTTACTCTTTTTATCAAATAGAAATATTTTATTGCAAAAGCTTGGCCAAGATTTAATTTGGCTCTATAAAATAATCCTTATTATATTTCTACCTTTGCTTTATGAAAACCATATCTTTTTATTTAAAGATCTAAAAATAGTAATTCCAACTATCATAATTTTATTTATTAATTGTTTATCTTTTTAAATCCCTTTAGGATTTTATTTGATCAAAATAGGTTTTGATGTTTCTAATTGGAATCAAAAAGTTTCTTCTCACCCTAAAAATCAACAATTGTTTATTTGTTTATTTATTTTTCACATTTCAAAATTTGGAAAATTTTGGGATGTGACATGATAGCAATGGTCCCAATCATAATAGTTTCAAAATTTTCTTTTGGAATGGGACAATATATTTCTCCAACCTTGATGCTCTCAATATTTTCAATGGAATTCAGGCAATAGCTCTTAACAACCTTCTTGGGGAAATAGAAAGTGTGGTCTTTGTCATTAATATTGAATGTTACTTTTCCTTGATTGCAATTGATGACAACACCTGCAGTATTAAGAAAAGGTCTCCCAAGAATAATAGACATATTATCATCTTCATGCATTTCAAGCACAACAAAATCAATTAAAACCATGCAATTATGAGCAACTTGAACAGGAACATCCTCACATATACCAACAGGAATAGTAGTTGACTTATTAGCCATTTGCAAAGATATATCAGTTGGTATCAACTTTTCTAGCTGGAGTCTCTTGTAGAGAGAAAAAGGCATAACACTAACTCCAGCTCCCAAATCACATAAATAAGTTCTAACATAATTATTCTTAATGGAGCAAGGAATATTTCGTATACCTGGATAACCAAGTTTCTTTGGAACCTTACCATTGAAGGAATAATTAGCAAGTAGAGTAGAAATCTCCTCATTAGGAATCTTCCTTTTATTAGAGACAATATCCTTCATATACTTTGAATAGGGAGGCAACTTAATAGCATCAGTCAAAGGAATTTGCAAGAATAAAGGTTTCATCCACTCACAAAACTTGTTGTAGTGTTCCTCCACCTTTGACTTGTGTTTCTTACCTAGAAAGGGCATAGGTTTCTGCACCCAAGGTTCTCTCTCTTTACCATGTTTATTAGCAATAAAATCTTCCTTTGTGTACCTAGTGTTCTTAGTGTGCTTCTCAAGTTCTTCCTCACCTTCCTCCTTATCAGGAGACTCATTTTTATCATTACCACTCTTAGTTTCAGCATCAGAGATAGATATACTATTAGGATCTACAGCAATTTCAAGTGGTTCCTCAACTATCTTATGTTTCTTTTTCTTCCTCTTACGAGGACTACCACTATCTTCACCTTGTTGAGAATCTTGCTCAATTCTTTTAGGGTGTCCTTCAGGATATAAAGGATCTTGAGTAGCTATACCACTCCTAGTTCTAATTCCATAAGCATGTTTATCTCCTGAAGCATTAACTAGCATATCCTTTTGTACCTTAGCAAGTTGATCAAGTTGAGTTTGAACCATTTGAAAGTGTTTACAAAGCATTTTAATATCATTAGAAGTTCTTTCCACAATATCTTTCAACTCATGGATGGCACTAGAGTTTTCCAACAAATGATTCTGAACTTGATTATTAAAATACCCTTGTTTAACAATGAATGTGTCAATTTCCTATAAACATTGATCAGGAAGCTTACCATAAGGAATATCACCTTCATCAAAGTGTTGGAGAGAGTGTACCTCAATAGAAGATGAGTGGGGAATTGTCTTACATAATTCTTCTATAGGAGGTAGATTCTTCACATCTTCAGCTCTAATACATTTCTCCTTTAGACATTTATTAGCTTCCTTCATTACTTCATCATTTAATGCAATAACTCCCCTCTTCTTTGTTGTTGGTGCTGGAATTGGTTCAGGGACAACTGGTTCAGGAGTAATAGGCTTAGTTGCATTTAGCTCACTTGAAGTCCAATCATCATAATTCTTGCTTATCTTATCCATTAATTCTTCATCATATGTAGGAGTCTTTTTCCTAAAAACACAATTAGCAAAGCTATCTAGGTAGGTCCTAGAATCATCAGTTAGTCCATTAAATAAATATCAAGAAGCTTAGGTAATGGACATCCAGGATGTGCATGAATCAAGGCATAGAACCTTGTCCATGACCCAGGCAATTTCTCTTCTCCTCCCTGTTTAAAATCAAAAAGTCTCTGCAAAGCAGCATGTCTAGCACTGGGAGGAAAATATTTCTAGAAGAAAGAAGCAATCAAGCAATTAGGGCTATCAATGGAACCAGGAGGTAATCTATTAAACCAATCCCTAGCTTCTCCTTTTAGTGAAAAAGGGAAGATCTTAGCAACAAAGTATTTGCGCATCTTAAAATCATCAGAGAACAAAGCACTCATAGTAGAAAGCTCATTCATATGAGCCACAACACTCTCATTTTCAGTACCACAAAAATGTTCTTTCTCAACAATATCTACATAATATAAATCAAGATAGAAATCATAATCTTCATCTTTAATATCTATGGGAGAAGTGGCAAACTTAGGATTAGAGGACAACTTACGCATAATAGTACGTCTAGCAAGGAGGCTCTTAATAGCACTAGTACCATGTGTGTTTCGGCACTCTTCAACAAAATCATCAGTGAACTCGATGTAACCATCATTAATATCATAACTCTCACTAGACTCAGGTGAGCAAACAGTTGTAACAGTGTCTTCACTAGGAGTTTCGGTATTTCCTAGACTAGCCATAGTAGCATCTAGAAAAGGACGTAATGAACCACTCGCCTCAAGCATAGTAAAAGTAACATCATGAGTATCAAAAGCAGTTTCAAACTCAACAGTAGTACCAGTGTGTGTAGCATGAGTATGTGGTGGTGATGTGACAAGCTTACTTATAACAGACGGTGAATCAAGAGCAGCAGAGGTGTTTAGGATTGTACCTCTTCTTGTAGTGGATGGTAAAATAGGGAAGTTTCCATCACGAGACTTCCCCATGATGAAAGGAGTAGCAGTGAACAATAATAGATCCAAGTGAACTTACAAATAAAGCTATGCTCCCCGGCAACGGCGCCAGAAAATAGTATTGATGACCCACAAGTATAGGGGATCGCAACAGTCTTCGCGGGTAGTATTACCTAATTTATTGATTCGACACAAGGGGAGCCAAAGAATACTTGCAAGCCTTAACAACCGAGTTGTCAGTTCAGCTGCACCTGGAAATAATTCTTGCTCAGAGAAGTTTATCAGTAGCAACAGCAAAGCAACAAGAACAGTAACAACAATAGTGAAACAGGAGCACTGGTAACGATAGCATGAGGGATTAAAGTCAGAGGGCATAGGGATGGATGGACGGGCGTTGCATGGACGAGTCTAAACATGTAACTTCAAGATCTAGGGCATTGTAGATAAATAATAACAAGCATCCAAGTACTAAACAATCCTAGGCATGTGCTCCAAATATAGTCATACGTGCTCACAATGAGAACTTGCACAACATCTTCTATGCAGCCAGCCTGTGGCAGCGGGGCCTCTAGGGAACTGCTGGCAATTAAGGTGCTCCTTTTAATAGAGCACCGGAGCAAAGCATTAACACTCCATGAACACATGTGATCCTCACACCACAGCCATCCCCTCCGGTTGTCCCAATTATTGTCACTTTGGAGCCTTTGGATCCAGACAGTGATATGTTTACACAACTTGAAGATAAGATCACAAACAATACTATCATAATGATTCAATAATAAGTTCAGATCTGAGATCATGGCACTCGGGCCCTAGTGACAAGCATTAAGCACAACAAGTTGCAACAAAGTCAAATAGAACTAATAGAGATACTAGGCACTATGCCCTAACAGATCTTATTCGATTACATGATAGAACTCATCCAATCCCTACCAGTGATTCTTCTTTTCTCCGCCTCCAGGGAGGCGGTGGATCTCATGGAGGCTCCACCCTCCGTCTTATTTTTCTTGCCTCTGTCGGCAGCGTCAGAGGTGGAGCTCTTCCGCTTTCACGCCAACGGGACATCGTCGTTGGACACGACGGTGTTTTACTTCATCTTGGGGTCATAGACTTGGGCAGCCATGCTACCTTCATCTAGTTCCTTCAGCTGTTAAGTCAATCCCAATGTGTTAGATGTGATGGTTAAGGCAAGAAGGAATATCTGGAGTATATATCATACACGGAAAATAAATAAGTACCTCTGGGCACTTGCCGCCCTCGAACATGTCGTAGGTGATGGTGAATCCACGCTTCTTGTCCTTCACCTTGACTATGTCTTTGAGGCGAAGATTGATGGAGTCACTCGAAAAGTTCTCCTCGGAGATGCGGAGGCTATCCTTCCTATCCTTGGAGTATTCATGCATAAGCTTCGCGCGGTGCTGCAGAGGCTGAATCCTTCTGATGGACCAGCATATGGCTAGGTCCAACCCGGTCAGACCCGTCTCTACGAACCACTCGATCCGCCTTATGGCGCGTGAGGCTTTGTCATCGGAGGGGAGGAGGGCTTGGGATCTCCATGTCAGGGCTTCAGCGGCGGCCCCATTGAAAAAGTTCGGGTACGTTTTTTCTCGGCCAGCCAGAGGGATATCTGGGCCATAGAAATACGTCCTCTGCCAGTTCTTGCAGTACTCGTGGCCTACGATGTCGGGGAACCGCCAGCCAGGACGGATCTTAAAGCTAATGGTTCCACAATTTTTGAGCTCATCCTTGCTCACTTCGGCTTCCCGCTTAACGGTGAAGAAGTATATAAACAGATCTAACCTAGGCCTGATTCCTAGGTAACCCTCACAAAGCGCCGCATAGTTGCTAAGCGCGAGGATGCTATTCGGAAATAGGTTCTGAGGTTGAACCTGGTAGTGGCTGAGGACCTCTATGAAGAAGTCGGAGATTGGGAGAGAGACGCCGCACACCAGTTGGGCTTTGAGGTATACCTTTTCTCCGACAAGGGGAGAAGGTACAACCTCGCCGGCCGGCGCCGCCAGCCAGACCAGACCCTCCGTCGCAGGGAGATACCCCTCAGCGAGCATCTCCTTGAGATTGTTCTCGGTGATGTCCGATCCGCACCATTCCCCTTATGGGAATCAACCTCTTCCTCCACAAGTTCCAGCTCCGCTGGAACATGGTCGCCGCCGGTGGATTCCACCACCGCGGCGTGTGGCACTACCACACCCTCCGGTGGAACGTGGATGGAGCTTGTCGGCTTCGTCGCAGCCTCGCCTGACGCCGCCATAGATGGAGTGCTGATGCTACTAGCCATTAGTGTTGGGAAAGAGTGGCTGTGAGATTGGATGGAAAAGCTAGGGTTTTTCCTCTGTGTGCACAGACAGCTCGAGGAGATGTTGTCGAGAGGAAGAAGATGATGCTAGGAAGAATGAGGTGAAAAGATAAAAATCACCATGGTTACACTTTATAGTACTCAGCATCAAGATCCATGCAAGTTGATCGAACAGTTACTGCGTGGACAGCGCGTGCGTGCGTGTGCGCGGAAATTTCGCCACGTTCCCACCGCCGCCGCCAACGTTTCGTATCCTTCACGTGGGAAAATCGGCTATGATTGCGGTCTCTACATGTGTGAGTTACGAGGCATCGCTGACCTATGGTCTATGTCACTCTACTGGCATAGGCAGGTGAACCATCCCATCTGAAGATTCCGGCATGGACGGATCCAGTCCGGCTTCAAGAAGAGTATGATGGAAGATTCAGCAGTTCTCTGACTTACATGTTGAAGACGGAGAGCATTGCAGGGTTCTTGGGAGGACTAAAAGATATTGCTTGAAGATTTGCCGGCATCCATCTAGACGAAGTATTCAATCTGAAGAGGCAAGACGACGCAAGATCTCGGAGTTCTCCAGGGGCTACTGTTGGGGATATGCTAAATGGGTACCACCATTGCATGTCTCTAATCCGGATAACCCGGGTGGCCGATAGTCGGTAGCAAGGTCTATGGCTTGCTGAGCGGCCTAGTTAGATAGATCCAGAAGGGAGGCCCATGCTGGGTAAAGGAAGGCTACGGATGAGTCACCCACGTACCCGGAGCCTTGGAGTGCAAAACACGTTAGACTATTTGTGTACCGTGTAGGACTCTGTAACCTATCCGGCTAGGACTTTTCCTGTAACCCTAGGATCTGGCGACTATATAAGCTGGACCTATGGGAGCCTTTAGGACATAACTCAACTCATATCGCGCACAGTGAACCGATCCCTGTAACTCGGCGTATTGCCATTATAGTGATTTATAGCAGGAGTAGGATTACACCACCATCGTGGGATCTGAACCTGGATAAGTTGTGTTACCTCGTACCCGCCAATCTTCCTCCTTACCCCACGTCTCTAAACATGCTCTGTGAGGACCCCTCCATGGCGTACTCGTCGGCAATACCACGACACCGTCCTAGATGAAAATGACCATTGCATCAGACCTTTTTAATTACCAAAACACCACAATGCATCGTATAACTTAACTAAAGACCACAATGCATCATTGCACCATCAAAATTACCTAAATAGCACAAGGTATCAGGTAATTAAATTTCTTAAACATCACAATGCATCATCAGAATCACCTAACCCGGTGGGTCCTCAAAATTAGATTAATTAAATAGCTATAAGGCATACCATATATTTAGATTGATTAAGCAGCACAATGAATAATCTGTATGGATGATGACTCCTTGATGGATCCAAAGAACTTGGTGCTTGATGTGGAGTCTGTTGGGAACCCCAAGAGCAAGGTGTGAAGCAGCACAGCAGCAAGTCTTCCCTCAGTAAAAAACCGAGGTTATCGAACCAGTAGGAGGAAGGAAACGTCACACAGGTGTTGCTAGCAACGCGGAGACCTGCACAACACAAACTCAAGACTTTTCCCCAACGAATCAGTGAGGTTGTCAAGCTCACCGGTTTGCTGTAACAAAGGATTAAACGAATTGTGTGGAAGGTAATGGTTTGCAGCAAGTAAACAAGTAACAGCGGAGGATGTATCAATGGTAAAGATTGGACCAGGGTCCATAGTTCACTAGAGGTTCTCTCCTTAGATAAACAACATGGCATAAAGGGTAAACAAATTACAGCAGGGCAATTGACAGGAACTGAGCAAGGCATAACAATGCAATTACTAGTCAGAAAGATCCTATGAGATTCGATTGAGCAATACAACAAGATACATAGACCGCCATCCAATTGCATCTATGACTAGAAGTCCACCTTCAGGTTATCATCCAAACCCCTCCAGTATTAAGTTGCAAGCAACAGACAACTGCTTTAAGCAAAGTGTGTCAGGTAAACAGTCCACATGTTCCATAAACAAGAGACCGTTGTTTTCTCCCTAGTAGCAACATCACATCTACAACCGAAGAGATTATTGTCACTTCCCTTGGAAACTAGAGGCATGAACCCACTATCGAGCATAAATACCCCCTCTTGGTCACTAGCAACTACTTGGCCAAGATAGATACTAACAACAGAGAGAATGCAAGATCACAAACAACATAGACATGATAGAATCATAAAGACAAAACCATTAATCAAACCAACATAATAATATCAATATCCATCGGATCCCCGCAAACACAACATGCATGATTACAAATAGATTAGATCTTGATCATGAACGGAGCTCACAAGATCTATACATGAAAACACAAAGGAGGAGATACAACCATCTAGCTACTACATGGACTCATAGTCCAAGGTGGAACTACTCACGCATCATACCGGAGAGAAGGCCTCCGGCATGATCTCCCCTCCGGCAGGGTGCCGAGAAGAACTTCAGATCCCCCGGGATCTAGGGAGGATGGTGGCGGCGGCTACAAACGATTTCGCGGAGATTTGATCGGGTCCTTAGGGTTTTTGCATTGGGGGATTCTTATAGGCAAAGGGGGAGGCCGAGGCGGCGGCCAGAGGCCCCACACCCCTCCCAGGCGCGTGGTAGGGCCCACCCACACCTAGGGGGTCTGGGAGCCCTAGACTGCCTCTCCGGCTCCCCTCTGGACTTCTTGTTCCCCACGGAAAGTAATTTACTATGACGTTTGTGCCTTCCAATTCTGAGAATATTTCTTTACTAGCTTTTATGAAACCAAAAACAGTAGAAAACAGGCAACTGGCACTGTGGCAAATAGGTTAGTACCAGAAAACATGTAAAGAGCACCTCAAGTGTAGAGAAAGCAAAGCAAAGTAGATACTAACAAGCATAGAACATAAAAAATTATAGATACGTTTCCGACGTATCAAGCATCCCCAAGCTTAACTCTTGCTCGTCCTCAAGTAGGTAAGTGATAAAAGAATAAGTTTTGAGGTGACATGCACCCTAACAATAAAGATCCAACCATTTGCAAGCTTTGAAATATGGGATCAAAGAACTCTAAACATGTGCATGAAAGATGGAGATCTAACAATAAGACATAGTAACTATGCAACATGAAAGGCTACAAACAAATATAATGAATAATATGCATTGAAAAACGTTTGTTTGTTTCATATACTGAAAACATAGCATAGTGGCAATCAGCTTGTCCCTCATAGAGTAGCAATATAAATGCATAGTACACCTTCAAAGTTCACAAGGGTGACTAGAAAAAAATAGCACAAGAACAAGTAATATCACAATATGCATAAATCAATAAGCTTTGGAACAGTGCACACAGAATGAAAACTATGCTCTCTTAATGGTGCCTAAAGGTAGAAGGTGGAGACTCAATAGTGGTGGAAGAAAGGCCTTTTTGTAAAGGAAGCAGGGATTACAAGTTTCAAAAAGAGCTTCCAAAAATTATGGTACTTGTCAGCTTTCAGCCCTCATTGCCCCTATCATAAGCATCTTCAAGTGGTTAAGGTTAAAGTGACAAAGATGGAATATATTCTTGACGAAGTATAAGTTGGCAATCTCAAGTCCCTTGATTACGAGGGCCACACCTCATGCATACTCAACTTCAGTCACAGGTAAGTTCTTGTCATTGTAAGTATTTGCATATCATTGAGAACCGCCAACGGGGTACCCCTTGCACATGGTACAGGAGCTTTCCCATAACCAAAGTGACAAGGCAAGTAGACAATGAGCATCTCGGCAATCTTTTTATTTACTATATGTATAGCTTTTTATTGAGGATGCTTCATAGATAGCTCACTATGGTGATGCTGCAAGTTTCCACCATGATTAGGCATGGCTTAGGCTAGCGGCCCAGGCATTTCTCTAACACAGTATACAAACTCCATGGACTTACAAGTTCCCTTTTTATTTCACACCGGTGACATCCATAGACAAAATAGCATGATATCAACTAAGTACAAAGTACAAGTGCAATGTTGAAAACGTTCCCCGTGACAGCATGGTTCTAATAATTCCAATGTATAAGTGCAAGCATATACAACAAATATGTCACAATGGTTCAAGTTTATTAGGGGCAAGGAATATAAAGTGTGCCATCAAGTTCGTGAGGGCTTTAGGCACTAAGTTTTCACCTAACAAAATATTTTTTTAATTGGAAGATAGATGAAAACAAGAATATACTTGGAATGGTGTAACACACCATGCATAGGAGTTTATAGTGGAAACTTTGGAATATCTTGGTTTCTTGGGGGTTGGAAGCATGAGTAGAACTTACTCATACAAGTGGAGGCTAGCAAAAGACTGGGAGCAACCAACTAAGAGAGCATAATGGCCATAATCATGCAAAGCAACAAAGCATTACTAATCAAAGCAAAGAATGGTACTACAAGTCAAGGACTAAATGATCATGGAGGCTAATGGTGACTTGTCATAGTCATAACATGGTGTGACCATGTGCCAAGTTAACCCAAACAAAGCATCAAAAGAGAATACCCCAATACTATGCTTTTGCATGCTAAAACAACGCATCATTTCATTAAGGCACACTAAGCAACCCCAATTGTTTGGAAAAATACATGCTACAGTAATAATCACTAAGCATAAGGTCAAAACAACACCTAGCATGTTATGCTAAAGTCTAAGTCACAACCAATGCAAGCTCCACTTGCACCACAAGCAAGAACTTACTACTCCTTTCCAACACCAAGCAACTTATTTGTAAAACAACACAGCGAGAACGGGGGTCCAAACTACTTTATTCAATAAAACTAAACAACCTAAGGAAAGCAAACGAAAACTAAGACGCTCCAAGAATAACACAACTATGCATGAAACAATAAACACGAAGTGTCTAGACAGACCTGAGCTTTTTATTGATGAAGAAGGGGATGCCTTGGGCATACCCAAGCTTTGACGCTTGTACCTCTTGGATATTTCTTGGGGTGACACCCCTAAAGATTGAGCTTTTTTCCATTCTTCATCTCATTGCATCATTCTCTCTCTACACCTCAAATTTTTCCTTCATACAAAACTTCACACAATCTTCATTAGCAACATTAGTGTATTCAAAAGATATTAGACCTCTGGAAAAGCTTTGGAACAGAAAGGATTTTCACTAAAAACACAAGCTACTGTAGAAACTCCTTCAAAAATCTCAATTCACCTAAAGAGAACTCAAAAAAGAATCAATAAGAAGCAAATGCAAATAATGGCAGAAATCTGTCAAAACAGACTAGCAGGTAGAAATCGATTTTTTCGAACATCTTTTTTTGCTCAAATAAAAAATTGTTGAACTAACAAAACTTATCTAACATACTGGGGGATTTATTCGTAAAGTTTGAGCTCAATCAGAGTAACAGAGACTCCTCATGATTTTTTTTGGTGGAGGACAGAAATCTGTTTCGGGACAACAACTCCTCAAATCTTACTTCCCTCTCATTAGAGGTCATTTTTGGCACAAAAAGCAAACAAAAAGGATAAGAAGAGGTCATTACTGAAGTACTAACTTCCAATACTTAAGGAAACTCTTGGGTTATCTCCCAACAGGTACTTTTCTTTAACGCCTTTAAGTTAGGCACAAGAAATAAGAAGAATCAAGTATTTTCAAATGAAGAAGCATTACCCCTCTTGTTCTTTCCTTTCTTACCTTTCTTCTTGTCTTTAGGGAAGATATGATTGCTTACCGGAGGAGTAGAATGCATAATGCCTTTTCCCACATCTATTACTGCCCCAAGGTGTTTCATTAGGGATCTTCCAAGTGTAATCTGTCCCTTGCCTACACATTCAATAACAAGATAATCAGTCGACACTATTTTCCCTGAGATTTTTGTAAACACACCTTCAGCTATTCCAATGGGCAATATAGTGGCATTGTTGGTAAGAGAGATTTCCTCTCCTCCTTTAGTAAGCCCCCAAAGACTCAAGGAATCATAAATATCTTTAGGCATGAGGCAAAATTCAGACATGATATCACAACGAGCATCAAAAAGTGTAGTGTTTATTGAGACTTTGATTGTGGGAAACCACTTTGAAGGCTCAGAATTTATGGGAACATAATCGTTGTACGCCCTAAGCGTGTGATAGCAACTATTCATAGCAGCAATACTAGTCTCAAGAGTATATAACCTGGCAACAATATTTGTGAAAGAGGAATCAGACTTGCCAGGTGTATTATAAATCGCAATCAACTTTTTTATGGCATCAAAAGCTTCATCCTCAGTACATAGAAAAATATCTTTCTCAGCCACAACATCCAAAGAATATCTATAACAAAGATAAATACCACGGTAGAAACTATCAATAACCAAGCTAAGACTCATCCCAGGCTCAGTTTCCCTTTGTAAAGCAGAAATTCTAGACCAAGCTTCTTTAAAACTCTCTTCACTTTTTGGCTTAAAAGTGGAGATCTCTTCCATAGGTGAAATAAAGATTGGTCCAAAACCAGACATGGTGGCAACTAGAGCAGGAACTAATTTTTTTGTGTTTTTGAATAAAGCAAGCAAACCAAACTAGACTATTTTTTTGGGTTTTTTGAAAAGAGGCAAACAAAACCAAGAAAAGAAACAAAGAAAACTAAAAACAAAGTAAAGAGATAGGAAGTGAAGGACTCCCCTTGTGAAGAAGTCCTTGGCCTCCCCGACAACGGCGCCAGAAAACTTGTTGATGACTCCTTGATGGCGCCAAAAAACTTCGTGCTTGATGCGGAGTCTGTTGGGCCCAAGAGCAAGGTGTGAAGCAGCATAGCAGCAAGTCTTCCCTCAGTAAGAAACCGAGGTTATTGAACCAATAGGAGGAAGGAAACGTCACACATGTGTTGCTAGCAATGCAAAAACATGCACAACACAAACTCAAGACTTTGCCCCAACGAATCAGTGAGGTTGTCAATCTCACCGGTTTGCTGAAACAAAGGATTAAATGAATGGTGTGGAAGGTAATGGTTTGAAGCAAGTAACAAGTAATAGTGGAGGATGTATCAATGGTAAAGATTGGACTGGGGTCCATAGTTCACTAGATGTGCTCTCCTTAGATAAACAACATGGCATGAACGGTAAACAAATTACAGCAGGACACTTGACAGGAACTGAGCAAGGCATAACAATGCAATTACTAGTCAGAAAGATCCTACGAGATTCGATTAGGCAATACAACAAGATACATAGACCACCATCCAACTGCATCTATGACTATAAGTCCACCTTCAGGTTATCATCCGAACCCCCTCTAGTATTAAGTTGCAAGCAACAGACAACTGCTTTAAGCAAAGTGTGTAAGGTAAATAGTCCACATGTTCCATGAACAAGAGACCGTTGTTCTCTCCCTAGTAGCAATAGCACATCTACAACCGAAGATATTATTGTCACTTCCCTTGGAAACTAGAGGCATGAACCCACTATCGAGCATAAATACCCCTTCTTGGAGTCACTAGCAACTACTTGGCCAAGATAGCTCCTAACAACGGAGAGCATGCAAGATCACAAACAACACAGACATGATAGAATCATAAATACAAAAACATTAATCAAACCAACATAATAATCTTAATATCCATCGGATCCCTGCAAACACAACATGCATGATTACAAATAGATTAGATCTTGATCATGAACGGAGCTCACAAGATCTATACTTGAAAGCACAAAGGAGGAGATACAACCATCTAGCTACTACATGGACCCATAGTTCAAGGTAGAACTACTCACGCATCATATCAAAGAGAAGGCCTCCGAGATGATCTCCCCTCCGACAGGGTGCCGGGAAGAACTTCATATCCCCCCAGTCTAGGGACGATGGTGGCGGTGGCTATAGACGGTTTCGTGGAGATTTGATCGGGTCCTTAGGGTTTCTGCATCGGGGGCTTCTTATAGGCGAAGGGGGAGTCTGAGGCGGCGGCCAGGGCCCCACACCCCTCCCAGGCGCGGGGCAGGGCCCACCCGCGCCTAGGTGGTCTGGGCACCCTAGTCTGCCTCTATGGCTCCCCTCTGGACTTCTTGTTCCCCACGGAAAGTAATTGACATTGACGTTTGTCCTGTCTAATTCCGAGAATATTTCTTTACTAGATTTTCTGAAACCATAAACAGCAGAAAACAGGCAACTGGCACAGTGGCAACTTGATAATAGGTTAGTACCAGAAAACATGTAAAAATCACCTCAAAGTATAGACAAAGTAAAGCAAAGTAGATACTAACAAGCATGGAACATCAAAATTATAGATACGTTTCCAAAGTATCAATGGATAAAACAACACAATGAATTATCTGGATAGAAAAAATAGCATATTTGTAGTGCATCATCAAAAATACCAAAACAACATTGATTAAATAGCTAGAAGGCATATCATTTAATTAGATTGACTAAACGGCACAATGAATAATCTGTATGGATAACATAACACAATGAATTATTTGGATAGACAAAACAACATATATGCAACGCATCATCAAAAATACCAAAACAGCACAAGGCATCATGTAATTATATTTAATAAACAGTGTCAGCATAATCAAAATTACCTAAACTGATGGGTCATTGAAATAATGTGAACAGTTAGAAGGCATATCATTTAATCTTAAATAGTAGAACGCAAATAAAAATGGACAAAATGACACAATGAGGAGACATGACACCATACATCATAAAAAATACAAAAACAGCACAACGCGTCATGGAAAATTCCTAAAGAGCACAAAGCATCATCTAAGTACAAAAACAGAACCCTGCGTAATCATCATCAAGAATATATCATAACTAAGTAGAACATCACAAAATATGATTATCAATAATATGACATATAAAGAACAGCACAAAAGACAATTTTCAAGAATATGACATATAACTAAGCAGTTCAACAAGGACCTACAATAGACGTTGTCAAAATCTGACTAGATGCACGTCGGATTTGGGTTAAAGCCCCAATCCTCCAAATCTAACCTCGTTGCAGTGGGGGCGCGAACTTGCTGCATAGGGGTTGATGGGTCGAGCAGATGAACAAGGCGTCACTGACGAAGAACCAGCCACATACACCGAAGAAGCACGGATAATCATGGATGAAGGGGGAGCCACCAATAGGGGTTTTGCCGCATACACTTTGAAATTTGGAACATTGTGAATGAGATTCCATCCTTCAGACGACAAGAACACGTCCACCACTGCACGAGCATTCGGGCCCGATCCAACCGATATCGTAAGCTTGGACGACCGCTCAGCAGGCAATGAGGGTTCTGGCGCGGCCGGCCGAAACCCTAAGGGCGACGGACACCTCACCTTGCGTGCGCGACCCGCACACACATGAAAGGCAAAGGACGCTTCAGAAAAGGAGATGCGGTCAGAGGAATTGAACAAGCCACCTGCAGCTCCCAAGCAGAGCTTGATGAGGACCCCAGCTCCACCACAGACAAAGGTTCCAGCATTGGTTTCATTGTAGCAACTTCGGTTAACGACTCAGAGTTGAGAGGTCAGTGTGGTAATGTGATAGAGAGAGGGGATGGTGGGAGCAGAGGGTAACCCTCTATCCCATTTATTAGTACTCCCTCGGTCCCAAGGCTTAAGGCCTGTTTTATTTTTAAGTCAATCTATGAAAAGTTTGAACAAATTTTTAGAAAAAAATCATTAAGAACTATGATATTATATAGATACCATGTTAATATATGTTTTACGATGTATCAAAGGATATGTATTTCATATTACAAATATTAATATACTTTTATACAAACTTGGTCAAACTTTACATAGTTTGACTTTTCAAAAACAATATAGGCCTTAAACCTTGGGACCGAGCTAGTAGTACAGTACTACAAAAAAACTACATTTCACATATAATCACTTTTTGACAAACTAGTTCATTTCTTTGAAACGACTAAAATAGTGGGTACCCTTTAGGTACCAAACTTCCATCTGGTCCCGAACCCACTCTTCCAAAGGAAATCTAGGGTTCTGCACACCATCTATTGACAAGACCACACAACTTTATTAGTACATGTTCTGCTAGTAGTAAGTACAATACAGTACCTTGTATTACCCTCCATGGTACTTTTGCACAAAACTTTATTAGTATACTTTATTTGTTTAGATAAAGGAAATTTCACAAACGAGTAAATGGTAGCACGATTGATGTAGTATGAAGAGAAAACTTTGAACTATGAGTAAGTGGTAAATTTTGAACTACGAGTAAGTGGCTCAAGAGAGGAATTAGTATGAATATTATGACTCGATCAGCTGCTTTTTTATCAAGAAGGAGCCGGACCCAATTGTGTTCCTTGCTTAATTTTAGGGTGCCTCGTGCTAAATTTATGCACCTCGATATAATTTTCCTTTTTTAGGTTATTTATTAAAAATGTACTCCTACCGTCCGTGTAAAATTTGAACCTAAAAGTAAGTGGTAAAATTTAAACAAAATTAAGCTTAGTTGTCAATGAAATTTAAACAAAAGTAAGTGGTAATTTTACATTTTCCTTGGTTAATTTTATGGTGCTTCGTGCTAGATGTATATGGACCTCGATGTAATTTTCCATTTTTAGGGTCCTATGTGTAAATGTATGGACCTTGATTTAATTTTCCCTTTTTTAGGTCCTTGGTGTAAAATGTACTTCCATCGCCCGTGTAAAATTTGGCCATATTTTGAAAACAATCAAAGAGGAAGTAGTATGAAGAGTATGGCTTGATGAGGTGCTTTCTCGAGAAGGAGCCGACCCGACTGTTTTTCTTGCTTAATTTTATGGCGTGCTAGATGTATATGGACCTCGATATAATTTTCCCTTTTAGGGCCCTTTTTGATAGGTGTATGGACCTTGATGTAATTCTCTTTTTTTAGTCCTTGGTGTAAAATGTACTCCCACCGCCCGTGTAAAATTTTAACCTAAAAGTAAGTGGTAAAATCTAAACAAATTTAATCTTAGTTGTCAATGAGTATGAATTTTTTTAGATTTCGAGCCGAACGACTGAGGTCATGGCCATATGTACATAATACTTTATGTCGATAATGATCCCATATCCAAGAATTTCATGCAGCTAAATTGAGCCATATTTTGAAAATAAACGAAGAGGAAGTAGTATGACGAGTATGGCTTGACGAGGTGCTTTTTAGAGAAGGAGCCGACCCATCTTCTTTCCTTGCTTAATTTTATGGTTCTTCGTGCTAGATGTATGGACCTCAATGCAAATTTTCCTTTTTTTAGGTCCTTGATGCAAAATGTATTCATCCGGTCCGTATAAAATTTTAACCTAAAAGTGAGTTGTAAAATGTAAACGAATTTAATCTTAGTTGTCAACGATTATGAACATTTTTGGATTTCAAGCCGAGTGACCAAGGTCATGGCCATATGTAAATCATATTTTCTGTCGATGATGATCTCATATCTAGGAATTTGCATGCCACTGAATTTTCCCATATTTTTAAAACAATTGAAGAGGAAGTAGTATGAAGAGTATGGCTCGATGAGGTGCTTTCTTGAGAAGGAGTTGACCCGACTATTTTCCTTTGTTAATTTTATGGTGCTTCATGCTAGATGTATATGGACCTGAATGTAATTTTCCATTTATAGGGCCCTATGTGTAAATGTATAGACCTCGATTTAATTTTCCCTTTTTTAGGTCCTTGGTGTAAAATGTACTCCCATCGCCCGTGTAAAATTTTGCTATATTTTGAGAACAATCAAAGAGGAAGTAGTCTGAAGAGTATGGATTCATGTGGTGCTTTCGCGAGGAGTCGACCTGACTATTTCCCTTGCTTAATTATATGGTGCCTCGTGCTAGATGTATATGGACCTCGATGTAATTTTCCCTTTTTAGGGCCCTTTTTGGTAGATGTATGGACCTCGGTTTAATTTCCCCCTTTTTATTTCCTTGGTGTAAAATATACTCCCACCACCCGTGTAAAATTTTAACCTAAAAGTAAGTGGTAAAATCTAAATGAATTTAATCTTAGTTGCCAATGAGTATGAACATTTTTTGGATTTCGAGCCGAACGACTAAGGTCATGGTTATATGTACATCATACTTTATGTCTATAATGATCCTATATCCAAGGATTGCACGCTGCCAAATTAAGCCATATTTTGAAAATAATTAAAGAGGAAGTAGTATGATGAGTATGGCTTGATGAGGTCCTTTTTCGAGAAGGAGCCGACCCGTCTTCTTTTCTTGCTTAATTTTATGGTTCTTCGTGCTAGATGTATGGACCTCGATACAATTTACCCTTTTTAGGTCCTTGATGTAAAATGTATTCACTCGTTCCATGTAAAATTTTAACCTAAAAGTGAGTGGTAAAATCTAAACGAATTTAATATTAGTTGTCAGCGAGTATGAATATTTTTGGATTTCAAGCCAAATGACCAAGGTCATGGCCATGCGTAAATCATATTTTTTGTCGATGATGATCCCATATCCAAAAAAATTGTATATCGTCAAATTTGGCCATATTTTGAAAACAATCGAAGAGGAGGTCGTATGAAGAGTATGGCTTGATGAGGTCCTTTCTCGAGAAGGAGCCAACCCGACTGTTTTCCTTGGTTAATTTTATGGTGCTTCGTGCAAGATGTATATGTACCTTGATGTAATTTTTCCTTTTTAGGGCCCTATGTGTAAATATATGGACCTCGATTTAATTTTCCATTTTTTAGGTCCTTGTTATAAAATGTACTCCCACCGCTCATGTAAAATTTGGCCATATATTGAAAACAAATAAACAGGAAGTAGTATGAATAGTATGGCTTGATAAGGTGCTTTCTCGAGAATGAAACGACCCGACTATTTTCCTTCCTTAATTTTATGGTGCCCCGTGCTATATGTATATGGACTTTGATGTAATTTCCTATTTTTAGGGCCCTTTTTGGTATATGTATGGACCTCGATGTAATTTTCCCTTTTTTAGGTCCTTGGTGTAAAATGTACTCCCGCCGCCCGTGTAAAATTTTAACCTAAAAGTAAGTGGTAAAATCTAAACGAATTTATGCTTAGTTGTGAATGAATATGAACATTTTTGGATTTCAAACCAAACGAACATGGTCATTGTCATATGTACATCATACTGTAAGTGGATGATGATCCCATATCGAAGAATTTGCATGCCGCCAAAATTGGCCAAATTTTGAAAACAATCGAAGGCAAAGTAGTATGAAGAGTATGGATCGGTGAGGTGCTTTCTCGAGAATAAGTTGACCCGACTGTTTTCCTTGCTTAATTTTATGGTGCTTTGTGCGAGATGTATGGACCTTGATGTAATTTTACCCTTTTTAGGTCCTTGATGTAAAATGTACTCTCACCTTCCGTGTAAATTTTCAACCTAAAATTATGTGGTAAAATTTAAATGAATTGAAGCTTAGTTGTCAAATCTGGCCATATTTTGAAAACAATCAAAAGAGGAAGTAGTATGAACAGTATGGCTCGATCAGCTGCTCTCTCGAGGAGCCGAACCCGACTTCTTTCCTTGCTTAATTATGTTAGGGTCCTTTGTGCTAAATGTATGGTCCTCGATGTAAGTTTCTCTTTTTTAGGTCCCTTTGTGGTAAATGTACTCCCAGTGCCCGTGTAAAATTTTAACCTTAAAGTAAGTGGTGGTAAAATATTGTCATGGTAAACAATATTTCCACTAGGAGTTTCTCTTGTTGAAAAAAACTAGGAGGGAGAAGGGACCGAGAGAATAGAGGAGGCGGCGAAAAGGACGATTTGAAGGTGGTGCGATGTGAGAGCAAAGCTGCGATGAGTTTCTGATACAAGGTACAGGGTACAATGAGTAGTATTCTAGTAAATTTCAGGGGGAAAGGATATTCAAAAGATCACCATTCGTAGTACTAGTACTACTCCTACTTAATAAGTGGTGGACAAGGGATGGGTTAATCCTTCTACGTCCCATCGCATTGGATGCACACCATTTATGTTTCTTTTTTGTGGGGGACCAGATCTGGCCAGCCTTCCTAGTCCCAATGTCTCCACATCCCTTCGTTCCCTTTCACACGAAGAGGAAGCACAAAGCACACCCGTAGCAAGCTGGTTTGAAAGTGAGGAGTGCTCTTTTTTTGCGAAGAAAGTAGTACTCCCTCCTCAAACAATTTAAGTTGATTTGTCATTATTATATAAAATTTAAACTACGAGTAAGTGGTAGATTGCAAAGTTCTATAGCTATATTTTGACGATAGCTACCAGATAATCAATGTACCAAAAACCAAAGAGATTTTTGAAATATTCAAATTTCCTTTTTTATGTCCTTGATGTAAAATGTAGTCCCATCGCCCATGTAAAATTTTAACCTAAAAATAAGAGGTAAAATCTAAAAGAATTTAACCTTAGTTTCAACGAGTATAAACACTTTTGGATTTTGAGCCGAACGACCAAAGTCATGGACATATGTACATCATACTTTATGTTGATGACGTTCCCATTTCAAAAAAATTGCATACCGCCAAATTTGTCCATATTTTGAAAAGAGGAAGTAGTATAAATAGTATGGCTTGATGAAGTGCTTTCTCAAGAAGGGGCTGACCTGACTATTTTTCTTGCTTAATTTTATGGTGCTTCGTGCTAGATGTATGAACCTCGATATAATTTTCTCTTTTTAGGTACCTTTGTGGCAAATATATGGACCTCGACGTAATTTTCTATTTTTTAGGTTCTTGGTACAAAATGTACTACCACCGCCCATGTAAAATTTTATCCTAAACATAAGTGGTAAAATCTTAATGAATTTAAGCTTAATTGTCAATGAGTATGGACATTTTTGGATTTCGAGCCGAACGACCAATGTCATGGCCATATGTACATCATACTTTATGTCGATGTCGATCCCATATCCAAGAATTTGCATGCCACTAAATTAATTTGTCCATATTTTGAAAACAATCAAAGGCGAAGTAGTATGAAGAGTATGGCTCGATGAGGTACTTTCTCGAGAAGAAGCCGACTCGACTTTCTCAAATCTATTTGTCATCCAGTAGTCCACATCGTATGAAAGGCGTTGATGCATCTCATGCATGACCGCTAAGTGATTCTCCAAGCATGTGTTTTCCTTCATTTTGGTTGAAATAAATTTGTCCAAAACATCATACTTCATAAGCCTAACTTGCAGTATGAAGAGCGTCTTTAACTCATCAACCATCTCATATGCATCAATGTTAAAGAAACATAGCCGCATCTCACACTCCATCAAATAGAGAGCATGGAACATTGGACAACTATGGAGGTGCCACGTTGACCATGATAATCAGCATTCTGTTGCTCACTTGCGGAGTCGTCGGGATAATATTCTAGTGGTTCTTGTATCACATAGAGCAGGTCATCTATGTCGAGGGCATCCTTGAGCCGTTCGTACCAGTCTATGAAGTTTGATCCATCTACCTTAAGTTCCACATCATGCAAGAATGACCCATAGTCGAAAAACTTATTGGCCATGATCTACAAGGACATTTGCAAAGAATTCATACTAAGTTCATAATAAAAGTTCAAATTTATAATCAAATTATCAATTAAGCTCCTAGTAAAAATTCACTACACGACCCCCGATCGTCAGAGCCGGTGATATAGCTGCAAAGGTGGATAATGCAGTGTCGATCATATTATTCATGTTACTTATGCTCGATCATTCAATCTCTCGTGTTCCGACGCCATGTCTGTACATGTTAGGCTTGCCAATTTAACCTAAGTATATTCACTATGCAACATGGCTTACACCTATCGTATGTGAACATCGATATGTCCAACACCCCTATCATCACCGTGTGCTTCATAACAATGGAATTTCTTAGTGGTGCACACTGAGGGAGAACACTCTAGTTGCTATTAATTAAGGATCATCTTATATAATACTACCATCGTGTATTTAACACTAGAAAACAATAAGATGCATAAAAGATTAATATCACATGCAATTTTAGTGATATGATATGGTCTTTTTTCGCGCCTTGATCTCCATCGAGTACTCCGGCGTGATCTCCATCTTGCCACCAGAATAGAGCCAAGTCTATGATGCCATCAGTTGGTCATTCATCTATACAATAACTATTACTACACAACTTAGTAACAGAAAAGTAAACTACTTTACTTTAATCATGACCATATCAAATCATATGTCCCCCTACAAAATAAAGTTAGATGCCTCTACTTTATCTTTTGAAAATTTTACGTGGTTGTTAGGGCTTTCGTGATAGAACCATTTCTTACCTATGAACTTCCAACCACAACATGGATCAAATAGTTGTCTCTATGACACCCCTCTTGGGGCCCTCCATTGTAACTACCATATCAACTACTGTAAGAGATAGACACCCGCTATCCACTTATATGGTACACACCATATGTTGAGTGTGAAACCAGTCTTGCGTAAGCTTCCCGTAAGGTCAATTTGGGCCGCTTCATCAAATAGTGTTATGATATGAACATGTACACATGGGAGTGTAACGACTAGAGGATCAATGCCCACATTCAATATGTGTTCTACCGTATAAGCAATACTACGCAGAGATCTACTTTGATACCACTGAAGGGGGTTCACAGCAGAAAACAATAAATTTTCTTAACTAGAGCAACACCAAATGCTAGGATCTATCTAGGAGTAATATTGTAACGGAGAGAGGTTTCGGTGACATACCCTTATAGACCGAAAGAGCTTAACATTTGGTGAGAATGTGGATGAAGTAATCATACTCGTAGCCGACCTTAAGATCGCGGAGCTCCTCGCAAGTCACCCTGGGTCCTTGCACGACACTCCATGTGACACAAGTGGCAGCACCTCCGGTTCTCTGATCTAGCCAAGAGTGCGGAAGTACATTTTCTGCCCGGAAACTCCGTAGAACAATGGCGTGCCGCAGCGAAGGAATGTATTATGCGCGTAGCCCTTACTTGGGGCCGCAGTTGCAAGAGAGAAGAGAGAGAATCTCTAAGGAAATTTGCTTAGAGAATATTGTGTGTCTTTTCCCTCTCATAAGGACCTTCCTCTATAGAGGAAAAGAAGGCACCCCAACTAGTAAAGTCCCGGGATGGGACTAAAGGAGGAGGGGATGAGGAGGCGCGCCCAGGCCCGGCCCTGGGGCAGGGCTGGTGGGGAAGCCGCCCTGGGCCCAAAATAATCGGGGGGCCAAATTCAGAACGTGCACAGGTGGAAGAGCTTAGTATTGTTACAGCAACCATGGAAGGAAAAAAAAGAGAGTCCAACAAGCTAGTCGGCCCATCCCAGCAAAAAAAACAAAGGCAGTCAACCCATGAGGGGAGTGGAGGAGATAGCCAATCAGGAAACCGCGGTGTGGGATTGTTGATCAACCTCCCTAGTCATACAAGGACGTGACGCTCCTGTTCGTAGTTTCTGATCATCCTTATCTCGAGTTATTTCTTTGGGCACTTTCAAAAGTTTGGTCGCCCTTAAAAACGAAAGTTTGGCCGCCGGACATTTTGTGCTCTACGCAGATACGTGCATGAAGCTGGGAAAAGTCCGACGAATCTCAAACGCCAACCCTCAACCTTGTGTGATACGATGTTGTAACGTTGTCAACGCGATTCCAAAGAACCGAGAGAAGGTCTCTATGTGATTCTTGAGCCTATATGCCCTAATTTGGCATCATGATTAATAGATAGTAGATGAAGAATTATACGGATGATTAAGAATTGAGTGTGTTGTTCTAATAAGACAATTAATAATCGATCAACTGGACATTATTTTGAGATATATATTATTACCATTCAAGATTAGTAAGTTTGACGTGACAAACAATAAGTTTTATTGAGTTATTCTGGTAGAGCACTAGTTTTGTACATTTTTGCTCATTTTCCAGTCATAAAACGTATTGGATGAAACTGCTATTGATATCATTATAACTCACCTTATATCTTACCCCAAAAAATAGGCATATGTCATCCATTTTCGTCCACCTGCATGTGATTCCTCTTACTCGCAATTTTGATGATGTTGTACAATTCATCTTTATGAAATGCCACATGGTTCCTTTTTGAAATTTATTCCATGGTTACTCACTGTTGAAAAATTATTATTTTGATGCACTTGTTTATTGATAACATTTCATAGAAATGTCTAACTAATGTTTAAATTTTTATATTAGGGGGCCTCGAAATTCCACCGCCCGAGCCCCGGAAATCTCAGGACCGGCCCTGGGCGCGCCATGAAGGGGGGGGACGACTGGATGGGGCCCCATGCGCGTGGCCCAAGGGAGGCCCGCGCCTGGGGTGGCTCCACCTTGCACGCCCTAGCCCCTAGCGGTGGCTTGCCCTCTTGGGCCTTTTCTCTCTGGGGATTTGTCCCATTAGGGAAGTTGCCTTTTCAAATTTAATTTTAAAAAATTATTTTATTATTAATTTCAACAATTAATATAAAATACATATTATTAAATTCCCTTTGACCCGAAACGCTGTTCGATTTACTGCGAACAACTTTGGATCCCCTGGAACGATTCTAGGAACACTTTCGACATTCTCATCTTGTTCTTTCGGTGATTCCAATAAATCCAAAATGTTATCTAAGGTCATAAAACCCTTACGTGTGTTATCCTACGGTTCGGGAACATCACAGACATGATCAAGACGGTTCTCGGAACAATGATCAATAGCGGAATTGGGATACCTTAAGTGTATTCCTCGATTTCAATGTCATTTGAACCATCAACGTTGAGTCCAGTTCTCTTTGTTACTTTGATACCTGATTTGTTCGAGGTCTGATCATTGGTATCATGATACCTTGTTCAATATCGTTATAGATAAGTGCTGCTTTAGTTTCCACAATATTTTATCTCCATGACCTAGTCATATGTTGCACAATATTTATGGATGTAATCTCACCCAGTGGGCCCGGTGTATCTTGTCGTCGCGCGGGAGAACAAATCCCTATATCGATGCATATGTCTTGACATATTACTCTAGAATACCTAATATACACCTTTATGATTATCTTGTTACGGTGTGACGGTTGATGCAATCAAAGCAGCCTCGGGTGATAGTGATTAAATATGATCTCATGGTTAATGGAGTAGGATATTGTGTTTCCAATTATTGCAACGATTAACTTTGTGACTTGATCGTATCGCAATACTTATATTGGGTAAATGTCCATCACATCATTCAGCTAATGATATGACTTTATTGTTAATTGGCATAAATACTTCATGATCAGGAAACCTTGATCATCAGTTGCCCATTGAATTAGTTGTATAGAGGCTACTAGGGATCTTTGTTTGTTTACGTACCACATATGTACCAATATTTACGATTGATACAGTTATAGCACAGTATAAAACTATTATTAACCAATTGAAATATGATAATAAATTTCCTTTATTATTTGCCTCTAGGGCGTATTTCAAACAGTTCGAACTATGATTGAATAATGTTATATGTCGTGTTTCAATTGTGATTTAAATATGTTTGAACTTTTTTTCTAGAATTGTTGTTTCATATCATGTGCATACAAGATGTAGTAGGCAAAAATAGTTGGGAGTCATTTTTGGGACTCTGCTAGTGGACCAACTTCCTTAACCAAAAATCTTACCACCTCTCTCCAAAAACTTTGGGAGCGAAATATTGTCCTTGTGCTAGAAATGTTCTTTACTATCCACCCTATTCTCAAAAAGCAAATAGAACTTTGTTGCATTTTGGTCGATTTCAGCAAAAACCAAGGAATCGTTTATTGTCTAAAATCTGAAAGTCATATTCCAAAGGTTTTTGAAAAAATCTGAAATACCCTAGGTGTAGTCAATGATGTATACTACAATCATGTAAAATCTCAATGTGAAATATTCTATATTCTAAGGTACACAAATATGACAGAGTGTTGATCTGCAGTGAATAGGGCACATTTCAAAGCTATACAACTTGTGAGATTTTATCATTTTTGTATATCTGATATTACAAAGAATTTTGCAATGAGATTCTGCATGTTTGTATGTAACATCATTGACAACATCCAAGCTTTTTTCAGAAGTTTTTGAAACTCATAATATTATGTTCGAATCTTAGAAAATAAAAGACCCGGTGCACTTCGTGCTCTCCATTTGTCCGCACTCAACTCAAGAGTCGAGAGGGGCTATTTCTCCGGTGCATGGAGAGGATATTGAAGTGCAGACGTCTGAAAAAAACAAAGATCACAGGTCTGACCCGTGCATTCAAGTCTTCTCTGCACCCCAAGACCTAGATTCAACCACCACCAATTAGCGAACCAACACTCCTCTCGAATGTGATTTCTTTACCGGGGCTTTCATCAATAGATCATGATATCCCCTGATGCATCAAAACGTGAGATTGTTCCAGCACCCCATGCATGTGGCCACCGGATTAAACAAGTGGGTCTGGCACGGTGTGGTGCCACGGAAAATGATGGACTCTTGCTTGTTTGCTTGTCCTAGAGCCAACCAAGATGGGATTCTCTTGGGTAAAGCGTGCGTGATCTTCCAACGGTTAGCAGATCAAGTGATGGCATCGGATAGAGCGTGAGAGTGATATTTGTACTGCTACTCCGCCAGTGAAAACCATCGGCCGGAGTTACTTCCACTCATCCATAATAAGGGGTCTTTGACTTTAGACTAAACCAACGTCACTTGTTGTATCGTAGAGTAATTAAATTACTGCTCTTATTACCATTTGTTCTTAGATACCAGTTTTTTCTTTTGAAAAGGGGCATGATCCACGCCTCTGCAATCGATGCACACAACCTTTTATTAAGACCGAGTATTTAGAGTATCAAATACGATTATTATGGTTCATGGCATCGAAAGTTTTTGATTGAACAAGTGGATTCGTCTCCCCTCGGTTACATGTTAATATAGGGGCCAAACATGGGCCAAAGTTGTAAAAGGAGGACTCCAATACACAAACATATAGGATCCTAAAACATGAAATAAAGGGACTATTACATATTCTAACACCCTCTCTTCATCTAAATCTTTTAAAAGGTTGAGATTATGTTTAAACTCATCAAGCTTCTTGACTTGGAAGGGCCTTCGTGAAACCATTTGCAACTTGATCTTCACTTGATATGAACCAAATAGCCAGACTATTATTAGCAACTCTTTTTCTGACAAAGTGAAAATCAATCTCAATGTGTTTAGTATGAGCATGGAACACTGGATTGGCAGACAAATAGGTGGCACCTAGATCGTCGAACCAAAGACTTGGTTTTTCCTGTAGCTTAACTCCGAGTTCAATAAGAAGGGCTTCAACCCAAATCAATTCAGCTGTAGCATTTGCTAAGGCTTTATACTCAGCCTCAGTACTAGACCAAGACATTGTGGCCTGTTTTATGGCACTCCAGGAGACCAAATTTGGTCCAACAAATATAGCAAAACCACCTGTGGAGCGCATGTCCTCTAAGCAACTAGCCCAATCGGCATCTGAAAAGGCACTCAAGAAAGTGGATGAGGACTTTGTAAAAGTAATTCCAAGATTCAATGTATCTTTCACATATCTCAGAATACGTTGTGCAGCTGTCCAGTGTTCTGTAGTTGGAGCATGAAGGTACTTGATGTGGCTCGGTGATGGTGGAGCCTCGTTGGGAGACCCCAAGAGAAAGATGTGATGAGCACAGTAGCAAGTTTTCCTTTAGTTATGAAACCAAGTTTATCAAACCAGTAGGAGCAAGGAAACAACTCCAAGGTGTTGCTAACAACTTGGAATCCTACACAACACAAACTCAAGACTTTGCCCCAACTTATAGTGAGGTTGTCAATCTCACTGGTTTACTGAAAACAAATGATTAAACGTATAGTGTGGAAGATAATAGTTGCTTGTAGAAAGTAAACGATAATAGTAACAGTGGATGATGTATCAATGATAAATATTGGACCGGGGTCCACAATTCACTAGAGGTGTTCTCCTTAAGATAGATAACATGCTGGGTGAACAAATTACAACAGGACAATTGACAGACTGAGGAAGCATAACAATGCAAATACTAGTCATCATGACTCCTATGAGATTTGATTGGGCATTACAACAATATACATAGACCGTAATCCAACTACATCCATGCCTAATAATTCACCTTCAGGTTATCATCCGAACCCCCTCCAGTATTAAGTTGCAAGCAACAGATTATATTAAACAATGTGTGTGAAGTAAACAATACAATTGTTTCATGAACAAAAGATTGTTCTTTTCTCCCTAGTAGCAACAACACATCTATAACCTTAGAGATTTATGTCACTTCCCTAGATTACTAGAGGAATGAACCCACTATCGAGCATAAATACTCCCTCTTGGAGTCACAAGCATCTACATGGCCAAGATAACTACTAGCAACTGAGAGCATGCAAGATCACAAATAACACACACATGATAGAATCAATAATCAATCTGACATGATAGAATCAATAATCAATCTGATATAGTATCTCAATATCCATCAGAACCCCACAAACATAACATGTATGATTACAAATAGATGATCTTGGTCATGAACGGAGCTCACAAGATCTAAACATGGTAGCACAAAGGAGGAGAAACAACCATCTAGATACTGCATGGACCCATAGTCCAAGGGTGAACTATTCATGCATCATATCGGAGGCTGGCATGGTGATGAAGAAGGCCTCCGGGATGATCTCTCCCCTCCGGCAGGGTGCCGGGAAGAGCTTCAGATCCCCCCGATGTAGGGACGATGGTGGCGGCGGCTACGGACTGTTTCATGGAGATCTGATCGGGTGTTTAGGGTTTCTGCATCGGGGTGACTTTATAGGTGAAGGGGCGAGGCAGGAGGGTGCCCGAGGGGGGCACACCAAGGGCTGGCGCCCCCTCCCCTTGGCTGCGCCGCCACCAGGTGTGGTCGCCTCGTGGCCCTACTTCGTTTGCCCTCCGGACTCCGTGTTCCTTTTGGTAAACTATTGACTTTGGCTTTTGTCCTATCCAATTTCGAGAATATTTCCTTACTAGCTTTTCTGAAACCAAAAATAATAGAAAATAGACAACTGGCACTGCAGCATCTTGTTAATAGGTTAGTCCCAGAAAGTTTATAAAAAACCTCAAAGTGTAGACAGAGCATAGCAAAGTTGATACTAAACAAGCATGGAACATCAAAAATTATAGATACGTTTACGACGTATCAAGCATCCCCAATCTTAACTCCTTCTCGTCCTCGAGTAGGTAGTGATAAAAATAATAATTTTTGAGGTGATATGCACCATCAAAATCTGGATCAAACCATTTGTAAAGCATTGAAAGCTGGGATCAAAGTACTCTAAACATGAGCATGAAAGATGTAGTTATAACAATAATACATAGCAACTATGTTGCAACATGAAAGGGTACAAACAAAAGTTCATGAATAACATTGCATTGAAAGACATTTGTTTGTTTCACATATGGAAAACATAACACAGTGGTATTCAGCTTGTCCCTGATGGAGTAGCAAAACATAAATGTATAGGACACCTTCAAAGTTCATAAGGGTGACTAGATACAAATAGTTTAAGAACATGCAATATCAACATTATGAATCAATCAATAAGTTTTGGGACAATGGACATAGAACTAAGAATGACAATTATGCTCTCTTAATTGGTGTATAAAGATAGAAGGTGGAGACTCAATACAAAAGTGGGAAGAAAGGCCCTTCACAGAGGGAAGCAGGGATTTCAAGTTTCATAAAGAGCTTCCAAAAATTATGGTACTTGTTAGCTTTCAGCTCTCATTGCCCCCATCATAAGCATCTTGAAGTGATTAAGGTTAAAGTGAACAAATATGGAGTATATGCTTGACAAATCATAAGTTGGCAATCTCATATCCCTTGAGTACGAGGGCCGTTCCACATGCTACTCAACTTTAGTCACCGGTAAGTTCTTGTCATAGTATGTATATGTGTATCATAGAGAACCTCCAACGGGGTACCCCTTGCCCCATGACACAGGAGCTATCTCATATCAAAATGACAAGGCAACAGACAGTGAGCATCTCAACGATCCTTTTATTTACCATGAGCATGGCGCATATATTTTTTTATCTCTTTTTTTCTATTTTTTTAGGATGCTTTATGGATTGCTCACTATGGTGATGCTGCAAGTTTCCACCATGATTAGGCATGGCATAGGTTAGCAGCCCAGGCGTTTCTCTAACATACATACATAACTCCATGGACTTACAAGCTCCCCTTTTATTTCACACCGTCGACATCCACAAACAAAAGATCATGATATCAACTGGGTAATATGTACAAGTGTTGAAAGTGTTCCCCATGACAACATGGTTCTGCTAATTCCCAACTTATAAGTGCAAGCATATACAACATAGTTGACACAATGGTTCAAGTTTATTAGGGGCAAGAAAAATAAAGTGTGCCATCAAGTTCGTGAGAGCTTTAATCACTAATTTTGTCATAACAAGTTTAATTTGGAAGATAGATAAAACATGAATATACTTGGAGTGGTGTAACACACCATGCATAGGAATTTATAGTAGAATCTTTGGAATAACTTGGTTTCTTGGTAGTTGGATGCATGAGTAGAGCTTACTCAATACAAGTGGAGGCTAGCAAAAGACTAGGAGCGACCAACTAAGAGAGCAATAATGGCCATAATCATGCAAATCGACAAAACATTATTAACCAAAGCATAAAGTGGTATCACAAGTCAAAAACTAAATGATCATAGAGTCTAAGGTGACTGGTTCATAGTCATAACATGGTGTGAGCATGTGCCAAGTCAACCCAAATAAAGCATCAAAGGAGAATACCATAATATTATGCTTTTGTAAGGTAAAACAACGCATGATTCTTTCAAGGTACATTAAGCAATCTCAATTGTTTAGAACAAGTAATGCTACAGAAATAATCACTAAGCATAAGGTCAAAGCAACATCTAGCATGACATGATAAATTCTAAGCCACAGTCAAAACAAGCTCCCTTTTGTATCACTATAAGCATGAAACTTTCTACTCTTTTCCAACACCAATCAACTTATTTGAAACAACATATGTGAAAGCGGGGGTCCAACTACTTTATTCAAGCAAACAAAACATTCGAAAACCAAAAATGAAAACTAAGATGCTCGAAGAACAACACAACAGTGCATGAAACAATAAAAATGAAGTGTCTAGAAAGAGACCTGAGATTTTTATTGATGAAGAAGGGGATGCCTTGGGCATCCCCAAGCTTTGACGCTTGTACCTCTTGAATATTTCTTGGGGTGACATGTGATGACATCTCCAAGCTTTAGCTTTATCAATTCTTCATCTCATTACATCATTCTTCTCCTACACTTGAAAATTTCCTTCATACAAAACTTCACACAATCTTCATTACCAACATTAGTGTATTCAAGATAATAGGCCTTTGGTTTTAGTTTCAAAACAGGGAAAACTTCCATTAGAACACAAAATACTGTAGCAATTCCTTTTAAAATCTCAAGTGATCAAGAAGAACTCAAAAAGAAACCGATTAAGAAGCAAATGAAAATAATGGCAGAAATCTGTCAAAACAGACCAGCAGGTAAAACCCAATTTTTTCGAAATTCTTCTGTTGCTCAAATCGAAAAGTGTTGAACTAATGAAAGTTAGATAAAAACCGGGGATTTACTCAGAAAATTAAAGCTCAATCAGACATACATATATTTTTCATGATTTTTTACAGTGAAGCACAAAAATCGGTTTTCTGGACCGCAACTTCCCCAAATCTTACTTCTCTCTCATTAGAGGTTATTCATGGCAAAAAAACCAAACAAAAAGGACAATAAGAAGTTATTACAGAACTAATAACTTCCAAGACTCAATAAAACTATTGGGTTATCTCCCAAGAAATACTTTTCTTTAACACCTTTAAGTTAGGCACAAGAAACAAGAATCAAGTATTTTCAAATGAAGAAGCATTAAGATCAATACTCGAAATTTCTTCAACCAGGCAAGGTATCTCATCCAAAAGAGTTCTAGAGGATCCTCTCTCAACACTCTTGGGTTCACTACTTTCATCAAACGAGGTTTCAAAAACAATCCAATCAAAATTCTTTTCTAAGGCTTCATGTATTCCTACAAGTTTAAAAGGTATGGATATTTTAATTTTCTCTCCATTTGGTTGGGTTTTGTACAACTTTTCTAATGTAACAATAACTTCTACACATGATCCTAGCATATTAAAACGATCAAATACCTTTTTAGATTCTTTAGCAACATCCTTGAACTCCTTTAGCAAAGTTTCTAGAATAAAATCTCTCTTTTCAGTATCCTCAATATCATTAAGTTTAAGAAACATTATTTGCATCATGGGGTTAAGGTTAACAAACCTAGCCTCCAACATATGAACTAAAGAAGCAGCAGCGATTTCATAATTAGGAGCAAGTTCTGCTAAAGATTTATTCTCAATATCCTCATGCTTGCTAATATGATTAAAGAATTCTTCAATATTTTCTTTTCCAATTATAGAACCACTACCTATTGAAAGATCTTTCAAGGTGAACTTAGGGATCAATAAGGTGAGCTAGAACAAGGTGACAACTATAGGAGGAACTAATTTTTTGTGTTTTTGATAAGAAAAAGCAAATCAAACGAAACTAATTTTTTGTAATTTTTAGAGAAACAAACAAGCAATACAAAGCAAAAGAAACTAAGAAAAACAAAAACAAAGTAAACTCCCCGGCAACGGCGCCAGAAAATATTTATGTGGCTTTGTGATGGTAGAGCCTCGTTGGGAGACCCCAAGAGCAAGGTGTGATGAGCACAGCAGCAAGTTTTCCCTCAGTTATGAAACCAAGTTTATCAAACAAGTAGGAGCAAGGAAACAACTCCAATGTGTTGCTAACAACTTGGAATCCTGCACATCAAAAACTCAAGACTTTGCCCCAACTTATAGTGAGGTTGTCAATCTCAGTGGTTTGCTGGAAACAAAGGATTAAACGTATAGTGTGGAACATAATAGTTGCTTGTAGAAAGTAAACGGTAACAATAACAGTGGATGATGTTGATCAACAACTTGTTCAACTGTTTTCTAAGCATATTTCAGTTCATAATCATTTGCATTTGAGGCTTTATTGATCCAATTATGTAACTGAAATGCTAGAAAATAGGCAATGTTGATTATATGATCCACTTTACAGCCCAGTTGCCATATTTGCAGGAAAGGTGCACAAAGGCACCTAAAACCCAAATCAGTTCAAACATATTCCAGAGGAAGGACACACACTATGCCAAGCCTCAATACAGCAGCACTAAGCACACATGTAGTACAAGGATGGAGAACCAACAGTGCATTGCCAGTGTAGTTGTTGACCAAGCCCAGGGCAAATCTGAGCAAAAGGATACTGGAGCAGTGCAAGCTATCCTCAAAGGGCAGAGCAAACCATTGCAACTCAAAGCATTACAGTCAGCAAGGCAATACAAAGCTCCTGGCATAGGGTGATCCAAGCTGGTGTAGCACTAGAATTGCTCAGTGCAAAGATTCTGCCAACAGTGCATTCCATTAGTCAAGGCAGAGCACAACCATTTCAAATCCTAGACCAGGGCAATGTCAGTGCAAAGCCAGCACACGAGCAGAGCAAGGCCAGTGCAGAGCAGCGCTAAGGCAGAGCAAGCTCAGTGCCAAGGCAGACCAAGGCCGGTGCAAGACCAAGCCAGGGCAGAAGCAGCACCAAGGCAGAGCGAGCAGTGAAAGACAACAGGCCAGGCAGCACAGAACCAGTGCAGAGCCAAGCAGTTCTAACCTAGTGCAGATGCCTAGCAAGGCAGTGCTAGCCAACCTGAAGTGCAGTGCAAAGCCAGTGCACTGCAAGTCAAGGTTGTGCACTGAGATCCAGCGCTTTGCACTGCAACCCCTTTGTAGTTCATCAGTTTGGAAGAGGCAGAGCAGAGGGACCATCTTGGGAAAGAAGAAGAAAAGGCTAAGGACCAAAGAGCAAAAAGGGGCAGTGCACGCGCACTAGAAAAGCAGCAGTGCACACACGCAAGAAGGACACACGGTGGACGGTTGGGACCAGGGTGGTGCACGCAAGGCGTGTGAGGTAGAGCACTGCAGGAGGCGGAGCCCTTTCTCTCTCTCTCTCCTTCTTCCTGGCGATCATCTCTTCCGCGAGTTCTTCTTCCTGGCGCCTGGATCTGGAGCAGCTTCTCTGGGGCTCTTCTTCCTCGACAAGCTCTTCTTCCCTCTCTTCTGTAATCTCTTGCTGCTCTCTCCATCTCCTCTCTGTATCTGATCTTCTGTTCGGCTAGAACCTGTTCTGAATTGAAGTTGTAACCTGAACCTCTGTATCCCCTGCTGTGAAATAACCTGAGTATAAGTGTGATTGTGTGTTAATCTATCTTCCTGCCCTTTGCTGCAACGAATTACTGTCTGTGTGCTCGACTCTGCCTTCTCCTTCCTCTATTTGCTGTCGAATACTGCATGTCCCTCTATTCTGCACTGCTTGTTCTTCTTCTACTTCTGCATGTGTTTCTCTGTTCTGAGCGCATACTGCCTAGTGTTCTAGGAAGTACTGTCTAGATTTCTCTCTCTCTCTCTCTCTCTCTCTCTCTTCCTCTCCACTCTGTCCTTACTCTGATCTATCTAGAAACTGCTCTGTGTGCGATAGTACTGCTCTGATTCTAGATATTCTGCCTCTTCTAGTAAATTGCACTGCCTGTTTCAGTAGTTTCTGTCTTCTTTTACCCTTTGTTGTGTAGTTGCTGTGTGATCATTATCTCCTTCTACCCCTATTTCTCCTTGATCCCTGCCTTGTTTCTTCATTGTTCTGTTTATTTTTATTTACTGCTTGATAATCTCCAAAATAATTGTGCTTGCTAAGCTGTGTGAACCCAAACCTATTTAGCTTGATCCCTGTGGAAAGAACACGATAACACTCTATACTATTAAAACCTTCATATCAGATGTATCAATGATAAAGATTGGACCGGGATCCATAGTTCACTAGAGGTGTTCTCCTTAAGATAGATAACATGTTGGGTGAACAAATTACAACGGGGCAATTGACAGACTAAGGAAGCATAACAATGCAAATACTAGTCATCATGACTCCTATGAGATTTGATTGGGCATTACAACAATATACATAGACCGTAATCCAACTCCCTTGAATAATAATCCACCTTCAGGTTATCATTCGAACCCCCTCCAGTATTAAGTTGCAAGCAGCATATTATTGCATTAAGCACTGTGTGTAAAGTAAACAATACAATTGTTCCATGAAAAAAGATTGATGTTTTCTCTCTAGTAGTAACAGCACATTTACAACCTTAGAGATTTCTATCACTTCCCTAGATTACTAGAGGCATGAACCCACTATCGAGCATAAATACTCCCTCTTGGAGTCACAAACATCGACTTGGCCAAGATAGCTACTAGCAACGGAGAGCATGCAAGATCACAAATAACACAGACATGATAGAATCAGTAATCAATCTGAAGTGATAGAATCAATAATCAATCTGACATAGTATCTCAATATCCATTTGATCCCTGCAAACACAATATGTATGATTACAAATAGATGATCTTGATCATGAACGGAGCTCACAAGATCTAAACATGATAGCACAAAGGAGGAGAAACAACCATCTAGCTACTTCATGGACCCATAGTCCAAGGGTGAACTACTCACGCATTATATCAGAGGTTGGAATGGTGATGAAGAAGACCTTCGAGATGATCTCTCCCCGCTGGCAGGGTGCCGGGAAGAGCTTCAGATCCCCCGATCTAGGGACGATGGTGGTGGTGGCTACGAACTGTTTCGTGGAGATCTGATCGGGTGTTTAGGGTTTCTGCATCAGGGTGACTTTATAGGTGAAGGGGCGAGGCAGGAGGGCGTCCGGGGGGCCCACACCTTGGGCTGGCTCCCTCCCCTTGGCTGCGCCGCCACTAGGTGTGGTCACCTCGTGGCCCCACTTTGTTTGCCCTCCGGACTCTGTGTTCCTTCTGGTAAAATATTGACTTTGGATTTTGTCCCGTCCAATTCCGAGAATATTTCCTTACTAGCTTTTTTGAAACCAAAAATAGCAGAAAACATGCAACTGGCACTACGACATCTTATTAATAGGTTAGTCCCAGAAAGTGTATAAAAATACCTCAAAGTTTAGACAGAGCATAGCAAAGTTGGTACTAAACAAGCATGGAACATCAAAAATTATAGATACATTTACGACGTATCAGTACTGACAAACCTTATTTACTAAGAAGGATAAATTAGGGCATGTCAAAATCAAGTATTGTAAGGCTCCAACAAGACTTCTGTATTGGGTACTATCTTCAGGGCCAAGAAGTGTACCGCCTATAAGAGACAACTGCTCTATGGATGATAGAGGTGTGGGAGCAGACTTGCAGCCATGCATGCCAGCCCTGTCCAGTATATCTGTAGCATATTTTTCCTGTGTCAAGAGCAAACCATTATGTGTCCTTTTTACCTCAATACCAAGAAAATAGTGCAATTAACCTAAATCCTTGATAGCAAAATTCTCATTTAAATCTCGAAGAAGTGCAAAGATAGCATGATCATAAGAGTCAGTGACTATGATATCATCAAAATAAATCAGAACAAACATAGTGATACTTCACTTGTTGAAGAGAAATAATGAAGTATCAACCTTTGATGGTGTGAATCCAAGATCGCATAGCTTAGAACCCAGCCTTGAATACCTAGAGGTTGATTCATATAAACTTCCTCTTCCAGAACACCATGAAGAAACACGTTCTTGAGATCTAGCTGTCGTAGGCTCCATCCACGAGAGACAGAGAGATAAAACAATTCTAATAGTAGCAATTTTCACCACTGTGCTGCAGGTGTCCTTATAATCAATGCCATACCTTTGCTTGAAACCTTTTGTAACCAACCATGCTTTATATCTATCAATAGAGCCATCTGCCTTCTTCTTTATACAATAAACCCATTTACAATCAATCAAGTTTTTGTTGCTGCTTGGGGGAACAAGATGCCAAGTCTTGTTTTCAATGAGTGCATTATATTCCTCCTCCATAGCTTGATGCCAATTAGAATCATTAAGACCTTCTGTAATTGTGTATGGTTCACCTGTAGAGGAGAGCATACTATATCTAACTGTGCCATCCGTATACTGTTTAGGATGACGTATACCTTTTTCTAGCCGAGTACGAACACCGGGTGGTGCGGGTGGTGGAGAAGCATCGGAATTTCAACACTTCAATTTGAATCATTTGAATTTCCAGACTGTCCAGAATTTGAGCTTGCAGGTTCGCCCCCACCACCACTGGATGCAGAGGATCCTGTAGTGGAATCTAGTGTGGCAGGGAACAGTGACGACGGAGGACCAGGCGGGGTCTGGGACAAAGCAGCGTGTCCGTGCGTGCCAGGTGGCGTCGACGGAGTGGACGCGAGTGCGTGGTCCCCTGCGAGCATGTGGCCGGCACGCGCCTCGGGAGGAGCCGATTCACTGCCGCGACACAGGGGGTGGCGTCGATGGAGTGGATGCGGGAGTGCGGTCCCTAGCGAGCGTGTGGCCGGCACGCGCCTCAGGAGCAGTCGATTCGCTGTTTCTACGCAAGGGGGACCGGCTCCGATTGTGCACCCCACGCGGAGATGGGACAACAGTGGAGGCAGGATCCGCATCGGATCGGCGTGTCTCGAGATTTGCTGGGTCAGCAGAATATTCAGAGAAATCCTCTTCGTGTTCAGCGCTGCTTTCATCTTTTTCTAGAACATCTTGAACATCAGTTTCTACACTATTTTCTACATCATTTTCAGCGGAATTTTCTTCTAGGATTGCATCTTCCTGTTGCACATTAGAAATATAAACAATAGGCACAATATGGTCAATGCAATTATGTACACTCTCATGGTAAGTGTATGTGGAAGATGGAAGAAGCAAAAAATTCTTTCTTAAGAAGGGCACCGGCATTAGGATGTAAGGAGGCAAAGGAAAATCATTTTCATCAAAAACAACATCACGAGAGATATAGACACATCCTGTAGATATGTCTAGGCATTTAACACCTTTGTGAAGAGGTCTATAGCCAATAAAAACACACTGTGTAGAACGAAAAGCAAGTTTTCTTTTATTGTAGGGACAAAGATTGGGCCAACAGGCACAACCAAAAGTCCTAAGAGCGTCATAGTTGGGTGTAACATAAGGAAGACGTTCAGTGGGAGACTCAAAATCAAGTAATTTGCTAGGGAGTAAATTTATGAGAAAAGTGGCAGTGATAAAAGCTTCATCCCAAAATTTTAAAGGCATGGAAGCATTTCCAAGCAAAGCAAGACCAACTTCAACTATATGATGGTGTTTTCGTTCAGCTGAACCATTTTGTTGGTGGGCATGAGGACAAGAGACATGGTCTGTGATGCCAACCTTTTGAAAGAAACCATTTAATTTCTCATATTACCTCCCCAATCAATTTGCATAGTAATAATTTTCCTATCAAACTTGCTCTTAACATACTGATACGTTGGAAACGTATCTATAATTTTTGATGCTCCATGCTTGTTTAGTATCTACTTTGCTTTACTTGTCCACACTTTGAGGTGATTTTTACATGTTTTCTTGTACTAACCTACTAACAAGTTGCAACATTGCTAGATGCTTGTTTTCTGCTGTTTTTGGTTTTAGAAAAGTTAGTAAAGAAATATTCTCGGAATTGGACGGGACAAACGACAAATTCAATCACTTTCCGTGGGGAACAAGAAGTCCAGAGGGGAGCCGGAGGGGCCATCCAGGGGGGCCAGACCCACCCCAGGTGCGGGTGGGCCCAACTCCGCGCCTAGCTAGGGTTTGGGCACCCTGGCCGCCTCCTCGACCTCCCCCTTCGCCTATAAGAAGCCCCCGATGCAGAAACCCTGAGTACCCGATCAAATATCCATGAAACCGTCTGTAGCCGCCACCATCGTCCCTAGATCGGGGGTGATCTGAAGTTCTTCTCGACACCCTGCCGGAGGGGAGATCATCCTGGAGGCCTTCTCTCCGGTATGATGCGTGAGTAGTTCCACCTTGGACTATGGGTCCATGTAGTAGCTAGATGGTTGTATCTCCTCCTTTGTGCTTTCATGTATAGATCTTGTGAGCTCAGTTCATGATCAAGATCTAATCTATTTGTAATCATGAATGTTGTGTTTGCGGGGATCCGATGGATATTGAGATTATTATGTTGGTTTGATTAATGGTATGGTTTTGTCTGTATGATTCTATCATGTCTGTGTTGTTTGTGATCTTGCATCCTCTCCGTTGTTAGTAGCTATCTTAGCCAAGTAGTTGCTAGTGACTCCAAGAGGGGGTATTTATGCTCGATAGTGGGTTCATGCCTGTAGTTTCCAAGGGAAGTGACAGAAATATCTTCAGTTGTAGATGTGTTGTTGCTACTAGGGAGAAAACAACGGTCTCTTGTTCATGGAACATGTGGACTGTTTACCTTACACACTTTGCTTAAATCAGTTGTCTGTTGCTTGCAACTTAATACTGGAGGGGGTTCGGATGATAACCTGAAGGTGGACTTCTAGTCATAGATGCAGTTGGATGGAGGTCTATGTATTTTATTGTATTGCCCAATTGAATCTCATAGGATCTTTCTGACTAGTACTTGCATTGTTATGCCTTGCTCAGTTCCTGTCAATTGCCCTGCTGTAATTTGTTTACCCTTCATGCCATGTTGTTTATCTAAGGAGAGCGCCTCTAGTGAACTATGGACCCCCGTCCAATCTTTACCATTGATTCATCTTCCACTGCCACTTGTTTACTTGCTGCAAACCATTGCCTTCCACACCACACGTTTAATATTTTGTTACAGCAACCGGTGAGATTGACAACCTCACTGTTAGTTGGGGCGAAGTCTTGAGTTTGTATTGTGCAGGTCTCCGTGTTGCTTGCAACACCTATGTGATGTTTCCTTCCTCCTACTAGTTCAATAACCTCGGTTTCTTACTGAGGGAAAACTTGCTGCTGTACTTCTTCATACCTTGCTCTTGGTGTTCCGAACTAGCTCACATAAGTTGTGCAAGCCACCAAGCTTTTCTGGCACCGTTGCCGGGGAGGCTAAGGATGTCTTCACTAGGGGAGTCCTTCACTTCCTTTCCCTTTACTTGGTTTTTAGTTTTATTTGTTTCTTTTTCTTGGTTTTGTTTGCCTATTTTCAAAAAACCCAAAAAAATTAGTTTAGTTTGGTTTGCTTGCTTTATTCAAAAACCCCAAAAAATTAGTTCCTGCTCTAGTTGCTGCTGCTGTTTTTGGCTTGCCCACCTTTGCCAAAATGAACTCTGCTGAGAACACCAAGTTGTGTGACTTCACTAGCACCAACAACAATGATTTCCTTAGCACTCATGTTTCTCCACCTGCTCCTGATGCTACCTTTTATGAAATTAAGCCTGCTTTGTTGAATCTTGTGATGAGAGAGCAATTTTCTGGTGCTGGTTCTGATGATCCTGCTGCCCATCTCAATAGCTTTGTTGAACTTTGTGAGATGCAAAAGTATAAGGATGTAGATGGAGATATTATTAAGCTCAAGCCTTTTCCTTTCTCCTTGAGAGGAAAAGCTAAAGAATGGTTGCTTTCTTTGCCTAAAAATAGTATTGATTCTTGGACTAAGTGCAAAGATGCTTTTATTGGAAAGTACTATCCTCCTGCTAAGATTATATCTATGAGAAGTGATATTATGAAATTTAAACAACTTGATAGTGAACATGTTTCTCTAGCTTGGGAAAGAATGAAGTCTTTGGTTAAAACTTGCCCTACTCTTGGACTCACTGCTTGGATGATTATCTAGAATTTTTATGCAGGTTTGAACTTCTCCTCAAGAAATCTATTGGATTCAGCTGTTGGAGGTACTTTTATGGGCCTCACTTTGGGTGCTGCAATAAGGCTCCTTGATAATATGATGGTTAACTACTCTGAATGGCATGTTGAGAGAGGTCCACATGGTAAGAAGGTAAATTCTGTTGAGGAAACTTCCTCTTTGAGTGAAAAGATTGATGTTATTATGGCTATGCTTGTTAATGGGAAAGCTCTTGTAGATCCTAATAGTGTTCCCTTAGCCTCTTTGGTTGCTCAAGAAGAGCAAGTTGATGTGAACTTCATTAGAAACAACAATTTCAACAACAATGCCTATAGGAATAATTTTGGTAATAACAACAATTATATGCCGTATCCTCCTAATAATGGCAATTCCTATGGAAGCTCTTACAATAATGCTAGAAGTGCCCCCTCTGAACTTGAAGTCATGCTCAAAGACTTTATCAAACCACTTTCAATAAGACTATAGTGGAAAATATTTTAACTGTTGAGAAAAATATATCCTCTTTGTCTGAAGCTCAGTCTTCCTTGATTAATAAAATGGCTGCTAAACCTAAAACCATGGAAAACACCTTTGCTGTTGCTCATGCCATACAAGTTACTATTGATGAAAATGCTAGGCTGTTAGCTCAACTTCATGCTAAGTGGGTAAGGTAAGCTGAAATTGATAGAAACAATAGTGTGTGCACTATCACCACTAAACCACAAGTAGTCCCTATTCCTACTCCTACTATGCCTAAGCCTATTGAGCCTACTACTAATGATGCTCAGTTTGATTTTGATATTGATGGTTGCAATATTTCTGAAGTGATTATGTTCTTGCAAAAGCTTGCTAGAAGTCCTGATGCTAGTGATATGCATGTTGCTTTCACTAAACATATTACAGATGCTCTTGTGAAAATTAAGGAAGAGAAGCTAAAACACAAAGCTTCTATTCCTAGGAAAGTAGAAGATAGTTGGGAATCCATTATTAATATGCAAGTGAATGACTTTGATCTCAAAGCTTCATGTGATCTTGATTCTAGTGTCTCTATTATGCCTAGGAAGATTTATGAAATGCTTGATTTGCCACCTTTGGAAGATTGTTATTTAGATGTCCCACTCAATGATAATGCTAAGAAGAAACTCATGGGGAGTATTAATGATGTTCTCATCATGGTTAAAAATTCTTATGTCCCTGTTGATTTCTGTGTTTTGGATGTTGAATACAATGCTTCTTGTCCTATTACTTTGGGAAGACCTTTTCTTAGAACAGTTGGTGCCATCATTGATATGAAAGGAGGAACCATTAAATATAATTTTCCATTCAAGAAAGGTATTGAACACTTCCCTATGAGGAGAGATAAGTTGCTTTTTGCTCCTCCTTTGAAAACAAGATTTGATGTTAATGCTTCTTCATTTGAAAATACTTGATTCGTCTTGCTTCTTGTGCCTAACTTAAAGGCGTTAAAGAAAAGTACTTGTTGGGAGATAACCCAAGAGTTTACTTGAGTCTTGGAAGTTATTACTTCAGTAATGACCTCTCCTTATCCTTTTTGTTTGCTTTTGTGCCAAGAATGACCTCTAATGAGAGGGAAGTATGATTTGGAGAGTTGTTGTCCCGACACAGATTTTTTCCTCCACAAAAAATATTCATGAGGAGTCTCTATAACTCGGATTGAGCTCTAAATTTACGAATAAATCCCCCAGTATGGTAGCTAACTTTCGTTAGTTCAACACTTTTTGATTTGAGCAACATAAGATGTTCGAAAAAATCGGTTTCTACCTGCTGGTCTGTTTTGACAGGTTTCTGCCATTATTTCCATTTGCTTCTTATTGATTCCTTTTTGAGTTCTCTTTAGGTAAATTGAGATTTTTGAAGGAGTTACTACAGTACCTTGTGTTTTTAGTGAAAATCCTTGCTGTTCCAAAGCTTTTCCAGAGGTCTAATATCTTTTGAATAAACTAATGTTGCTAATGAACATTGTGTGAAGTTTCGTATGAAGGAAAAAATTCAGGTGTAGAGACAGAATGATGCAATGAGATGAAGAATGGACAAAATCTCAAGCTTGGGGATGCCACCATGGTGTCATCCCAAGAAATATCCAAGAGGTACAAGCGTGAAAGCTTGGGGATGCCCAAGGCATCTCCTTCTTCATCAATAAAAAGCTCAGGTCTGTCTAGACACTTCGTATTTATTGTTTCATGCACAGTTATGTTGTTCTTGGAGCGTCTTAGTTTTCGTTTGCTTTGCTTAGGTTGTTTAGTTTTCTTGAATAAAGTAGTTTGGACCCCTGTTCTCGCTGTGTTGTTTTGCAAATAAGTTGCTTGGTGTTGGAAAGGAGTAGTAAGTTCTTGCTTGAAGTGCAAGAGGAGCTTGCATTGACTGTGACTTAGACTTTAGCATGACATGCTAGGTGTTGTTTTAGCATTATGCTTAGTGATTATTGTTGTATCATGTCTTGTTCCAAACAATTGGGATTGCTTAGTGTGCCTAGAAGAAATTATGCGTTGTTTTAGCATGCAAAAGCATAGTATTGTGGTATTCTGCTGTGATGCTTTGCTTGGGTTGACTTGACACATGCTCACACCATGTTATGACTCTCACAAGTCACCATTATCCTCTATGATCATTTAGTCCTTGACTTGTAGTACCACTCTTTGCTTTGATTAGTATGATTTGTTGCACTGCATGATTTTGGCCATTATTGCTCTATTAGTTGGTTGCTCCCAGTCTTTTGCTAGCCTCCAATTGTATGAGTAAGTTCTACTCATGCTTCCAACACCCAAGAAACCTAGTTTTTCCAAAGTTTCCACTATAAAATCCTATGCATGGTGTGTTACACCATTCCATATATATTCTTGTTTTCAACTATCTTCCAATTAAAAACTATTTTGTTATGTGAAAACTTAGTGATTAAAGCCCTCACGAACTTGATGGCACACTTTATTCTTTTCCCCTAATAAACTTGAACCATTGTGACAACTTTGTTGTATATGCTTGCACTTATAAGTTGGAATTAGCATAACCATGTTGTCACGGGGAACATTTTCAACATTGCACTTGTACTCTATACTCAGTTGATATCATGTTCTTTTGTCTATGGATGTCACCGGTGTGAAATAAAGAGGGAACTTGTAAGTCCATGGAGTTTGTATCGCGTGTTAGAGAAACGCCTGGGCCGCTAGCCTAAGCCATGCCTAATCATGGTGGAAACTTGCAGCGTCACCATAATGAGCTATCTATGAAGCATCCTCAATAAAAAACTATGCATATGGTAAATAAAAAGATTGCTGAGATGCTCATTGTCTGCTTGCCTTGTCATTTTGGTTATGGGAAAGCTCCTGTACCATGTGCAAGGGGTACCCGCTGGTTCTCAATGATATGCAAATACTTACAATGACAAGAACTTACCTGGACCCAAAGTTGAGTATGCATGAGGTGTGGCCCTCGTATTCAAGGGACTTGAGATTTCCAACTTATACTTCGTCAAGTGACGACTGTCTACGCATAGTCTATTGGGAACCCTAAGAGCAAGGTGTGAAGTAGCAAGAAGCAAGTTTTCCCTCAGTTTAGACCGAGGTTATCGAACCAGAAGGAGGAAGGAAACGTGACACAGGTGTTGCAAGCAATGCGAAGACCTGCACAACACAAACTCAAGACTTTTCCCCAACGAACAGTGAGGTTGTCAAGCTCACCGGTTTGATGTAACAAAGGATTAAACGTATTGTGTGGAAGGTAATGGTTTGCAGTAAGTAAACAAGTAACATTGGAAGATGTATCAATGGTAAATATTGGACCGGGGTTCATAGTTCACTAGAGCTGCTCTCCTTAGATAAACAACATGGCATGAAGGGTAAACAAATTACAGGAGGGCAATTGATAGGAACTGAGCAAGGCATAACAATGCAATTACTAGTTAGAAAGATCCTATGAGGTTGATTGGGCAATACAAGAAGATACATATAATGCCATCCAACTGCATCTATGACTAGAAGTCCACCTTCAGGTTATCATCCGAACCCCCTCTAGTACTAAGTTGCAAGTAACAGACAACTACTTTAAGCAAAGTGTGTAAGGTAAACAGTCCACATGTTCCATGAAAAAGAGACCGTTGTTTTCTCCCTAGTGGCAACAACACATCTACAACCGAAGATATTATTGTCACTTCCCTTGGAAACTAGAGGAATGAACCCACTACCGAGCATAAATACCCCTTCTTGGAGTCACTAGCAATTACTTGGCCAAGATAGCTATTAACAATGGAGAGCATGCAAGATCACAAACAACACAGACATGATCGAATCATAAAGACAAAACCATTAATCAAACCAACATAATAATCTCAATATCCATCGGATCCCCACAAACACAACATGCATGATTACAAATAGATTAGATCTTGATCATGAACGGAGCTCACAAGATCTATACATGAAAGCACAAAGGAGGAGATACAACCATCTAGCTACTACATGGACCCATAGTCCAAGGTGGAACTACTCACGCATCGTATCGAAGAGAAGGCCTCCCGGATGATCTCCCCTCCGGCAGGGTGCCAGGAAGAACTTCAGATCCCCCCGATCTAGGGACGATGGTGGTGGCGGCTACAGACGGTTTCGTGGATATTTGATCGGGTACTCAGGGTTTCTGCATCGGGGGCTTCTTATAGGCAAAGGGGGAGACCGAGGAGGCGGCCAGGGGTGGAAAACCCTAGCCAGGCACGGGGCTGGGCCCACCCACGCCTGGGGTGGGTTTGGCCCCCCTGGCTGCCCCCTCCGGCTCTCTCCTCTGGACTTCTTATTCCCCATGGAAAGTAATTGACTTTGTCCTTTGTCCCGTCCAATTCCGAGAATCTTTCTTTACTAACTTTTCTGAAAACAAAAACAGCAGAAAACAGGCATCTAGCACTATTGCAACTTGTTAATAGGTTAGTACTAGAAAACATGTAAAAAACACCTCAAACTGTGGACAAGTAAAGCAAAGTAGATACTAAACAAGCATGGAGCAGCAAAAATTATAGATACGTTTCCAACGTATCATCAAGCATATACTCCAGCTTTGCCACTTTAACCTTAACCACTTCAAGATGCTTATGATAGGTGCAATGAGGGCTGAAAGCTAACAAGTACCATAATTTTTGGAGGCTCTTTTTGAAACTTGTAATCCATGCTTCCTTTACAAAAAGGCCTTTCTTCCACCATTATTGAGTCTCCACCTTCTAGCTTTAGTCACCATTAAGAGAGCATAGTTGTCATTCTGTGTGCAGTGTTCCAAAGCTTATTAATTGATGCATATTGTGATATTACTTGTTCTTGTGCTATTTGTTTCTAGTCACCCTTGTGAACTTTGAAGGTGTCCTATGCATCTATTTGCTACTCTATGAGGGACAAGCTGATTGCCACTATGGTATGTTTTATGCATATGAAACAAACAAACATTTTTCAATGCATGTTATTCATGATCTTTGTTTGTAGCTTGTCATGTTGCATGCATAGTTACTATGTCCTATTCTTAAAACTCCATCTTTCATGCACATGTTTAGAGTTCTTTGATCCCATCTTTCAATGCTTGCAAATGGTTGGATCTTTATTGTGAGGGTGCATGTCACCTTAAAAATTATTCTGTTTATCACTTACCTACTCGAGGACGAGCAGGAGCTAAGCTTGGGGATGCTGATACATTGGAAACGTATCTATAATTTTTGATGCTCCATGCTTGTTTAGTATCTACTTTGCTTTACTTGTCCACACTTTGAGGTGTTTTTACATGTTTTCTGGTACTAACCTACTAACAAGTTGCAACAGTGCCAAATGCCTGTTTTCTGTTGTTTTTGGTTTCAGAAAAGTTAGTAAAGAAATATTCTCGGAGTTGGACGGAACAAACGACAAAGTCAATTACTTTATGTGGGGAACAAGAAGTCTAGAGGGGAGACGGAGGGGCCAGCCAGGGGGGCCAAACTTACCCCAGGCGCGGGTGGGCCTAGCCCTGCGCCTGGCTAGGATTTGGGCACCCTGGCCGCCTCCTCGGCCTCCCCCTTCGCCTATAAGAAGTCCCCGATGCAGAAACCCTGAGTACCCGATCAAATATCCACGAAACCGTCTGTAGCCGCCCCCACCATCGTCCCTAGATCGGGGGGATCTAAAGTTCTTCCCGGCACCCTACCGGAGGGGAGATCATCCCGGAGGACTTCTCTCCGGATATGATGCGTGAGTAGTTCCACCTTGGACTATGGGTCCATGTAGTAGCTAGATGGTTGTATCTCCTCCTTTGTGCTTTCATGTATAGATCTTGTGATCTCTGTTCAGGATCAAGATCTAATCTATTTGTAATCATGCATGTTGTGTTTGCGGGGATCCGATGGATATTGAGATTATTATGTTGGTTTGATTAATGGTTTTGTCTTTATGATTCTATCATGTCTGTGTTGTTTGTGATCTTGCATGCTCTCCGTTGTTAGTAGCTATCTTGGCCAAGTAGTTGCTAGTGACTCCAAGAGGGGGTATTTATGCTCGATAGTGGGTTCATGCCTCTAGTTTCCAAGTGAAGTGACAATAATATATTCGGTTGTAGATGTGTTGTTTCCACTAGGGAGAAAACAACTGTCTATTTTTCATGGAACATGTGGACTGTTTACCTTACACACTTTGCTTAAAGCAGTTGTCTGTTGCTTGCAACTTAATACTGGTGGGGGTTCGGATGATAACCTGAAGGTGGACTTCTAGTCATAGATGCAGTTAGATGGCGGTCTATGTATTTTGTTGTATTGCACAATAGAATCTCATAGGATCTTTCTGACTAGTAATTGCATTGTTATGCCTTGCTCAGTTCCTATCAATTGCCCTGCTGTAATTTGTTTACCCTTCATGCCATGTTGTTTATCTAAGGAGATCACCTCTAGTGAACTATGGACCCCGGTCCAATCTTTACCATTGATTCATCTTCCACTGCTACTTGTTTACTTGCTGCAAACCATTGCCTTTCACACCATACGTTTAATCCTTTGTTACAGCAACTGGTGAGATAGACAAACTCACTGTTAGTTGGGGCAAAGTCTTGAGTTTATGTTGTGCAGGTCTCCGCGTTGCTTGCAACACCTGTGTGACGTTTCCTTCCTCCTACTGATTCGATAACCTCGGTTTCTTACTAAGGGAAAACTTGCTGCTGTACTGCTTCATACCTTGCTCTTGGGGTTCCCAACAGGCTCACATAAGACGTGCAAGCCATCACATACTGCTGATAATTAAGAAAGGCTTGATAAACATCAGAATGCTTCTTAAGAAAATATATCCAAGTAAATTTACTTAAATCATCGATAAAGCTTACATAATATGCATGTTTCCCCACAGAGAGAGGGACAGGATCCCATACATCAGAGAATACTTGCTCCAAGGGAGCAGTGGAGACACTAGAGGACATAGGATATGGCAACCGATGACTCTTAGCTAACTCACAAACATATGGAGTACTCTCTAGGGTGTATGCTATTTTATTTCTCCTAAGAACTTGCTGAACCACAAATGAAGATGGATGTCCTAAACGGCGATGCCATGTAGAGGCTTACAGATTTATTGATACGAAGACATGCTTGACGGTCTCATGGAACATGGGCACCAAAGGATAGAGACCACCCCAGCAGGGGCCTCTAAACAAAACTCTTCATGTTGCTTGGTCCTTGATTAAAAATAATAAAGGATGAAACTCAATAAAGACATAATTATCAAGGGTAAATCGATGAACAGATAATAGATTTTTGGATGCACTGCGAACATGGAGGATATTTTTAAGATCAAAGGAACCATGAGGAGTGCGCAAAATTGAATTACCAATGTGACTAATGTTCATACTTGTGCCTTTAGTAGTGCAGACCCTGTCTTGCCCATGATACTTGTTGGCAATGATGAGCTTGTTTAGCTCACTAATGATGTGATCGGTTGCCCTTGTGTCAGTGTACCAGTTTGTATCAACACCATATGAGGCAAGATGTGCCCCTTCCCACCATCATATTTGTTATTCTTATCATATGAGTAGCGCCACAACACTCACTGGCAGGATGGCCATGTTTCTTGCAAATATGACAGTCAGTGTCAACGTACTTGGTGGGTGTACGATCAGGGAGACGTCCACCACCATCAGGGAGATGGTAGCAGTCACACCCACCATCATCTCGGCGCCTGTCATGACGTTCATCACGGCGGTCACCTCGGTGCTCATCACGGCGCCATTGTCCACGGTCATCATCTCTGTCATGGTAGTAGCCACCACCTCCACCTCCACGATATGCACCATGATCAAGGTTGCGGCCACGAGGGGGAGGGCTGCGGCCACGATGGGGAGGGGTGTGACCACGGGCGGTGGAGTACGGCCACGTGGGCGCTCAGCACCATGGCGAGCAAGGTTTGATGAGGACACAAATTCTCCGTTTCCTTCAACTCCATTAGGCATATCATAAGAACACAACTGCTCATAGAAATCATCAAGAATAGTACCAGAATTTCCATTAACATAAGTGATCAAAGCATTGTATTCACCCTTATCAAGACCATGCAGCAAGTAACCAAGCATCTCATCCTCTTCAATAGGTTTACCAAGGGCTGAGAGTTACGAGGCAAAACCTTTCATCTTGGTGTAGTAGGTGTCGCCTGTCATGGAGAGATTCTTTGTGTCATTGAGTTTCTCACGAAGATGTTGGGCCTTGGTGCGTGAAGCCATCTTGAACATGGCATTGATAGCCGACCATGCTTTAGCAGTAGATCTCACATCGAGGAGGTGCGACAAGATTCTGGTGATAGTGTGTTAAGGAGAAACCGAAGCACCTGCTGGTCACGGGAAAGCCACGTAACATACGTAGGATTCTCGACCTGAAACTTGTTCTTCTCTGAGTCTTCAGCTTCCATAGTCTTGGCAGGGGCGACGTCGGTGCCTTCAAGAAGTGCCATGACATTGGCACCACGAAAAGCAGGGAACACGAGGGCTTCCCACAGCAAAAAGTTAATACGAGTTAGCTGCTGCGTGGGGGGAGCACCGAGGGCAGTGGCCAACGCCGAGCTTGAACTATAGAAACTCATGGCAGCGGAAGATCGGATCGATCTGGGGGGTTTTGGTGTTGGGTTTTTCGGATCAGCAGAAGTGCGTGATCGTATGTGGGGTTTTGGGATCGGCAACGAGGCACGATCGAATGTGGGTTTTGGGATCGGCAGAAGGACACAATCGGATGTGGGTGTTTCTAGGTTGTCTAGATCGGATCAAAGAACACGATCGGGAGTTGTTTTTTGGGTTTTCTAAGGCCGGGAATTGAACCAGGCTGGGTTTTTGGTGTTGGTTGTAGGCAGCGACATCTCAATGAGCGACGGCGGCAGGGTTGTTTGGGCGGCGGCGGCTTCAGGAGCGGTGGCGGCGGCGAGGTGTCGAGAGCTAGATGTCGGGGAAGAGTCGCTTTGATACCATATCGAAAGTTTTTGGTTGAACAAGTGGGTTCGTCTCCCCTCGGTTACGTGTTAATATAGGGGCCACACATGGGCCAAAGTTGTACAAAAGGAGGACTCCAATACACAAACGTATAGGATCCTAAAACATGAAATAAAGGGAGTATTACATATTCTAACATATGGGTCAACCCAACGGATACAAACATCAACCAACGAAAAATAAAAATCATATACCACTAAGCATCTTATAGTCTACTAATATGCCGCCATCCAGCTTGAGAGAAGATATCATGTGCGAGACCGTCACCAGATGATTTTATCCAATAACGATAGCATCTCGCTGGTCTGGTGGGAAGAGATAACCCATAGCCGCACCCAATAAGCCATCATATAACCTGCAGAAAATTAAAATTCTTTATCTTGTAGAAAATTATATCATTTTGGCATCTCCAAATTGACCAACATAAGGCTAAAACTCTTGGCTTAGAAAGTCTGTTTGATCAATTTTCAAACATATTTGTGATATTAGACTATTAGCTGAAAATTACAAATAATATTGGCAATGCGCCAAATAATACTATAAAAAGTATAGGACATAAATAGATGCTCGATAGTTCACCCCCACATAATTCCTTTTTGCTAAATTATCTTTGTGAATATAATTTATTTTAAGAAACCACATGAATATTTTTTATCTTTAGAGCTATTTTCAACTTCCATCAGCATATTCCACAAAAATACGTATGGCCATTCATAAGATTCTCATACATAGATTTAACTGTGAATATTCCTGAAAAAGTTAGTTTTCGCATAAATCTATTAGGTTTTTATAGCTGTACCATGTACCATCGTTAGCAGTTGGCATAAGTGCAACCAGGCTGCCCACTTATAGTCGTTTAGTAACTCTTCTGAATCCAATATTCAGCGGTACTTGAGCCAAAACATTTGCAATAGTTATATTTTTCTTTTAACACAGTGTTATATAGAGATAGATATTGGTTAGCTAAAGATGACTCGCCAAGCCACACATTTTTCCAAAATCTTGTTGATGAGTCGTCACCAATTTTCAAGTGACCCCTACTAAAGAAGTCATCATTCACCCGCATGATACCTTTCTGAAAAGGTAAATCAATGGGCTTTGCTTTAACTTCGGATAATGTATTTTAATTGATATACTTATTATGCAACAGTTTCTACCACATCCCCTCTTTGCTATGTTATTTAAAAAGCCACTTACACGAGTATTTTTTTAGCTCCAGTACCTCAATGCCAAGATCTCCTTGATCTTTTGGTCGACCGATAATATTCCACTTAGTCAACCTATATTTGTTTTTATTCTCATCACTTTGCTAAAATAAATGAGATCTATAAAAGTCTAGTATTTTCCTCACTCCTCTCAGAATCTCAAGGAAAGACAACATAAACATATGTAGAGTATTTAAAACAGAATTAATAAGGACCAAGCGATCACCGTGTGATAATAATTTTCCCTTCCAACAACCTAACTTCCTTTTGAAGCGAGTTTCCACTAGGTACCAATTTGAATTCTTAAGTTTTATGTAATGATGGGTCAGCAAAAAAAATCTTACGTACTGTTGTTTTCTTCTTTTGCCTTTCCAAAAAAAACGCTTATGTCGAAATCAATTTTGAGACAAAAAGTTGCTTGAAATTTTTTATATTCACACCTTTCTTTAAGTCGTGTTTTATAAACAAAATGGTATCATTCGCATATTATAAAATTGAGGCTCCCCTCAACTAAACGAGGGATCAAGCCTATGGTCTATCCATCATTTTTTGCTCGTGCAAAAAGAATAGTCAACGTATCTGCAATAATATTAAAAATTAGGGAAGGGGTGCTCTCTATCTCGGTCATTTCTTGGTTTGGAAAAAATGATCAATATCATCATGTCTTTATAGTGACACTGCCTCTTTGTAAAAACTGTGTAATGAACCTAGCAAATCCTTTGAGACCAGCTGCTGGGCCCATTTTTCATTGATTCTTAGGAGACTCTTTGCACGTGCATGTGAACGTGCACATGTGCGCCGCCAGATGGCAGCTTGACCAGACAATCACTCGTCCGGTATCACCAATTGACAGCACAAAGTAAAAATTGAGGCAAGATCTGGCGATGATGGGTTGGAAATAATGTTTTGCTGCAGCCTGCAGGGGTTTGTCTGGTTTCAGGTTCATGCATGATGCCAGGATGTTGGGTCAAGGAGATGAAGGAGCAGGAGACCAAAACCACCACTACAACTAATCCATTAGTAATTTAGTATCAGCAGTTGCAGCAAGAGAGGACGTTTGTTTTGTTGCGCTTGGATCAGGATCCATGAGTGCTGCAATCTGAAGCTGCTGGCGTGGCGTACATGGGTTCTTCTGGTGCTAAAAGGCACCGGATACCATGGATTGTGGAGACGCTGCGATTACATAAGGCTCTCACCGTAGGGGCAGGAGATAAAAGAAAACCTAGTACTACGTGCTTACATGTCTTCCGCATTTCTTTTTCAGTTAAGGGCGCAGCAAACAGAAAGGATGCATCGGTCCAGTGTTAAACTGATGACATCCACGGTGGAAAGATGCAGAGCTTTTACAAGCGGGAATTGTGCACATGTACGCATGATCAGGCAAACAGAAATCAGGCTAAACAGCTGGAGGCCGCGCCGAGAAACAGCGGATAAGATAGCTTACTTAGAGCAATTCTAGCAGACCCTTTATAAAGATGGAATCAGAAAAATAATCGTTATTTTCTGGTTTTATTCGCGAAAATTGGCCAGACTAAAACCATATAGCCCCTGAATCAGAAAATTTTTAGGGGGGCCAAAAAAATGCCCCTCAGAACCACATATTCCTAGGTTTCGACCACGACCTGGAGGCGACCCGTATCGCTGCGAATCGTTGGCGGGAGGGACATTTCAACTCGTTCCCCTCCCTTTCACGGCCACCCGTCGTCGCCGCCGCCGAGCGCCGCCATCGACTCAGGCCTCAGCAGAAAAATTCCTCCCATCGAGATGGCCTCCGCTACTCGACTATCACGTTCCCAACCAGAGATGTGACAGAAATTGATCCGGGACTAAGATCTACCTCGAGGCCGAAATACACTAGTTCATTGATTTAAGAAAGAGTTCATCCCACAACAAGCTATGAAACATAAATCTAGTTAACTATTTCACTTCCACTGCCGCTTTCCTCGCCATCCTCCTCCCCCGCGCCGCCGGCATCGTCCTCCTCATCGGACGGAATCTCCACGATTTCGGCATTGATTGCCGCACGGAGGAGCTCTTCGCGGCGAGCGGCGGCGATGACGGTGTACTTGGTGCGGCCAGGGACGGACCAGAACCGCTCCCTTCCTTCCTGATTGGGGAGATTCGGGTGCAACAGCTGCCCGTAAACGACGTGCAACCCTAGCTTCGCTTTCCGCTCCCTCTTCAACTTCGTCGGCTAGTACAGGCTCGTAGCCGCGTACCAGGGCATCGCCCTCTTCCACGCCGGCATCTCGCGGCGTCGCGCCTCGATGTTACTCCCTATCTCAAATCGGCCCGGGAGCGGCGCCAACGGCACACCCGCATAGCTGATTCGCCAACCATAGGGCACCGTCGCTCCCGGCAGCGCAATGATGTCATGCGCGAACATCACGGCCTTGTAGAAGTTGAGTGTCGGCGCATGCATGGTGGCACGATGGAGAGTGGAGAGGGAGGGGATGGATCGCGTCGGGCCTCCTATTTGTACATGAAGATGGATGGAATCAAAATGGAATATTCGTTTTTCTCGTTCGGGTATATGGGTTATGTTCCTCCACGTCACGCGCAACCCGAAAAAACGCGAAAAACTTGACTTAGAAATGCGATTTCTGGTTCTAGCAGAAACCATAAAACTGCCGGACCCATATAGTTCCGGCGGGGTTACGGCCGAGCCGTGTTTTTTGGCCCGAGCAGACACCACAAACGGAGCCTGACCCAGAAATTTTTTATGGGGGGCGACAAATCTACCCCCTCGAACTATATAATTCTGGTTCTGAGGGTGCTTTGTGGATCTCGACAACTCTTTCCGCCACCGCCCCCTCCATGCCCCCGCCACGCATTTGCTCACACCCCTGCTCAAATCGACGACCTTCGACGAGACATTCCTTGGAGCCCGCACTAGATCCGCCACCGGTAGTCACCGATGGACCGTTGTGGACTCATCGTGGCCGTACGCCGCCTTCCTCGTCGCGCTACCGTGGCCTCACCCCCGCCCGGGTGGAGGAACGCCGTCGGTGCGTCCATGCAGACGGGGCGCGTAAGCGCGCCGCCCTCCACTACAAGAAGCATCGCACGCTGGTACCGATCGCGCTTCTCTGTCGCGAGACAGAGGAGTTCAAACGCCGCATGTGGGGAGGGGATTTCCTCGCTCGCACCGCGAACTCCTCTGCCGCAGGTGAAGAAGGAGGAAGAGGAGGATCAGCTCCCAGAGGGCCGCGTCGTCACCAGCGCCGACTACACCATTGACGAGGCCTCCTTCGAACGTTTGATGGAGGTCATCCAGTAGTGGAGCATCGCCGAGGCCGAGGTCGATCCCGCTCGAGCTCACCGATGAGGACATCGACAACATCTTGCTCGAGCAGGAGGCTCGCTCGCGACCGCGAAGACCGCACGAAGAATCTCCAGGGCGACCTCCTGCGGGCGATGCAGGACGACAAGTACGTCGACCTCGGCTCCGACACCACCTCCGGCCTCTCCGACCTCGGTCTCTCCGACGACGAGCTCTGAATCTACCGACGGAAGCGTCGCCACTGCTCTATGAGGCTCCGATGAGCCCCATTTTGCATTCGGGTTAGGTTTTAGCGGCGGTGATGGCAGTTCCCCCTTTAATTTAGTATAATTTGTGCATTTTGTACCTATGACCATGGCTATGTACGTATGAACATCTGAAATCTCCTGCGAATGTTCAAAATTCAATTTTTATGGTTCGTATTTGTGGTTTCTGTTCTGGTCACGAGAAAACCCGAGTAAAACCGAGCAAAAACATGACCCTTAAACGCCTTTTTATGGTTCGGCGGATACGGTGTCTGCTAGAGTTTATCTTAGAGCATCTCTAGTAGTGTCTATAAAAGGGCCAAAACCATAAAATAATCGTCGGCATGGATCTCTCTGTCCTCCCACCGGTCGCTACCAATATCACGGCGCCGCCGCAGCCGCTGACCCCCAAGGCTCCAGCGGCTCTGTCCGCCGCTACCATTGCCCACACGGTGGCCTCCACCTCCGTGAAGAATATGCGGCACGCGGGCACCCACCTCCTCCCGATAGGCGTTGCCGCTGTTGTTGTGTCTCCCGCACCGCCCGCTACCACCATGACGAGGCCCCGGATGCCGAAATCAAAACCCCGAGCAGCGCTGACTCCCGCTGCGGATACTCCTTCCGCCACTCCCTAGAAGAAGAACCAGGTGGTCAAGCGCAAAGCGAAGCCGCCGTTTGCGCCCGGAACCACCACCATCGACCCGCAAGCCGGCGACAAATTTGTCGAGCGCAACATGCTCGACAATATGTCTGAAAGGTATAAAATCTTAACTTTTAGTCGTTTCTCCTGTCCTATTCAATAATATGCGATGTGACTAGATAAAATTGCGATGTAATGACAATGCAAATGGCACTCCTCTCTCTTGTTGGAAGAGCTTTGACGCTTCAACATTGTTGGAAGATTCTTGAACATTGTGAGAAGTGGAAAAATAGAAATCAAGAATTAAAACCCAAGAGAGAGGACATGGTACAATTGGATGATACCAAGGAGGATGGAGGAAGGAAACAAGAAAGCAAAGGAGAGAATCAAGCTTGAAGCCGAAGCCACCAATCTAAGCAAGAATACTAAGGACATGGTAAAGTCCAAGGAAGTGTGCTTGGATAAGGCATTGCAAACAAAGGTTCTCTTGGCCGACAAGAAGAATGCCATCAACCAAGAAGGGTGGGAGGAGATCCAAGAGGATGACAAGCGCAAACAAGCTTTCGAGGAGAGGAAGCTCGAGCTTGAATATAAGAAGGAAATGATGGTGCTCATCACCAACAAAAACAAGATGATCATGATGGATCTAAGCACCATGAATGCCTTCACAAGAGAGTGGTGGGATATGAGGAGGGAGGAGATCATGGAGAGGAGAAGGCTAGCGCGTCTTCAATCTCATGCCAACGGTGGAGGTTCTCCGATGGGTGGCTCCGGTGCTGGTGCTCCGGTGGGTGGCTCTGATACATCGTAAACGTATCTATAATTTTTTATGCTCCATGCTTGTTTTATATCATGTTTCTTATGTTTTGTCTACACTTTGAGGTATTTTTATATATTTTCTGGAACTAACCTATTGATAAGATGCTGCAGTGCCAGTCGCCTATTTTCTACTGTTTTTGGTTTTAGAAAAGCTAGTAAGGAAATATTCTCGGAATTGGACGGAACAAAATCCAAAGTCAATATTTTACCGGGCGAACACGGAGACCAAAGGGCAGCCAAAATGGGGCCACGAGGTGGGCATACCATAGGGTGGCGCAGGCCCACCCTAGGGCACGCCACCAGGTGGTGTGGGCCCCTCGGGCACCCATCGACCTTGCCCTTCCGCCTATATAACGCCCTCGATGCAGAAACCCTAGAGGGATCTGCCTCCATCCACGAAAAGTTCCGCAGCGCCGCTGCCACCAAAGAGGAGATTTGGGGGACAAAAGTCTCTATTACGGCACCCTAGCGGGACGAGGAATTACACCCGGAGCCATCTCCATCGATCTCCACCACCATCTCCATCACCATTGCTGACTCCCATGATAAGGAGAGAGTAGTTCTCCCTTGAGGCTAAGGCTCTACCGGTAGCTATGTGTTCATCTCTCTCTATGCGTGATCTTATTGTGGTCATGAGCTTTGTAATCAAGTAGATCTCCTCTTCTACTCAAGTGCTTTAATTGTAATCTCTGGTTATCCCCATGTGTGTGAAGTTGACAGTGTGCACACCGTGTGACACTTAGGCTAAAGATTACAGAAATACTTATCATGAGTTATATTTTGATTTGGATGTCTCTATGAAATTATGGTGTTTTTTGAACCATCTAGCGCTCAAGATGACAGTGTGGGGTTACCTAGATGGGGAATGCGAACTTTAAGGAGATATTTTTGGAACATCCCAAAAATCTTGATCATGATTATCAAATTCTAATCACTAAAATTAGGGTTAACAAAAACATTGATTAAATAAAAACCAAATTAATGCATGTGTGTATGTGATGATTGTATGAATGCATGAATGGACTTGTGTGATTAACCTAAATAGCAAGGAATGGTTTAAAGATGAAAATAACATCATCTAAACCATTTCCAAGCAGAAACAAATCAAGATAAAATCAAAAACAAAACAAATAAAGCAAATGGTCATTTTTGCCAATCTTGCTCACTAGGTCACTTTGAGTGTTTCTAGTCCAAGATTTCAAACAGAAACTTTTACATTTATTTTCACCCCTTTCAAGACAAAGTAAAAGTGAATCAAAGCCCACCTTTCAAACTTACAGAAACATTTGGCAACTTGATTCAAATGACAATTGAAAATTTAATCTATAACATATGTGAAGATCACACATTTTCAAAACCCAACCAAACCAGTGCCCATTGACGAATCCAACTAACCCAAGACTCCCTAGTATGTACCTAGCAAACCCACCAAGTTTGAATCCAAAATTCAAATTTGAATTACTTTCGGTCATTTCATCAAACACCTTGTAATCAGCAAATAAACAAACATCAAACACTATTAGTAGCAGTGATTTTAGCCAACCTTGTCACCTCTCTAGCTCACTCTACACTCTCAGTAGATGATCAAACTAATATAACTAGCCTTAGCATCACTTTGAGCATGCATAGCCATCAATGGTGACCATGCCGAAAGCACCCTTGACACCCCCATGTTGCCAGCGAGCTAGGAGAAGCTCTAGCCTCACCAACCTTATCTGGAGAACTAACCACCGTCCACCGCCACCCCCTGTCTAACGCTCGAGCCTTGCCAGCCACTGGACCACACGACAAGCTCGCGCCCAGTTTCTCTGCATGCGTGCCAAGAGCGCGCTAGTGCGCCATCAGCGACACCAGCCCACAGACCGCGCGCCGCCCTCGCCGCTTGCGTGCGTGATCGCCAGCACCCCAGCAACCCGCCAGACAACCCCGTTCGCCGTCGCGCGGATCATGGACGCTTTGCGCCATTAAATTTGCCGTCGGACCCGCCTAGAGCGCCGCGACGTTCCGACCATTCCTCATCGCCCCACGCCGCGTCATCAAGCCGTTGAGCTTCACCAGGAGGCAACGCACTCTCCCCTATCGTCGCCCATGCCATTAGACCACTATGCCGACGACCACGACGAGCTCCACCCGCGCCATTCGGTCCCCTACAGGCACTATAAAAGGAGGCCACCCCCGTTCGATTTGAGCACACCATCTCACTCCCCACCTCTCACTGATCACACCCAATCACCCCTGGAGCAAGGCGAGCACCAGGTGGCCAGAATTTTACCGGAGTTCGCCGCTGCAGAGGAGGAGAGGCGTCGTGGATTGGAGCCATCCCAGGAGGAGCTGTCGGTACCAGGAGAATCGTTGTCATCGTCTTCGTCGTTAGTCCCCATCGCCGACCATCGCCAGAGCCCCGGTGAGCCCCCGTCGACCCCCACTGGCCGCGCTAGGGTTCAACCTCGCTGCATCCTGTTCAGGCATGGACGATGAACCACAGCCGTAGGATTAGAACTAGAATGCACGGCCTAGATCAACCCGTACCGCTTCGCCACTCTCTGTCTCACTGACGAGTGGGTACCGTCACTTAATCAGCCCGCGTGCGTGCTGTATGTAGTGGGACCGGCCCAGTTAAACCTCCCGCGCGACCCAGCAATTCAAACTTAGGTTTATTCATTTAGTTTCAAAATTAGTTATGTACCTAGATTCAAAAATCAACCCAGCTCGATTCACCCAACCAAAATGCATGAAACCAATTTTGTTAGAAAGGTACTGGAGTGCTTAATCCAAGCTGTTGGATTCAAACCAATTGGAGTTGTAAATCACCCATGGTAAAAATAACAAGGCAGAAACTTTTCTGCATTCAAACATTTTTTAAAATTCAACCATAAAAGCTTTTTAGTTGATTCCAACTCTCAAAAATCACATTTAACGATACCTTTCAGAATATATAAAAATATATAGGGTTACTTGTAGAAATAATGATCAAGTAATAAAAGAATGCCCCATGGGCCACTCTAGTCATTTTATTTAATTAAAATAAAAAAGTTAAACCTTATTAAATTGTGACACCACTTTAAATCACATTTCAAAGTACTGAATATGTGGTGATGACATGTGTCAACATGATCCCATGTTTTAGTTGTAGAATATTAAATCTTAAGTCATTTTTCAATGAGTAGAAATTACTTTTCCAAAATAAAATAAATAAGACAAGTGCTTTAATCTTTGTGATAATAGTGATGATGCTAGATCATCTAGTGTGACCCTTTGTGTGCTAAATAGAGTAGTTAAGAATTGTGTGGTGATTGTGTACCTCGTATTTATTTATAGACGCTAGTACCGACCAAGGATACGAGGAGGAAGTAGGATACTATGAGGAAGAAGCCGAGCAAAACTTTAACCACTGCTCTGCACAAGGCAAGCTACTATCTAAGCAAGCCTAATACTACTAGTTGAATTAGCAAGCTAGTATCTAAGCAAGCCTAATACTACTAATTGAATTAGCAAGATATTGACTTTGCAAGCCTATACTTGCAATCTTGCAAGCCTTACTATATAAGTTGACCTAGAAATCTTACACCTTGATGACACACCATCCTAGTTTTACTTGCAAGCTTAGTATTTTATTTCTTTATCAAAGCTTTCTATCAAAAGTTTACTTAGTGGCTTGTATATTCTAGAAAGATAACTGAAGGTAGCATAAAGATCATAAAACTTGGCCTAAGTTAGATAATCTTGATGTCATCCTGAGGCATGAGATTAAACTTAGATAATATACACTTGCTTATCACCTTTCATTAGTGTTTATCCCCCACCTGTAGATGCTAGTGCTAAGCATAAAACTTGATCAACTTTAGATCAGAATACTTGGTGAAAATGGTTATGAAAACCTTAGAATGATGAGTCATTCTACTGAAATATTTTGACATGTGTTCTTGAACACCAGATGATTTTGAGGATGAAAGTGCTAAGGGATGAGCCTTAGCCCTTTATAAAACTGATGGTTGTCTGGATGCGATACCATTCCAATTTTACCGTACAGCCACAATACCCGAAATCTGGGTAGGGCTTGACTGGAAATTTATATACCTTAGTATGCGTTCTCTTGCGCCCAAGGTTTGAGCTGAGGCTACCTTGTAAAGATTGTCCACCTGTGCAGTTCCCAAGATGACAGTTGGTCATGGTTGGGAGGCCAAACTCACAGGAGAGGTGCCTATACTAGGGCGTGTAATTGAAAGGTTAGGATTTATTATCCGCATACTGAGTATGGTGAATTCAGGATTGTTCCTGACGGATGTATCAAATGTTTTGGTGAAAGTGTACAATCTCTGCAGAGTGTCAAACTATTCGAATAGCCGCGTCCGCGGTTATGGATAGTTGGAGTGGCCATACTGTTCCGTCGTCAGATGTTTCCAAAATGACTTATGAAATGATTTATGACTTTGACTTGACCACAACAGAGTTGTGACATGAAATTCAAGTTCCCACTTAGGTGTTATAAAACTTTCAACTAGCTTTGTTTGCTTCTGAACTTAGTAGAGGTAAATCTGGCTTTTTGCAAAACAACCTAGAGCTTAGTATTCTACTCAAAACCACTTCACTTGTTAGTATTAGTTTGCGAGTACTTAAAGAGTAGTCATGGCTTTGTCCCTGGCTATTCCCGTGGCCAGACTATGAAGAGGACTATCAGGAGGATGGACAGCAGGAAGGTTATGACAACTAGGATCATATCCCATCGTCAGCATTGCCCGTGACCATGAAGATGGAGCCTCGCCTACACTATCATTATTATTACGTTATTCCGTTGCTTCATTGTATTAAGACTGGATCATGTGATCCTTATTTGTTGTAAGACCTTATGTATGGTTTGTAATGGATGATGTACTGTGATATCCAATCTGTTATGTCTCGCAAAAATGATAATCCTGGGATTGCGATGAATGGCATAACAGGCATCTTGGATTAAAAATCCAGGTGTTGACAAGTTGGTATCAGAGCCATCCTGACCATAGGAAACCCTAGTTTAGAATGGACGTTTGAATCAAAAACCTAGTTTCAAAACCAAGGAAGTGAGTATTTATGAAAACTTATTCTCATTCTTATCACTTAGACTCTTTCATGAAAATTCATGTTCCTCAAAAAATCTTGCAAAATTACATAAAATTTGACACACTTGATCACTCTACTAACTTACTCATCCTATATTATTATAGATGGACGTGAAGTACAACAAGTTTTATCAGTTGGGGAATGGAGGAGACCTCATATTTGAGCGTGACTTGGACCATCTTTCAGAGATGCTAGAGTGTCCGCACCCCGAATTCTTCGGAGCTCATCTCAATGATCAGGAAGGAGAGGATTTGCAGTGGCTAGTTGTTGCAAGTCTCCGCGGAAAGATTGAATCCCCCACCTCAGAGGGAATTCAGTTTGCCTTGAGAGAGAACAACTGGCTCGATGGACTTGTTAGGGCCATGCAGGAAGCTCTTGCCCGTCTGTGTGGTCAGAGTATCAATCAGATCAAGGGTACCCGCTTTGAGTTCTACCCAAGGCGTGATGTTACGGGACAGCCACTGGCGGCCCCATACCACCACGAGCTGAAGAGTCAATTGGACCACCTCAGCTTCATGATGTATGACCGTCATAAGGAGTTGGACAATGCCCGCTCCTACGCCAACCATAAGTACGCCATCGTCGCCAAGAAGGATCAGACAATTGCCATGCTAGTGAAGGATCGCTAGTCTCGTCTCCATCAGCTCGACAAGAAGGAGCGCATCATTGCCCGTCTTCGCCACCGGATCACGGATTTGGAGGAGACCATCTATGAGAGAGATATGCAGTTGGAGGAGAGGGAGAATGCAGGGGAAGACCTTCATGGAGACCCCTACTCCTATATCAGCGATGATGATGACTTTCTGGAGGATCAGGCCATGGACTTCTTCATCGATGAGGATGACTTCGCCTTCATCGATGATGAGGATGACGATGACACTGACTCCAAGGAGTAGTATCACTTGAGCACTAGCGTTAGTGAGTTGTATTCGGCCCCACTATATCGTAGTTTCACAGAATGGTTCTTAAAATCATCTGTTGTCCTTTGTTGTGGTGTGTGTTTGTATTGTGTGCTATGAATGAATGAATGAAAAGCAAGTTGCTAGAAAAATATGAGTCAAACTTTAAAAACTTTTCAAAACCCTAAACCTTAGAAATTTCCCTCTTTTCTCATGATCTATCTCAATCTTCAGATGCCTCGCAGAGGAAGCACTTCATCCCCGCACCCGATGTTGCAAATATTGAAAATGTTGGTTTCTGACAGCAAAGCCGAGAGAGCCGAACTTCAAGCCAACTTAGCCACCCTTCAACAGATAGCTCAGATGGCCAACAACAATCAAGTCCATGGAAATTAGGACAACCATGGATCTATGCTCAAGAATTTCCAAAACACCAATCCACCCGTTTTCACTAAGTTAGAAGATCCCCTAGATGCATATGATTGGTTGCAAACCATGGAGAACAATCTGGAAGTTGCAGGAGTGGAAGCTAATGAGAAATTGTTGTTTGCTACCCACTACCTGGCCGGAGATGCAAGAGCATGGTGGAACAGCGTTCGCGCGATGACATGAGGTCAGATGATGACTTGGGAAGAGTTCAAAGTCAAGTTCAGCAAAACCCATGTGCCATCGGGTTTGATCAAGAGGGTGAGAGATGAATTCAGGGAACTGAAGCAAGGGAGAATGACCATAGTGGAATATCATGACAAATTTTTTGTCATTGGCTAGGTATGCACCAGATGAGATAGATACTGAAGCCAAGAAGAAGGAGAGATTCCTGAATGGTTTGCACGATGAGATGCAAACAGTTTTAGTCAATATCCCATTTGCTAATATTGAAGCCCTAGTTGACTCTGCCATTCATATGGAAGGAAAGATCAACCAAGCTAATGAGAACCGCAAACGTCGCATGATGCATCAACCAGGAACCCACCATACACCAAATTATCGCCCCAACCCATCTCTAGGATTTTCCCCAAGAAACAATAGACCCCCGATGAACCGTCCAACCTACCCCAACCGTGGAAACCCAAGGCCCGGAGGAAACAACAATAACCCCGGCAACCCCAGAAATTTCAACCATGCCCCACCTAAGTTCAACAACAACAATGTCGCCACCAACACCAACATTGCCCCAAGGACTAGAAGCAATGTTGTGCCTGTTGCAGCAAAGGACAAGTCTTAGGTGACTTGTTATGAATGTGGAACCAAGGGTCACTACTCCAATGAGTGCCCCAAGAAGATTGCCGCAACCCCCAATGCAAATGCCCCATCTCAGCAGCAGCGTCGTGTCCAGCCTGGAAGAAGGTTTGCCGCAGGGAATTCGCTCAAACGCAACGGCCGTCTCTTTCTCATGCATGCTGAAGAAGCCCAAGAAGCGCCCGATGTCGTGTTGGGTATGTTTTCTGTTAACTCAGTACTTGCAAGAGTGTTGTTTGATTTTGGAGCATCGCACTCGTTTGTTACGGAAGAATTTGCATGCACTAGTAAGATTCAACCCACCAAATTGAAGCATGTTATGATAGTTCAAATACCTAGTTCGACCACCAAAGCTAGACAAATTTGCAAGGTCGTACCTATACGAATCCATGGCATAGATTTTTATGCTAATCTAATAGTACTCGGAACTAAAGGTTTGGAAGTAGTACTAGGAATGGATTGGATGTCCAAACATAAAGGATTAATTGACTGTGGCAAGAAAGCCATAACCATGACCAGTACAGCCGGAATATCAGTCGAGCATATATTTGAAACCTTGCCCCGTCAATTCAATTGCAACAAGAGTATAGCCCAGCCAACCATTGACCAAGTCCGGATAGTCTGTGAATACCCCGACGTATTTCCAGATGTTTTGTCCGGTATGCCCCCAGATCGGGATATCGAGTTTATCATTGAACTAATCCCTGGAACCAGACCCATAGCCTAGATACCATATAGTATGAACCCGTCTGAATTAGTGGAACTGAAGAAGCAACTGGATGCCATGCTAGAAATAGGATTGATCCAACCAAGTGCATCGCCATGGAGATCACCTGTATTATTTGTGGATAAGAAAGATGGAGGTAACCGTTTGTGTACGGATTATCGAAAGTTGAATGATGTCACCATCAAGAACATGTACCCATTGCCCAAGATAGAAGACCTGTTTGACCAGTTGACTGGTGCCAAAGTGTTTTCTAAGATTGATCTTAGAACTGGCTATCATCAACTCAAGATTCGCACAGAGGATATTCCAAAGACTGCATTTACCACCAGATATGGATTATATTAGTATACTGTCATGTCTTTTGGATTAACCAATGCCCCCGCTTATTCCATGAACCTCATGAATAAGATTTTTATGGACTTCCTGGATAAGTTTGTCATTGTTTTCATCGATGACATTCTGATTTATTCCAAATCATAAGAAGAACATGAGCTACACCTAAGGACCAGCCTTGGAACCCTTAGAGAGCATCAGCTGTATGCCAAGTTTAGCCAATGTGAATTCTGGTTACAGGAGGTAGGATTCCTCGGACATATCGTATCAGACGGAGGAATTGCCGTTGACCCTACAAAGGTGAAGGATGTTGAAGACTGGCAAGCCCCAACCACTCAAACCCAAGTTCGTGCATTTCTCGGATTAGCGGGATACTACTGTAAGTTCGTAGAAGGATTCTCGAGTATCGCAAGACCCATGACCCAATTGCTGAAGAAGGACAAGAAGTTTGAATGGACGGACAAATGTGAAGCGAGTTTTCAAGAACTCAAGAGGAGATTGATTTCAGCCCCAATCTTGATCATGCCAGATATCACGAAGCCCTTTGATGTATATTGTGATGCATCCAAGATTGGTCTGAGATGTGTGTTAACGCAAGAAGGCAAATTTATATCTTACCTATCCCGACAACTGAAGCAGCATGAACAGAATTATCCAACCCATGACCTTGAACTAGCAGCCATAGTTCTAGCCCTCAAGACATGGAGGCATTATCTTATGGGAAAATGTTGTGAGATTTATTCGGATCACAAGATCCTGAAGTATATATTCACTCAGAAGGAGTTGAATATGAGGCAGAGAAGATGGATTGAGCTAATTAAGGACTATGATCTAGACATCCACTATCACCCTAGTAAAGCCAATGTGGTAGAAGATGCCCTTAGCAGATTGCCGTTCCACTTGATCTCCATGATTCTGAAGGAGCAGCCAAGTTTGCACAAAGAGATGGAAGATTTTAGAATGGAATTAGTAAGTGAAGTATTTTTGGATAGCATCGAACTTCAACCCACTTTGATCAGTCAGATCAAGGAGGCGCAGAAAGGAAATGCTAGTATCAACGAAATCAAACATCGTATCGGTACAGGCAAAGTACCCAGAATCACCAAAGATGAAGGAGGAGTATTGTGGTACAAAGGACGTCTCTGTGTACCAGCAGATTCAGAGTTTAAAGAGGTTATTTTGAAGGAGGCCCATGATACTCTTTATTATATCCACCCCGGAGGAACAAAGATGTATCGGGATTTGAAGGAGCAATTTTGGTGGCATAAGATGAAGAAAGAAATCGGAAGCTACATCGCCAAGTGTGATATTTGTCAAAGAGTCAAGGCGGGACATGAAAGACCCGCAGGACTGTTGCAACCATTGCAGATTCCGGAATGGAAGTGGGATTCCGCTAGAATGGACTTGATCACCGGATTGCCTACTTATGGTAGGGGAAATGACTCTATTTGGGTTATAGTTGACAGATTGTCCAAGTTAGCCCATTTCTTACCAGTCAAGACCACCTACCAGAGTTCGAAGCTAGCAGAGCTATACATCGCTAGGATCGTCAGTTTGCATGGAGTCCCCAAGAACATCGTATCGGATCGAGGAACTCAATTTACCTCGAGATTCTGGAAGAAAGTCCAAGAAGGACTAGGAACAAGACTGGATTTCAGCACAGTGTATCACCCTCAAACCGATGGACAAAAGGAACGAGTAAATCAAATACTCGAAGATATGTTGAGAGCATGTGTGCTAGAGTATGGATCTAAATGAGAAGACTATCTACCGTTCGCGGAATTTTAATACAACAACAGTTATCAAGCTAGTTTGCAAATGGCCCCATTTGAGTTCATGTATGGAAGGAAGTGGCATACCCCTTTGAATTGGTCGGAAGTAGGAGAGAGTCAGATCTTTGGACCCGACATCCTACGAGAAGCAGAAGATAAAGTTCACAAGATTTGTGAGCACCTCAAGACCGCCCAGTCAAGACAGAAGAGTTACGCCGACAAGATACATCGAGACCTCACTTTCAATATCGGAGATTTTGTGTATCTCAAAGTGACGCCTTTGAAGGGAATGCAGCATTTCCAGCTCCAAGGAAAGTTAGCCCCCGGATATATCGGACCATTCAAGATTCTGAATCGTCGAGGAGAAGTATCGTATCAATTGGAACTGCCAGAGGAGATGTCAGTAGTGCACATTGTGTTCCATATATCATTACTTCACAAATGCCTTGAAGTTTCGGAGAAGACCGAAGTTTTCAAGAACATTGATCACCGCACCATAAAGATCAACGATCACCTGAAGTATCCAGAAGTACCCATCCGTATTTTGGAGGAATCTTTCAGAACCACCAGAACCCGAAGAATCAAGTTTCTCAAGATTCAGTGGAGCAACCACACTAAAGAAGAAGCTACCTGGGAGCGAGATGATTACATCAGGACGGAGTTTCCCGATATCTTTAAATCCTAGGTAATCTTTTTTCTTCTTTTTCAAATCGCGGGACGAGATTTTGTTTAAGGAGGTAAGGTTTGTAAAATCCCAAAAATCTTGATCATGATTATCAAATTCTAATCACTAAAATTAGGGTTAACAAAAACTTTGATTAAATAAAAACCAAATGAATGCATGTGTGTATGTGATGATTGTATGAATGCATGAATGGACTTGTGTGATTAACCTAAATAGCAAGGATGGTTTAAAGATGAAAATAAAATCATCTAAAACATTTCCAAGCAGAAACAAATCAAGAGAAAATCAAAAACAAAACAAATAAAGCAAATGGTCATTTTTGCCAATCTTGCTCACTAGGTCACTTTGAGTGTTTCTAGTCCAAGATTTCAAACAGAAACTTTTCCATTTCTTTTCACCCCTTGCAAGACCAAGTAAAAGTGAATGAAATCCCGCCTTTCAAACTTACAGAAACATTTGGCAACTTGATTCAAATGACAATTGAAAATTGAATCTATAACATATGTGAAGATCACATATTTTCAAAACTCAACCAAACCAGTGTCCCTTGACCAATCCAACTAACCCAATACTCCCTAGTATGTACCTAGCAAACCCACCAACTTTGAATCCAAAATTCAAATTTGAATTTCTTTCGGCCATTTCATCGAACACCTTCTAATCAGCAAACAAACAAACAAACATCAAACACTATTAATAGCAGTGATTTTGGCCAACCTTGTCCCCTCTCTAGCTCACTCTACACTCTTAGTAGATGATCAAACTAATCTAACTAGCCTTAGCATCACTGTGAGCATGCATAGCCATCAATGATGACCATGCCGAAAGCACCCTTGCCACCCCCATGTCGCCAGCGATCTAGGAGAAGCTCTAGCCTCGCCAACCTTGTCTGGAGAACTAACCACCGTCCACCACCACCCCCTATCTAACGCTCGAGCCTTGCCAGCCACTGGACCACACAACAAGCTCACGCCCAGTTTCTCTGCGTGCGTGCCGAGAGCGTGCTAGTGCGCCATCAGTGACACGAGCCCACAGGCCGTGCGCCGCCCTCGCCTCTTGCGTGCGTGATCGCCAGCACCCCAGCAACCCGCCAGAAAACCCTGTTCACCGCCGCGCGGATCATGGACGATGTGCGCCATTAAACTTGTCGTCGGACCCGCCTAGAGCGTCGCGACGTTCCGACCATTCCTCACCGCCCCACGCCGCGCCATCAAGCTGTTGAGCTTCACCAGGAGGCAACACACCGTCCCCTATCGTCGCCCATGACATTAGCCCACTGTGCCGACGACCACGACGAGCTCCACCCGCGCCATTCGGTCCCCTTCAGGCACTATAAAAGGAGGCCACCCCCGTTCGATTTGAGCACACCATCTCACTCCCCACCTCTCACTGATCACACCCACTCACCCTCGGAGCAAGGCGAGCACCAGGTGGCCGGAATTTCACTGGAGTTTGCCGCTGTAGAGGAGGAGAGGCGTCGTCGATTGGAGCCTCCCCAGGAGGAGCTACCAGTACCAAGAGGATCGTCGTCATCGACTTCGTCGTTCGCCCCCATCGCCTACCATCGTCGAAGCCCCGGTGAGCCCCCGTCGACCCCCACAGGCCGTGCTAGGGTTCAACCTCGCCACGTCTTGTCCAGGCGTGGACTATGAACCACAGATGTAGGATTAGAACTAGATCGCATGGCCTAGATCACCCCGTACCGCTTCGCCACTCTTTGTATCACTGACGAGTGGGGACAGTCACTTAATCAGCCCACACGTGCGCTGTGAATAGTGGGCCGGCCCAGTTAAACCTCCCGCGTGACCCAGAAATTCAAACTTAGGTTTATTCATTTAGTTTCAAAATCAGTTATGTACCTAGATTCAAAAATCAACCCAGATCGATTCACTGAACCAAAATGCGTGAAACTAATTTTGTTAGAAAGGTACTGGAGTGCTTAATCCAAGCCTGTTGGATTCAAACCAATTGGATTTGTAAATCACCCATGGTAAAAATAACAAGGCATAAGCTTTTCTGCATTCAAACATTTTTGAAAATTCAACCAAAAAAGCTTTTGAGTTGATTCCAACTCTCAAAAATCACATTTAACCGTACATTTCAGAATATATAAAAATATATAGGGTTACTTGCAGAAATAATGATCAAGTAATAAAAGAATGCCCCATGGGCCATTCTAGTCATTTTATTTAATTAAAATAAAAAAGGTTAAACCTTATTAAATTGTGACACCACTTTAAATCACATTCCCAAGTACTGAAATATGTGGTGATGACATGTGTCAACATGATCCCATGTTTTAGTTGGAGAATATTAAATCTTAAGTAGTTTTTCAATGAGTAGAAATTACTTTCTAAAATAAAATAAACAAGACAAGTGCTTTAATCTTTGTGATAATAGTGATGATGCTATATCATCTAGTGTGACCCTTTGTGTGCTAAATAGAGTAGTTAAGAATTGTGTGGTGATTGTGTACCTCGTATTTATTTATAGACGCTAGTACCAACCAAGGATACGAGGAGGAAGGAGGATACTACGAGGAAGAAGCCGAGCAAAACTTCAACCACTGCTCTACACAAGGCAAGCTACTATCTAAGAAAGCCTAATACTACTAGTTGAATTAGCAAGCTACTATCTAAGCAAGCCTAATACTACTAGTTGAATTAGCAAGCTATTGACTTTGCAAGCCTATACTTGCAATCTTGCAAGGCTTACTATATAAGTTGACCTAGCAAGCTTACACCTTGATGACACACCATCCTAGTTTTACTTGCAAGCTTAGTATTTTATTTCTTTATCAAAGCTTTCTATCAAAAGTTTACTTAGTGGCTTGTAGATTCTAGAAAGATAATTGAAGGTAGCATAAAGAGCATAAAACTTGGCCTAAGTTAGATAATCTTGGTGTCATCCTGAGGCATGAGATTGAACTTAGATTAGATACACTTTCTTATCACCTTGCATTAGTGTTTATCCCCCACCTGTAGATGCTAGTGCTAAGCATAAAACTTGATCAACTTTAGATGGGAATACTTGGTGAAAATGGTTATGAAAACCTTAGAATTATGAGTAATTCTACTGAAATATTTCGACATGTGTTCTTGAACACCAGATGATTTTGAGGATGAAAATGTTAAGGCATGAGCCTTAGCCCTTTATAAAACTGATGGCTGTCTGCATGCGATACCATTCCAATTTTACCGTACAACTACAATACCCGAAATCTGGGTAGGGCTTGACTGGAAATTAATATACCTTAGTATGGGTTCCCTTGCGGCCAAGGTTTGAGCTGAGGCTACCTTGTGAAGATTGTCCACCTGTGCAGTTCCCAAGATGACAGTTGGTCATGGTTAGGAGGCCAAACTCATAGGAGAGGTGCCTATACTAGGGCGTGTAATTGAAAGGTTAGAATTGATTATCTGCATACTGAGTATGGTGAATTCAGGATTGTTCCTAACGGATGTATCGAATGTTGTGGTGAAAGTGTACAATCTCTGCAAAGTGTCAAACTATTCGAATAGCCGCGTCCGCGGTTATGGACAGTTGGAGTGGCCATACTGTTCCATCGTCAGATGTTTCCAAAATGACTTATGAAATGATTTATGACTTTGACTTGACCACAACAGAGTTGTGACATGAAATTCAAGTTCCCACTTAGGTGTTATAAAACTTTCAACTAGCTTTGTTTGCTTCTAAACTTAGTAGAGGTAAATTTGGCTTTTTGCAAAACAACCTAGAGATTAGTATCCTACTCAAAACCACTTCACTTGTTAGTATTAGTTTGAGAGTACTTAAAGAGTAGTCATGGCTTTGTCCCTGGCTGTTCATGTGGCCAGACTATGAAGAGGCCTATCAGGAGGACAGACAGCAGGAAGGTTATGACAACTAGGATCATCTCCCATCGTCAGCATTGCCTGTGACCATGAAGATGGAGCTCGCCTATGCTATCATTATTATTATGTTATTCCGCTGCTTGATTGTATTAAGACTAGATCATGTGATCCTTATTTGTTGTAAGGCCTTATGTATGGTTTGTAATGGATGATGTACTGTGATATCCAATCTGTTATGTCTCGCAAATATGGTAATCCTGGGATTGTGATATGGCATAACAGGCATCTGGGATTAAAAATCCAGGCGTTGACACTTTTGTAGCCCTACCGTTGATTAGAGTTATCCAACCGGAGAGTAGTTCAGAGTAGCATAATGAAGAGAAGATATTTATATGAGAGTGTCCACTAGTGAAAGTATGATCCCTAGGCCTTGTTTCTAATCATTGAAACATTGTTTACAATCAGTCCTATTACATGTTTGCTTGCTGCCATCTTTATTTCAGATTGCAATTACCACTTATAATCATCCATATTACTTGTATATCACTATCTCTTCGCCGAACTAGTGCACCTATACACCTAACAAGTGTATTGGGTGTGTTGGGGACACAAGAGACTTCTTGTATGTTGATTGCAGGGTTTCTTGAGAGGGATACCTTCCCTGAGTTCGATAAACCTTGGGTGATCCACTTAAGGGAAACTTTCTGTTGTTCTACAAATCTCTGCACTTGGGGGCCCAACACTATCTACAAGAATAGAAGTGTGCATAGACATCAAGCTCTTTTCTGGCGTCGTTGCCAGGGAGGTAAGGTAAAAGGTACTCATATCATCTGGCTACTATGTTATCTTCTAGTACTGTTGCTGGTTTGTGAGTGCTCGAAGTTATTTCCTTTAGATTCTGCAATTATATCTTTTTGTTTCTTGTTTTCACTAATTAGGCTTAATGGAAAACAACAACAAAATTAGAGAGCTTTATAGTATTTATCTTGAGTTAGGACATGAAGTGTTTGAAGACAAAATTAAAAAACCTATGGAACTTTATTTGCATGCTAATAGCAATGTTATTAGTATGAATTATTTGAACACCATTATTGCTAATGCTATGGAAACGTCTAAGCTTGGCGAAGCTAGTTTTGATGAAAATGATTTATTTAGTCCACCTGCTTTAGAGGAGAAAATTTGTTATGATGATACTATACCTCCAATATATGATGATTACAATGATGAATATGATGTTTTCCATCCACCTACTATTGAGGAGAAAATTAATTGTGATTACAATATGCCTCCTATATTTGATGACTATGGTGATGACAATAATAATGATAGCTATTTTTTTGGGTTTGCTCCCACTACAATTAATAAGATTGACTATGCTTATGTGGAGAGTAATAATTATTATATGAGTGTGGCTCATGATAAGAATGTTTTATGTGATAGTTATATTGTTAATTTTATTCATGATGCTACTGAAAGTTATTATGAGAGAGGGAAACATGGTTTTATGCATCTCAATAATATTAAGTTCCCGCTCTTTATGTTGAAAATTTTGAAGTTACTCTTGTTTTATCTTCCTATGCTTGTCACTTTGTTCTTTGTGAATTTATTTTCGTACAATATTCCTATGCATAGGAAGTGGGTTAGACTTAAATTTGTTTTATATTTTCTTCTTGATTCTCTCTTTTACTTCAATTCATATTTCTTATCTGAGCATCATCGAAATTATCATGTTTATCTTAATGGCTATAAAGAAAAGAGTTTTGGGGAGACAACCCATTATATTTTTGCTTTCAGTAAGTTTTTCTTTTGTTGAGTCTTGGAAGTTATTGCCTCTGTAATAACCTCTCCTTATCCTTTTTGTGTGGTTTTTTCCACGAATAACCTCTCATGAGAGAGAAGTAAGATTTGGGGAAGTTGTTGTCCTGAAATAGATTTTTGTGCTTCACTGTAAAAATTCTTGAAACATCCCAGTATGTCAGATTGAGCTATAATTTTCTGAGTATATGCCACGGGTTTTTATCTAACTTTTCGTTAGTTCAACACTTTTCAATTTGAGCAACATAAGGTCTTCAAAAAAATCGCTTTTTACCTGCTGGTCTATTTTGACAGATTTCTGCCATTATTTGCATTTGCCTCTTATCGGTTTCTTTTTGAGTTCTCTTTGATCACTTGAGCTTTTAAAAGGAATTGCTACAATAGCTTGTGTTTTAATGTAAGTTTTATTTGTGTTGAAACTAAATTCAAAGGCTTGTTATCTTGAATACACTAATGTTGCTAATGAAGATTATGTGAAGTTTTGTATGAAGAAAATTATCAAGTGTAGGGGAAGAATGATGTGATGAGATGAAGAATGGACAAAAGCTCAAGATTGGGGATGACACCCGTGTCACCCCAAGAAATATTCAAGAGGTAGAAGCGTCAAAGCTTAGGGATGTCCAAGGCATCCCCTTCTTCATCAATAAAAATCTCAGGTCTCTTTCTATACACTTTATTTTTATTGCTTCATGCACTATTGTGTTGTTTTTGGAGCGTCTTTGTTTTTGTTTTTAGTTTTATTTTGTTTGGTTTGCTGCAATAAGTTTGTTGGATTACAACACTTCTTTCGGAGAGAGACACGCTCCATTTTCATTGTTTAGAACACTCTAGTTTTCACTCTTATTATTTTGTGAGTGTTCTCCTTTGCTAGCATTGCGTTTAGCTTTAGTTTTCTTGTGCTTTCATCTTAGAACTTATTAGTTCTTATTTGTGGATTTGTGATACTTGCTCACTAATCTTTATTGAGTATTATCTTTGTGAGTTCTTTCAAATAAGTCGTTTGGTGTTGGAAAAGACTAGGAAATTTCATGCTTATAGTGGTACAAAAGGAAGCTTGTTTTGACTGTGGCCTAGACTCTATCATATCATGTTAGATGTTGCTTTGACCTTATGCTTAGTGATTATTGTTGTAGCATGAATTGTTCCAAACAATTGAGATTGCTTAATGTGTCTTGAAAGAATCATGCATTGTTTTAGCATACAAAAGCATAATATTGTGGTATTCTCCTTTGATGCTTTGTTTGGGTTGACTTGGCACATGCTTACACCATGTTATGACTATGAACCAGTCACCTTAGCCTCTATGATCATTTATTTTATGACTTGTGATACCACTTTATGCTTTAATTGGTAATGTTTTGTCACTCTGCATGATTATGGCCATTATTGCTATCTTAGTTGGTCGCTCCCAGTATTTTGCTAGCCTCCACTTGTACTGAGTAAGCTCTACTCATGCATCCAACTCCCAAGAAACCAAGTTATTCCAAAAGAGTCCACTATAAATTCATATGCATGGTGTGTTACACCATTCCAAGTATATTCATGTGTTTATTTATCTTCCAAATTGAACTTTTGTTATGAGAAGATTAGTGATTAAAGCTCTCACAAACTTGATGGCACACTTTACTTCTTGCACCTAATAAACTTGAACCATTCTGTCATCTATGTTGTATATGCTTGCACTTATAAGTTGGGAATTAGTAGAACCATCCTGTCATGGGGAACACTTACACTTGTACATATTACCCAGTTGATATCGTTATCTTTTGTTTACGGATGCCAGCAGTGTGAAATAAAAGGGGAGCTTGTAAGTCCATGGAGTATTATATATGTGTTAGAGAAACGCCTGGGCGGCTAGCCTAAGCCAGGCCTAATCATGGTGGAAACTTGCAGCATAACCATAGTGAGCAATCTATGAAGCATCTTCAGAAAAAAATAAAAAAAAAATAAAAAAAGCACCATGGTCATGGTTAATAAAAAGATCGCTGAGATGCTCATTGTCTATTGCCTTGTCATTTTGATATGGGATAGCTCGTGTGTCATGGGGCAAGGGGGTACCACATTGGCGGTTCCCTATGATACACATATACTTACAATGACAAGAACTTGCTTGTGACTAAAGTTGAGTAGCATGAGGAACGGCCCCCGTACTCAAGGGATATGAGATTGCCAACTTATGATCTGTCAAGCATATACTTCATATTTGTTTCACTTAACCTTAATCACTTCAAGATGCTTATGATAGGGGCAATGAGAGCTAAAATCTAATAAGTACCATAATTTTTGGAAGCTCTTTATGAAACTTGAAATCCCTACTTCCCTCTGTGAAGGGCCTTTCTTCTTACTTTTTGTTGAGTCTCCACCTTCTATCTTTATGCACCAATTAAGAGAGCATAGTTGTCATTCTTAGTTTTACGCGCATTGTCCCAAAACTTATTGATTGATTCATAATGTTGATATTGCTTGTTCTTGAACTATTTATATCTAGTCACCCTTATGAACTTTGAAGGTGTCATATGCATTTATGTTTTGCTACACCCTGAGGGACAAGCTGAATACCACACATGCTATGTTTTCTATATGTGAAACAAACAAACGTCTTTCAATGCATTGTTATTCATGATCTTTGTTTGTACCTTTTCATGTTACAACATAGTTACTATGTCTTATTGTTAGAACTACACCTTTCATGCTCATGTTTAGAGTACTTTGATCCCAGCTATCAATGCTTTGTAAATATTTTGATCAATATTGTGATGGTGCATGTCACCTAAAAAATTATTCTTTTTATTACTTACGTACTCGAGGACGAGCAGGAGTTAATCTTGGGGATTCTTGATACGTCGTAAACGTATCTATAATTTTTGATGCTCCATGCTTGTTTTATATCATATTTCTTATGTTTTGTCTACACTTTTAGGTATTTTTATACATTTTCTGGAACTAACCTATTGACAAGATGTCGTAGTGCCAGTTGTCTGTTTTCTACTGTTTTTGGTTTCAGAAAATCTAGTAAGGAAATATTCTCGGAATTGGGCGGGACAAAAGCCAAATCAATATTTTACCAGAGCAAACACAGAGACCAAAGGGCAGCCAAAATAGGGCCACGAGGTGGGCACACCATAGGGTGGCGCGGGCCCACCCTAGGGCACGCCACCAGGTGGTGTGGGCCCCTCGGGCGCCCATCGACATTGCCCTTCTGCCTATATAACACCCTCGATGCAGAAACCCTAGAGCGATCTGCCTCCATCCACGAAAAGTTCCGCAGCGCGCCGCCACCAAAGAGGAGATTTGTGGGACAGAAGTCTCTATTCCGGCACCCTACCGGGACGGGGAATTGCCCCCGGATCCATCTCCATCAATCTCCACCACCATCTCCATTGCCGTTGCTGACTCCCATGATGAGGAGGGAGTAGTTCTCCCTCGAGGCTAAGGGCTCTACCGGTAGCTATGTGCTCATCTCTCTCTCTCTCTCTCTCTCTCTCTATATATATATATATATATATATATATATATATATATGCGTGATCTTATTGTGGTCATGAGCTTTGTAATCAAGTAGATCTACTCTTCTACTCAAGTGCTTTAATTGTAATCTTCGGTTATCCCCACGTGTGTGAAGTTGACAGTGTGCACACCGTGTGGCACTTAGGCTAAAGATTACAAAAATACTTATTATGAGTTATATTTTGAGCTGGATGTCTCTATGAAATTGTGGTGTTTGTTGGAACTATCTAGCGCTCAAGGTGACAGTGTGGGGTTACCTAGATGGGGAATGCGAACTTTAAGGAGAGCTTTTGTATCCCTACCGTGGATTAGAGTTATCCAACCGGAGAGTAGTTCAGAGTAGCATAATGAAGAGAAGATATTTATATGATAGTGTCCACTAGTGAAAGTATGATCCCTAGACCTTGTTTCTAAGCATTCAAACACCATTTACAATCAGTCATGTGACATGTTTTCTTGCTGCCATATTTATTTCAGATTGCAATTACCACTTATAATCATCCATATTACTTGTATTTCACTATCTCTTCGCCGAACTAGTGCACCTATACACCTAAAAAGTGTATTGGTGTGTTGGGGACACAAGAGACTTCTTGTATCTTGATTGAAGGGTTGCTTGAGAGGGATACCTTTGACCACTTCCTCCCTGAGTTCGATAAACCTTGGGTGATCCAATTAAGGGAAACTTGTTGTTGTTCTACAAACCTCTGCACTTGGAGGCCCAACACTGTCTACAAGAATAGAAGCGTGCGTAGACATCAGGCTCCGGTGGAGGTGGCTCCGACGGTGTCCTCAATGTTGGCGATGCTTTATGTACGAGATTCATGGTCATCGTGCTTCTTTTGTGTCAAAAAGGACAAGGATTTGTAAAACTATGTGACATGGGTATGCCCTACGGGTGCCTGATGTTAACCTACCTAGTACCAACTTGGCAGAGGCCCACACAATCACCTGCTATGGATGGCGAAGCCCAGGAAGGATTCGGGTGACCGAGGCCCATAAGGATGTGACTTCTTGGGGAACACGGCTAGTTGTAGATAGAATTTCAAAGGTCAAACCCTAACTTGTAACCGACTCGACCTAACCCCGAGACCTGGCCTCCCTATATAAAGGCCAGGAGGGCACGACGAGGAGGAGGATCTAGAACCCTAGCATACACCACGCCAGATCCAATCTATGCACCCCTATAACCTTCGGTTCCGCCATCATTCAAGAATAGACAAGCAGGAGTAGGGTTTTCCCCGCCAGGGGCCTAAACCTGGGTAAACCTTGTATCCCCGTGTTGCGAATCTGTTAGTCATTCCGCGATTTCCAGCGTCCCCTCCTTCTCTAAAACCCAAGTCCATAACAATAGGCATTGACGAGTCGAACCCTCGTCAATTGGTGCCGTTTGTGGGAACTAGGGATGTTGATTGTGCGATCGTGACGGCTCCATCCACCGCGATTTTCGACTCCTCTGTTGCGGAGAACCACCTCCTCTTTGGCACCATCGACTTCATCGTCCACTCGCCTGCCACTCGCTAAGACTTCGATTCCGTGGGAGACGGACTCGATATGATGCTTGGGAGCATATGCTTCCAGGTAGGCAAGATCGGCACCATCTGCCTCCCTGAGCAGGTGGCACCCGGCAATCGCACCTGCTTCGTGGGTGTCACCAATCAGTGTCTTGAGCACACCATCGCTAACGAATGATTCCGATGATAGCAGCAACTACAACTCCGAACTCTGTGACCCTCCTATGGAGGAAGGAACCTATGGTTCCGGACCAGAGAGCTGTGGGAGCAACGATATCCCCCACCGCTACATGTGTGCGACCATCATCGATGGTAACGTTGGCAACAGAGCCTAACCAACGGCTCCTCCTACTCATTTGCAAGCTCCTAACTCCGCTAATGGAGTCAATGGACCACCCCCACCGAATCCCAATGGGAACGGGCCGCATGAAGCCGCCAACGACGGCAGTCGCAATCGTCAGGATATCCATCTCAATGACATTCAGTGGGAAAGAGTATGGGAGTCCATGCAAGGTACCAATCCTCTGCCACTCGACACCTCTCACGACATGTTGATGGGCTATCACTAGCTCCTCATAAAGGAGCATAATCGGCAAGTCGAGCAACACAAGGAGCTCGAAGAGCGCAGACAAGCAGCTAATGAGTCAACTGCATGATGAGCCGTGAAACCTTCGATCCGGATTGCGAATATAATATAGCTCTAGTAGACCTAGGTTTATCAAATCCTCGAGAAGCAGAAAGCAAAGTGAGATTACCTTAACGGACCTTCGAGAGTTTTAGAATTCCTATTGCATTTTCACCGGACCAAGAGTTTGCGATCTTCTTGTTGTTGTTGTTGACGATGGAGAGAGAGGGCCTAGGGTCTTCAGTTTTCACCAGTAGCTGTGCAAAACATCTGATGGGAATAATAGATAGTAATAAAGTACTCATGTAATTGTTAGAGCAAGATAATTATATGTGGGCAGTGCATCCACAAATGTTATTGCCTCCACAACCGCTTATGGCAATATCCTACTAGTCTCATCCATGGAAGAAATAGAACTAATGATATGCATAGTGATGTCACCGTTAATCCCAAGTAAGTTCCTCACATACAGCCATACTACCCTTTCTGTCACTAGGGTTCCTATCCTGCAGATCAGTCATTACTCACACTCCCTTGACCTAGATCAATCCTCGGGGTCTTGGGTACCTGACAAGTCCTTAGATTGAGGCAAGAGAGGGTACGACAATCATCAAGTCATACAAACTAATACATGATCCCATCTATGATAAATAACATGCACAAAAGCTACATGGATAGGCTGAAGCCCTTAGCCCAAGGAGAATTACTCACACATAGAGATGAAATCGACAATCAAAAACATTGTAATGGATATCATAGAGTTGATAACAAATAGTCTTACAATGTTGCCAATTGGAGATGAGATCTACTATTACAAGTGGTGGAAGATGGCTATGGTAGTGGAGAAGGGTTTAGAGGTTTAGATCTAGATCTATTCCTCCGGCGTGGCGGCAGGGAGAGTTAAGGATGAAAGAAGCGATGTTGTGTAGTCGGGGGCTGTTTCTTGTCGCCTTAAGACTCTTTATATAGGGGTCCCTTCACGAAAGTTTTTCTGTTTGACCTAAGGAGGTCGGTGCAAACTATACGGACGCAACTATATGGCGGCGGGCCGTATAGTTGGTCGTTAAACTTGCAGTTGCCTCCTCATGGCTCCTGGTTTCTTTGTCATGTTGGAAATCTCGTATCTTTGGCATTTATGTAGTGATTCCCATCATAATATGTCATTATCTGTGCAGGGAAAAATAGCAAGAAAGGATTGCATACCCCTCTGATCATTAGGAATTAGTGGCAGGAAATAGAGACATATTTCATCAAATATGTGAATAATATCTAGTTTAAATGCGGATGTGGATGGCTATATTTCACAGCCATCAAGCCGCTCTCTCCTCCGCCGTCGGATCCTCCTCAAAAGGCTATGATGGCCAAAAGCATCGCTCCCGGCTGGAGCGCATGGACCCTGTTGCTAGACGTGAGGCCACCAAGGCACTCGACCTATCATTCATGTCGATGGACTCGTAGGGAAACATCATGGCCAAAACACCGCAGGTCGCGGTCATGCCGGCCACTACATACCTGGCAGCAAACCCGCCACCGACTGGGGATCCCAGACACACAATCTACAAACCTGCGATTGCAGGACTTAGGCTCTTGGGAGCAGCGTTACTTAGAGAGATGACCCTGGAGCCGAAGAAAAAGGCTGCGGTAATAAAATTCACAAGGATTCGCACACCCTCATCCGATGAGGATGGCATGACCTGTCGCGGCGATGCCGCAGCCCGCGACGAAGGAGCCGCAACTATGACGCCCATGACAAGCTCACGCAGCGCAAGATCAACAAATCACCCACAAAACGTGCGTGCTCCACAGAGTTTGAGGACGAAGATACGGAGCTATGCAGCGCTAGATGCTTAAGCAGAGCCATACGACAATCTCGGATGCCCAAGGGATTCAAGCTCCCATCGTACAACCCCAAGTTCGACAAACTATAGGAGCCAGAGATCTGGCTAGATGACCACATCCTGTCGGTCAAGCTACATGGTGGAAGCAAGAACACGGCCATGCAGTGCCTTCAGCTGCAGCTGAAGGGCGCAGCCCGGGCCTGGCTCAATAATCTGCCATCTGGGTCCATCCGCAGTTGGGAGGAGCTAGTCTACATCTTCATCCGCAACTTCAAAGGCGCCTGCAAAAGGACCGCCTCCATCAAAGAACTGTGTGCCTATTGTCAGTGATCAAACGAGTCGATCCGCTCTTACGTGCAGCGCTGGTCTATCATCAAGAACTCTGTCGAGAACATCTCGGAAGAGAGGGCAATTGATGCCTTCAATGGCAGCATGAAGCGCCATGAACTTAGAGAGGATATGAGCCGGATCAAGCCCAAAACCATCGACTACCTGATGTACATCGCCAACCGATGGGCGGACGGTGAGTACGCCGTCAATTGAACCCGTTCGGATGACGAAGACGATCTCGACCGCAGGCGTGATCACCGAGGAAAGCGAAGAGTGCGCGTCTACGACGATCATGAAGAGATCGACATGGTCGTGGCTGGCTACGCCGAGCGCCGTGACGATGGAAACTGCAGCAGCGGCTATCGGAGCGATGGCTATCGTGACACTGGGAAACCCGCTCAGTCGTGGCAACGCCGCAATCGAGATGATGAGCCCTCCGCATTCGACAAACCGTCAGGTCCTTGCACCATCCACTTCTACATCGACAAGCAGGATGGCAAGAGGAAGGCTAACCATCTGCTTAAGGATTGCAGGGAGTTCCAAAAGCTCCATGAAGGATATGCCCAGATGCGGTGCGAGGCGGTGAATCAGGGGTTCGTCCCTGCCCTAGGAGCCGTCACATTAGGCGCACCACCTTCGCCACACGGAGCACCCATGAAGCATGCGGCTATGCTGGCCCAGAACAACGGAGCAAAGCCATACCCATGATTGTTGGAGGCCATGATGATACAAAAGGGACGTCCATCTAACATGATACAGAAAACAATCACCCACCAGGTAAACTTGGCCATCACCTCTCCTCCTGCCATACCTAAGTACCTCAGTGGCTCGGACTCGTGCATCACCTTCGATTGATCGGATCATAATCGACAAATACCTCGCCCAGGTCACTCTACCTTGGTGCTTGAGGCTCAGATCGGCGGATTTGAAACAAGTCACGTCTTCATTGACAGCAGCAGCGGTATCAATCTGATGTTCGCCAGCACACTCGCAGCTATGCGGATCCCGCTATGCAGCCTGGAGGCATCAGACACGACCCTCCATGGCATTGTCCCAGGGAAAGGAGTGTACCCCCTAGGCAAAATATGGCTCGATGTCATCTTTGGCACCCCTAAGAACTTCAGGCGAGAGCAGATCGAGTTCGAGGTGGTGTACTGGCCCTCGCAATGCCACGCCATCCTCGGGTGTGTGGCATTCGCAAGATTCTTGGAAGTGTCGCACTACGCGTACCTTCTTGTGAAAATTCCACGACCTAATGGTTTCATCATCGTCCCAGGAAGCTTCACAAAGTCTGACAGTTGCGATAGAGACTTTAACAGAATCTCCCAGTCTTCGGCATGCAGGAGGAGCTCGCAAGGTTGAAGGAGTTGACAGACAACATTCTGCCCCCGTCGCCAAGCAAAACACACCCGATATGTTATTCGAGTCCAAATTCAACACCAAGGCGGTGTAGGTCCACCCGACAGACCCCGCCAAGACGGCTCTGATCGCCAAAAAACTGAGTTCCGCATAGGAACTCGCACTCGTTGAATTCCTCTATGAGCGCTAGGAAACCTTCGCCTGGTGTCCTATGGACATGCCAGGAATTCCTAGGGAATTCGCCGAGCATGCACTCAATGTCTATCCGGATGTGAGACTGGTCAAGCAGAGGATGCGTCGACTATCCGAGGGAAGAGCTGAAGCAATTGGCACCGAAGTCAACAGTCTCCTCGATGCTAACTTCATAAGGGAGATCAAGGAAAGCACCTCGGTAGCTAACCCTATGATGGTACCTAAGAAGGACACGGACATCCTGCGGATGTGCGTGGATTTTATGGCGCTTAACAAGCATTTCCCAAAGGATCACTTTCCCCTAATGCGGATCGATCAAATCATCGACTCCACCGCGGGATGCGAGCGGCTCTCATTTCTCGATGCCTACTCAGGCTACCACCAAATTCGGCTAAAGGTCGAAAATCAGGAGAAGACGGCCTTCATCATGCCATTTGGGGTCTTCTGTTACAACACAATGCCCTTCGGGCTCAAGAACGTAGGCGCGACCTATCAAAGGTGCATGCAAGCATGCCTGAAGAGCCAAATTGGTCACAACATCCAAGTCTATGTTGACGACATAGTAGTCAAGACCAAGGAAAGACAAACACTGTCGACGACATCCGCGAGATGTTCGACGACCTTGATCGATATAGGATCAAGATGAACCCATAAAAGTGCGCCTTCGGCGTCCCATCCAGGCAATTTCTCGGGTACTTCATATCCGAGAGAGGCACCAAAGCCAACCCAAAGAAAATTAAGGCTATATTAGCCATGGAGAAGCCGAAGAACGTCAAAGGATTTCAGCAACTAGCTGGGCGGATCGCGGTGCTCAGTAGGTTCATTAGCCGCATGGGTGAAAAGTCTCTCCCCATATTCCAATTGCTCTGCAAAGCCGACAAATTTTAGTGGACGGCTGAAGCTGATGATGCATTCGAAGACCTCAAGCGCTTACTCTCTATATCCTTTGTACTGGTTACGCCAACGGAGAGAGAGCCCATGCTTCTCTATATTGTTGCAACGCATCAAGTGGCTAGCATGGCCCTTGTGGTCGAGCGACCCAAAGACGGCAAAATTCACGGGGTATAGCGCCTAATATATTACTTCAGCGAGGTACTGATGCCTACAAAGCAAAGGTATCCCCATTACCAAAAGCTTGCCTATGGCGTATTCATGACTGCTACGCGTCGACTGCGACATTACTTCCAAGAGCATCAGATCATGGTCATTAACGACGTGCCACTATCACACATTCTCAACAACCCCGAAGCTATGGGACAAGTAGCCCTATGGGGCATCGAGCTGTCCCCACGGGATATCATCTACGAGCGTCGCACCGCCATCAAGTCACAGGTGCTTCCCGACTTCTTCATCCACTGGATGGGGCTCCAACTCCCGGATACTCCAGACATGTCCCAGCTCTGGACGATGCACTTCAACGGCTCCAAACGCGACGTCGGAGGCGGAGCCGGAGTAATCTTGACATCCCCACAAGGGGACAAGATGACTTATGTGTTATGGATGAAATTCCGTGCATCTAACAACGAGGCCAAATACGAGGCACTGCTCCATGGCATGCGGATGGCCGAAGTCTGCGCTGCCACATGGTTGGTCATCTACGGCGAATCCAATCTCGTCGTCCAGTAGACGATGAACCAGCGCGACGCCATCAGCGATAACATGATCGCCTACCGTGACCTCTACAATGCACTCAAAGGAGACTTTGACGGCTGCGAGCTTTGGCATGTTGGCCGGGAGAGCAACGAAGAGTCCGACAAGCTTGCCAATATCGGCTCCACATGCATCCCGGTACCGTCGGGCGTGTTCCTCGAACAAATCTACGAGCGCTCCATCAAGCACAAAACTGCCAAGAGCACAAGCGAAGCCCCGGGACACTCGGGGGATGCGCCACCCGAAAAAATGGAGGAAGCTGAAGAACTAGAGACGGATGTTGAACTGGCGAGCCTCATGTAGGTTCTACCAATCGAGCAGACATGGACTCAACCATGCGTCAGGTACCTGCTCAGCAAACAACTGCCCAAAGACCCGACTGATGCCAGGCATATCGCTCGCCGATCAAAAGCCTTCACTATCATCAATGGCGAACTGTACAAGCGAAGCATCTCAGGGTACTCCAGGAATGCATCACCAACAGTGACGGGAAAAACATCCTCCTCGACATCCACTAAGGCATTTGCGGCCACCACGTCGGCAGCCGCGCCCTAGTCGCCAAGGCTCTATGAGCTGGCTTCTACTGACCAACTGCGATGCGTGACGCCAAGGACATCGTCGAAAAATGCAATGCTTTCCAAAGGTTTACACACAAACCACACGCACCAGGCTCAGAGCTACAGCCCATCCTGCTGGCCTGGCCCTTCGCCCAATGGGGACTCGACATAGTCGGGAAACTACAGAAATCCTCACCTGGAGGACACGTCTTCCTCCTAGTGGAAGTCGAAGTTCACAAAGTGGACCGAAGCCATGCCAGTCACTAACCAAACCGGCACCACTACCGTCAAGTTCTTCCAGTACATTGTCTACAAGTTCGGGGTGCCTCACAGCATAATAACCGACAACGGCACGAACTTCACCTTGAAGGAGTTTCGAGACTTCTATGAAGGACTTGGCATCAACGTCATGTATGCCTATGTGGTGCATTGACCAATGGGCAGGTCTAAAAGGCCAACAGACTTGTCTGCAAATGAATCAAGAAGTGACGGTTGCGCCCACTCGAGCTACCCTCCATCCTCTAGAGTCTACGCACAACGCCAAACAACGCCACCGGCTACACGCCCTTCTTCATGGTGGACGGAGATGAAGCAATGTTGCCTGCCGAGGTACGCTACAAGGCCCCACAGGTCGTCGCTTTCAGCGAAGCAGAATCAACGGCTGCACTCGAAGATGTCATTGAATCACTAGACGAAACCCGTGACATCGCTGCAGCCCGTTTGATAGTGTACCAGCAAAGTCCCCGCAACTACCACAGCAGGTGGCTACGCCCAAGGTCCTTCGTCGAAGGAGACCCTGTCCTGCGACTCAAGCAGAAAGGACACCTGAATCTAGAGTCACCCTGGGAAGGACCCTACTTGGTCACCAAAGTAATCCTAGGTGGCACCTACCTCCTCAAGGATGCCGAGTTCGGAGTATCATACTCCAACCCCAGGAATGCCGCACAGCTGCGACACTTCTACCCTTAGTCGTCTTTACTTTCAATAAGGCTATTCAGCCAGGCTACTCAGCCGAAACCTGTATCCCCCACTATGCGATGAATAAAAGCTAAGTTCCTTAGCCAACATACTTTTTCTCTTATGTATATTTACATTCCTAAATACACTCGGGGGCTTCGCCTCACCCTATGACTTCGTCGACTATTACACTCATGCATCACCCTGAGTAGCTGACCACATCAGGCTAATGAAAAGGACATGCAAAATTCAACAACAAAAAGCACTACATGCAAATACATCTTTACAAACTTTACAAGGGCACAACAAGCCCAATCGAAACTATACAGATATTACATTACTTTGCACAAAACCTGCATGAATAAACTATGCTGAAGCACAACATTCATCTGCTCATCGAATAAGTCCATATGTCCTCGGCATGACGAGCCACTTCAGCATAGTGCGGGCACATATTCCAAGCCATACCATTAGGAGGAACGGGTGTCCCCGCCGCTATTTCAGCCAAATCCATGTCACGACAATGTAGTCGAACAAGTGCCAGCGCCGCCTTTGCACCCGCAACAAGTTGTTGGTGCACAAGGTCCTTCACGACGTCTACGCTTCGTAACTTCCCTAGCATCCCAAAGAAACTAGATGGAGCTACATCTAGGGGAAACATGGCAGCCCAGATAGACGCGAGTGATGACCTCGCACACTTCAAAACCTGAAGCACCTGGTGGACACGTGATACATTGTATCCGGATTACGGTTGTAGTATAGTTCTTTTTCCCTAGAATACTTAGGTTTATCGAATCCTCGGGAAGCAGAAAGCACAGTGAAGTTACTTAAATGGACCTTCGAGAGTTTTAGAATTCCTTTTATGTTTTCACCGGACCAAGATTTTGTGATCTTTTTGTTGTTGTTGACGATGGAGAGAGAGAGGGCCTAGGGTCTTTGGTTTCACTAGTAGCTATGCAAAACATCTGATGGGAATAGAAGATAATAATAAAGTATGCATGTAATTGTTAGAGCAAGATAATTATATGTGGGTAGTGCATCCATAATTGTTATCGCCTCCGCAACCGCTTATAGCTATAATCTACTAGTCTCATCCATAGAAGAAAGAGAACTAATGATATGAATAGTGATGTCACCGTTAATCCCAAGCAAATCCCTCACATACAGCCGTACTACCCCTTCCTTCACTAGGTTCCCAACCTGCAGATCGGTCATCACTCACAGTCCCTATACCTAGATCAATCCTCGGGGTCTTGGGTACCTTACAAGTCCTTAGATTGAGGCAAGAGAGGGTACAATAATCATCATGTCATACAAACTAATACATGATCCCATCTATGATAAATAACATGCACAAAAGCTAAATGGCTTGGCCAAAGCCCTTAGCCCAGGGAGAATTACCCACACATAGAGATGAAATCAACAATCATAAACATTGTAATAGAGATCATAAGATTGATAGCAAATAGTCTTACAATGTCGCCAATTGGAGAAGAGATCTACTATTACAAGTGGTGAAATATGGCTATGGTGGTGGAGAAGGGTTTGGAGATTAGATCTAGATCTATTCCTTTGGCGTGGCGGCTTCTGGTGGCAGGGAGAGTTGAGGTCGAAAAGAAGCACTATTTTCTTGTCGCCTAAAGCCTCTTTATATAGGGGACCCTTGTAAGACCCCACCTTTATAAGGTAAAGGTCCCTGTGATTGCAATGCTAGTCCCTGGATCAAATGCTAGCATCCATAGTTTAAGATGAAGTACACAGATACAAAGGTCTTTATTACATCATCATTCTAGAGATAAACATAGTCTTTTACAACTCCATAGCCAAAGGCTAGTACAAGAGTTCATAACATAAGTAAATAAAGTAAAGTCTTCATCTTCATGTGCCATACGCAAGCATGTTGAGTGTAGACTCATAACCCTAATCCTCATCGGAATAACCTGCAACATCATAAGTTATAGCCACAATGGGTCAATACAATTGGAATTGTATTGGCAAGTGATACCATAGTAGAATAGTAGTATCTAACATCTATATGAATTTGGCTAGTGTAGCTTAGGCTTTCTTTGCTCAAAATAGGTTTTTCCTATCAGTTGAAAAACACTAAGTTTTTGTTTGACAAAAACTCCCAAGGAACCACCAATAGACATTGGTGAACCTTTACCCTTGTTCAACCACAAGTTTTAACTTAGAAATTGGGATGAGGAGATCCTTGATAGCTTTGATGTCTTGATCTTCAAATTGTCCGTTGCCGAGGACACGGCTAGGTACTTAGGTTCTATCCTCTCGAGAGGTGGTGCACTTTTCCCACAAGACTCCACATGCATCGAGACAAGACCTTTCAGAAGCCTTCCCTTAGACCACCATGGACATGTTCCATCCTATCACCCTACCACCAACTGTCCATCTGGCTAAGTTATTGCAACCTATATGATCAAGGCAAAGTCCATATGCCATGTGGTTGCACTAGAAGCTTCTAAACACTAAGTATCTCAAATCCCTTTCTTCCTGGGTGGCTTTCCACAAGTGTGATACACAAGGTAAACCATAGACATGGGCCTTGTGTAACCACTCAACACAAACCATCATACCATTCCACCCAGGTGATTCATTTACTTAGTTGTTTTATTAAGAAAAAACACAAGTCAAAAGACTTAGCAAAATTTCCATAGCATGAATATATTCCACCCTTGTTTCCTACTAGCTAGGCTAAGAATGATAACATAGCAAGTGTATTAACTTAGAGAAAATTCTACGAAGACTACAACTACTAGGATTTCCCAAGGCATAGCATATAGATACTTAGTAAAAATTCCATGAAAGCCCTACTGAAAATATCACTAGTGCATAATCAAATGAATAGGACAAAATACATGAAGCACCACTTGCCTTGGTAGTTGGGGGAGTAGCAACAATCCTCACAATCACAATCACCACTAGCACCAAAATCTACACATAAAATAATAGCACCAAATTCACATTCAAATAATCAAGCAAAAATATATATGAATGCATGCAAATGCAATGGAATGAATTTTCTACACTAAATTATTCAAAAAAAACAGTACTGAACACAAAACCATCTACTTATAGTCTAAATAAACTTAAATTTGCTTTAAAATCATTTTCCAAATAATTTATATAGCCAAAATAAGCCTATATTTGATTCTGCACAAAATCCCATTTTTACAGAAGAAAAATACAAATTTAAGCCCACAGTAGTATAGTATTTAATTTTATGAATCCATTTATATCTTATTTGCATTTTTGGACAAACAGAACAAAAGTTATGAATTTTTTAAACTCAAACATCTAATAGATCAATTTCTGTTTTTAAAATAACAGCCAAGCCACGTGTTTGTTTCTAATTAGCTGGTACCACTTCGTCTGGATCGAGCAACGTGGAGTGTTGGATCTAAATGAAATCGCACGGCACAGATCACGCGTACCGTTTCTTTTAAGTGATTCTATCCTATCCACCAGATCTGCATCTAACGGCTCATAGCGCCTTGACCAGGAACTGGCGGCGCTGGCTGGCGATGCACGGCGGCGGCGCTTGGGCGACGATGGTTCGGCGGTTCTAGGAAACAAGCGGAGGGAAGGAGGGGCTCACCGGGTTCGCAGGAGCGTGATGGAGCTCAACGTGATCTCAGCTGGCGAAGGGGCGCATGAGGTTGCTTGAAGATTTCTCGTTGGAGCTGGCGTCGGCGCCGGGAACGTTCGGGTGTTGTCGTCGGCGATGCTCTAGGGCACGGGAAGACAGGCAAGAGGCAGCGTTAGACGCGCACGGGGACGGTGAATGTACGAGTGTCAACCAGAGAGAAGGGGGAGGGCTAGCTTTAACGTAGTTGCTCGCCAGAGTAGAGCTTGTCGTCAGGCACGTGCGGTTGTCGATGAAGGCGATGCTACAAGCCATCAAAAGGGAGACCACAAGCAGTGTTAGATGAGCGGGAGTGTGGCGAACACGATAGAAAGCACTAGAGGGCGAGGGACGGATAGTTCTCACCGGAATCGATCATCGGAGAGTCTCGGTACCATGGCGAAGTGAGCTCGTGTGTGGGCAGCCTGGGGGCTCTCTTCGGGTGTGGCGTGAGGGGAAAAGAGCGGACGGAGGAGGGGGTTAAGTAGAGGGGATCGGGGGAGGAATTTACTCACCGAATCAATGTAATTAAGCGCGGCATCAGTGGGGAAAACGGCAGCGGCGAGGTGGTCGTCGGCTTTGATTGAGGAAGAAGGGGTGACGTGGCTGTGGGGTCCAGTCGTCAGCGAGTCGGTGCATGTGTGCAGGGTAGGAAATGAGGGAAGAGGGGGAAACGGCTCGGGTGGGCTCGTGGTCCTGTTCTGGAGCTGGGCTAGAATAGCTGGCGCCTGTTTTTATTTTTTCTCTTTGTTTTCTTTTTCTATTTGATTTTTCAGGAATGGTTTTGAAACCTTTTTCAAGTTTGTTTGAATTCAAATTTTCGCTAGGTTTTTATATAGTTAACCTTGCACTCTAAAGTGTAACAAACACACTTGTCCACTCAAATTCACCTTGGCCCTTTGAAAAATAAAATAAAACCAAGTAACATATAATTAATAAAATAGGCATAATAATGGTTTTATTTGGATTTTGATTTGAAACTTTTTGTGCAAGACAAATATGACATGATAATATGAATGCAATGCATGCTTTTGTAATTCATGAATTTTGGGATGTTACAAATCTAACCCCCTTAAGATGAATCTTGACCTCGAGATTCGGATTGGCTAGCAAATAGGTGAGGGTGATATTTTCGAAGGTCATCTTCTCTTTACCAAGTTGCCTCCTCTTCGGAATGATGGTTTCACTGAACTTTGCAGAATTTGATAATCTTAGTCTGAGTAACTCTTTCTGCAGTCTCAAGAATCTTGATAGCTTTCTCTTCATAGGTGAGATCACTTTCTAACCGAAGCCATGCCAGTCACTAACAAAACCGGAACCACTACCGTCAAGTTCTTCCATTCCATTGTCTACAGGTTCGGAGCACCTCACAGCATAATAACCGACAACGGCACAAACTTCACCTTGAAGGAGTTTCGAGACTTCTATGAAGGACTTGGCATCAACGTCATGTACGCCTCTGTGGTGCATCCGTAGACCAATGGGCAGGTCTAAAAGGCCAACGACCTCGTCTGCAAATGAATCAAGAAGCGACGGTTGCACCCACTCGAGCTACCCTCCATCCTCTAGAGTCTACGCACAACGCCAAACAGCGACACCGGCTAAACGCCCTTCTTCATGGTGGACGGAGACAAAGCAATGTTGCCCGCCGAGGTACGCTACAAGGCCCCACGAGCCGTCGCTTTCAGCAAAGCGGAATCAACGGCTGCCCTCGAAGATGTCGTTGAATCATTAGACGAAACCCGCGATATCGCTGCAGCCCGTTCGATGGTGTACCAGCAAAGTCACCGCAACTACCATAGCAGGTGTCTACGCCCAAGGTCATTCGTCGAAGGAGACCTTGTCCTGCAAGTCAAGCAAAAAGGGCACCTGAATCTAGAGTCACCCTGGGAAGGACCCTACATGGTCACCGAAGTAATCCTAGGTGGCACCTACCTCCTCAAGGATGTCGATTTTGGAGTAGCATACTCCAACCCCTGGAATGTCGCACAACTGCGACGCTTCTACCCTTAGTCGTCTTTACTTTCAAAAAGGCTATTCAGCCAAGCTACTCAGCCGAAACCTATATCCCCCACTATGCGATGAATAAAAGCTAAGTTCCTTAGCCAACATACTTTTTCTCTTATGTATATTTACATTCCTAAATACACTCGGGGGATTTGCATCACCCTATTACTTCGTCGACTGTAACACTCATGCATCACCTTGAGTAGCTGACCACGTCAGGCTAATGAAAAGGACATGAAAAAATTAACAACAAAAGACACTACATGCAAATACATCTTTACAAACTTTACAAGGGCACAACAAGCCCAATCGAAACTATACAAATATTACATTACTTTGCACGAAACCTCCAGGAATAAACTACGCTGAAGCACAACATTCATATGCTCATCGAATAAGTCCATATGTCCTCGACATGGCGAGCCACTGCAGCATAGTGCGGGCGCATATTCCAAGTCATACCATCAAGAGGAATGGGTGTCCCCGCCGCTATTTCGGCCAAATCCATGTCACGATGATGTAGCCGAACAAGCGCCAGTTCTGCCTTCGCACCCGCAACAAGTTGTTGGTGCACAAGATCCTTCACGGCGTCTACGCTTTGGAACTTCCCTAGCAGCCCAAAGAAACTGGATGGAGCTACATCTAGGGGAAACATGGAAGCCTAGATAGACACGAGTGACGACCTCGCACACTTCAAAACCTGAAGCACCTGGTGGACACGTGATACCTTGGATCCGGATTACGGTTGTAGTATAGTTCTTTTTCCCTAGAATACCTAGGTTTATCGAATCCTCGGGAAGCAGAAAGCAAAGTGAAGTTACTTAAATGGACCTTTGAGAGTTTTATAATTCCTTCTATGTTTTCATCGAACCAAGATTTTGTGATATTTTTGCTGTTGTTGACGATGGAGAGAGGGAGAGGGCCTAGGGTCTTTGGTTTCACTAGTAGCTATGCAAAACATCCGATGGGAATAAAAGATAATAATAAAGTATGCATGTAATTGTTAGAGCAAGATAATTATATGTGGGAAGTGCATCCATAATTGTTATCGCCTCCGCAACCGATTATAGCAATAACCTACTAGTATCATCCATAGAAGAAAGAGAACTAATGATATGAATAGTGATGTCACCGTTAATCCCAAGCAAATCCCTCACATACAGCCGTACTACCCCTTCCGTCACTAGGTTCCCAACCTGCAGATCAGTCATCACTCACAGTCCCTATACCTGGATCAATCCTCGGGGTCTTGGGTACCTGACAAGTCCTTAGATTGAGGCAAGAGAAGGTACAATAATAATCATGTCATACAAACTAATACATGATCCCATCTATGATAAATAACATGCACAAAAGCTACATGGCTTGGCCAAAGCCCTTAGCCCAGGGAGAATTACCCACACAAAGAGATGAAATCAACAATCATAAACATTGAATACATATCATAAGATTGATAGAAAAATAGTCTTACAATGTCGCAAATTGGAGAAGAGATCTACTATTACAAGTGGTGAAATATGGCTATGGTGGTGGAGAAGGGTTTGGAGATTAGATCTAGATCTATTCCTTCGGCATGGCGGCTTCTGGTGGCAAGGAGAGTTGAGGTCGAAAAGAGGCACTGTTTTCTTGTCGCCCAAAGCCTCTTTATATAGGGGTCCCTTGTAAGACCCCACCTTTATAAGCTAAAGGTCCCTATGATTACAATGCTAGTCACTGGATCCAATTCTAGCATCCACAGTTTAAGATGAAGTACATAGATACAAAGGTCTTTATTACATCGTCATTCCAGAGATAAACATAGTCTTTTACAACTCCATAGCCAAAGGCTAGTACAAGAGTTCATAACATAAGTAAATAAAGTAAAGTCTTCATCTTCATGTGCCATAGGAAAGCATGTTGAGTGTAGACTCATAACCCTAATCCTCATCAGAATAACCTGCAACATCATAAGTTATAGCCACATTGGGTCAATACATTTGGAATTGTATTGGCAAGTGATACCATAGTAGAATAGAAGTATCTAACATCTATATGAATTTGGCTAAGTGTAGCTTAGGCTTGCTTTGCTCAATTATAGGTTTTTCCTATCAGTTGAGAAACACTAAGTTTTTGTTTGACAAAAACTCCCAAGGAACCACCAATAGACATTGGTGAACCTTTACCCTTGTTCAGCCACTTTAACTTAGAAATTGGGATGAGGAGATCCTTGATAGCTTCAATGTCTTGATGCTCAAATTGTCCATTTCCGGGGATATGGCTAAGTACTTAGGTTTTACCCTCTCGAGAGGTGGTGCACTTTCCCCACAAGACTCGACATGCATCGAGACGAGACCTTTCAGAAGCCTTCCCTTAGACCACCATGGACGCGTTCCATCCTATCACCCTACCACCAACTGTCCATCTGGCTAAGTTATTGCAACCTATATGATTAAGGCAAAGCCCATATGCCATGTGGTTGCACTAGAAGCTTATAAACACTAAGTATCTCAAATCCCTTTCTTCCTGGGTGGCTTTCCACAAATGTGATACAGAAGGTAAACCATAGACATGGGCCTTGTGTAACCACTCAACACAAACCATCATACTATTCCACCCAGGTGATTCATTTACTTAGTTGTTTTATTAAGCAAAAACGCAAGTCAAAAGACTTAGCAAAATTTCCATAGCATGAATATATTCCACCCTTGTTTGCTACTAGCTATTCTAAGCATGATAACATAGCAAGTATCTTAACTTACAGAAAATTATACTAAGACTACAACTACTAGGATTTCCCAAGGCATAGCATATAGATACTTAGTAAAAATTCCATGCAAGCCCTACTCAAAATATCACTAGTGCATAGTCAAATTAATAGGAAAAAATACATGAAGCGCCACTTGCCTTGGTAGTTGGGGGAGTAGCAACAATCCTCACAATCAATATCACCACTAGCACCAAAATCTACACATAAAATAATAGCACCAAATTCACATTCAAATAATCAAGCAAAAATATATATGAATGCATGCAAATGCAATGGAATGAATTTTCTACACTAAACTATTCAAAAAAAACAGTACTAAACACAAAACCATCTCTTTATAGTCTAAATAAACTTAAATTTGCTTTAAAATCATTTTCCAAATAATTTATATAGCCAAAATAAGCCTATATTTGATTCTGCACAAAGTCCCATTTTAAATAAGCAAAATACAAATTTAAGCCCACAGTAGTGTAGTATTTAATTTTCTGAATCCATTGATATCTTATTTGCATTTTTTGTACAAACAGAACAAAAGTTATGAATTTTTCAAACTCAAACATCTATTAGATCAATTTCTGTTTTTAAAATAACAGCCAGGCCACGTGTCTGTTTCTAATTGGCTGGTACCACTTCATATGGATCGAGCAACATGGAGCATTGGATCTAAATGAAATCGCACGGCACAGATCATGCATACCGTTTTGTTTAAGTGATTCTATCCTATCCACCAGATCTGCATCTAACGGCTCATGGCGCCTTGACCAGGAACTGGCGACGCACGGCGACGGCGCTCAGGCAACGATGGTCCGGCGGTTCTAGGAAGCGAGCGGAGGGAAGGAGGGGCTCACCAGGTTCGCAGGAGCGTGACGAAGCTCAACGTGATCACAGCTGGTGAAGGGGCGCACGAGGTTGCTGGGGATTTCTCGTCAGAGCTGGCGTCAGCTTTGGGCACATTCGGGTCTTGTTGTCGGCGACACTACAGGACACGGGAAGACAGGCAAGAGGCGGCGTTAGACGCGTATGGGGACGGTGAGTGTACGAGTGTCAACCAGAGAGAAGGGGGAGGGCTAGGTTTACCGTAGTTGCTCGCCGGAGTAGAGCTTGTCGTCAGGCACGCGCGGTCGTCGACTAAGGCGACGCTACAATCCATCAAAAGGGAGCCCGCAAGCAGTGTTAGATGCGCGGGAGTGTGGCGAACACGATAGCAAGAACTAGAGGGCGAGGGACGGATAGTTCTCACCAGAATCGATCATCGGAGAGGCTCGGTACCGCGGCGAAGTGAGCTCGTGTGTGGGCAGCCTGGGGGCTCTCTGCGGGTGTGGCGTGAGGGGAAAAGAGCGGACGGAGGAGGGGGTTAAGTAGAGGGGATCGGGGGAGGAATTTACTCGCAGAATCAATGTAATTAAGCGTGGCATTAGTGGGGAAAACGGCAGCGGCGAGGTGGTCGTCGGCGTTGATTGAGGAAGAAGGGGTGACGTGGCTGCGGGGTCCAGTCGTCAGCGAGTGTTTGTGTCTTGTGAGGTAGGAAAGCGAGGAAGAGAGGAAGCGGCCAGGTGGGCTCATGGGCCTGATGCGAGCTGGGCGAATAGGCGCCCTATTTTTATTTGTTTTCTCTTTGTTTTTCTTTTTCTATTTGATTTTTCTGGAATGGTTTTGAAACCTTTTTCAAGTTTTTTTGAATTCATATTTTCGCTAGGTTTTTATACAGTGAACCTTGCACTCTAAAGTGTGACAAACACACTTGTCCACTCAAATTCACCTTGGCCCTTTGAAAAATAAAATAAAACCAAGTCACATATAATTAATAAAATAGGCATAATAATGGTTTTATTTGGATTTTTGATTTGAAACTTTTTGTGCAAGACAAATATGACATGATAATATGAATGCATGCTTTTGTAATTCATGAATTTTGGGATGTTACAAATCTAACCCCCTTAAAATGAATCTTGCCCTCGAGATTCGGATTGGCTAGCAAATAGGTGAGGTGATCTTTCCGAAGGTCATCTTCTCTTTCCCAAGTTGCCTCCTCTTCGGAATGATGGTTCCACTGAACTTTGCAAAATTTGATAATCTTAGTCCAAGTAACTCTTTCTGCAGTCTCAATAATCTTGATAGGTTTATCTTCATAGTTGAGATCACTTTCTAACCCAACCTCTTCCAAAGGTATAGTATCCTTCAAAGAAGTTTCTTCCATCTCCAGATGGCATTTCTTCAACTGACTTACATGAAAGACATTGTGAACTGCTGACAGTGATTCACTAAATTCAATCTCATAAGCCACTTCTCCTTTGCGGCTCAAAATCTTGAATGGTCCAACGTATCTTGGTGCCAATTTTCCTTTTGGCTCCAAATGTCTTCACACCACGAAGTGGTGAGACTCTAAGATATGCTCTATCACCTACCTCATAGGTGACTTCTCTACACTTTGGATCTCCGTAGCTCTTCTGTCGGGACTGTGCTATCTTCAATCTGTCCTTTACCAATTTGACTTCCTCTTCAGCTTCCTTGATCAATTATGGTCCGAACAAATTTCTTTCTCCAACACCACTCCATAGCAATGGTGTAGTACCTTTCCTTCCATAGAGAAATTCAAACGGTGCTATCTCAATGCTGGTTTGGTAGTTGTTATTGTAAGGGAATTCTGCATAAGGCATACTTTCATCCCAACTAGCACCATAGTCTAGGGCACATGCCCTCAACATATCCTCCAAAATCTGATTGGTCCTTTCTGTCTTTCCATCAGTCTGGGGGTGAAAAGTTGTGTTGAACTCTAACCTTGTTCCTAGTTATTCATGCAGTTGTTGCCAAAAATGCGAGGTGAACTGAGTTCCTCTATTAGACACAATACTCTTGGGTACTCCATGCAGACAAACAATCTTGTTCATATAGATCTTGGATAATTTAGCACTTGTATAGGTTGTCTTCACAAGTATGAAATGAGCCACTTTAGTTAGGCGATCTACAACAACCCAAATAGAATCATATCCAGATCTAGTCCTTGGTAGTCCGGTGATGAAATCCATACCAATCTTGTCCCACTTCCAATTAGGAATAGGTAGTGGTTGCAATAATCCTGCCGGTTTCTGATGTTCTGCTTTCACTCGACTACACACATCACATAAGGCAATATGTTCTGCGATGTCCTTCTTGAGATTATTCCACCAGAATTTTTCCTTCACATCCATGTACATTTTGGTGTTACCTGGATGAATGGAATATGGTGAGTTGTGTGCTTCTTGTAGAATCAGTTTCCGAAGCTCCGAGCTTGCGGAATGCAGATACGTTTTCCATACCATAAAGTACCATATTCGTCTTCATGGAATCCTTTAGCTTTTCCTTTGCTAATTTTACCCTTTATCTCTTCAATTTCCTTGTCCAACTTTTGGGATTCTTTGATCTTGTCCAACAATGTGGGTTGAACATCCAATGACATGAGATGTCCTTTAGGTACTATCTCCAATCTGAGATCTTTGAATTGGGTACACAGATCATCTGGCAATTCTCCCTTAGTAAGGCCATTCACATAAACCTTACGGCTTAAAGCATCTGCTACAACATTTGCTTTACCGGGGTGGTATTGCAAACTCAAGTCATAGTCCTTGATGAGCTCAAGCCATCTTCTTTGTCTCATATTGATTTCCTTCTGGGTGAAGATATACTTCAAACTTTCGTGATCCGTGAACACCTCACATCGTTTTCCCAAAAGATAATGTCTCCATGTCTTGAGTGCATGGAAAACAGAGGCTAACTCTAAATCATGAGTTAGGATAATTCACTTCATGAGTTTTGAGTTGTCTCGAGGCATAAGCCACAACTTTCCCTTCTTGCATCAAACTCTTCCTAATCCTTGGTGAGATGCATCACAATAAACTTGGAAATCCTTCTCCAAATCTGGCAGACATAAGACTGGTGCTGACACTAGTCTCTTCTTCAATTCCTGGAAACTGACTTCACAACCTTCAGTCCAGTCAAACTTCTTATCTTTCTTAAGTAACTCTGGCATGGGCTTAGCTACCTTTGAGAAATTCCCAATGAATCTTCTATAGTACCCTGCCAAGCCTAGGAAACTGCAGACTTCTTTCACTGACTTGGGAGATTCCCACTCAGCTACAGCTGACACCTTTGCAGGATCGACAGCTATACCATCTCCTGACACAATATGTCCGAGAAATCCCACTTCATTCAACCAGAATTCACACTTGCTGAACTTGGCATACAGCTTGTGCTCCCTGAGCTTCTCAAGTATCAAACGTAAATGTTCTTCATGCTCTTCTTTGCTCTTGGAATAGATCAAAATGTCGTCGATGAATACGACAACAAAATTGTCAAGAAACTCCATGAACACCTTGTTCATCATATTCATGAAGTATGCTAGTGCATTTTTCAAACCAAATGGCATCACGGTGTACTCATACAATCCATACCTAGTGGTGAAAGTAGTCTTAGGTATGTCTTGCTCTCTAATCTTTAGTTGAAAGTAGCATGATCGGATATCAATCTTTGAGAACACACGGGCTCCTTCTAGCTGATCAAATAGATCGTTGATTCTAGGAAAAGGATACTTGTTCTTTATAGTCACCTCATTGAGTGAACGGTAATCTATGCATAACCTTTGGCTTCTATCCTTCTTCTCAACAAATAGAACTGGTGCACCCCAAGATGAGGAACTTGGTTGAATAAATCCTTTCTGCAACTATTCTCCAAGCTATTTCTTGAGTTCTTTCAACTCATCAACTGACATATTGTAGGGTCTCTTTGCTATTGGTCCTGATCCTGGCAGTAAGTCAATCTGAAACTCTACATCTCTATCCGGTGGCATTCCAGGCAATTCCTCTGGAAACACATCCGGATACTCTTTCATAATTAGCACACTGTCTATGTTAACCCCCTTAAGAGAATTTAGCTTACTCCCTTTAGATTCAAAGTTAGACTTGAACCTAATCCGTTTCTTGTCCGGGGTTGTGAGTGTAACAGTACGATTGGCACAATCTAATACTCCCTCATATTTAGTCATCCAATCCATGCCCAAAATAACATCCAATCCTTGGGAATCTAAGATTATCAAACTAACTGGAAACTTATACTTTCCAAATTCTATCACTAGATCATGACATCCAAAATTCACCATCATCTCTCCACCGGGAGAGCTTACTTTTATAGGACACCCGATAGTTTCAGTTGGAAGTCCATTTTTATCAACAAATTCTCTTGATATGAATGAATGTGATGCGCCGGTATCAAAAAGAACAAGTGCTGGAAAAGAATTAAGCTTGAACTTACCAGCCACAGCGTCAGACTCTTCATAAATTTCTTCCATATTGATGTGGTTCACTTGTCCTTTCTGGAAAGGGTTGGGTTTGTTGGCTCCTTCAACTTTCTTTTCTGGGCATTCATTTGCATAGTGCCTAGTTTTGTTGCATTTGAAGCACTCAACCTGACTGGTGTCTCTTTTTGCAGGCTGACTCCCATTACCGCTTCCACTGTGGTGGCTCTTGTGTCCACTCTTGTGGTTCTTATACTTGTCATTATCATGGCTGCGGTGGTGCTTGTTTTCATGGTGACGGTTATGGTTGTGGTGGCTGTTATACTTCCTATGCTTGTGGAATCCAGAACCTCCACTATCATCATTATGGGAACGCTTGTGAGACGATCCCGAGCTGTGCTTATCAAAGTTATGCTTCCTCTTCCTACCCTCAACCTGTTTCATCTTGTTTTCCAAGATGGTTGCCTTGTCACAAAGTGATTGATATGTTGGGACATAGGCAACAGATAGCTGCAGGTTCAATTCATCATTCAATCCTTCGAGGAACTTCTCCTTCTTCTTGGCATCCGTATCAACCTCATCCGGTGCATAGCGCGCCAGATTGTTGAACTCCTCAATATACTCAGCCACACTGCGGTGACGCTGTTTCAGATTTTGGAACTCTTTCTTCTTCAAGTTCATCACCCCTGATGACCATGTCGCATCCTCAAGGTGAGTGGTGATCTGAAAGTTATCTCACCAGGTTGCTGCTGGTCCTTCAAGCAGATGTGTTGCGAATCTGACCTTTTCTTCATCGATGCAGCCAACAGTGACTAGGTCTTTGTTCATGGAACATAACCAGTCATTGGCTACCATTGGATCAGTTGTTCCCGAGAACTTGGCTGGCCTCAACCTTAGAAACCTGGTGGGCATTTCAAAAGTTGGTGGGTTGTTGGGATTGTTGTTGTTGTTATTGTTCTGGTTCTGATTCTGATTAGCCATGAATTAGGTCATCATCTGCATCAGTTGAGTTTGAGCTGTCATCAACTGTTGCATCTCGGGATTGACATTATTGTTGTTGTTGGTTGGGTTGGGATTGGCACGACGGGGAGGCATCTGTGGTTTCAATAAGGATAAGTAATGATATATAACCCATAGATGCCATGCACAATACATCACATAGCAACAAACACAATAAACAATCACAAGATAACAAAGATTTTAAACAACAAGTTTTGGAAAGGTAATCATAATAGCAAGCCATCCACATGTTGGATGATCATTGCGAATCAATAAATCAAAGGATGATAGATAAATAGGTAGTCGAATAGTCAACTACTCCTCCATGTCGACCTCCATGTCCACAAGAGTAAGTCCGGTTGTCTCCATAGCGGACTTGTACTCCTCCACGCTGGTGGTAAAGGCCTCAATCTTCGTGCCAAGATCTCACCTCTGCGAACAAAACCTCTCTATCACTCCCTGCTGAGTATCTAACTCAAAGTCCTTGGCATCTATCTCGACCCTCATGTCCTTGATATTCTTGTTTATGTCCTGAACTCTCTTCTCCTGATTCTTGAACTTCTTGTCCTGGCTCCCGAATATGGCCTCCATCTCCTTGACGATCTCGTCATGCTCCATAAAGAGCTTGTCCTTCTCCCTCAACTGTACCTGGAGCTCGTCATTGCTAAGCATGACGTTGGTCCTATCTGTGTCGAGGTGTCTAATAAGACCCTCTAGGTCCTGGAGGTACAGACGAACTGGCTCTATCGTCTCTCTAGTAGCGCCCTCATACACCAATGCCTCTCCCTCCTCGTCACGTCTCCCAAACGGGTGGAAGTAGAGGCCTCTGAGCTCGGTGGTGTGGTGTCCGCAGAGGCGTCCGAGTAGCTCCTGCATGACTACATCTAGACCCTTCTCTTTGTCATCTTGCATCAACTTGAAGGAAATCTCCTCCGTGAGTGGCTCCGTCTGGCGTCCCGGCTATGAGACTCTAAAGCCCCAAAGGTCCTTCCTATCAAACTTGGTGAGATGGAGTGCCTTGATACTAGGAAGTGGGAGGTTGAGCACACTAGTAAACTGCACGATGCGTGAACCAAAACAAGTTCCATTGAACTCCTCGGCAGTGCTGGTCACAAAGCTAGTGATCTAATGTAAGATAGAGAAATATTAGAACAACACAAGTAAGATAAAAACAAGACAGTAAAATGAAATAAAAAATCATACATCATCCATAAAACATACAATTCACGGCATACAAAGTCTACTACAAACACCAAGGTTCAAACATAACTTAGACAAAATTTTGCGAGAAAATGACAAGTGTGGTGGTCCAACTAGCGAGGTATGTTACAATTCTCACCCATATGTTGTCAACACCCAGATTTTTAATCCCAGATGCCTGTTATGCCATACATCGCAATCCCAGGATTACCATTTTTGCGAGACATAACAGATTTGGATACCACGGTACATCATCCATTACAAACCATACATAAGGTCTTACACAAATAAGGATCTCATGATCTAGTTCTTAATACAACTCAAGCAGCGGAAATACATAATAATAACAGTAGCGTAGGCGAAGCTCCATCTTCGGGGTCACAGGCAATGTTGACGATGGCAGATGATCCTAGTTGTCATAACCTTCCTGGGGTCCATCCTCCTGATATTCCTCTTTATAGTCTAGCCACGGGAATAGCCAGGGACAAAGCCATGAGTACTCTTTAAGTACTCGCAAACTAATACTAACAAGTGAAGGGGGTTTTTGTAGTAGGACACTAAGCTCTAGGGTTGTTTTGCAAAAAGCCAGATTTACCTCTACTAAGTTTAGAAGTAAAGAATGCTAGTTGATGTTTTATAACACCTAAGTGGGAACTTGTATCTCATGTCACAAATATGTTGTGGTCAAGTCAAAATCTCCATTCACTTCACAAGTCATTTTGAAAACATCTGACGGGGAACAAGATGGCCATCTAATCGTCCATAATCATGGACGACGCTGACTATTCAATAGTTTGACACTCTGCAGAGATTGTACACTTTCACCACAACATTCGATACATCCGTCAGAACAAATCCTGAATTCACCATACTCGATATGGATAATCAATCCTAACCTTTCAATTACACGCCCTAGTATAGGCACCTCTCCTGTGAGTTTGGCCTCCCAACCATGACCAACTGTCATCTTGGATACTGCACAGGTGGACAATCTTCACAAGGTAGCCTCAGCTCAAACCTTGGCCGTGAGGGAACCAATACTAAGGTATATAAGTTTCCAGTCAAGCCCTACCCAATTTTCGGGTATTGTGGTTGTACGGTAAAATTTGGAATGGTATCGCATCCAGACAACCATCAGTTTTAAAAAGGGCTAAGGCTCATGCCTCAACATTTGCATCACCAAAATCATCTAGTGTTCGGAAACACATGTCCAAAACATTTCAATAGAATGATCCATCATTCCAAGGTTTTCATAACCATTTTCACCAAGTATTCCCATCTAAAGTTGATCAAGTTTTATGCTTAGCACTAGCATCTAAAAGTGGGAGTAAGTACTAATGAGGGGTGGTAAACTAGTGGAGTTTAACTAAGTTCAATCTCATGCCTTAGGAGGACATAAAGATTATCTAGCTTAGGCCAAGTTTTATGCTCTTGATGCAACCTTCAATTATCTTTCTAGAATCTACAAATTCACTTAAGTAAGCTCTAAGTAATAGCTTTAATAAAGAAATAAAGTATAAAGCTTGTAAGTAAAACTAGGAATGGGGTTATCAAGTGGGTATGATCACATATGCTTAAGGCATATAGTTGGCATGGTAACAAGCAAGTATTTGCTTGCATAGGTCAACTTGATTAGTAAGGCTTGCTAAAGTAAAGTATCTTGCAAGTGTTAGCTTTCTCAATCAACTAGTAGTATTAGGCTTGCATCAGTATCAGTATAAGCTTGCTAAGTTAATAGCTTGCAAGTATTGGCTTGCCTTGTGCAGAGCAGTGGTTGAAGTTCTCCTCGGCTTCTTCTTCATAGTATCCTTCTTCTTCCTCGTATCCTTGGTCGGTACTAGCGTCTATAAATAAATACGAGGTACACAATCACCAAACAATACTTAACTATTTTCAATCATCACACAAAAGGGTCCTATAGATGATCTAGCATCATCACTAACATTACAAGATTAAAGCTTGATTTAATTTCTTTTATTTTTAGAAAGTAATTTCTACTCATTGAAAAAGATACTTAAGATTTAATATTCTCCAAACCAAACATGGGATCATGTTGACACATGTCATCACCACACATTTCAGTACATGGGAATGTGATTTAAAGTGGTGTCACAATTTAATAAGGTTTAACCTTTTATTTTACTTAAATAAAGTGACTAGAAATGCCTATGTGGCATCTTTTTATTACTTGAACATTATTTCTGTAAGTAAACCCATATATTTTTATATATTCTGAAAGGTATGATCAAATGTGATTTTTGAGAGTTGGAATCAACTCAAAAGCTATTATGGTTTAAATTTTAAAAATGTTTGAATGCAGAAAAGGTTCTGCCTTGTTATTTTTACCAAGGTTGATCTATAGATTCAAATGATTTGAATCCAACGGGCTTGGATTAAGCATTTCAATATCTTTCTAACAAAATTTGTTTCATTCAATTTGGTTCACTGAATCGAGCTGGGTTGATTTTTGAAACTAGGTACAGAACTGTGTTTGAATGAAAATGGAAAAAATCCAAATTCAAATGAGTGGGCTGCGCGGGAAACGATAATGGGCCGGCCTGCTACGCGTAGCGCTTACGCGGGCTGGTTAAGTTTTTGTCCCCACGCGTCAGTGAGACGGGGGGTGCGAAGCGGTACGGGGCAACGTGGTGCGTTGGATCTAGTTCTAATCCAACGGCTCTGGTTCATCATCCACGCCGGGCAGCGCCGGTGACACAGAACCCTAACGCGGCAGGTGGGGGTCGTGGGAGGCTCACCGGGGCTCAGGCGAAGGTTGGCGAGGCGGGCGAACGACGAAGTAGACAACGGCGAACCTCCTGGGGCGGCTCCAATCGTTGGCTCCCTTCTTCTCCAGCAGCGGCGGGCTCCGGCCAAATTCTGGCGATGCGCTGCTCGCCTTGCTCCGGGAACGGTGTGGAACGATCAGTGAGGATAGGGGAGTGAGATGGTGTGAAGAGTTTGAGCGGGGGAGGCCTCTATTTTATAGTCTCAACGGTGATACCGAACGGGATGGGCAGGCGACGGTGGCGACATGGCTACGGGCTGATAGAGTCATGGTCGAGGGTGGCAATCGATCGGTGGTCTCCTGGTGATTCTCTATGGCTTTAGTGCGTGTGTAGGGGCGGTGGCAAACGGTCTGGAACGCTCGACGTCTTGCGCGGCAGAGGCGGCGTCTTCGACGGCGAGCGGTGGCTACGGGGCACGGGCAGTGAAATGGGCATGTCTGGCGTGTTCCTGGGACGGTGGGGAGCATGCTGGCGGGCGGCGAGGTCTCGAGGTGGTTGGGTTGCGTGGGAACGGTGCGTGCTCTGCGGCGCATGTTGGCATGGTCGACAGCGGCACGGGCGTGGCGTTCCTGGCGGTTCTGGCTATTGTCTGCGAGGCAGGGCTGGTCGAGAGGGGGCGGTGAGGCCTGGGTTACCTCCCAGACATGCTGGCTAGGCTTGGTGCTTCTCCTAGCTCGCTGTCGACATGTGGGTGGCAAGGGTGCACTCGGCCTGCTCACGATTGATGACAATGGCTAGCTCACAGTGGTGCTAGAGATTAGTTTAGGTTGTTAGATGATCTACTAAGGCTAGTGGTGTCCAGAGAGGGGACAAGTTAGGCCAGAATCACTGCACACTATGGTGTTTGTGATTTTGTTGATTTGAATCTGCAAGGTGTTTGATGAAATGGCCGCATGAATTCAAGTTTTGAATTTTGAAAAGATTTTTCGTGGGTGTGATAGGCGTGTGCGGGTGAGTCTGTAGATGCTTGCGTTTTGAAAGTTGAGCTTGTTTGAGTGGTTTTTGAAAAAGTTGGATCTTCCCATATGAAATAGATTCAATTTTAAACTATCATTTAAACTATGCATTTGAATGTTTCTGGATGATCACAAGGTGGGCCTTGATACTTTGTTATGATTACTATCAAGGGGTGCAAAGATCCAAACAAGTTTCTGTTAAGTTCTGAAAGTTAGAGATAGCCAAAGTAGGCATGGGAGTTAATTTGGCCAAAGTGACCATTCCTTTATTTTGTTTGTTTTGATTTATTTGTCTTTGGGAAAAGTTTGGGGATTGTTTAGATGATGTTTAATTCACCTAAGAATCATTTTCCAAGCAAAGAAACACACAAGCAAGGTAATTCAAAAGAATTCAAATTGGAATGCATACACACATGCATGCTTTCATATTTTTATTTAGAAAAGTTTTTGTTAACCCTAATTTTGATGATTAGAGTTTGATGATTCTAGTTTAGTATTTTTGGGATGTTACATATGCTAAGTCTATGATATCTTCCCTTAGACGTTTTATGGCGGTCTCTAAGTCTTGGGTATAATTCTTCTCCTCCTTAAGGTCATTTTGGGTGTTGAGAATTCTATACTTGAGTCTTTCACCAAGCTCCTTGATAGCATTCCAAGCTGCATTTATTGCAGAGTCAAAGAATGTCATATACATTTCTAAGTTGGTGCCCATGTAGAATCCTGACTCTTTGTGGTTGTCTCCCTTGTTTTTGTACAAGTGAAGTTGCACCCACCAATATTCTTCTCCTTCATCCATCACTAGGAATCCTTTGTACATGGCCTCACCATGTATCCCCAAGCTAACCATAAGGGTTTTGAGTGCTTTGGGAAACTCCATCTCACATTCTAAAGTCATGGTCATGAGTGGTCCCTTCTTGACGGCTTCGTTGATGGCAGACATCTACAAATTGAGATGAGAAAGAAGATTAGAAAAGGTTTACGAGAAGAAAAAGACAAGTGTGTATTTTTGCAAAGAGTTGCATTTTCCTTAGTGCTTTCCTTAGTCTAATCCAACCTAGGGTCATAAACCTACAGGCAACACAGTGCTCTGATACCATCTGTAAGACCCCACCTTTATAAGGTAAAGGTCCATGTGATTGCAATGCTAGTCCCTGGATCAAATGCTAGCATCCACAGTTTAAGATGAAGTGCACAAATACAAAGGTCTTTATTACAACTCCATATCCAAAGGCTAGTACAAGAGTTCATAACATAAGTAAATAAAGTAAAGTCTTCATCTTCATGTGCCACAGGCAAGCATGTTGAGTGTAGACTCATAACCCTAATCCTCATCATAATAACCTGCAATATCATAAGTTACAGCCACAGTGGGTCAATACATTTCGAATTGTATTGGCAAGTGATACCATAGTAGAATAGTAGTATCTAACATCTATATGAATTTGGCTCAGTGTAGCTTAGTCTTGCTTTGCTCAAAATAGGTTTTTCCTATCAGTTGAAAAACACTAAGTTTTTGTTTGACAAAAACTCCCAAGGAACCACCAGTAGACATTGGTGAACCTTTACCCTTGTTCAACCACAAGATTTAACTTAGAATTTGGGATGAGGAGATCCTTGATAGCTTCAATGTCTTGATGCTCAAATTGTCCGTTGCCGGGGACACGTCTAAGTACTTAGGTTTTACCCTCTCGAGAGGTGGTGCACTTTCCCCACAAGACTCGACATGCATCGAGACGAGACATTTCAGAAGCCTTCCCTTAGACCACCATGGACGTGTTCCATCCTATCACCCTACCACCAACTGTCCATCTGGCTAAGTTATTGCAACCTATATGATCAAGGCAGAGCCCATATCCCATGTGGTTACACTAGAGCCCATATCCCATGTGATACACAATGTAAACCATACACATGGGCCTTGTGTAACCACTCAACACAAACCATCGTACCATTCCACCCAGGTGATTCATTTACTTAGTTGTTTTATTAAGCAAAAACACAAGTCAAAAGACTTAGCAAAATTTCCATAGAATGAATATATTCCACCCTTGTTTGCTACTAGCTAGCCTAAGCATGATAACATAGCAAGTATCTTAACTTAGAGAAAATTCTACTAAGACTACAACTACTAGGATTTCCCAAGGCATAGCATATAGATACTTAGTAAAAATTCCATGCAAGCCCTACTCAAAATATCACTAGTGCATAGTCAAATTAATAGGAAAAAATACATGAATCACCACTTGACTTGGTAGTTGGGGGAGTAGCAACAATCCTCACAATCACAATCACCACTAGCACCAAAATCTACACATAAAATAATAGCACCAAATTCACATTCAAATAATCAAGCAAAAATATATATGAATGCATGCAAATGCAATGGAATGAATTTTCTACACTAAACTATTCAAACAAAACAGTACTGAACACAAAACCATCTATTTATAGTCTAAATAAACTTAAATTTGCTTTACAATCATTTTCCAAATAATTTATATAGCCAAAATAAGCCTATATTTGATTCTGCACAAAATCCCATTTTTACAGAAGAAAAATACAAATTTAAGCCCACGGTAGTGTAGTATTTAATTTTCTGAATCCATTGATATCTTATTTTCATTTTTTTGGACAAACAGAACAAAAGTTATGAATTTTTAAAACTCAAACATCTAATAAATCAATTTCTGTTTTTAAAATAACAGCCAGGCCACGGGTCTGTTTCTAATTGGCTGGTACCACTTCGTCTGGATCGAGCAACGTGGAGCGTTGGATCTAAATGAAATCGCACGGCACAGATCACGCGTACCGTTTCTTTTAAGTGATTCTATCCTATCCACCAGATCTGCATATAATGGCTCATAGCGCCTTGACCAGGAACTAGCGGCGCTGGCTGGCGACGCGCGGCAGCGGTGCTCAGGTGATGGTGGTGCGGCAGTTCTATGAAGCGAGCGGAGGGAAGGAGGGGCTCACCGGGTTTGCAGGAGCGTGACGAAGCTCAACGTGATCGCAGCTGGCGAAGGGGCTCACCGGGTTCGCAGGAGCGTGATGAAGCTCAACGTGATCGCAGCTGGCGAAGGGGCACACGAGGTTGCTGGGGATTTCTCGTCGGAGCTGGCGTCGGCGTCGGGCACATTTGGGTGTTATCGTCGGCGACACTACAGGGCACGGGAAGAAAGGAAAGAGGCAGCGTTAGACGCGCACGGGGATGGTGAGTGTACGAGTGTCAACCAGAGAGAAGTGGGAGGGCTAGGTTTACCGTAGTTGCTCGCCGGAGTAGAGCTTGCCGTCGGGCACGCGCGGTCATCGACAAAGGCGAAGCTACAAGCCATCAAAAGGGAGCCTGCAAGTAGTGTTCGATGCGCGGGAGTGTGGCGAACATGATAGCAAGAACTAGAGGGCAAGGGGCGGAGAGTTCTCATCGGAATCGATCGTCGGAGATTCTCGGTACCGCGGCGAAGTGAGCTCGTGTGTGGGCAGCTTGGGGGCTCTCTGCGGGTGTGGCATGAGGGGAAAAGAGCGGACAGAGGAGGGGGTTAAGTAGAGGGGATCAGGGGAGGAATTTACTCGTCGAATCAATGTAATTAAGTGTGGCATCAGTGGGGAAAACGGCAGCAGTGAGGTGGTCGTCGGTGTTGATTGAGGAAGAAGGGGTGACGTGGTTGTGGGGTCCAGTCGTCAGCGAGTGGATGCGTGTGTGAGGGGTAGGAAACAAGGGAAGATGGGGAAACGGCCTGGGTGGGCTCGTGGGCCTGTTCTGGAGCTAGGCTAGAATAGCTGGCGCCTATTTTTGTTTTTTTTCTCCTTGTTTTTCTTTTTCTATTTGATTTTTTAGGAATGGTTTTGAAACCTTTTTCAAGTTTGTTTGAATTCAAATTTTCTCTAGGTTTTTATACAGTGAACCTTGCACTCTAAAGTGTTACAAACACACTTGTCCACTCAAATTCACCTTGGCCCTTTGAAAAATAAAATAAAACCAAGTCACATATAATTAATAAAATAGGCATAATAAAGGTTTTATTTGGATTTTTGATTTGAAAGTTTTTATGCAAGACAAATATGACATGATAATATGAATGCAATGCATGCTTTTATAATTCATGAATTTTGGGATGTTACATCCCTTCATGAAAGTTATTCTGTTTGACCTAATGGAGTCGATGGCAACTATAAGGCCGGAACTATATGGCCAGAATAAATTTCCCACTGTATAGTTGGTCGTTAAGCCTTCTGGATCCACTTCACGGCTCCTGGTTTTTTTGGCTTGTTGGAAATCTCGTATATTTGACATTTATGTTGTGATTCCCATCGTCATACATCGTTATCTGTGCAGGAAAAATAGCAAGAAAGGATTGCATACCCCTTTGATGAATAGGCATTAGTGGAAGGGTTTAGAGAGATATTTCATCAAATATATGAATAATATCTAGTTTAAATGCGGACGTGGATGGCTATATTTCACAGCCATCAACCTCCCCAAGATTAATCTTGATCGTCCTCGAGCAAGAAAACCAAAATAAAAAAGGAACTCAACATTTAAAATGAAATAACGAGATGATGATCTTACTCATGATTGGTAGTCTCATGTTTCTTCCACTTTATTAATATGAAAAACTTCAACATAGATAGAGTAATGGCAAGCATATCATACGGCTTTCATGAATCCTTATAGAGCAGCAAAACTATTGTAAGCATGGATAATTCAAATGAGGAAACTTTATTCCATGTCATGTAATCAACTCATAAGCTTGCCTTTGAACAATAAAGTATAATCATGTAAAATTGAGAATGTGAGAGTTCGTCATGAAAAGAATATACACTAAAGAGTCTCAATTTTCCCACATCAATAAATCAAGACTTTTCAAGCACTACTTTTCTATTCATTGTCCTTCAAGAATTTGAGTTCTTAAGTAATTGAGAGCTTGCCAAAAAATCATTAGTTTATCGGGTTGTGATGGACACTCGTGGCATCACTAAGGTTTTTATTCCTTTTGCATAATGATTACTCATATCAGCCAGAGGAGTGATTCCATCATGAACACAACTACCCGGGAGTGCCAAGAATCTTACACATTATAGCATTGCCGCTACAAATGTTTAATCAACTCATAGCCGAAATCTAGGAGTTTCCTCAATGAAGATCGTTCTTAGGCTAGCGGAGTTATTGGCATCCCATGAAGTTTGACACGCATAAAGCTATATCATTCTTATGATTCACAAGTCAAACTTTGGTATGCTCACAAAAACCGCTAAACATTAATTCAATTGAACAAATCCTTTCAAAGAGAGCTATCAAGTCAATCATTATTTTCTGTGGTGTTGAGTGTCTCTAGGAATAAGCTTTCAAGACTAAACACTACAACACCCAAGCCTTCAATTGTGAGACTTTTTCTAATTTCAATTGTTTAGCAAATTTTTAGGCAAGACTTGGTTAACTACAAGAGTTAAAACAAAACATACTCAACTAAATACCCATGCAAGCAAAATTTTACTATAATATAGAGACTCACTCCACCGATATAACATCTTAACATTTACTACTAATTAGCATGGGTTTCTCAAACTTCAAAAGTGGGGAGTCATAAGGCATACCTCTGATGTTTGGTTCCACTTCTCTCTTCCCTTTTGATTTGTTTCTTGGAAACTCGAAGTCGATCACTCTCCTGCAAATACATGAGAACCTCGAGGCGAAAATAAGAGAAAGAGGGAAAATAAAGATAAATAGAGAAATCTTTTTGTGGTTTTTGAGAAGGGGAATTTAAAGAATAGAAAATTGGCAGCAAAGCTAGGCTTGAAAATCTTGAAAACAAATAACTAAAGATAAAGTGTTGGGAAACCAACAAGAGTGCTTATAAACTCAACTAAAATCATAACCTCGAAAATAAAATAAAGCAAATGAACGCCAAATAAAATATATAGAAAACCTCCCCAAGCTTAGGCTTTTGCAAGCCCTTCAAATCATTGAGGTGGGCGAAAACTTGTAACTCCAGTCTGCAAATTGAGTTGAAAAGTTACTTGTTGTTTCACGGAGGTTCAGGGCGAGATTATGCATCCCCTCATAGTCCCTCCAAGTTCTCGGAAGTCTTGATACGTAGCGAACCGGTTTGGTGGCTGCTCCTCTTGATAAGGAACTTCTTGCTCCTCCTCTTGGTCCTCATCCTCGTCCAGAATCTCCTCCTCGGGTTGATGTTGCTCAACCTGCAAGTCATAAAGCACGCGTACCTCCTCGATAGATAAAAGACCATTAGGCAGAGGAGCAGGGTAGAGACGCCCAGCTCCAGCAATATGCAGGTAATAAACATCACCTCTACTAGTGAGCATTCCACAAGACTTTAAATTAGAGAAACCAACACGTCGCTCACCTAGCACCGGTTGCGACTCACCTTAGTCGATGCCTAGGGCATTGGCAAGCACGGTGATGATGCCTCCACAATTGATTGGTCCTTGGCTTTGGGAGGATTGGTACTCCAAGTAGCGCACAAGAATTGCGCCCAAGTGGAGTGACAAGTTGTCATAGTTGAAAGCAGCCTTTGCGAGGACCAAAATGTCCTCCTCATTGATTCTTGTAAACTCATTACGCGCCTGCAAGGTGTTAGCAATAACATAGAACAAATAGAGAATAGCAGGATATTGAATATTTTTCCCTTTGCTGACTCTAGAATAAAGCTCATTCTATTATAGCAGAGTTCAGGGGAAGGTTCTATGCTAGTAAAATATGCGCGCAGAGCATTAGGATCATTGTTGGGTAAACCAAAACAATTGCACCATTCGTCAAGTGATAATGAATAATTGTTGTTCATAAGTCAGAAAGAAATCATATCCTCTCCATGCCATGTTTTAACTGTGCTTTTTAAAGAACTTAAAAATTCAATGGTTAACCGGCGATAGGTAGGTGCATCATGAAATAAGAAGTTTTGCAGGCCTACTATATTGCATAGTAAATTAAAGTCATCAGAAATATCGAGTTGGTTCAATATGACGGGGCAAGCCCACTTGGTTGCCTTCACTTCTCAGTTTTTGATCCTGTCGAAACGATCATGGTGGGACTCATTCCTGAATTGTATCCCCATGCGTTCCTGAGTTGTAGCCTGAGAAGAACTAGCGGAGGCAAGAGCACGCGTTTGGCTCCTTGTGTTCATCTTCTAAAAATAAATAAGAAAGACAAAAATAAAACTTTTTGATCCAACAATAATAAGCATAGCATATTCCTCATCATAGCACACTAAAGAATCTCCTTAACATAATAATCTAGGCAAGAGAATCATGGCAACTAGTTCAAAAATAAGTCCCACCCTAGATTGATAATGACAATAGATCAGAGATGAATTTGCAAAAATTAATTGGAGGATCGGAAGAGAAACATACCGTAGATCACTTGTGTGTGAGGAAATCGAATGAAATTGAGTAGAGGTGAAGATCCCTTGAAGTTTTGAGAGAGTTTGGAGGTAGAAGAGAGAAAAAGGATTGAAGTTTTGGTGTTTAGGTACCTTCCCGTGCGTTTAAGTGGCCGGATGCAACTATACGGTCGCAACTATACGGCCGGAACAATTTGTTTCCGCCGTATAGTTGGTCTGACAGCAAAACCGCTATAGGATTTTTTTTTCTGGCGGTTGTAACTATACGGCCAGAACTATATGGCCGGACCAAAATGGTCCCGTTGTATATTTGGTCATTAAACCTTCTGTATCTGGAGAAGAAAAATTGTAGATGGATCAAATAACTATACGGCCGGAACTATACAGCTAGAATATTTATTCTCGTTGTATAGTTGGTCGTTAAAGGTACTGTATACATCAAAAAAATTCTATTTCTTCAAGAATTACTTTTTGGACTGAAACTTAGTGAAATACCTTGTTTTGACAAAAAAAATGACAGACTAAATTATCGACCAACATTGGCATGTATAAAACAGGATTATTTAGTACCGCGTAATCTCTCCTTCTCACTGGAGTTTTCTAGCACTCTTTATTCAACAAAAAACTTAAACTAAAACTTAAAAACTTTACTCAAACCTTTATTTCACATGGGTTGCCTCCCATGCAGTGCTCTTTTATGGTCAATAGCTTGACCTTGATGTTGCTCACTTAGGCCAGATGAGTGGAACACCCACTCCAAAATAGTTGGCCTTAAAAGTGATGGCCTCCTTCTCATCTTGCTTGGCTTTCTTTTTCCTAGTGAAATGAATAAAAAAGGATCCCGCGAAGGCAATTAGAGCTTCACGTTCCCTTCATGCAGATTAATCAAAGCCTTAATAGTTCTTAAGAAAGGACTTCCTAATATGATAGGAGCAGTAGCATCTTCAGGCATGTTAACAATAACAAAATCAATAAGAGCAGGACAGCCTTTAATGTATACCAAGGTATTCTCTTTAATTCCTACTGCTTGTTTATAGGTAGAATCTGCTAGATGCAATTTTAATTCAGTGATTTCAAAAGAGCCAATATTTAACTTATTAAAAAGACTCTTTGTAATTGTTGAAACACTTGCACCAAGATCACAACGTGCAGCTATTTCATTAGTCCCAATTTTAATCTTAATAGTAGGCTCAAATATATCATCTAGCTTAACAGGTAATTTTTCAGCAATTTTCTTGTATTCTTTCTCAAGCTCGCGTACCTTTATTGCTACCTGATTAACAAAGTGTTGATACATGGCTTCCTCATTTCCTTCACTTACCAGAATCTTTATATTGATCCTTTTTACAAGATATTCAACTATGTAATTTGGTGAAAGAGCATTGCTATAATCAAGTTCTTCAGGCTCCTCCCTTTGGATTCTTAACCTTGAGGTCTTCTACTAGATTGGGCTCAGCTTTACCTGCAAATTTAGCTAGAATGAGAGTTTGACTCTCGGTTATCTTACCTAGTTGTGCCTCAACAATCTTTGTCCTTTCTTGGAGGGCCTGCAAATCATTTCTCAAACTAACAGCTTGGTTAGATAATTTACCAAGCATAGCATCATGGTTCCCCGTTATTTTAACTAGGATATTGTTTTGCTCATTTTGTGAATCCATAAAAGATTTAAGAGTTTCTTGGAGACTACCATTACTTGATGCCATATTATTATTAGAGTTACCTGCAGGACTAGAATAATGTTTATGAAAATTAAGATTATAATTCTTCTTCCAAACATGGTTATAATCATTACGAGCTATGAAGTCTATTTCTTCAATAGTTGGTTCAGGAGTAGCTCTTACCTGGGTTTCCTTACCTTTGAAGGCTAAGATGATCTCGTCCAACTTAGCATTGAGTTCTTAATTTTCTTGAGGTGTGACGGAGTTCACCTTCTTCATGTTTGATCTTTCCACATGCCATTGGGCATGGTTTTCTTGTATATTGTCTAGCAAGTCTATTACTTCAATAGTTGGTTCAGGAGTAGCTCTTACCTGGGTTTCCTTACCTTTGAAGGCTAAGATGATCTCGTCCAACTTAGCATTGAGTTCTTAATTTTCTTGAGGTGTGACGGAGTTCACCTTATTCATGTTTGATCTTTCTACATGCCATTGGGCATGGTTTTCTTGCATATTGTCTAGCAACTTCTTTGCTTCGATAATTTGTTTACCCATAAATGTTCCTCCAGCTGTGGTATCAAGCATAGACTTAGATACAGGGTTAAGAGCATAGACTTAGACATAGGGTTCAGTGATGGAGAATTAACCAATCTTCCATCCCATGGCTGGGACAGTTTCTCATGCATTCTTTCATTCTCTCCCATGCAAGCGCTAGTGGCTCACGCTCTTCCTTTCTAAGACCAGTAATATTAGATCTTAGTTGCATAGTCTTTGCAGGTGGAAAGAATTTAGTCCTAAATAAAGAAGTACATTCCACCCATGATGCAATAGTATTTCTAGGCAAAAATAGAAACCGTTCTTTTGCTTTTCCACTAAGAGAGAAAGGAAATAAGCGCAACTTCACCGCATCAGGGTCAACATCTTTAATGCGCATCATATCACATATTTCAGTGAAAGTATTTAAGTGCATACCTACATCTTCAATAGCAGAGCCTCCAAATTGATTCTATTGAACCAAACTTAAATAGTGGGGCTTAATTTCATAATCTTCAGCAGTAATTGTTGGCTGAGTAATAGGAGTATGTAAATAATCAATGTTGGGAGTTGCAAACTCCCCAAGCTTCTTTTCAACAATATTTCCTATGTTTTGGCTTTTATTAAACAATTAATAATGATGATAAAAACATGAATAAAAAGACTAACTAATTTTTTTTGGTTTTTCTAATAAAGACTGAAAGCAAACTAACAAAATTAAAAACAATAACTAAAACTAGCAAGGTTCCTACTAACCACACCAGGGTAGCTATTGCTTCCCCGGCAACGGCGCTAGAAAAAGGGTTGATACCTTCGATCCAGATTACAGATGTAGTATAGTTCTTTTTCCCTAGTAGACCTAGGTTTATCGAATCCTCGGGAAGCACAAAGCAAAATGAAGTTACTTAAATGGACCTTCAAGAGTTTTAGAATTCATTTTATGTTTCCACCGGACCAAGAGTTTGTGATCTTTTTGTTGTTATTGACGATGGAGAGAGAGAGCCTAGGGTCTTCGGTTTCACTAGTAGCTGTGCAAAACATCTGATGGGAATAAAATATAGTAATAAAGTATGCACGTAATTTTTAGAGCAAGATAATTATATGTGGGCAGTGCATCCATAATTGTTATCACTTCCGCAACCGCTTATACTAATAACCTACTACTCTCATCCATAGAATAAAGAGAACTAATGATATGCATAGTGATGTCACTGTTAATCCCAAGCAAATCCCTCACATATAGCTGTACTACCCCTTCTGTCACTGGGTTCCCAACCTGCAGATCAGTCATCACTCACACTCCATATACCTGGATCAATCCTCGGGGTCTTGGGTACCTGACAAGTCCTTAGATTGAGGCAAGAGAGGGTACAATAATCATCATGTCATATAAACTAATACATGATCCCATCTATGATAAATAACATGCACAAAAAGCTACATGGCTAGGCCGAAGCCCTTAGCCCAAGGAGAATTACCCACACATAGAGATGAAATCAACAATCATAAAAATTGTAATAGAGATCATAAGATTGATAGCAAATAGTCTTACAATGTCGCCAATTGGAGAAGAGATCTACTATTACAAGTGGTGTAATATGGCTATGGTGGTGGAGAAGGGTTTGGAGATTAGATCTAGATCTATTCCTCCGGCGTGGGGGCTTCTGGTGGCAGGGAGAGTTGAGGGCAAAAAGAAGCGTTGTTTTCTCGTTAACTGAAGCCTCTTTATATAGGGGTCCCTTCATGAAAGTTGTTCTATTTGACCTAATGGAGTCGATGGCAACTATATAGCCGGAACTATACGGTCAGAATAAATTTCCTGCTGTATAGTTGGTCGTTAAGCCTTCTAGATCCACTTCACGGCTCCTGGTTTCTTTGGCATATTGGAAATATCGTACCTTTGACATTTATGTTGTGACTCCTATCATCATGCGTCATTATATGTGCAGGGAAAAATAGCAAGAAAAGATTGCATGCCTGTTTGATCATTAGGCATTAGTGTTAGAGTTTAGAGAGATATTTTATCAAATATATGAATAATATCTAGTTTAAATGCGGATGTGGATGGCTATATTTCATAGCCATCAACACGATCCTGAACTGTTGCGACGATAGTCGCTCGGTCACGGTCCATCCAGAAGAAGCCTCCAGACTCCAACTCTTGTTGGGTGAGGCAATTGAGCCGAATAGCAATGCTTTATTTCTCTTCCTATGAAAGAAGATTGACAACTACAAAAGGGCAGCTGCTCAGAAGACACAGACATCAGATCTAGCCGAAAACAATCTAAAAGATGTCCGCGGCGACTTACACTAAAGCTGCTTGCCGATCTGCTGAAGTTCTTCAAGAAGATACCCCTCTCTCACAATGGCTTGCTCCTTCTTGGACTTTGAAACATCCGCATGGACACGGATGATAAGGACGTCCTTCTCCAGGCTTCGAATGCAGTCACGCAGTAAAGGCAACTGCGACATCTCACTTGTCATTGGACGAGCAACATCCAAGGCAGATGATGGGGTCATGGGGTCAGCATTTGAAGGGCCCTAAGAGTCGCACAAATGACAAAGCATAAGGACAACCACAATCGACAGTAGTAGAAGGAAATGCATATATTCACAGCAAAATAACCACCACGTGGTAGCATCAAGGTCATCAAGTACAGGACATTACAAGCGCCATGCAAAAAGCAGGCTGAAAACTGTAAAAGCAACTATGCAGCAGAAGGACCCTATAGGACAGCGGCATCTGGAGCAACTTCAGTCTCTAAGGCCCTCGCCTTGGCCGCCTGTTGCTGCTCCAACGCATAAGTGTCTAGAAGGTTAATGATCCGGGGGAAAATGCTTGCAGCGGGAGGCGAAGGAAGCAAAGGCTACCTCAGTGTCATCCGCCACCATCGGCATATCGGAGGTGACCTGGTTCAAGTTCAGCTACATGCCAGCTGCCATCGCCATTGCTAAGCCAATGGTAGCGCCCATGCCCTTCTGGGTCTTCTAGGCACATCACCCACTAGGGCCTTCGCCAAGGAGTTGACAGTCGTCGAGGGCGATGCCCTTCGGAAAGATCTCCCGGTAGAAGCGGCCGAGGACCTCCTTGGCATTGCCTGAAGGAAATATGTCCTAGAGGCAATCATAGATATGATTATATTTCTTGTGTATCCATGAGTTATTGTAATGTTCTTGTATATCCATATCAGGAAACTTGTATTGATTGGTAATTATGTGAATTGTTTGTGAAACTCTTTACTTGTATGGTTATCGAATAGCTGTCCCTAGTCGGAGTTCATGTGAGGACACACATGAATATTAGACTAGAACATCGATTGGTTGATGACTATGTTTCGCAAGTCATAGACATGGAGATGTTAAACCAATGATGTGGACACATGTTATAAACATGGGGTTGGACTGACCCAACTTGTTACTGTCAATTATACTTGTAGCTCTCTCTACACATCGTGTATGTTTTATCCTTAGACCTGAGATTTTCCCATGTACTTGAGATGTGGATCGACCTACTTTGGGGCTATCAAACGCTGCTCCTTAACAGGGTAGTTATAAAGGTAGATTTCGTGTTTGTCCTGAAGCATGCTACAAGACATTGGTCAATCAAGATGGGATTTTCCCCTCTCTATTTAAGAGAGATATCTCTGGGGCCCTCGAGTGATCGGATCCAGAAATGCATGGTCGTGCTACATATGGTTAAGAGTTAACCAAGTAATGGGGTTCTGAATCACGGTATCGAGAAAGGGAGGTCAGCTTGGATCGAGACCAAATATCGTGAGGCAAAGGGAAAGACATGTACTAAACCTTGTGATGGTTTGTGCGAATGATCTTTGTATGCGTTCAGGAGTTGGCATGTCTTGCTAGAGGCCTCTACCAACTATTGACAAAATAAGTGTATTCGTGTCATGTCTATACGTATATGAAACTATAGGGTCACACACTTAAGGGGCTGGAAACCTAATGAGGATTAGATCCGAATTAGACCAGGATTAGGCTACTAATGGCTGCTAATGTAGAAGCCCACTAGGGACGCATATATAAGAGAGGGAGGGGCGAGCTAACCAGAGTTGAGCATTCCACCCAGCCGCCACTCCTCACGCCTGTGTTGCACGCGCGGACCTAGAAGTCCGGCGTCTGATGCTTCCACCCCGTACATGTGGATACCTCGGAGGTGCTGCAGCTGTAGCACTTGGACGAGCCGTGCAAGGGGAGCTACTCATGGTACGAGGACGAGGAGGAGACGTAGAACATCTACACTGCCTCGACGCGCTTCATCAAGTTCCGCAACCGTGCATCTAGTGGTAATCTCGTGATCTATGACAATAGTATTCATGGTTTACGCGGTAGAAATTTTTTGATCTGTGCTAGTGTAGCCTACTCGTATCCCTTCATTGCCCAGCGTCTCGACGATAGAGCTGCAACGGTCTTCGACCGCTACAACCGCATCCGCAATGGGGTCCCCGTGATCCAAGACATGGCGATCAAACACAATGACAGTGTCATCTATAGATGCGTTAAAGAAATTTCGGGTCAAATGAAGGCAACGCACCAGAAAAACTCAGGCAGAGGAGATGTATGGTAACTCACCAGATAATGCTTTGGCAGCCGACCTAACATACTCTGCCATCGCCTTCTCTCGAGATGCAGCATCTACAAGTTGCTCTTCGCGCTCTTGGGCCTTCTGCTTGCAATGCTAAAGGTCCTCCATGGCATCTTTCTCCTTGGTCTCCACCTGGCTATGCATCTTTTCGAGTGCGTTCATCTTACGGAGAAGCCTCATTGTTCTCATCTGTGAAAAGAAAAAGGAAAAAAGATCAGAAAACAGAACTCACCATTTGCACCCGAGGAAAACAAGCAAAAGTGTACACACCTTGGAGTTGTTGAAAGCTTTCCTCCAAGGTGAGGTATTGTTGCCCGAGGTAGTTGATGTCACGGATGAAGGGTTGCAGCAAAGAAACAACAAACTAGGTAAATAAACAACTCGGGGGCTCGCTCCCGTCAAATGGATAAGTACTTACATGTCCACCCGAAGACTCTGAAGGAGTAGCTTGCATCTTCCGGGTAACACCCACACGAGTCCTCGGCTTAGAGGAGCTCGAAACAGCATCACCGGAGTTGGTCGGTATCTTCGGGGAGGAGATCACAAGCTCCACGTGTACCATTTTCGAATCCACGGCTACCTCTTTAGTCTCATCCTTTATGGATTCACCTGAGGAGGACCCCCTAATGCAACAAGAACGAGCAAGTCAATCAAAACATCAATAATATTAAAGTTTAGCACAATAAAAATATTGGAGCATCCGATACTTATGAAGGCATATCAGAGAGCTTAAAGACAGGTGTCATCATCTTCTTCTTGGCCTGCGGCTAAGGGTCCACGGCCCGGATGGGCACCGCGGGAATGGGGGAGTTAGAACCTTCATACGTAGAGTGTCACTGCAGGAAGGCAGGCCCTTTCAGCAACAGCGGTGTCGTGCCATCTGAACTTTCGCTCCGGTCTCTCTTGCGAGAGTTCCCTTTGATATGCTCGGGGGCTTCCGCAGTCGGCGAGTGATACATCCAAATCGTATCTACTTTCCCGAACACTTTTGCTATTGTTTCTCCTCTAAACTTGTGTGATTTGGATACAACTAACATGGATTGACGTTGTTTTCAGCAGAATTACCTTGGTGTCTAGTTTTTGTGCAGAAAATCAACTATCAGGAAAAATCCCGGAAAATATGCCAAAATCCTATTTCACCAGAAGATCCACGGAGCCAGAAGACGAGACGGAGTGGAGGCCTGGGGGCCCACACCCCTGCCAGGCGCGGGTGGGCCTAGCCCACGCCTAGGGGTGCGGCCACCCCAGGCACCCCTTCGGGCTCCCTCTTCGCCTATAAGTTACCCCTTGACCTAAAACCGGGGGGAGGGGGTTCGATGTTTTCCAGAAAAGAGTTCCACTGCACGCGCCACCACCAGAAGCCGCGATTCAGATCCAGAAACTCTGTTCTGGCACCCTGCCAGGACGGGGAATTTGGAGAGGATCATCGCCATCGTCATCACCAACGCCTCTTCATCAACCATCGATGTTTCCCTCATCCATGAGTGAGTAATCCCCCATTGTAGGCTATGGGGATGGTAGGGATTGGATGAGTTCTATCTTGTAATCAAATAAGATTGTTAGGGCATAGTGCCTAGTATCTCTATTAGTGTTATTTGACTTTGTTGCAACTTGTTGTGCTTAATGCTTGTCACTAGGGCTTGAGTGCCATCATCTCAAATCTGAACTTATTATTGAATCATTATGATAGTATTGTTTGTGATCTTATCTGCAAGTCGTATACACATATCATTGTCCGGATCCAAAGGCCCCAAAGTGACAGAAATTGGGACAACCGGAGGGGATGGTTGTGGTGTGAGGATCACATGTGTTCATGGAGTGTTAATGCTTTCCTTCGGTGCTCTATTAAAAGGAGCACCTTAATTGCCAGTAGTTCCCTAGAGGCCCTGTTGCCACGGGATGGCTAGACAGAAGATGTTGTGCAAGTTCTCATTGCGAGCATGCATGACTATATATGGAGCACATGCCTAGGATTGTTTAGTACTTGGATGCTTTATCTTATTTATCTGCAATGCCCTAGATCTTGAAGTTACATGTTTAGACTCGTCCATGCAACGCCCGTCCATCCATCCATGTGCTTACGGCGCTCATATCCTACTGGTTGCTACTACCGTTACTATTGCTCCTGTTTCACTGTTGCTGTTGCTTTGCTATTGCTACTACAAACTGTTGCTACTGATACAATTTTGTGAGCAAGAACTATTTCCAGGTGCAGCTGAATTGACAACTCAGTTGTTAAGGCTTGCAAGTATTCTTTGGCTCCCCTTGTGTCGAATCAATAAATTGGGTAATACTACCCGCGAAGACTGCTGCGATCCCCTATACTTGTGGGTCATCAAGACTATTTTCTGGCGCCGTTGCTGGGGAGCATAGCTTTATTTCTAAGTTCACTTGGATCTATTATTGTTCACTGCTACTCCTTTCATCATGGGGAAGTATTGTGATGGAAAGTTTTCTATTTTACCATCCATTACAAGAAGAGGTACAGTCCTAAACACCTCTGTTGCTCTTGATTCGTTGTCTGTTATAAGCAAGCTTGTTACACCACCACCACCTACTCATGCTACACACACTGCTACTACTGCTGAATTTGAAACTGCTTTTGATACTCATGATGTTACTTCTACTATGCTTGATATGAGTGGTTCATTAGGTCCTTTCCTAGATGCTACTATGGCTGGTCTAGGAAATACTAAAACTCCTAGTGAAGAAACTGTTACACCTATTAGCTCACCTGAGTCTAGAGAGAGTTATGATATTAATGATAGCTACATTGAGTTTACTGATGAATTTGTTGAAGAGTGCCGAAACACACATGGTGCTAGTGCTATTAAGGGTCTCCTTGCTAGGCGTACCATTATTCCTAAATTGTCCTCTGATCCTAAGTTTGCCACCTCTCCCATAGATATTAAAGATAAAGATTATGATTTCTCTCTTGATTTATCCTATTTAGACATTGTTGAGAAAGAACCTTTTTGTGGGACTGAAAATGAGAGTGATGTGGCCCATATGAATGAGCTTTCTACTATGAGTGCTTTATTCTCTGATGATTTTAAGATGCGCAAGTACATTGTTGCTAAGATCTTCCCTTTTTCACTAAAAGGAGAAGCTAGGGTTTCGTTTATTAGATTACCTCCTGGTTCCATTGATAGCCCTGATTGTTTGATTGCTTCTTTCTTCCAGAAATATTTTCCTCCCAGTGCTAAACATGCTGCTTTATAGAGACTTTTTGATTTTAAACAGAGAGAAGAAGAGAAATTGTCTGAGTCATGGACAAGGTTCTGTGCCTTGATTCATGCACATCCTGTATGTCCATTGCCTAAGAATGAGCTTATTGATATTTATTATAATGTACTAACTGATGATTCTAGGAGATACCGAGATAGCTTTGCTGATTGTGTTTTCAGGAAAAGAACTCCTACAGATGCTGAAGAAGTAATGGCTAAGATAATCAAGAATTATGATGATTGGACTTCAACTGAGCTAAATGCACCTGAGCCTATTACTCTTGAACCAGTTGTGTCTGAACCAGATCCAATACCAACACCAAAGAAGAGGGGAGTTATTGCACTAAATGATGAAGTGATGAAGGAAGCTAAGAAGTGTCTTAAGGAGAAAGATATTAGAGTTGAAGATGTGAAGAATCTACCTCCTATAGAAGAATTATGTAAGCCAATTCCCCACTCATCCACTATTGAGGTGCACTCTCTCCAAAACTTTGTTGAAGGTGATATTCCCTATGGTAAGCCTCCTGATCAATGCTTAGAGGAACTTGACACATTTATTGTTAAGAAAGGTAATTTTAATAAACAAGTTCAGAATCATTTATTGGAAAACTCTAGAGATATTAAAGAATTGAAAGATATTGTGGAAAGAACTTCTAATGATATTAAAATGCTTTGTAAACACTTTCAAATGGTTCAAACCCAACTTGATCAACTTGCTAAGGTACAAAAAGATATGCTAGTTAATGCCTTAGGAGAAAAACATGCTTATGGAATTAGAACTAGGAGTGTTATGGCTACTCAAGATCCTTTATATCCTGAAGGACACCCTAAAAGTATTGAGAAGTATTCTCAACAAGGTGAGAGTAGTGGTAGTCCTCGTAAGAGAAAGAAAAAGAAACACAAGATAGTTGAGGAACCACTTAAACCTGCTGTATATCCTAATAGTATATCTATCTCTGATACTAAAACTGAGAGTGGTAATGGTAAAAATGATGCTCCTAATAAGGAGGAAGGTGAGGAAGAACCTGAGAAGCACACTAAGAACACTAGGTACACAAAGGAAGATTTTATTGCTAAGAAACATGGTAGTGAGAGAGAACCTTGGGTGCAGAAACCTATGCCTTTTCCAGGAAAGAAACACAAGTCAAAGGAGGAAGAACACTACAACAAGTTTTGTGAGTGGATGAAACCTTTATTTTTGCAAATTCCTTTGACTGATTCTATTAAGTTGCCTCCTTATTCAAAGTATATGAAGGATATTGTCTCTAATAAAAGGAAGATTCCTAATGAGGAGATTTCTACTTTGCTTGCTAATTATTCCTTCAATGGTAAGGTTCCAAAGAAATTTGGTGATCCAGGTATACCAACTATTCCTTGATCTATTAAGAATAATTATGTTAGAACTGCTTTATGTGATTTGGGAGCTGGAGTTAGTGTTATGCCTTTTTTCTCTATATAAGAGACTCCAGCTAGAAAAGTTGATACCAACTGATATATCTTTGCAAATGGCTGATAAGTCAACTACTATTCATGTTGGTATATGTGAGGATGTTCCTGTTCAAGTAGCTCATAATTTCTTGGTTTTAACTGATTTGTTGTGCTTGAAATGCCTAAAGATGATAATATGTCTATTATTCTTGGGAGACCTTTTCTTAATACTACAGGCGCTATTATTAATTGTAATCAAGAAAAAGCAACATTCAGTATTAATGACAAAGAGCATACTGTTTATTTCCCCAAGAAGGTTGCTAGAAGTTATTGCCTGAATTCCATTGAAAATATTAAGAGCATCAAGGTTGGAGAAATATATTATCCCATTCCATAAGAAAATTTTGAAACTATTATGATTGGGACCATTGCTATCAAGTATGAGGTTACATAATCACCTTGTGGAATGCAAAGTTTTGTTTCATATAAGATTGTTTTGGTAACAAGACTTGATAAACCTTGTTAACAAAAGGATTTTTAATGAACAAAATAATGCTTTCACTGTGATTATACTTGCTTTCTTTTATTTTTCTCCTTCCTAGTCTTTGCCTTTTCCTTTTCTAGCTTTGGTTTTGTTAGTTGTTTGCTTGTTAGAATGTCTTAGAACTTCTGTAGTTTGGTTTTTGGTTTGCTTTTGCTTCTTCCAAAAAACTGTTTCTGCAAGAAAATCAATTTTCATACCCTAAAAATTGGCCAAAAATAAAGTTTCCCAAAAAATCCTAGAAAATTCAAAATAAATTTTTCCTTGAACAAAGGGGCAGAGGGACACCTAGAGTGACCCAGGGGGCCACCCCAGGCACCCACACCCATGATGGGCGCGTCCTACCTACAGGTGGCGCCTGGTTGGGGTGTGGCCCACCTAGGCCCCTCCAAAGTGTCTCCTCCCAGCCATCTTATTTCTCTCTCCCAAAAAACACCGGAAAACTTCCTCAAGCTCGAGTTCCTGCTGTTCTTGCTCGCAATTTTAGATCTCCTTGCTCAGCCCCTCTTTGTTGCTAGTTTTTTGAGGGATTGCTCCTTGGTATGTGCCTCCTCCACTTGTCCAATTAGATTTGTGATTGCTAGATTGTATCTTGAGTATTTGCTGCTATAGGTGACAGGTTGTGTGAGCTTGCATGCTTGTTCTATGCTTAGAGATTTCATTTTGATGCATGTGTAGCCCTCTAGCAAGTTCCTATAGTAGTTTCTTATCATTTATCAACTTGGAAATCACTTGGTTTGATGTTTGTCTAAAAATTTCAGAAAAAAGAGGTCATGGAAAACCACACATTTGGTGAAATATTTGAGAGTGATGCACCTAGAAGGGCAAGGCCTTCAGGATCATCCTCCCGAGCTAGGCCCTCATACAATGAGTATCTCATTACAACGCGATTTGGCAACGAGGGAGATGAGGGGGATGCTCACCCTTCCACCTTTCCTTGCCAAACCTTTTTGCGGGCTGCTGGGATTCTTGATGATTTTACAACCTTGTTTCGGAGGGCTGGACTAACAAGCTATATGCAGGATGAGAGCGTGCAATATGCTACGCTCACTAAAACATTTGTGGAGAGCTTCTCCTTTACTAACAGCATGTTCAAGCCAGATGTTTCTTTCAAAATTTATGGCAGGTCTTACAATATGACATTGAAGAAATTTTGTAAGGCCCTGGGACTTGGTACAGCTGGGTCGGCGAAGAAGATTCTAGCTCAACCCACTGATTTGTTGGAGCTCTACCGCGGGATAACCAATGATGATAATCGTAGAGCCCAACGGGGAAAGATAAGAAATATTCAACTCCCAGCCATCAGGTACTTTGCTTACTATCTGGCCACTAGAGTTCTTGGTAGGGAGAACACTAGTAATATTTCCAACTATCATTTGTCCTTCATAGCTGCTGCGCTCAACAATGAAACTAAGTACAATTTTGGTTCTCTCATTGCTCGTCGCTTAGCTGCTAAGGGGCCCATTTATGGGGGAATTATTGATGCACGTGTTGTTGCTTCCTTGGACCTTGTTGTTGATCCAAATGATACAGTTTTGGCTCTTTATAGGCTTGATCTTGCTGCCATGAAGGCGCACCATTTGTCACTACTGGCTCTACCCTTGAGAGCTTGGTTTATAGAATGTTGTTTATTGACGGGGAAGAGAGAGAGAGAGATCCCTCTCCCCCAAACCACTTTGTTCAGTATTTCTTATGGACCTTTGTCGTGCTCCAAGGAGGAGATGGATGACAAGCTACACATTCTTGGCTTCCATGGACACTATTAGGGGGATGCTCCCTCATACGACCCCTCTATATACTACATAGGGGATTCCTCGAGATCGTACCAGGACGAGGGAGCCTCCTTGACGTACTACGGAGGTGAACCTACTTGGTCACCATGGAGTTGAGCCCCACTTAGGCCAAAATCTTAAGCTTGGGGGAGGTATACCGACATCACATTCATCTATATATCCTGTTTCGTTGGTTCTTTGTATATCCATTGTTTCGCTTTCTTTTTGGTTTTTGTTTCTGCTTTCTTAAAACACAAAAATACCAAAAATATTTTCATTGTTTCTCTTGGTTTATTTATTTGCTTTGGTTTGCCTTAAAAAGAAAAATCCAAAAAGATTTTGCTTTGTTTGGTTTGTTTTTGCTTTATTGGCTTGTTTGAAAAATCGAAAACACCAAAAATATTTGTTGTTTTTCTTTGGTTTTGTGAGTTCTTTGCAGGGTTCAGCCATCCTTAGTGGATTTTGGTTTCATGTTATTATTCAAGTCACACAAGTGAATGGCAATAATGAAAATTAAGACAACTTGAGGTGTGGTAAGAGGCTGGTAACGAACTCTATTTGTTTTCATTTTTGTACATATACTCATCATTGTGAGAATCCTTAGTCTGTTCATGTAAGGAGTATGCTATTTATGGATGCTTGGTAGTTCTTGCTTGTCTGTGACTAGCTCCAGCTTGCTAATAATTTGTAGCATGTCATATGAATGTTTGCTTGCATTGTTTTATTCATATTTTGGTATGATATTGTGGTATCCTCCTCTGAATGTTTCATGTGAATCGACTTGGCACATGCTCGCGCATGCATATGACTAAACAATAGTCAGTAAGCCTCGATGATTTATTTTGCCTCAGAGTCCTTGTATCACTTTCATGCCATAATTAGTCATGTTTTGTTGCAAGCATGATGATGACAGTTATTGCTCTCTCGTTTGTCGCTCCCTCTCTATTGCTAGCCTTCACTTGCACTGAGTATGAGCTCTACTTGTGCTTACAACTCCCCAAAACCAATATTTCCAACTGTGTCCACCATACCTACCTATTAGCATCATTTGCTATTTCAGTGCATATTCTATATGCCTTGTTCTCTTCCAAATAAAATGTTTGTCTGTTTTAAGAAAGTTACTTAGTAAATCCCTCACGAACTTGATGGCACACTTTATTCCTTGCACTTAATAATCTTTAACCATTGTGACCTGTCCATGAAAGTTATATGCTTGCAAATTATATGCTGGGAGTTAGCAGAACCGTGCTGTCACGAGGAACGCTTTCAACACTTATGGATACCTATCCAGTTGATACCTTGATCTTTTGTTTGCAGATGTCGACGGTGTGAAATAAAAGGGGAGCTTGTGAGTTCATGGAATATATATGTGTATTAGAGAAACGCTTGGGCCGCTAGCCTAAGCATGCCTAATCATGGTGGAAACTTGCAGCATCATCATAATGAGCATTCTTTGAAGCATCCTCCATAAAAAGCTATGCACATAGTAAATAAAAAGATTGCTGAGATGATCATTGTCTCCTTGCCTTGTCATTTTGATCACGGGATACTTCATATATCATGTGCAAGGGGTACTCCGTTTTTTATGGGGTAACCCCGGGGTTGGCCCGATCTTTCACGAATTCCACGAGGAACGAGGGGGAAAGCGGTGGTCGGGGGATGAGATCGAGGGAGGAGATGGAAACCACGAACGCACGCAAACCAAAACACGATACATGCCTATCCCTCACACCGGTGGCAGCCGGTCCAACATAATCCCTAGGATCGGTGTTGGGCGAAGCTCGCTCTCCATGCCAACAACGGGGGATGAGGTGCTTGGTGAGATCTTGACAACTTGGGGGCGAGAAACCGAGAACCCAAGGCCTTGTACAACTTGAACGCACTAGGCAAGATCCAAGAGGAGGGTGGACAATAGGTGCTCCTTATCAAGGAGCATGAGACCAATAGATTAAAGGATCCACAAGGGGTGTCTTAATCTATCATTATCCAAGTCTAGGGTTTACATATGAGGGGTGGGGCTATATATAGGCCAACCACATAAACAGGGGTAGTTCTGGAATAAAACTGGAAGTTTGGGCGAAATTGGGGGTTACATGGGTCAGGCCCAAAAGGCTTTAACATGCCTGGCGTCGGTCGGTCCGGAGACTCCGGTCTGGGGTCCGGAGACTCCGGTCTGGGCCGGAGACTCCGGTCAATCTCCGGACCCGTCTCCGGAGGGGGCTTCTGGCTATCCCGGGCTTGAGTCTCCGGTCTGGACCGGAGGAAGGTCCGGAGACTCCGGTGTAGAGGACCGGAGACTCCGGTCTACACCGGAGACTTCGGTGTGCAGCGCTCCAGCAGCTTCTTCTCCTGGTCCTGCTTCCTTGGTGGCTTGGTGTGGTGGTGCTGCTTCATATCTGAGGATACACAACGTAGATGCATGAAGTAGCAAGTCATCCAAAGGTAGTCCAAAATCACATGAGGAAAGGAGCGAGTTAACCTTGGTTTGTAGGAGCTTGGCACGGGCGCGAGTCATTGGTCCACTTGGGGGACTAGGTGTTGTAGATGGAGGTGCGTCCATAGGGGCCAGGCATCAGCTCCCCTTGGGAAAGAGTCGTCCTCGACTCTTCAACCTTCTCAACTTCATCTTCGCCATGGTAGGGTGATAGGTCCTTGACATTGAATGTCGGGCTCACAAGATACTTGGATGTTGGGATATCTATGATGTAGGCGTTGTTGTTGATCCTCTTTAGCACTTTGAAGGGTCCATCACCTCTTGGCTTTAGTTTGGAGTCGCGGTCCTTGGGGAAGCAGTCTTTACTCAAGTGTATCCACACAAGGTCGCCTTCTTCGAAGATCATCTCTTTCTTGTTCTTGTTTAGCTTTGATGCTTGGCGAAGGACTTGTTTCTCGATCGTAGCTCTTGTGTCTTCATGGAGTTTCTTCATTATTTGGGCACGCTTGACCACGTACATATTGGCACGTTCATGAAGAGGTAGAGGAAGAATATCGAGCGCGGTGAGGGGCTCGAAGCCATAGACGATCATGAACGGGCTCCTCATGGTGGTGGAGTGCTTGGCGCGGTTGTAGGCGAACTCGGCGTGTGGAATACATTCCTCCCAGTCTTTAAGGTTCTTCTTTATCAACACCCGGAGGAGTGTGCCAAGACTTCGATTGACGACCTCGGTTTGTCCATCGGTTTGAGGATGCGAGGCGGACGAGAAGAGGAGCTTGATGCCGAGCTTGGCCATGAGAGTCTTCCAGAAGTAGCTCATGAATTTTACGTCATGGAGATGATTGTTCTTGGTACACCGTAGCGAATTATTTCCCTGAAAAAAAATTTGCTACATGTGAAGCATCATCGGTCTTATGGCACGGAATGAAATGTGCCATTTTTGAAAAGCGATCCACTACTACAAATATAGAATCCTGACCATGTTTAGATCTAGGCAAGCCTAACACAAAGTCCATGCTAATGTCCGACCAAGATGCATGAGGAATAGGCAATGGCATATAAAGACCAAAGGGGTTGGACTTAGACTTAGCTTGGATACATGTAGTGCATCGTTGGACGTGGCGCCCACGTCAAGGCTTCATCTTTGGCCAAAAGTAGTGAGTGGAGAGCATGTCATAAGTCTTGTCACGGCCAAAGTGACCCATAAGGCCTCCACCATGGGACTCTTGAAGAAGCAAAAGTTGGAGAGACGATTTCAGAATGCAAAGTTTGTTTTGTTTGAAAAGAAAACCCTTATGCAAATAGAAATCATCCATCCCTTTGTGTAGTGAACATGTTGCAAAAATTGGTCCAAAGAAAGGGTCGGACGCGTACAAAGATTTGATTTCATCAAGACCCAAGACATTTACTTCGAGTCGTGTAAGAAGGCTTGTGTTTTTGCGAGACAAGGCGTCCGCTACCACATTTTCTTTGCCCTTCTTGTATTTGACAATGTAAGGAAACGACTCCATGAACTCAACCCATTTTGCATGCCTTTTACTCAAGTTGGCTTGGACCTTAAGATACTTCAACGAATCATGGTCGAAATGGATGATAAATTCTTTGGGCCAAAGATAGTGTTGCCACACTTGAAGGACTCGAACCAAGGCAAAAAGTTCTTTGTCATAAATGGGATAGTTGAGGCGTGCACCATCAAGTTTCTCACTATGGTAAGCAATAGGACGCCCATTTTGCATAAGGACGCCACCAATGCCAATACCACTAGCGTCACATTCAATCTCAAAGGTTTTTGTGAAATCCGGTAATGCAAGAAGTGGTGCTTCTGTGAGCCTCTTTTTGAGCTCATCAAAGTTTTTTGTTGTGCTTTTCCCCAAACGAACGTGACATTTTTCTTGGTCAATTCGTTGAGGGGCAAGCAATGGTAGAAAAGTCTTTCACAAAGCGACGTAAAAGCCACCAACCCATGAAAACTTCGAAGTTCACTAACATTTGTAGGGATGGGCCAATCTCGTATGTCCTTGACTTTTGAGACATCAACTTCAATGCCATTGGAAGACACAACAAAACCAAGGAAAATCAGCTTGTCTTTTGCAAAAGTGCACTTTGGGAGATTAGCGTAAAGCTTTTCATGACGAAGGATTTGAAGGACCTCCTTAACGTGAGTAACATGCTCCTCTAGTGACTTGCTATAGACAAGGATGTCATCAAAGTAAACAACTACACTCTTCCCAATGAGAGATCGCAAAATATGGTTCATGAGGCGCATGAAGGTAGATGGAGCATTTGATAAGCCAAAAGGCATAACCAACCATTCATAGAGACCAAGCTTGGTCTTGAAGGCGGTTTTCCACTCATCACCTTCGGCCATGCGAATTTGATGGTAACCACTACGAAGATCAATTTTCGAAAATATAGTGGCTCCACATAACTCATCAAGCATGTCATCAAGACGCGGTATAGGATGTCGATAACGCACGGTGATAGCATTGATTGGACGGCAGTCCATGCATAACCGCAACGTATCATCCGTTTTGGGGACTAGAATCACGGGAACCGCGCTTGGACTAGTGCTTACTTGGATCAAACCTTTGGAGACGAGTTGATTGATTTGTCGTTCTATCTCCTTCGTCTCTTCCGGGTTCGTGCGATACGCGGCGCGGTTTGGTAGTGGGGCGCCGGGTATGAGGTCGATGCGGTGCTCGATTCCACGAAGAGGAGGTAGTCCCTGAGGAAGCTCTTCGGGAAATACATCTTGGAATTCCTGCAAAACAGCCATCAAAGAAGGAGGAACAATTGTCAAGTCATTAGTTCCTTGCGCTAGTCCCTTGCATACAAGGACATAGTGCAAAATGGATGGGTTGTTCCGCACTTCTCTCGTCTCACTTTTGGTGGCAAGAAGAACACTCTTAGTTTTTCCACTCGAGTTTGGCTTGTGGCACTCACTCACTATAGTGTGGTTCTCTCGCTCACCACTCTTCTCACAAGATGGTTTTGTGTATTGTGCCCTCGCTAAAGCCTTTGCATTGTCCGCAATTATTTGGCTAGGAGTCATTGGTTGCAACACACAAGTTTTGTCAAGCCATTTGAAGGTATAAGTGTTTGAGTGACCATTATGCAAAGCACGCTTGTCAAATTGCCACGGCCTTCCGAGCAACATATGGCAAACCGTCATTGGGACCACGTCACATTCCACCGTGTCCTTGTAGGGCCCAATTGAGAACGTTACCGAGACGGTGTGCTTGATCTTGACGGATCCTTGGTCACTTAGCCATTGGATATGGTAGGGGTGTTTATGCGGGTGGAGGGTGAGGTTGAGTTTCTCACACAATTCCGTGCTTGCAAGATTGTGGCAACTCCCTCCATCGATGACAACTTTGATGGACCTCCCATTGATACCGGCACGGGTTTGGAAGATGTTTGATCGTTGGTCTTCATTCTCATTGGCTTGAGTAGTTAAGACCCTTGTGACCACAAGCGATGGACTTGCGTCATGCTCACACATGAGTAGCTCTTGGTCCTCTTCCAAATGTTGCCTTGCCATGGCTTCTTTGACCCTTGCATCAAACTCTTCTTCACTCAAGTATTCTTCATCGCCGTTGTCATGGATGAACAAAACTTTCTTGTTCCCACATGCGGCCGACTTGTGTCCTTTGCCTCCACACTTGTAGCACTCACCATTGAATGGTTGTTCATCTCTTGTGTACTTGCCACTTGGGGCGGTTTTCCTTGAGGAAGGTTGGCTTGAAGGGAAGCTTGGTGGTATTTGAGGAGCTTCCACTTGGTGTTGTCAAGTAGTGGTTGGAGCTTGCTTGTATGTGAAGTATGTCTTTGGCTTGTTGAACTTGATGTCCTCTTGCACTTGACGTTCGGCCTTTGATGCAATGTGCACAAGCTCAACCATGTTGTTGTACCGTTGGAACTCGGTGATACGCTTGATAGGATGGTTCAAGCCATTGAGGAAACGTGCCATTATTTGTTCATCACGCTCTTCAATGTTGGCACGGATCATGTTGAGCTCCATTTGCTTGAAGTACTCTTCCACGGTCTTTGTTCCTTGACTAAGCGTTTGAAGCTTGTTGAAGAGGTCACGCGTGTAGTGTGAAGGAACAAAGCGGGATCTCATATGAGCCTTCATATCTTGCCAAGTTGAGATTGGAGGGTCTTCTTTTGATTCACGAGCGAGTTGGACTTGTTCCCACCAAAGGTTGGCATATTCATCAAACTCGAGGGATGCCATGGCCATCATCTTCTCATTGCTAAAGTTGTGCATGCGGAAGATCTTGTCAACCTTGAGTTCCCATGAGAGGTATTCTTCGGGATCATTGGAACCGGTGAACTTGGGCATGGTGAACTTGATCTTGCCGAAAGTTTCTTCCTCATTGCGGTTCCGGTTGCGACGGTTGCCATGATTTTGGCGGCCATCGTCATCATCTGAGATCTCATGTCTTGTTTGTTGATGGTGGCGTTGCTCTTGCGGTTGTTGAGGTGCCGCATTTGGTGGTGGAACTTGGTTTGGACGACGAGCTTGGGGGGCTTGCTCTTGTTGTTGTCGCGGTTGAGGACGAGGAGGAGGTTGTTGGTCCTCACGGTGAGCTTGGGGAGATTGCTCTTGTTCTTGTCGTGGTTGATGCCGAGGAGCGTTATCTTGCGCCATGTGGCGAGGGGGGCGTCGAGCCGCATGCGCAATGGGCTGCTCTCTTTCTTCTTGTTGTGGAGGAGGCTCGTCGTTTAGATCATGTTGACGGCGATGACGTTCATGCCGAGGGGGACGCCTTGGTGGATCTTCGAGTGCTTCACGCCGCCGGCGAACTTGTTCTTCCACTTCGGATGCTTCACTTGTTGTGGAAAGAACATGTCGATGGCGATGGGCTTGGTGATCCATGTGAGGTTGTTCTTGTTGAAGCACAAGTGCCCTTTGTTGTGGCCGGTCCGCTTCACGTCTAGGAGGTCTTGCGGAGAGGTCACCATCATAGCTTGACGTTGCGGCGTGTCGCGGCGATGGTACCGCTTGAGAAGAGCTCATGGAGTGAAGGACGGGTCCATCCCGGTGCCTTGAAGCGTGACGGCGAGGAGCACTTGATTCGCTTGAGGAGTGTCGTGATGAGCTTGAGTCGCGCGAGCGTGGCCTTGCTAACCCATCAATGAGGCGTTGAAGCTTCTCATCCGTTGAGGCGAGGGCACGACCAAGAGCTTCATTTTGATGACCGAGGTTGTGTTGCATGGCATGCATTTGGCCTCGGACTTCCTCGAAGCGGTTGTCGATGTTCTTGAACTCCACTCGGGCTTCGCTAAATTGTTCATCTTGGCGCCGCTCAAGGGATTCACAACGGTAGTTGAATTCTCCTCGAACCTTCCAATGGTCCCATCTTGTCATGTATGGATTGTCGTCCTCCGGAGGTGGTGGTGGTTGGGACGGCTCGCCATTCCTGTCCATGATGCAAAGCCGACAAGGGTTGTATATGGAGAGTAAAGGTGCGTAGAGTTAGCCCTTTACCTCACCTTGGAGATTATATCAAACCAATTGCCACACAAAGGAGCGAACAGCATGCAAAGTGAAATGGTAAAGAAACTCACACACAACGGAGCTACAACTCTCCAAAACTTTTGGTGGATGGGTAGGATTGTGGGAAAGCCAAAGAACCAACCGAACGCAAAGGAGAGTCAAAAGTGGAGAAAATCCAACAAAACGCAAGTCAAAAGGAAATGGTCAACTCAAAAGGTGACGAGAACCTACGACTACACACACGCGTGGAGAAAAATGGGGTTAGCACGACTATGAAAGTGAGCACGAAATGGCCTAACGAAGACTACGCTCGGGTGTCGTGCCAACGTAAGGAGAGACCACAACTCGTTTGCCAAAAGAGGGTAAGCAACGGATTTGTGCACTTGCCTTGGCGCGCTTCTTCCTCTCTCTTTTGCTTACAAGCTTGATTCTCTCTTTGTATTGGGAGACTATGTATCTTTCTATTTTATTTTATTTTGATTCTTTTTCTTTTTCTCCCTTGCTATGCTACTATGTTAACTTTTGTATTTGCCCTCACACTCTCACTTTCCAATGGCAAGTGCACAATGCTTAGACAAACACAAAATGAGTTGCTCTCATAGGATATGTACACACAAAGGAAGATATGGCTACAAGGGTTGACACAAGTTATACCTTAGTTGATGGTGATGATCTTGTGTCGATGGGGCGGGGAAGAGTTTGGGGTCCGTGGTGTCGAAGAGCGCGGCGATGTTGCGGAAGCTATCTGTTAGTTGGTGACACGCACACGGAACACAAACAACAAGTGGAGAGATTAGCCAATGCAGGAAAAGAGGAAAAATGGGCAAAACTGGCGTCCAGGGCCGGAGACTCCGGTCTCGGGCCGGAGACTCCGGTGTAGACCGGAGACTCCGGTGCTCAGGCCGGAGACTCCAGTGTGGGATGTATGCTCGTGTTCTTGAGCGGAAATCCACGCCTAGAGTCCTCAAATCCGCGAAAATTTGGCCAAAATTGGGCTGGGAAACGCAGGCAAAAGCTGAACCAACACCTTAGACAAGATTTGGTCGGATCAAAACCACAAATAACACTCCAAAACGACAGATCGATCCAAAGGCAAATTGGGGCTGTTTTTTGGGAAATTTTCGAATTTATGATGGATAGAAGAAAAATTGGGGGAAATTCGTGATCAACCTTGCTCTTGATACCAAGATGTTATGGGGTAACCCCGGGGTTGGCCCGATCTTTCACGAATTCCACGAGGAACGAGGGGGAAAGCGGTGGTCGGGGGATGAAATCGAGGGAGGAGATGGAAACCACGAACGCACACAAACCAAAACACGATACACGCCTATCCCTCACACCGGTGGCAGCCGGTCCAACATAATCCCTAGGATCGGTGTTGGGCGAAGCTCGCTCTCCACGCCAACAACGGGGGATGAGGTGCTTGGTGAGATCTTGACGACTTGGGGGCGAGAAACCGAGAACCCAAGGCCTTGTACAACTTGAACACACTAGGCAAGATCCAAGAGGAGGGTGTACAATAGGTGCTCCTTATCAAGGAGCATGAGACCAATAGATTAAAAGATCCACAAGGGGTGTCTTAATCTATCATTATCCAAGTCTAGGGTTTACATATGAGGGGTGGGGCTATATATAGGCCAACCACATAAACAGGGGTAGTTCTGGAATAAAACTGGAAGTTTGGGCGAAATTGGGGGTTACATGGGCCAGGCCCAAAAGGCTTTAACATGCACGGCGTCGGCCGGTCCGGAGACTCTGGTCTGGGCCGGAGACTCCGGTCAATCTCCAGACCCGTCTCCGGAGGGGGATTCTGGCTGTCCCGGGCTTGAGTCTCCGGTCTGGACCGGAGGAAGGTCCGGAGACTCCGGTGTAGGGGACCGGAGACTCCGGTCTACACCGGAGACTCCGGTGTGCAGCGCTCCAGCAGCTTCTTCTCCTGGTCCTGCTTCCTTGGTGGCTTGGTGTGGTGGTGCTGCTTCATATCTGAGGATACACAACGTAGATGCATGAAGTAGCAAGCCATCCAAAGGTAGTCCAAAATCACATGAGGAAAGGAGCGAGTTAACCTTGGTTTGTAGGAGCTTGGCACGGGCGCGAGTCATTGGTCCACTTGGGGGACTAGGTGTTGTAGATGGAGGTGCGTCCATAGGACGGGCTGCATCACCGTTGGCGGTTCTCTATGATATGCATGTATGTACAATGACAAGAACTTGTAGGTAACCAAAGTTGAGTAGCATGCGGAGCGGCCCACGTACTCAAGGGACTTGGGATTTCCATTTTATGGTCTTTAAAGCATATAACTCATATTGGACCTCACTTTCACCTTAACCATATGGAGATGCCTATGATGGGGGCAATGAGAGCTCAAAGCTAGTGAGTACCTTACTTTCAGCATTTGGAAGCCTTTCAAACTTTTCAAAACCTTTTTCACTTCCTTGTTGAGTCGCCACTTATTCTATGAGCACCTTCTTGAGAGCATAGTTGTCATTCTTGTCTTTGTCTCAAAACTTGATTAATTATGTCATGACTTTGATGCTTGTATCTCTGATATCTTTACTTCTAGTCTTCATGTGAACTTCAGAGGTTCCTTGGCATTTATATTGTGCTCTACAAACAAAGGCAAGCGAGATACCACTCTATCATACCTTACTATGAGCATTGCAATGTTGTTCATGTTTATGTTCCATGCTACTTATTATTATTGAGTTGGTTTCTCTTCATAGCTTGCAATGACTATTGAGTAGACTTGGTTGCATACTTCTTATTATGAATGGTTTAAGTATCTACTCCTATGCTGAGAATATATACATCATATGAAGCAAATGTGTTCGTGAAAGTTCTTTTATCGCACTCAGTTTTCAACTGAATTGCTTGAGGACAAGCAATAAGCTAAGCTTGGGGGAGTTGATACGTCCAAAACGTATCTACTTTCCCGAACACTTTTGCTATTGTTTCTCCTCTAAACTTGTGTGATTTGAATACAACTAACACGGACTGACGCTGTTTTCAGCAGAATTACCTTGGTGTCTAGTTTTTGTGCAGAAAATCAACTATCAGGAAAAATCCCGGAAAATATGCCAAAATCCTATTTCACCAGAAGATCCCCAGAGCCAGAAGACGAGACGTGGAGGCTGGGGCCCACACCCTTCCAGCACGGTGGGCCATCCCGCGCCTAGGGGGTTCGGCCACCCTGTGCACCCCTCGGCTCCCTCTTTGCCTATAAGTTAACACTTGACCTAAAAAAGGGGGATTCGACGTTTCAAAAGAGTTCCGCTATACCGCCAAAGACCAAGTCATGATTCGGATCCGAAACTCCGCTCGCACCTCCGACGGGAATTTGGAGAGGATCATCGCCATCGTCATCACCAACGCCTCTCCATAAACCATCGATGTTTCCCTCATCCATGAGTGAGTAATCCCCCGTTGTAGGCTATGGGGATGGTAGGGATTGGATGAGTTCTATCTTGTAATCGAATAAGATTGTTAGGGCATAGTGCCTAGTATCTCTATTAGTGCTATTTGACTTTGTTGCAACTTGTTGTGATTAATGCTTGTCACTAGGGCGCGAGTGCCATGATCTCAGATCTAAACTTATTATTGAATCATTATGATAGTATTGTTTGTGATCTTATCTGCAAGTTGTGTACATATATCGTTATCTGGATCCAAAGGCCCTCAAGTGACAGAAATTGGGACAACCGGAGGGGATGGTTGTGGTGTGAGGATCACATGTGTTCACGGAGTGTTAATGCTTTCCTCCGATGCTCTATTAAAAGGATCACCTTAATTTCCAGTAGTTCCCTAGAGGACCCGCTGCCGCGGGCTGGCTGGACAGAAGATGTTGTGCAAGTTCTCATTGCAAGCACGCATGACTATATATGGAGCACATGCCTAGGATTGTTTAGTACTTGGATGCTTTATCTTATTTATCTACAATGCCCTAGATCTTGAAGTTACATGTTTAGACTCGTCCATGCAACGCCAGTCCATCCATCCATGTGCCTACCGCGCTCATATCCTATTGTTTGCTACTACTGTTACTATTGCTCTTGTTCCACTGCTGATGTTGCTTTGTTGTTGCTACTACCAAACTATTGCTACTGATAAACTTCTGTGAGCAAGAACTATTTCCAGGTGTAGCTGAACTGACAACTCAGTTGTTAAGGCTTGCAAGTATTCTTTGGCTCCCCTTGTGTTGAATCGATAAATTGGGTAATACTACCCGCGAAGACTATTGCGATCCCCTATACTTGTGGGTCATCAGCGAGTGCGCAGGAGGGACCGTGGAATCAGATTCTGCGTCCCTATCATCTAGCGTAGATGTGTACTTCTCGGGAAGCGGAAGCATCATGCAATCCACCTTAAGCTCCTGCACAACATCGAAGATTCACGTCAAAATAAAGGACAACAAATACAAGGAAAAGAAAAGGCATTGCATGCAATTAAAAAACTCACCCGTGGAACCTACTTCCTCACGCTAAAAGGGGCAGTCTGCTACTTCCCCGGCAAGTCCTCGTCGGCCCAAAAGCATAGCAGAAGTCAGAGCGCCCGTTCAAGGTCGGCTGAGGACATATCCTCATCCGACACTCTCGTCGGGTCACTAGCACCGGAGTAGAGGAACATCAGGTACTCCCTCTCCTGGAGGGGCTGCACCCGATGCTTAAGGAATGTCCAGATGATGTCGACACCGGAGACCTCCTTGACTCGCACCAGTTGGAGCGCCTCCACCCGCTTGTACAGCTTCTCCACCACTTTGCTTTCACCCTCCATAACATCGTTAGACCAAGAATGTTTTCGGGTGACCACCTTGCTGGCGTCGAAGGGAGACAATCCATAGTGCTGGCCGTCGAGCTTGGAGTCATGAAGATAGAACCACTTGTGAAGGAAATATGCCCTAGAGGCAATCATAGAGATGATTATATTTCTTATGTATCCATGAGTTATTGTAATGTTCCTTGAATATCCATATCAGGCCACTTGTATTGATTGGAAATTATGTGAATTGTTTGTGAAACTATATACTTGTATGGTTATCTAATAGTTGTCCCTAGTCGGAGTTCATGTGAGGGCACACATGAATATTAGACTAGCACATCGATTGGTTGATGACTATGTTTCGCAAGTCATGGACATGGAGATGTCAAACCAATGATGTGGACACATGTTATGAACATGGGGTTGCAGTGACCCAACTTGAGACTGGCAATTAGACTTGCAGCTCTCTCTACACATCGTGTACGTTTTGTCCTTGGACCTCAGATTGTCGCATGTACTTGAGATGTGGATCGACCTATTTTGGGGCTATCAGACGCTACTCCGTAACTGGGTAGTTATAAAGGTAGCTTTCGGGTTTGTCCTGAAGCATGCTGCAAGGCATGGTCAATCAAGATGGGATTTGCCCCTCTCTACTTGAGAGAGATATCTCTGGACCCCTCGAGTGATCGGATCCAGAAATGCATGGCCGTTCTACATATGGTTAAGAGTTAACCTAGTAAAGGGATTTTGAATCACAGTATCGAGAAAGGGAGGTCAGCTTGGAGCTAGACCAAATATCGTGAGGCAAAGGGAAAGACATGTACTAAACCTTGTGATGGTTCGTCCGATGTGATCTTTCTATGCGTTTAGGAGTTGGCACGTCTTGCTAGAGGCCGCTACCAACTATTGATAGAATAAATGTATTCGTGTCATGTCTATACGTATATGAACCTATAGGGTCACACACTTAAGGGGCTGGAAGCCTAATGAGGATTAGATCTGAATTAGACCAGGCTTAGGCTACTAATGGGCTGCTAATGTAGAAGTCCACCAGGGATGCCTATATAAGAGAGGGTGGGGCAAGCTGACCAGGGTTAGCCCATTCCACCCAGCCGCCACTCCTCACGCATGTGTTGTATGCGCGGACCTAGCAGTCCGGCGTCTGACACTTCCACCATGCACGTGTGGATACCTCAGAGGTGTTGCATCTGTGGCACTTGGACGAGCCGCGCAAGGGGATCTGCTCGTGGGACGAGGACGAGGAGGAGACGTAGAACATCTGCACTGCCTCGACGTGCTTCATCAAGTTCCGCAACCGCGTGTCTAGTGGTAATCTCGTGATCTATGACAACAGTATTCCTAGTTTATGCGGTAGAAATCTTTGATTTGTGTTAGTGTAGCCGACCCGTATCCATTCAACTTGTTCCTCCATCCTTGGACGGATTCGCAGAGGTGGAAGGTGAAGTACCGGATGTTGGGGCGGATGGATATCCCGCACCCTCCCAGCGCATAAATGCCGCCGGTACCAGATTGCCTCTTTAGATAATAGAGTTTTCTGAAGAGGCCAAAGTGTGGCTCGATTCCGATCCAACACTCGCATAGCATGATGAAGCACGCAATATGCAAAAGGGAGTTGGGCGACAACTGATGGAGTTGTAGCCCGTAAAGAAAAAGGAGCCCACGAAGAAATTCGTGGGCAGGAAGAGAAAGCCCGTGGATGAAAAACGCGTGAAACATAACCCGATAACCTTTGGGTGGGTCCAGGGTTACCTTAGAACCAGGAAGAATGGCGTCGCCCTTCTCTTGTGGGATCAGGACGAATTCGCGCAGGCGGCGCAAGTCCACCTCCCTCAGAGCCGACCGCCGCCATCTACCATCGATGACTCGACCGGCGATGGTGGCCTTCTTGGCGGCGCTCGTCCCAACGGCAACAGAGAGGACCTCTTCGGTTTGCCCATATTGCTAGCACGGCACGTGATACGATGGGCGCGAAGGAAAGAAGAAGGGAAAACGCGAAGAATGTCCAGTGCACAGTGCGAGCGAGCTCTGGAAGCAGAGGAGGCAAATCGATAGAGAAACAAGAGAGCAAATGGAAAATGGAAAAACTACCACGGTCCCTCGCGGTATAAAACGACGAAGACGATGATGCAGGACCGTTGATCCATTTACCCTAAACGTGTCCTTCATCGCGACATACACGTGGTGGGCACCGCCTGAACCGTTGTGAGCACGCCGTCCACCAGGTGTGAAAATCGAGCTGGCGTGGTAACTTTTTGCGTAACCAGCGCGTGACTAGTAAAATCCCGGTCATAAAGTGGGACCCACGATCGTCTCATCACATCGCTTCTGCTACCATAGACGCTTGAGCTCACCAGGCGTCAGCAATGACGCTAGCAAAAGCGAAGGCCAACAACGGCTCTTATCTTTCGACTCCAAATAAAAGTACTTACTCAAGTCTACGACTCAACCAATTACTCGGGGATACTCCTATCAGGAGCGCTGGTCGCGCACCTAGAAATTTGGTAAGGTCCCTGGGTCAGTCGAACTACTCACAAAAGCTCTGAGTCCTTCTTCGAGTCCGCGACTCCATTACGGACTTGGGGGGCTACTCCCATAGGGAGTGATGGCTGCACATTCAAAAAAGTACCGACGCTGATTGTGTTTTAGGTCATCCAAAGAACTTCCGGATCGCTGTAACGCATAACTGAAAACTATAAGTCTCTGCTCGAGTCTATGACTCGAACAGACACTCGGGGCCTACTCCCATAGAGAGCGCTGGTCGCGCACCCTATGAATTACGGAATTGAGATCTTTTGGATCCTTCATGACTAAAATAAAGTATGCATCTCATTTAGCAACTCTGCTCAGAAATAATGCTAAGAGATGCAATGTCTCCTTAGTCACCCGAAATGCCTCCGCGGCGATAAAATTTCGGATGTTGTGTCTAAGATGCAAAGGTAAGACCTACAAATACTTCTGATGGCCTGGCAATGCACCCGACTGCGCTCTGCTAGTAATTTTCCATGTTAGCAGGCACGATGAAAAATATCAACAGACACGTTGGGTACATAACTTAAAACACTAGAATTCGATTCATGTAAGACCTTCGCGGCCTGGGTCGAATTACGCCAGCAATTTTCCGGATTCGAGTCCAGGGAATTGAGTCTGAAGTAGATCCTGTGGTTTTCTCCAAAGATAGTTAACTGACCCTGATCCATCGGTAAAGTCAGGCACATGTATCAACAATTCCTATGGACCAACACATTGACTCAAAACTTGTTCGGATGAAAGCACCCGAAAGATTTAAGAGTCTCCAATCGAATCTACGATTTGACTGAACACTCAGGGGCTACTGACATGGGTATTCCCTACGGGTGCCTGATGTTAGCCTACTCGATACCAGTGTAGCAGAGGCCCACACAATCATCTGCTATGGATAGCGAAGCCCAGGAAGGATTCGGGTGACCTAGGCACATAAGGATGCAACTTCTTGGGGAAAACGGCCAGCTGTAGATAGAATTTCAAAGGGTCAAGCCCTAACTTGTAACCGACTCGACCTAACCCCGAGACCTGTCCTCCCCATATAAAGGCCAGGAGGGCACGGCGAGGAGGAGGATCTAGAACCGTAGCATACACCACGCCAGATCCAATCTGCGCACCCCTGTAACCTTCGATTCCACCATCAATCAAGAACAGACAAGCAGGACTAGGATTTTCCCTCTGGGGGCCTGAGCCTGGGTAAAACTCATGTCCCTCTTTTGCGAATCTGTTAGCCGTTCCGTGATTTTCCAGCATCCCCTCCTTCTCCAAACCCCAAGTCCATAACAATCGGTATTGACGAGTCAAACCCTCGTCACTATGCAAACTATGTGTGACATTTTGTTGATGCAAAACCCCTTGTCAATATTGATTTGCCGGTTTATGGTTTCGTTTGCGGGCACTGATCTAGCGACTTCCGGAACCATAAAACCCAGATGCGGGGGCTGAACTCGCGTTTTATGGTTCTGGTTTTTACAAGCACCGCTAGAGATGCTCTTAGAGCATATCCACCAGTAGCGCTAAATGTCGGCGTTATAAAATTAATTTGCAGCGCGCTGCTCTAGGATAAAGCGTGCATCGACGCCGAGCCCTTCGCCGGATGCTCCAATTTGCAACGCGTGCAGGTGAGCTCAAAACATCCCCACCAGACGCTGCAAACTAGGGCGCACGTGGCTGATGCGAACAACAAACAAATTGTTGCAAACATTCAACAAGATCAAAAATACCCAAAAAATGAACAAAAAATTGTCTAGTTTACTTATTACAACACAAACAAATAGTAGCAATACAACAAATCATTAACCAACAAATACAACAAGTTGTTCATCAACAATACATAGTTTTGCAACAATACAACAAACACACAAATAAAGGTCACATTTATTGTCCAAACCATTTCTACCGCTCTTCGATGGGATCTTCTTGAAGCTCATCGTGCGTGTCATTGGACCGAATGGAATGATACGAGACAATGAACCGCACAGGTCACCTTCTGATAGGTGTTATGCCCAAGTTCTCCGGCGACATTCCTCTTTTGCACAAAATAAGTATCATACTTCGTCACCTCCTACGCAATGTGCTTGAACAAATCGATGCTCATCCGAAAACGGCAACAAAAATAGCTCGCGAGAAATGTTGCATTGTCATTGAAATACATCTGCATCAACTTGTTGTGGCCTTCGATTTGTTCCCTCCACAACCTCTATCTACCAAAAACCGATCCACCTATATTCGACTTCTTATTGGCGCGCGAAGCCAATATCATGGACATGGTATCTTCTTCCTCAATATCAAATTCATCGTCGAATGAATCAGAGAATGAACTCATCAGCAAACATGCAAAATAACTGAAATACTTGTACCATCTAAAATGAAAATAAAATAGGTACGGGTGCGGCGATGCAAACCTTGGGGCGATTACGACGAACACCTTGTATGCGCCAAGTTGCCTATCATCTTGCGGAGGACATCGTCGCCCTCGAGCTTCAGCGCGATGCCCCTGTAGCTCTGTGCTAGGAAATTGAGCGCCACACGGCTTTGAATGGTCGGAAATACCGAGCTCTCGGTGCAACGGCGGCGGGGGCGAGATTAACCACGGCGGCGCGCTCAGGAAAACGATGTGGGCACGCAGCGGCGGCGGCAGCACAACGAGTTGGCGCCGGCTGCAAAAATCTGGGTGGAGGCAGCGCCAGAATGGGTGGGGGAGGGACTGGGGAAGAAGGAGGGCATGGGTGCCGGTGAAATTTCAGCGGCGGTTGGTGGACGCCCGTGAGCCGAATTATAACGCAAACTATAGCTGGAGATGGAGATATCCGGCGTGAGATAGCGTAAAACAGGCCGACACGTTAAAAATTTGCAGCGTGTGCTAGGATACACACGTGCTCGTGTGGCAAATTATCGGTTTATTTAGCGATGTGCTACAATAGTGCCGCTGCTGGAGATGCTCTTATATGCAAGTATTATGCACCGCCAAGTCAGCATGTAGATGATATGACACTATAGTTAAAAGCTGAAAGAGAAGATACTACTAGTAATATCACGATGTGGAAAGGTGATTGGGCTAGAAACGAACTTCCAAAAAAGCTTGGTGGTTCCCATAAGGTGTCAAAACATTGACCTTGGCGGAGTGCTTGCCAACTTACTAGTGATACACGCTTCTTTTCCTATCAAATACTTGGGCCTCATTTGGCAACTCAAAAGAGTAGATTTTCAAGCGCTCGAGGACAAAACGACGGGCAAGTTGGTTACTTCGGATGAGAATAACATCAATGCGGCCGACCGAGGTGCGCTTGTCAAATCCGTCCTCACCTCGCAAGCCATCTCACCTAACACATCTCAACATTCCTCTGGGTTGCTTCGATAGCTTAGAAAATATTGAGCGTGCCTTTCTTTAGGAGGGCACTAGAGAGATCTCCGGTGGAAAATGCAAGATAAATTGGGAAACGGTTTGTAGACCCACTCATCTTGGGGGTCTAGGAATCCTAAATATCGAGAAGTTTTCTATATCCCTAAGGTTGAGGTGGCCTTGGCTCGAATGAACGAATCACAAGAAACTTTGAATTGGAATGGGAAACCCTTGTAGCGATATGGACATGAGACTTTTTTATGCCGCAACAACCATCACTATTGACAACGGCCTTTTTGGGACTCACCTTGGCTAAATGGAAAGAAACCGAAAGACATGGCTCCACTCATCTTCCAAATCTCTATGAGAAAAAATGGACCGTCAAACAAGCTTTGCACAACAATGCTTAGATTTCCAAGATAAATCTTGACGCAAATCTTACCATCCACCACATCCATAAGTACATTCGTCTTTGGATGGAGCTAGGGATGTGAAGCTTGGGGAAGAGAATGACCAAATAGTTTGGAACCTCATAAGCAATGGTGAATATTCTATAAGCTCATCCTACCATGCCCAATTTTTTGGATCAACACTTACAAACATGAACAAGTTAGTTTGGAAATCTTGGACGCCGTCAAAGATAAAATTCTTCGCTTGGTTGGCAATCCAAAATAGACTTTGAAGGGCTGATACATTGGAAAAACGAGGATGGACAAATTGTGGACTTTGTCCTCTATGCAAGCAAACCCAAGAGACGGCGACGCATCTTTTTTCATGTTATAGATTCACTAAAAGACTTTGTATATTGGTCAAGACATGGCTAGGCTTACCAAACTTCAATGAGGATGATTGGACGGGAAATCTTTCCATCCAAGATTGGTGAACAAAGCTCCTTGAAAGGCCAAGGCTATGATATCCATCACCGTACTTGTAAGTTGGACGATTTGGAGAGAAAGAAATGCAAGGGTGTTAAACAATAAATTTACACCGTCGCATGTTCTACTAGGTATAATTAAAGAAGAGGCTAGACTTTGGATACTAGCGGGGCTAAATCTTTGAGTTTTGTAATATTGAAAGAGTAAGCCACATGCGAAAAAACTTATGGTGCTTGTAAACCGATTTTTTTATATTTCTCCTTAATAGAATGAGGCAAATATTTTGCCTGCGTTAAAAAAAAAAAACTCACTGAACGAGTAAGTCTACTGACAAACATAACTTGTTCAAGCACACTATATTTTGAAATTCTACGAATGAATAAATCAGGTGACACTGATACCAATAGATGATACCCCCTGTATTCCATAATGTAATATATTTTTAACAAACTAATTTATTTTGGCAAAACATAGATGTACTATGCAATGGAATATAAACGTCTTATCAGTTTTTTGGGGAATCTACTAATAAGTTTTTTTACTACTCCACTAATCAGCTAGACTTGCTTCGGCCAAAAAAAAACTGGACTTAGGCTCCATAATTGGGCCGATCTGATAGGATATGGGCCAGGTATTTTCTAGAGGCCCAGAGAAAGAAACTCGTCTCCAACTCTCCATTTCCTCCCGAACTCACCCGACCTGCGTACCTTTCCAGTTTCCTCTCATCAGAGTCATGGCGACCGCGACGAGGAGGCTGCTCCCGACGCTCTTCAGAACCCTAACCGGCACCGGACACGCCGGCGCGGCGCGGGGCCTCGCAACCGAGAAGGCGGTAGGCGCCGCGGCCGTCGTAGGAAGCCACACCGCCAAGTGGATGCAGGTACCATTTCGGCTCTCCAGTCCCTAGATTTCGATCCAGTTTGGTCAGATTCATAAGCCTCTAGGATTTAATGCCTTTCTTGTGCGATTCGCCTCAATTGGGTGCGAATGATCGCGTATTACGTGTCCTGTGTGCGGTTTTTGCGATCTGTTCAGCTTGTAACCCCTGTTTAGGTGCGTAGCTGCACGATTGATTTTGTATTCCCCGTTTACTTTAAACCATTATGAACTTTCGTTGATACGGTTTTGGGGTCCTTGAGACCAAGCTGATTAGTGAATTAACGGCTTTGGCTACCCTCTATTTATTGGTAGATCTGGAGGTCTCTGATTCTTTGATACATTCATAAGCATAAGCTTGTTGATGATAGCACACGTTTTGTGAGTGTATGCATGGATTTTTCATACTCCGTTTAATTTATAGAATTCAGAAACTGATCGATGATCAAGTTTGGAACTCCTCTAGGAGGGACTGTTGATGTATGCGACTCTTGACATAAAATTGCTGACAGTACTACGAATGGCAACAGGGCTCATGCCTCGTGAATAAATCATCATTTTGTGAGAGTACCTATCATTATATCAGTTGATCTATTTCGCAAGAAGTTTCCAGTGAATGAAAGAACATTAAGTCTGTAGGCTACAATTATCCCTAGATAAGATCTTGTAATCCCTTGCTGCGTCATATGCACACTCATTCTGTTATACTTCATTTTTTTTCAACACATTGTTATCTTGATCCAATGCGTGTCTTCCAAGTTTGTGTCTGTAACTTTGGCTGAAGAATGGTAGACCCTTGGTAGGTTATTTTCAAAATCAAAAGTCATTTCATGTCATGGGTTACAGATTAGTTACTGATACATCATATATATCTGGTTCTCCTTTCTAGTGGTGTGTTATGTCTACCATTGTTGATCAAGTGGAACCGTTTTCCCTAAAAGAGGGATCTTACAGAGTAATAATACATGCAAGTGCTCAAAATATATGATGTATCTGAACTATTATTCATATTCTATTATTGCTTCAGTAATGCTGCTCACATCAGCCCAGCGTATCCTATCAATACTTTGGCAGCATGACTTCTGGTTTTGCCCATTTGCTGAGTAGGACTCAAATAATCAGTATCAATTTGAGTTTTTTCTAATTATTATTTTTACTGTTGGTAGGCAATGACCTAAAGCAATAAAGTTGAGAAGTCACTAGTTGAACAAACTATAAAGATTAATGCTGCTTGAATTGTGGCAATTTCATCATTGGAAGCAAATTGTCAAGCTCTGGAATTCACATACCCATAAGATATCAGAATTTGTATGTATACCACTATACCAGGGAGTTAGCAAAAGTTTCATTCCAGGGCATGATAGAGTATAGGAGTTTTTCATATGATGTTCACACCTAAAGTAGCACAATGTTCACGCCTCAATGGAGCTCTATTGGTTGCATATAGTTATTTATTCTTACTCTTGTTGTGTTACTTGTGTAATCAGTGTTTGTAATATTTTACTTTCTGATTTTATTTTTTGCAGGACACAAGCAAGAAATCTCCAATGGAACTGATCAATGAGGTGCCGCCGATCAAGGTTGAAGGGCGAATTGTTGCTTGTGAAGGGGGTAGGCAACACACAAACCAATCAAACTCTAGTCATGCACATTCTCATTATCGTTCTTTGGACGAATTGTTGCTTGCCAGTTGTACTTACGTATTTTCTGCAAAGCTGACCATTTTTATTTGGACTACAGATAAAAATCCTGCCCTTGGCCATCCTATCGAGTATATCTGCCTTGATCTGGATGCACCTGCTATCTGCAAATACTGCGGCCTCCGCTATGTTCAAGACCACCATCACTAAGTATAGAAGATACTGTTCTTTATCACAGCAGAAATTTGGATGTTGCTGCGTGCTTATTTGGTTCACAATGTCTGCCAGTGTATCGTGTATCACGCTTGACGGGCAGAAATTATCTGTGACTATCATCCTACTTCGTTTGGCATAATAATGTCCCGTTAACTTTGGATTGATTTTCTATAGACGTCATTTGAAGCATTTCCTGAATCAATGCACATTCTAAATGGAGCTCTCCGCTCTGTGGATAAGTGGGTTTCGATTGAAGGGGTTTGAAATTGATTTGGAAAGATGTTCGTTTCTAGATAATTCAGTATCACAAACAGTTGGCGATATGAATCATTTCCTATCCTTAGCCAGCTTAGAATTTAGTCGTTTGAACCAAAGTTTATCTACAATCATGTGTTGATTGTACAGATAGGGTGCAGATATAAAGGACGAAAAACATTTCATGTTCTCTTACCATGTAGGATGTTCATGCCCTAGCAAACACCACATAATACAACGAGCCGTGAAACGAACAATTTCTGGGCAGCAGCAAATGTGTCCAAAGAAAAAGAAAAAGAAACAAAAGGAGACAAAGGTGGATCAACTAAGTGAAGGTGACCCGCAACCACAAATCCACAATGCCTGCCCTCTGAAGATGTTAAAGCGACGACGTTGTTGTCCGGACCAACGCACCGATCCTAGGGTTTTCTCCGACATAGAGGGAAGATGGACGAAGGGTTGTCGGGCGAGCCGACAAGGATTTCTCCCCAAAAAAACTCATCCACAACCTCCGGGTGATCTGTTCCTCAGGAGCCCCATGAGGTCAAAGCCTCAACATCACCAAACTCGCTGCCCACTAGGATGCGCCACTACAGTCATGAAGCGGCCCCCGTCGTCTCACCAAAGCTCCGTCATGGGGCTAGAAGGAAGACGGCGAATGGCAGCTTGAATTGGGGTAGGCAGTGCCACGGCCGCACATGAACTGCCCCCACCGTCGAACCAGACACCACAGCAGGACACGCCAATCCCAATTTGGTCCGGTCAGGACCAACGGGCCTGTAAAGCCCTCGTGGGGCACACCAGTCCCAAGAGAGGGACCGTGAAGCCCACCGCCGCGTTGTAACAGGCCGGCCGCCGTTGCCACCATCCCTAGCATCGAGCTCCCTCACCAAGCACTCCTAAAAACGACATCGACGTCAAGGGCAGGATGGTTTGTTGCCCAGCCTCACCCGGTGCCGCCCCGAGGGAAGACAACGCCGATGTGCCCACGCCTCCAGAGCTGCACCACCAGTTAGAGAGAGCCCCGCGTGCTCCCCAACACGGGAGGGGAGAAGAAGTGTGCGGCCTCCGGCACCGTCCGCGCGCCCACAGGGGTAGGGGGAGGCGGCGGTGGTCAGAGTCCCATGTTCGCCCGCGCGGGGGGCGAGACAGGGGCCGGGCATATTTTCTTCCTTAGCCTTCGCTCGAATGCTCCACCGAAATGTCCTAATGCTTAAAAAGGACAAAACTAACCGACCACTCGACTCTGTAATAAGAGGATTTTCTTGAATTCTGTGAGAATTCAATATTTTCTATCGAAATTCATGCATTTGCCAAATGAAAGAAAAAGAAAGGAAGGTGGTGGGCAGTGGATATAATATTGGACGGCAATAACTAACAAGGACCAGAGTGCCAAAAGGTCACCATTAACTGAAAATAACTAACTTCCGCTAACTTCCTTTCATTGGCCATGCACAGTTCTATTGCAGAATAGATCTCGGCTCATCCCAAAGGCTGCCAACGCAGGGATTTATTCATGCCTAGGGATTTTCTCAATGTCTCCTAGCACCAATCCCCTCCAAGGCGAGAATATCAATCCTACCGCGGTATTCTGGAGTTTACATGTTTCTTGTTCTTATTTTGGTTTTGATGAAACATTTCCGTTGCAAACGTTTGGGTTTTCATCTGCAGATCAGCTTTAGTTCAGAAAATCCATTACTTCCGATGATCCTGTAATGAGGCCATTAGATTTTTTTTTTAAGAATCTGAATTGAATGCCAATTTTTATCTAAGATGTTTCTCTTCGCAAATCAAGAACTTGCTCTAGATCAGAATGTCATAGCGAGGAAGGCTTATAGATTAGTTGAAATTAAATCTAAATATCTTGAGTTTGACACATCTGATCTAGTAATTTGTTATTTTTTTAAATATTTGACCTGAATTGGTGTAGATTAGTTCGTTACCCAGCCTGAATTTAAGTACTTGACTATCAAGATGGTATCAGTTGTTTTTTATTTTTTTCAGGAAATATCATTTAATCATTTGCACTGTATTACAGAATGGAAAAGCATCAGCAGCAGCTCCGACAAAGAAATCCTGGATACCAGCGGACTTTGGAGGCAGTGGCAAGCATGACGCCACCATCGACATCCCACTATATGTACATATATTCTACAATTTATTTTCTACATAACAGACTAATATTGTTTTCTTGGCACAGTAGATGATAAGTCCTCACTTCATGTAGGATCCGAAGAAGCGGGAGAAGGAGCTCTTATCATGGGAGGAGGATTTGAAGAGGAGGGAGCGGGTCTCTCGCATTTTTCACTTCATATCCTATGCTCACAGAAAAAAGACTTCATATCAAATACTATAGAATCACTTCCACCATTATAAACTCGAAGTCTTATGTCTTATGTGTCCATTCGTGCTGCTGTATATTTCTCAAAAAAAAAAACACTATAATGTGAAGTTAACTAATTGCTAAAAATGACTTAAGAAAAGTTCTCAAAAGTGCGATATGCTTTGCAGGATATCATACAAAGGGAGAATGCAATGAACAGAGGTAGTTCTACTAGATCTCTATCATGGTTTAATGTTTTCTCTGAATTCTGAAAAAACATCCGTTTGTACAGCTGGTGTCACTATCGAAGTGAAAAATTGGCCACCATTTTTCCCTGTCATACATCATGATATAGCCAATGAAATACCAATCCATGCTCAGAATTTGCAATATTCAGCATTTTCTAGCTGGCTAGGTATTTATCCTTCGAACCATTTCTGCGATCAATTGAGATTATTGCTGTCAGTTTTCACCACAAATAACTAGCAAAGTGTCATCAGGTTCGGATCTTATTCATCAGCTGATCTTTTTGCAGGAATTGTTGTATGTCTCAGTTGGAATGTATTTGCTGTCTTAGTCGAATCAATTCACGGGGAAGGTGCTAATTATCGTGCTAGAAAAGCAGTTTTCTTCAGCATGCATCTTTTTCCTTATGCTTCTTTTTATGACAGATATTGTTCTTTTTCTGCTCGCCGTCATCTATGCGATCTTTGGTTGTCCTCTTTCATACATACTATGGTACAGGCCTCTGTACCAGGCAATGAGGTTTATTTTCAGCTACCAATTCAAAGTAAATAATCATTATCAGACAATATTCTAACTGAATTATCTTGTTTGTGTAAGCCAGAACTGATAGCGTGGTGACCTTCGGCCAGTTTTTCGTCTTCTACTCGGTAGTTTTATCCAGTTCTCTGAGTATCATATGCTAATAATATTTATTTAAAAATCTGATTCTGTTGCATTTTTCTCAATCTTTGTCTTTGCTCCTATGCTAATGCCTTTATAAGAGATGAGCATAATGATGGCTTGATTTGTACCAGATGCATGTTGGATTTTGTGTCATTGCTGCAATTGCTCCTCCAGTAATATTCATGGGGAAGACACTTACGTAAGTCTAATAAGTAAAGTGCTGTTTTCCTGCTAAAATTTCCAGCTGCAATAATTCAGTGCAATTTCTTTACCTGATATCAGGGGAATTCTTGTTGCTATCGACGTTTTAAATGGAGATATGTTTGTCGGGGTACGTTCTTCTGTAAACTATTGTCAACTATGATCATTTCTTACTTCGGTGCTGAAACACCATGTGAACCCTTAATTCCTGTCCTTTTTGGAGTAATGCAGATACTTTATCTAATCGGATTTGTATTGTTCACGGCGGAATCACTTATAAGCATTTGGGTGCTCGAGGTCGATGTCCATTTCCTCCTCATTTCTTTCAACATTTCTAATGCCATGAAATATTTTGGCTTGATTGTTACTACAATCGCTCTTATGATCTTGCTTTATTGTGACGAAGCTCCAAAGCGGAATACAGTGCATGACTTTTTCATCGTTGTCTTGCATGAGCATATCATTCATCACTTTCGTTTAGTGGCATCGTGATTAAAGGAAGAAAAAATATTATAATATTATTTTGGGTGTTTCCTTATTTCCTAATGTTGCGCAACTACTATAGTGATCAGCTTTTGTTGTGTATTTATCGTACTATTACTTGCACAATTAGTGAACGCAATAACCTGTTTCCTGGGTTTGGTGACATCCTTAAAAATACTTATTTTGCAGAGAGTATACATGTATTTTAGAGGGCACAGGTGAAGACTGGCAATGTCGCATTGAGACGAAGACAACAGTTTTTCAACAGCAAACATCATGATGTAAAACACACAAGTTCAGGGCTGAATGATGATGAACGACTTCTGCCAAAATCTTGCATTTGTTGCCTGATGATCAAAGTGTTATGTGATAGTGTAGTATCAGGACCTATTGTTCGTGGCAAGTTTATGGATAGCTTCATATGTGTTGTATATTTCTCCTGAAAAAATATTCGTAAATAGAGGGGAGAATATTTTCATCGTACAGTAGGAATACAGGTCAAGATACAAGTATTTTTCTTTCAACATTTCTGAAGGTCTGAAATTTTGTTCTTTATTGCTTCACTGGGTGCGTTGACTCCAAATTTCAGATAAAATACATTATCATGGATTCAGCAAATAGGCTAGTTCAAGTTATATAAATCTATCAAATCCGGCAACGTTGGTTTCTTTACAGTGATCCAGTACTACGCTGAGATCCGTATCCTTCTATGCTGATAGATGAAAGAAAAAAGGAAAAGTGTACTAATGGTATTTAGTTGGTAGCAATAGCACATAGCTATTGACAAACATAATCACAAGATGAAGAGCATCTCCTGCAACTCCAAGTTTATCTGAGAAATGGTGTCTTTTAGGATAGGAATCACTTACAAACAGAGACTGATTGATCATCTGAAATTGTATTGTTCTCAATGGTACATAATTATCTAATATAAACCATGGTCATTTTGATGTTCTGGAAGGCTATAACAACATGCTAATCTCACACTACACAGGTACTCCAGGAATATGATCTCCACAAACATCTTTACGAATCCGAGTCCAATCCAGAAAGGTTAGAATCCGACTTGGCTTGCACTGACAAACTGTTGATAAATTACTCGTGGGATTTCTTACCATCATGTGGCAACCTTCCTCAAACTTTGCAAGAAATCCGACAATCCAATGGTCAGCATTCTCCATCCACTCCACATGATTGCTTCCAGCTATCTTTGCCGCGCTGTGCAACTGCATATGCAATAAAGTTAGAACCGGTTTTAATTTTGTAAAGTCACGCGAAGACCGTGCCGAAATGGCTTTGGTTTGTAGAATAACTTGAATCACCTTCCCCTGATTCTCCTTCACCTTCTATTTTAGCTTGCTAATCCCCATGTTCACTCTCAATTGCTTCTCCTGATCACATTAGAGTAAAAAAAAAATGAGACTGTGCTTGTCTTTCTTCATTGTCTTTTGTACATGGAATTGACAGTCACCTTGACATAGCTCACACCGAGTTCTTTTCGGGAGTAACCCCGGTCAAATTCCGCATGATGTACTGGTTGTAGTCCTTCAAGATCCTCATGATAATGTCTGATGTCGAGATGCCATCGGTGTGCTTCATCTCCTTGAACCTCACCTGCACCAACAACAAACATGTCAGACATGCTCAGTTATCTGATCATGGGAGATGCTTAATTAGTAAAACAATGAGGAGACCCGGAGGTTCTAACAAATTCATAGACGTCTTTGGCGGCTCCACTAGTGTCTGCATACCTGGAACAGACCACATGAAGCTAATCACACAAACTGATCAAATGGTTTGCACAAACACATATACTGATGGAAATATATCTTTTCATGAACACTAGCTCAAAACAGGATTCATTTGTATTATATACACTGATGAAAATATGAAATGGCATTTTTTGTTACATGTATAAAAGTGCACTCACAGAAGCACGTCGTGCGCCACGTAGTCGATGTGGTGCTTGTCAAGAAACTCCTGGTTGATGACTCAGGGAGCATCAGGAATCACTTCGTCGATCCACCTTTAAGATTCGGAATGGAACAAATAGGTATTGGGAATCTGTGGAGTTGCAAGGAAAAAAGGACATTTGGATATCAGAGTTCAGAACTGAAGAAGTTTTTTCAGAAGCAATGCAAGTTCACAATACCATTTGTTCATTACATACCAAAGGAATTCTCTCAACCCAAATCAATCAATAAATAAATATGATCCTAATTCTTCAATCACAGGGCAAGACTGAAACGAAACCAATAGAAACGAGGAAGAAACTCACGATCTCTTGGCCTGTTCGAGCGCGCGAGCATGGCCGAAGTGGAAACCTGACGGGCCACTGCGATATGGAGGCCGTCCCCGGCGAGGAAGGCATCGAGTCGTACCGCACCGTATGCGCCGATGATGACGCCGGTGGCTCCTGAGCGGCCGCCATTCCCTGCCTGATGAAAGTTTCAGATTGTATATCATTCCCTCCCTCCACAACATTCCCTACCTGATGTTCTCCCTCACAACAATGTGCACCTGCTGTTGTTGTTCCTCGGCAATATTGTCTAACGGTTGTTCCCCTTAGTTCATGTTGTTCCCATAAGCTAGGTAGTTGTTGATCTGGCCATTCTGGTAGCTGTTGAAAGCCGCATATGCCTCCTCCATATTATCAAAACCTTTGTAGCTATTGTTGGAGTAACCAGTCACTTGATCCTGGCAGTGCCTCCATTCTGTGTACACTCCTGGATATCTTTCTCTGTACACTATATAGAAGTTTCTCCACAAGCCAGAAGACAAACATGTCAAGGGATATCATCAGAAGATCATCATAAGCATGTAGCATTCGCAACTTCATAACACAACTTAAATCCTAAGGGGACCATTTCAAAAAGGTGCGTGCATGATCATTTCGAAAAGGGGATCACAAGTTCATCCTGACACTACATGAAACCTCAATGCCACTGTGCTTGAACAGCGCTTTCGCTCACGCATTCAGATGGATCTCCTTAAACCCCTTCTCGGTACGGACGCCGCTCTTCACAATCTCGCACATCTTTTCCATAACAAAGGTGGATATGTAAGGGAGCCACTTCATGGTCCCCTTCATATGCACCTTCTTCTGCATGTTCAGCTTTGCCGACACCTTAGCACCAATGGAGGAGACGGATGCTTGCACAGTGGGGTCAGCAGAAAGGACGACACTCTCTAAAGGGGGCGACATCGACGATACCACTTGATTTGGCATCAAAGGCTGACTGTCATCCACATAAGAAGAGATCTCGGAGTCCCCGATTGGGACCAAAGCCTGGCTAAACTGGTCGCAGAACGAGTCCTACACTGAGTACACAATACAAACACATGTAAACACAATTGGCAAGACAAGTTAACATGCATATGATTGAAACTATGAACTGCACGTGAAGCTAAAAGGAACACAACTAGATCTAGGAACCCTAACAGCACGAGTAGATGATCTACACTATATTGGTGACACAATACGGTTCAAGATACAAATCCTACCCTAGCAACATTGCAGAACAAATTGCAAATACAAATCTATCCTACAAATCCAGCTAAAACCTAAACATCTAGGCTACGAATCAAGCAATAAACTACACAGTCGGACTAAGAAGCTAGATCTACAAACCCTAGCAACAGTGCAGATCTAAGAACCCTAGGTGGAGGCCTGGATAGTCACCGTCATTGCAGGAGGTGGACGATGCAGATCACCAGTACACGAGGAGGAGGAGGTACTCTTCACGCCGCCATCCAAGCCATCGACGCCGATGCTCACCAGAGAAGGGGGAGCTACGCAGACAGAGAAGGAGATGGAGCTCGATCTGGGGGGAAATGGCGGGTGGGGGTTCAGCGGTGAGCGGGGAAGGTAGAAATAGGGGAGGGTTTCAGCGGGAGACATTCCTCACCTCCCGCCCCGCCTTTTCCCTATAGGATAAAAGTTCCCGCCATCTCCAGCGTCGACCACGCTCGTGCGGGTGATGGCTGCTTTTGCATCTGCCGAGCTCACAACGAGGGTGGCTCCCTGAAAACGTCCAAATCAAGCGTTGTTGTTAGGTCTAGCTGCAGGCTGCTTTAAAGTTCATGCCGGTAGAGCTCAACCTCGCATGCGGGCAAACAATCGGTCCAGTTTCGACTCCACCGGGCCAAGCCGGGGCATCTGCAGGCTACCAAACGCGCTCGACGGTGCTCGACCAGTTCGAAGTGCTGGTGATACGCAGGCTCGGGTATCTTCTACCTTTTCGTGGAGTTTGACATTTCTGGGTCAAATCCCTGGCGCGCTATCATTGCTGGTACCGGGTCTCTCCCCTGAAGACGAAAGATCCAAATCTGACGGTCTCGTATTAAGCAGTTGCAGCTGGCGCAATAAGTGGGCCATTGGCCGATGACTGAGGAGCAGTCATGCTACCATCTCTTTGTGTTCTGCTCCTCTTTTTGGGTGTTCTGTTCTGTCATGAAACGTAAACAATTTCTGCTTTCATGGCTCTCTTTTAGATGGTTTCTGAACTGAATACTACTCCCTCCATCCAAGAATAGATGTCTTGGGTTTTTCAAATTTTGGATGAATCTATATACTAAATGGTGTCTAGATTCATCCATATTTTAACAAATTTGAGACATCTATTTTGGGACAGAGGGAGTACATTAGTTTGATTAGGTGTAACTTTGTAGACATAAAAAACAACTACAACTTTGTTTCGGATTTTTTTTGTCACTATCATACTAGAACTATTGTATCACATAATAGCTCCTGGGTAAATGTCTAGTTAGATCCTGCCAATCAGAAGCAATGATAAATGCGTTTTTCATTCTCTTTGATCGAGCTACAGCATGTTTTCATCTTCAGGGCTGAATGCCCATGTGGTGGGAGTCTATTAGATCTCACATTCAGTACATGCATTACCAATTCGGTTGGGTCCGTATTTTTAGCCTCTCGGATCGCTGCGCGTGGCAACTCCGGAGGGTCCAAAAACCCTAGGCCCAGCTGCCGTTGGAAGATTTCTCTAGCCGCTGCTGCCGCGGCACCGGCGGTGGCGACCTCGTCCTGGCTGCTAAAGGTGAGGGTGCTTCCTCTCTGTGCCTTGTCGGGCTCATGCGCGCGGGAGGTAAGCTAATGGGCAGGCGGAGGACATGCGGCGGGGCGGCGGCGGCCGCGACGGTGGTGTGGCAGTGTCTTGTCCGACGGGGTGGTGGCTCGCAGCGGCTTCCCTCCTTGCTTGATTTGCGGATCGGATCTGGGCTCGTTCCGATCGCCGGGAGCCAGTCGGCGGTGTGGGGATTGTTGTGCTGGCTTGTCCTGAATAAAGGTAGGCGTCTTTGGATTTCCCTCTCTCCGTGATGAAGAACTATATGTCGCCAGTCGTCATTGATCTTAGGTGGACTACCGAGTTCTGGAAGACTCCGTCGGTGAATTCCAAATGGATGACATGCCTGGAGTTCTCCGCTGCGGACGATGTTTCGGTCACGCGCAACCATGTTTTTGCTGGCCATTTGGTTTCAGAGGTGACGTTGTGAAGCTCTGCAATCTGTTTCCATTATGAGACATACTTGGTTTCAAGGTTGAAAGAACATGTGGGCCCCTATTGTGTGGTTTTGATAATTAATGACAATCTTCATAGACTAATGTGTGTATTAAGTTATACTTGTAGGAATTGTCCATTGGCATCGCTTGGAGCTTGTGTCGGCTTCAAGGTCGATGAAATGAGAAGAAGATATGTTATGCAAGCTCAAAATCCGCCATCTATAGAAGATCTCATGTTTGATGCTTGCCATCCTCGGTGATCATGGGTCGATGATAAGGAATCAAGAAAGGTGTTCCATCTTGAGTAGGGAAAGATCGTCTACATCAAGCTCAAGTGGAATGCTCAAGGCAAAGGTATAATCTTGATAGGTTTCTCCTTTTGCCGGTCTCATATTGTTAGTGGAAGACCGGGTTTAGGATAGATAACCGTACTATCAAGAGGGGCTCTCGAATGAGTAACTCGATCACATCATTCGGAGAGAGCTCAAACCTTTGCATACTTGCATCATCGTATTTGGTTGTTATTTGGTCTTATCCATGTGAGGATATAAAGCTTGAGGTAATCTCCATAACAAGCTCTTGTTCATCAAAATCGGATCCCTCTTTTATATCTTATTGCGATTTTGATCTATGTGGTTTTTCGGTTTCTCACCAAGTGAGGTATCTCACATTACTATACTTGATATATTCTCACTTGGTGATAACCAATATTTTCACCTTTTATAGGGAAGCTCTTGTCGTCCTCTTTCCAACGCAATTGGAATCGGATCGATCGGACTTACCAATCGTTTGAATATTTGTCGGTCTTATTTAAAAGGAAAAGGAAAAATCTGTTTTCTGGGCCGGGCGGGGCCGGTACTACCGACCGCACTTGAGCGTATCCCAACTATCCTCTGCCTCGCGCAGTACCGTTTTCGGTTGTACCGGCCGGCCCAGGAACATCCCCAGGCCAACCCAGCTCGACCCTTCCTTGCGCCTAGCTCCTTTGCAGCCTCGCTCGCTTGGGCTTTTGCCATTGCTAGCCCTGCCAGCCTTCCAGCGCAGCACCTTGGCTGCATCGCCAGCTTCTGCTGCCGCTGTTCGCCTCGGTTCTCCACACGCCACGCCGCTGCCAGTTGGATCCCGCATCGCTGGCTCACTCTCGCACGCGCGCGCAGCCGCCGCTCACGCGTTGACCGCATGCGCCTCCGCGTTGGCCCCTGTTCCCTCGCACATGCGCGCAGCTGCTGCTGCTGCGGCCCACTCGCTGTGCCCGCTTGCTCTGCTTCTTGCGCTGCTTGGCCGTGCTGCGCTGGCCCCGAGATTCTCTGCTTCCTGGCGCTGGTATGCACAGGACCGGTAGTACCGTGTGAAAACGTTACTACCGGACCGGACCGTTTTTTTAGCCCCAACGGGCAGAATTTGCCTGACCCTTTAAATATGCTTTGCCCGTTTTCAGTTTAGTTTGCTTCTTACTCCTCCTTTTGTCTAAGCTTTGTCCACACTTGCTCTAGATTTTGAAGCTTGATTAATATCTTCCCCTCCGATGATTCTTGCCCATATTTGAGTGGAAGAGAGAGGAGATCTAGATCCGTGTTTTGACCTAACCGATTCATCTCTTTGTTAGTGTATCTTTGGGGATCTAGATTGTGGGGGATTTTGTGTCCCTCTTTGATTCCTCCTCTCTGGTTCCCCCAATAGCTGTAGTAGCTTTGTTGGAAATTGAGAGTGAGGGATTTGAGTACCTTTGTGGTGTTCTTGTCATTTGCATTCGGTGCATCAGTTTGAGTTCTCCCCGGAGGATTTGGTGGGTGAAAGTTGAGAAGCTTTTTACTCTTGGGTTCTTGGAACCCTATACGGTTTGTTGTGTTGCAGGTTGAGGCCTTGGTGGCGTTTGTTGGGGGGCTCCAATTAAGTTGTGGAGAAGTGCCCCAACCTTGGCCTTTTGTGGCGTTTGTTGGAAGCCTCCAATTAAGTTGTGGAGAAGTGCCCCAACCTTGTGAGAGGTTCCGGTTGCCACCGACAAGTGCACCGATAGTGGAAGCGTGGATCGATCCCGTTGGGGTGAGATTCACCGGAGAATAAGGGAGGCCTTTTGTGGCGTAGGTGGTTAGATACCACCCCCTCTTCAAACGAAACGTACTCCATGTTGGGAGGAACTCGGTAAAATATCGTCGTCCCTGCGTGCCTCGGTTATCTCTATACCCGAGCTCTTACTTATGCACTTTACTTTGTGATAGCCTTCGTGCTTGAAGTATATATCTTGCTATCACATAGTTGTTTGTCTTGCTTAGCATAAGTTATTGGTGCACATAGGTGAACCCTAGATTGTTCTAGTTTTGTGCTTAACAAAGTAAACGTTAGTTTTATTCCGCCTTTGTTGAGACACTCTCATAAAAGTTTTAATCGCCTATTCACCCCCCCCTCTAGGTGACATTTGTATCCTTTCAATTGGTACCAGAGCCCGTTCTCTCATTTTAGGCTTCATCGCCTTGAGAGTAAATATGTCGGCTAGGGGATTAGTGCACAATTATATATTCATATTCAATGGCACAAATTATGATATATGGAAATCTCGCATGCTTGATTTATTTCGCAAAGCTCACCCAATTATCATGGAATATCTATGTATGTGTTTCTCTTCTTCTATGGATCCCCAAAACGAATCTTTAGAGAAGTTGAACTCTGGTATAGATGCTCTAGCTACTAAAACTCTTTTACAAGTTGTGAGCAATGGAGTTATTTTGTTTATCATTCCTTATTCAAGTGCTCATGAAATATGGACCAAGCTTCAAGATAAATATAGCAAGTCCAACATTATTGAGGATGATTATGTTGCTTCCACTTCCGGTCGAGATGAGTTCTCATCGTCTACCACTTCACCAACATGTGATTTTTCACTAGGTAATGATACGGTGAGTGGTGATAGAAATTGCAATGTGGATAGTGTGCTTACTATTTGTAATCCTTCATCCATATCTAGTTGCAATGATCTATCTTCGGACCTTAACACTTCTAGCACTCACAACTCCTTACATGCTAGTGTTGACAGTCCTTGCATATCATGTAGTAATGGCTTGAATAAATCTCATGGTGATATGCTTGTGTTGTCTTGTTGCCATGATAAAAATGCCTCTATTTCCTCTAGTGGTTGTGTTTCTAACCTTGTAGAGGAAAATGAAGATTCTATGGGCCAAGACAAGGTCTTGAATAGAGCTACAAGTGCAATCTCATCATCACCTTCCTCCGGTTCTCACATATGCCTTATGGCTAAGGGAACAAAGGTAACCTCTTTAGATCCCATTGTATCTCATGATGATGATGAGGTTGAGAATGATAATGATGATTATCGAGGTAAGTATGATATTACCTCTATTAAGAAAATGGGATAGGTTGTCTATAGTGCTCTCTTCAAACATAAAATTGCTTCCTCCAACTTTATTGAAATCTTGAAATATGCTATAGAAGGCAATGATCTTATTGAGGAGCAAGAAAACTTAATTGATCAAAAGTTTGCGCTTGAGCGTGAGTATGCTAATGAAATTGCTCAACTAAAGGACTCCCTTTAAGAAGAACAAACCACCAAAGAATCTCTTGAGGAGACTTTTACTCTAGAATTATCTAATTCTAGAGTAAAGGAATACCATGATAGAGAACTTGCGGTGGCAAACTCCTTTAAGATTAAAAATGATGAACTTGAAGTTGCTTATGCTAAACTTGTTGAGGATTTTAAGCACCTCGAAAGTGGATCTCGGGTCATTAAGAGGGAGCTCATCAAACTCGCCGAGTCGCATGAGCAACTTAAAGCTTCATATTCAAAAGAGCCTGCCAAGTTGCCCTCTGTAGGGGTTCGTAGCATGGAAAACAAAAACTTTCTACCGCATGCAAACAAACAAGCCAAGATGTATCTACTAGATTGTAGCAACGAGTCGATAGAGGAACTCACCCTCTAAGATTCCAAAACGGTTAACGAGAGCAGATTCTCGTGGGTGATGTAGTCGTACTCTTGCCGATCTCAAGATCGCGTAGACGATCCTTCCGGCGCTGCGTTCCGGCAGCGCTCGCTTCGTCACACACGTTATTTTCGATGAAGACCTTCCTCTCCTTGTTCCAGCAGGCGGTGGAGGTTGTAGCACTCTCCTCGCGATTCCAAAGCCTGACGTGGTGCAAGTAGAGGAGATCTCGAGGCCTCGCCTTAAGCCGGAGCGAGTATGGTGGACTATGAGAGAGACCTTGGAAATCTAGGGTTTAGAGGCACCAAGGGAGGAAGCTTGGCCGGCGGCTAGGGCTTGGGGATATCCCCAACTCGGCGGCTAGGAGGAAACCCTAGGGCGGCGGCGACTTGTGGTGGCCGGCGGCTAGGGCTAGGGTTTGGGTGGTGTTGGGTGTAGGAAGAGGGGCAGCCCTGCCCCTCCTTTTATAGGTGGGAGGGCGTGGCCAAGGGGGAGGGAGTCCTCCCCAAAGTCGGCCTCCTTGGCCGGCGGGTGGAGGGAGAGGAACTCCTCCCCAAGTAGGTTTCCTACTCTCCCTCCACCAAGCAAAACTGCCGTTTGACTTTTCAAATTGGCGTTTGACTTTTCAAACTAGGATTTGATTTCTCCCTTTATTTTGCCCAGCCATGATACCTAGTACATGATGCAACCATTCCACATTGTCATGACACATTCATGTACCCTTCCCCTCCGGAGTGCCGGACCTTCCGGAACCTTCTAGAACATTCCCGGTGAAAACACCGGAATCATTCCCCAACTCCGAAATAGGACTTTCCTTATATGAATATTATTCTCCGGACCATTTCGGATCTCCTCGTGATATCCCGGATCCTATCCGAGACTCCGAACAACATTTAGTCTCTTACTCATCATTCCATAACTACTCAACAACATCGAATCCTTAAGTGTGTCTCCCTACGGTTCGTGAATTATGCGGACATGATCGAGACACTTCTCCGAACAATAACCAATAGAGGAATCTGGAAATTCATATGGCTCCCACATATTTCTACGATTACTTTGCGATCAAATGAACCACTTACATACGATACCAATTTCCCTTTATCTCACGATAGTTTACTTATCCGAGGTTTTGATCGTCGGTATCTCTGCATACCTAGTTCAACCTCGTTACCGATAAGTACTCTTTTCTCGTTCCCGTGGTATGTGATCCCTTGTGAGCCAGTCACATGCTTGCAAGCTAATTGGATGACATTCCACCGAGAGGGCCCAGAGTATATCTATCCGTCATATGGATGGACAAATCCCACTCTTGATTCATGTGTCTCAACCCATACTTTCCGAACACTCAATGCCACCTTTATAGCCACCCAGTTACGGTGTGGTGTTTGATGTCATCAAAGCATCCTTCCGGTGATGGTGATAAGCATGATCTCATGGTCGAAGGAATTAGGTTACTATGTATCAGAAAGCTTATAGCAATTGAACTATTTAAAATGACTTGATCTTTATGCTACGCTTATCTATAGGAGTATGTCCACCATACCATTCTCCTAATGATATGATCTTGTTATTAACAACATCTCAAATGTTCATGATCAAGAAACTATGATCATCTATTAATCAACAAGCTAGTATTATGAAGAGGCTTTACTAGGGACTCTAATTTAGTTTACAAATCACACAAGTATTAATGTTTCTGGTTAATACTGTTATAGCATGAATGCAAACATTTATCATAAACACAAAGATATAATAATAACTACATTTATTATTCCCTCTAGGGCATATCTCCAACAGTCTCCCACTTGCACTAGAGTCAACTAATCTAGATTACATGGTAATATACCGAACACCCATGGCAGTTTGCTGTTGGTCATGTTTTGCCCTCGGGAGAGGTTTAGTCAACGGATCCGCCACATTCAGATCTGTGTGTACTTTGAAAATCTTTATGTCACCATCTTGGACATGTTCTCGAATAGCGTGAAAACGCAGCTTGATGTGCTTCAGCTTCTTGTGTGACCTTGGTTCTTGCGCATTGGCTATGGCGCCCATGTTATCATAGTAGATAGACATTGGGTCCAGCGCACTTGGAACCACACCGAGCTCTGTAATGAACTCCTTCATCCATATCGCTTCTTGTGAAGCCTCCAAAGCAGCTATGTATTCCGATTCAGTTGAAGATCTCGACACAATGCTTTTCTTTGCAGTCCTCCAGCTAAATGCTGCACCATTCAAAGTAAATACATATCCAGATTGAGATTTAGAATCATCCGGATCGGTGTTCCAACTAGCATCGGTGTAACCATTAACAACGAGTTGTTCATCACCTCCATAAGAAAGAACCATATCCTTAGTTTTTCTCAAGTACTTAAGGATGTTTTTGACCGCTGTCCAATGATCCACTCCTGGATCACTTTGATATCTGCTAGTTAAACTAACAACATATGCAATGTAGGGTCTAGTACATAGCATGGCATACATTTGAGATCCTATGGCTGAGGCATAGGGAGTCTTACTCATCCTTTCTCTATCTTCTGTCATTGCTAGACTTTGAGTTTTACTCAACGTCGTATTGGGCAACATGGGCAAGAACCCTTTCTTGCTATCTTCCATTCCAAACCTCTTTAGAACTTTGTCCAAATATGTACTTGTGACAATGATATTAGGCGTCTCGATCTATCTCTATAAATCTTTATGCCTAATATGTAAGCTGCTTCGCCAAGATCTTTCATTGAAAAACTATTATTCAAATATTCCTTGACACTATTAAGAAGATCTACATCATTCCCAATCAACAATATGTCATCTACATATAGTATTAAGAATGCTACAGAGCTCCCACTCACTTCCTTGTAAATACAAGCTTCTCCATAAGTTTGTATAAAACCAAAACTTTTGATTACTTTATCAAAACGTTGATTCCAACTTCGGGATGCTTGCTTCAACCCATATATGGACCGTTGAAGTTTGCATACCTTGTTAGCATCTTTAGGATCGACAAAATCTTTGGGTTGCATCATATACAACTCTTCATCAATGTCTCCATTGAGGAACGTTGTTTTGACATCCATCTGCCATATCTCATAATCGTAATATGCAGCGATTGCTAACATAATCCTCACAGACTTTAGCTTCGCTACTGGTGAGAAAGTCTCATCGTAGTCAACTCCTTGAATTTGTCGAAACCCTTTTGCGACAAGTCGAGCTTTATAGACAGTAACATTACCATCAGCATCTGTTTTCTTCTTGAAAATCCATTTGTTCTCGACAGCCTTCCGGCCATCCGGTAAGTCCACCAAAGTCCATACTTGGTTTTCGTACATGGATCCAATTTCGGATTTCATGGCGTCTTGACATTTATTGGAATCTGGGCTCATCATCGCTTCCTCATATGTCGCAGGGTCATCGGTGTTATCCACCAACATGACACTCATAACAGGATCATACCAATCAGGAGTGGTACGAGTTCTCGTTGACCTGCGAGGTTCTGTAGCAACTTCAACCGAAGTTTCATGATCATCATCATTAGCTTCCTCTATTATTGGTGCAGGAGCCATAGGAACTTCTTCCGGTGCTGCGCTACTCGCAAGTTCGAGAGAAGGTTCAACAACCTCGTCAAGTTCTACTTTCCTTCTAGTCACTTCTTTCGAGAGAAATTCCTTCTCTAGAAAGGATCCATTCTTGGCAACGAAGATTTTGCCTTCGGATCTATGATAGAAGGTATACCCAATAGTTTCCTTTGGGTATCCTATGAAGACGCATTTTTCCGCTTTGGGTTCAAGCTTGTCCGGTTGTAACTTCTTTACATAGGCTTCGCAACCCCAAACTTTAAGGAACGACAATCTAGGTTTCTTCCCAAACCATAATTCATACGGTGTCGTTTCAACGGATTTAGATGGTGCCCTATTTAAAGTGAATGCGGCTGTTTCTAATGCATAACCGCAAAATGATAGCGGTAAATCTGTAAGTGACATCATAGAACAAACCATATCTAAGAGAGTTCGATTATGACGTTCGGACACACCATTACGCTGTGGTGTTCCCGACGGTGTCAATTGTGAAAGTATTCCGGATTTCTTTAAATGCTCGCCAAACTCGTAACTTAGATATTCACCTCCACAATCAGAAGGTAGAAATTTAATCTTCTTGTTACGTTGATTCTCCACCTCACTTTGAAATTCCTTAAACTTCTCGAAAGTTTCGGACTTATGTTTCATGAAATAGATATACCCATATCTACTCAAGTCATCCGTGAAGGTAAGAACATAACGATAACCACCACGCGATGCTACACTCATTGGGCCACACACATCGGTATGTATGATTTCCAATAAGTCCGTAGCTCGCTCCATCATACCAGAAAATGGAGTCTTAGTCATTTTACCCATCAGACATGCTTCGCATCTTTCAAGTGATTCGAAATCAAGTGATTCAAGAAGTCCATCGGAATGGAGTTTCTTCATACGCTTCACTCCAATATGACCAAGACGACAGTGCCACATATAGGTCGAGTTATCGCTCAATTTCAAACGTTTAGCTTCAATGTTATTAATATGTGTATTTCCACTATCGAGATTCAATAAGAATAGACCATCTATCAAAGGTGCATGTGCATAAAACATATTACTCATATAAATCGAACAACCATTATTCTCGGACTTAAACAAGTAACCGTCTCGCAATAAACAAGATCCCGATATAATGTTCATGCTCAACGCAGGCACCAAATAACAATTATTTAAGTATAAAACTAATCCCGATGGTAGATGAAGAGGTAGCGTGCTGACCGTGATCACATCAACCTTTGATCCATTTCCAACGCGCATCGTCACCTTGTTCTTCGCTAGCTTCCGTTTATTCTGAAATACCTGTTTCGAGTTACAAATATGAGCAACCGAACCAGTATCAAATACCCAGGCACTACTACGAGTACTGGTGAGATACACATCAATAACATGTATATCGTATATACCTTTCTTCTTGATGTTACCGTTCTTCAAATCCGCCAAGTACTTTGGGCAATTCTGCTTCCAGTGACCCTCTCCCTTGCAGTAAAAGCACGCAGTATCAGGCTTAGGTCCAGCCTTGGTCTTCTTCGCCGGTGCGGCAACTTTCTTACCACCCTTCTTGAAGTTTCCCTTTTGCTTAGACTTGCCTTTCTTGAATTTGGTGGTCTTATTGACCAACAACACTTGATGCTCTTTCTTGATCTCCACTTCTACAGATTTCAACATGGAGAAGAGTTCTGGCAACGTCTTGTTCATGTTTTGCATTGTAGTTCATCACAAAGTTCTTGTAACTTGGTGGCAGCGATTGGAGGACACGGTAAATCCCCAAAGCATTAGGAATCACTATACCCAAACTTTGGAGTTTGTTTGCGTGCCCAGACATCTTAAGCACATGCTCACTGATGGAGCTTCCCTCTTCCATCTTGTAGTTAAAGAACTTTTCAGAAGCCTCATAACTCTCAACTGCCACGTGAGCCTCAAATATCATTTTGAGTTCACGGACAATATCATGTGGGTCATGGTTCTCAAACCTTTTCTGAAGCTCCGATTCCAAACCATACAAGATAGCACACTGAACTATGGAGTACTGATTCTTCCGAGTGAGGTAAACGTTCTTTACTTCATCGGTAGCATCAGCTGCAGGCGGGTCACCCAGCGGTGCATCCAGCACATAGGTCAAATTACCAGCATTGAGGACAATCCTCAAATTGTGGAACCAATCCACGAAGTTGCTTCCATTGTTTTTCAACTTTTCTTTCTCTAGGAACGCATTAAAATTGATGGTAGGGGCCGCCATTGATCTACAACATATTTGCAATAGTTTAGACTAAGTTTATGACAAATTGAGTTCTAATTAATAGTTAAATTAATCTAGGTGAACTCCCACTCAAAACAATATCCCTCACATTGTTTTAGTGATCACACGAACCAAATCCACCACATCAAAACCGATCATCACGAGAGTTGATGTAGCTTCAATGGAGAATAATCGACATGTTCATCATATCTACTATATGATTCATGCTTTACCTTTCAGTGATCCGTGTTCCGAGACCATGTCTGTACATGCTAGGCTCGTCAAGATCAAACCTTAGTTTCCGCATGAGCAAATCTGGCTTGCTCACGTTGTATACACTTGCAGAATCTAACACACCCGATCATCACGTGGTGCTTCGAAACAACAAGCTTTAGCAACGGTGCTTACTAAGTATGAACACTTTAAAACTTGAAATTTATGTGCATGAGGGATCATCTTATAATGCTACCGTCGTTAACTAAGCAATACAAGATGCATAAAGGATTAACATCACATGCAATTCATAATATGTGATATGATATGGCCTTTCTTCTTATGCTTCCGATCTCCATATTCAAGCACGAACATGATCTCCATCATCACCGGCATAGCGTCAAGGTCAATGGCGCCGTTTCATGGTTGTCGTCCACCAGCTCCAACTATTACAACTACTTTGAATAGACACGCGGGTCTTAACAGAAATTAAATACAACCATATGGCTCCTGCCAGTTGCCAACTTACAATAAGGAACATTGCATACATCAAATATAATCAAAATCATGGCCATATCACATCACAGCACACCCCTGCAAAACAAAGTTAGACGCCTCTAATTTTCTTTGCATATTTTACGTGGTTTGGGGCTTTCAATAAGTGTCGATCTAACTTACGAACAAGAACCACAACATTGATGTTTGAAGTATCAAGTGCCCGTTGTAAATTGGATCTATACTATAATGGGAGAGACAAACACCCGTAGAGCCACTTATGCAATACAAGTTGCATGTTGAGCGTGGAGCAAGTCTCATGAACGATGTCATGTAAGGTTAGCCCGGGCCGCTTCATTCCATCATACCGCAAGATGCAAATTACACAAGAAGCAATTGATAATAAAAGCACCACCGCCCATAATGACCATTGTGTTCTACTCGTGCAACAGATCTACATATAGACACGGCTCTGATACCACTGTAGGGGTTCGTAGCATGGAAAACAAAAAAATTCTACCGCATGCAAACAAACAAGCCAAGATCTATCTACTAGATTGTAGCAACGAGTCGATAGAGGAACTCACCCTCGAAGATTCCAAAGCGGTTAACGAGAGCAGATTCTCGTGGGTGATGTAGTCGTACTCTTGCCGATCTCAAGATCGCGTAGACGATCCTTCCGGCGCTGCGTTCCGGCAGTGCTTCCGCAGTCGGTCACACGTTCGGTACTCGATGAAGACCTTCCTCTCCCTTGTTCCAGCAGGCAGCGGAGGTTGTAGCACTCTCCTCACGATTCCGGCAGCACGACGGCGTGGTACCGGAAGTAGAGGGGAGATCTCGCAGGGCTTCGCCTTAAGCCGGAGCGAGTATGGTGGACTATGGGAGAGGCCTTGGCGATCTAGGGTTTATAGGCACCAAGGGAGGAAGCTTCGCCGGTGGATAGGGCTTGGGGAGATCCCCAACTCGGCGGCTAGGAGGAAACCCTAGGGCGGCGGCGACTTGTGGTGGCCGGCGGCTAGGGCTAGGGTTTGGGTGGTGTTGGGTGTAGGGAAGAGGGGCAGCCCTGCCCCTCCTTTTATAGGTGGGAGGGCGCGGCCAAGGGGGAGGGAGTCCTCCCCCAAGTCGGCCTCCTTGGCCGGCGGGTGGAGGGAGAGAAAATCCTCCCCAAGTAGGTTTCCTACTCTCCCTCCACCAAGCAAAACTGCCGTTTGACTTTTCAAATTGGCGTTTGACTTTTCAAACTAGGATTTGATTTCTCCCTTTATTTTTCCTAGCCATGATACCTCGTACATGATGCAACCATTCCACATTGTCATGACACATTCATGTACCCTTCCCCTTCGGAGTGCCGGACCTTCCGGAACCTTCTAGAACATTCCCGATGAAAACACCGGAATCATTCCCCATCTTCGAAATAGGACTTTCCTTATATGAATCTTATTCTCCGGACCATTCCGGATCTCCTCGTGATATCCTGGATCCTATCCGAGACTCTGAACAACATTCAATCTCTTACTCATCATTCCATAACTACTCAACAACATCGAATCCTTAAGTGTGTCTCCCTACGGTTCGTGAATTATGCGGACATGATCGAGACACTTCTATCTAGAAATTCATATGGCTCCCACATATTTCTACGATTACTTTGCGATCGAATGAACCACTTACATACGATACCAATTTCCCTTTGTCTCACGATAGTTTACTTATCCGAGGTTTTGATCGTCGGTATCTCTGCATACCTAGTTCAACCTTGTTACCGATAAGTACTCTTTTCTCGTTCTCGTGGTATGTGATCCCTTGTGAGCCAGTCACATGCTTGCAAGCTAATTGGATGACATTCCACCGAGAGGGCCCAGAGTATATCTATCTGTCATATGGATGGACAAATCCCACTCTTGATTCATGTGTCTCAACCCATACTTTCCGAACACTCAATGCCACCTTTATAGCCACCCAGTTACGGTGTGGTGTTTGATGTCATCAAAGCATCCTTCCGGTGATGGTGATAAGCATGATCTCATGGTCGAAGGAATTAGGTTACTATGTATCAGAAAGCTTATAGCAATTGAACTATTTAAAATGACTTGATCTTTATGCTACGCTTATCTATAGGAGTATGTCCACCATACCATTCTCCTAATGATATGATCTTGTTATTAACAACATCTCAAATGTTCATGATCAAGAAACTATGATCATCTATTAATCAACAAGCTAGTATTATGAAGAGGCTTTACTAGGGACTCTAATTTAGTTTACAAATCACACAAGTATTAATGTTTCTGGTTAATATTGTTATAGCATGAATGTAAACATTTATCATAAACACAAAAATATAATAATAACTACATTTATTATTGCCTCTAGGGCATATCTCCAACACCCTCACCTCTTGCTAATAATGATGATGCTTGTGCTAGTAACTCTATTTCTTGTAAAGCATCTATTTTGAAGGAGAATGTTGAGCTAAAGGCTCAACTTGCTTTGCTAACTAGCAACTATGGGAAATTAGAAGAAAGTCATGTTAAGCTCTCGAGCTCGCATGAGGATCTTCTAGTCTCCCATCGTAGGCTAAAGTTAGCTTATGAGGCCATCGTGTCAAAGGTAACATCTAGTGGGCCTCATGTGGACATTAGAACTATATCTACTCCAAATGTTATATTGCCATGTGCTAGTCCTTGTAATTCATCATCTCACAACCATGCTATATCTCGTGATGAATTACATTCCGTGCCTTGTTGTTCTAACAATGTAGCATCTACTTCGTCTAGTATTGTTATTCATGCTAACCATGTAGAGGAAATTAAAGAGCTCAAGTCTCAAGTCACTTCTTTGAAGAATGACTTGAAAAAGGGTCATCAAGGGAAGGTCGCACTCAACAAAATCTTGAGTGTACAAAAATTCCCCAATGACAAGAGTGGACTTGGATTCAACTCCAATATCAAGAACAAGTCCACTATCAAGTTGAAGCACAAGGAAAACAAGAAGAATGGCCAAGATCAAGTCAAGAATCCGGCCAACATTGTTTTCTTCAAGTGCAAGGAAGAAGGGCACCATGTTAGATCTTGCCCATTGAATAAAAAGCCTCTTAGTGTGAAGCAACAAGGGAAGCGGCCTCAAAATCCACCTCAATTCATTGAAGGGCCTCTTCCTAAGAGGACTACTCGAGCTCTTCCTCGAGTTTTGGCTTCACCTAACAAGAAATATGGCAAGAGAAGAACTTTCTACATATGTCGTGCAAAGGGGCACATTTCTTCCTCATGCACCATTGGTATCTCATCATCCAACCCTATAATTATTGATGATGCTTATTCTCTTTATAAGGATGAGGTTAGCAATGTGTTTGCCAAATTTGTTGGTGTTTAATGTGGGTTCAAGAAAAGAACCATTTGGGTTGCCAAGCCGATTGTGACTAACTTCTTAGGACCCAACTTGTTTGGGGACCAACAAGCCAAAACTTGATCAATAGGTGTGTGTTGGAGGGCATTGGAGTCTTGGATACATTATGAAGAATTGAGGGATCTTCATGAATTATTATTGTCAAGCCAAGCCATTTGGATTATCATGATTATATTATATTTCCAATGTTCCTACTTGCGGTAACATATGCTAAACTCTTTACATTGAAAGTTACTCGCCCCCTTGTGCATGTGCTGATTTTGTATCTTCCATGATTTTGTAAATGTTGTGCTTTCCACTTAATTATCTTGAGGTATCAATCATATTTGTGTATTATTAGGTGGCACACCATGTATGTGTGTTTCTTGTGTTTGAGCCTTTTTTGATTATATTTGATATCTTATTTGGCTCTTGTGAGAAATTAATGTATTATCCCATTTTTGGGAAGTGTTATGCTTGGGCATTCCACAATCCTAAAATTGTGTGTACATGAGGAATACCACCTAGTATTTATATTGGATTATTGTCTAGTCTCTATGTGGTATAATTCTAATGAGAAATTTAAGTTTTATAATGTCCATTAATTATCTCTATTTGTATCCTTTTGCCTCGTGTAGGTTTTATGGTAGTATCACATTATGGGGGAGTCATATGTTTAGTGCATATTACAATCCTAGAAAATGTGAATATTTGAGGTTGTGTCACTTAGAATTGATATCGATAATTATCTAGCGCCTATATGACACATTTGCTCATACAAGTTCCAATTTGTTTGAATGCCTTTATTGATCATATTTTGGATCTTGTATATGAGAGTGTTTCTTGGTATGTGTTTCCTCATATTTAAATCTCTATATCATCATGGAAACTATTTGCTTCAAGTTACTCTAATCACTAGTGATTGTGTGACTATTGGAAGCTACCAAGAATCTTGTTTGAAGTATCATTCTTAATTCTTATATTTTGTTATATGCTTCTTGTTGTGACTATGATCTTGGATATCCATGCAAGCTACCTTGGGAAAATTATTCCCAATATTTCTTGTCCTTGGACAATGAGTACTAAATTATGGTAGAATTCATTGATCATATTCACTTTGGCATTTGCTTAATATCATCCTATCTTTGGCCAAGTAAATGTATTGTGTGCTCCCATGTTTTCCTTGCTACTTTTGGATCCTTTTATTTTTATTGGTATCCTCTTGTGTTTTATTTAATGTAGGTAGTAGTGATGATCTCATTTGTGTGCATTTTGCATTCAAAAGCAAAAATTCTATATAATGTACTACTTATGGGTGAGCTCTCCTATATTATCTAGAACAATCCTTTTACGCTTCTTTGTTTGATCCATATCGAGTTTTATGTGCTTGGATGCTCAATCTTTTCGTTTTGATATTTTGTGCCATCATGAAAAGTTTGGGGAGTTTGGTTTCTTGTTGGAACCTTGCTCTTTTTGGGAACTGGTTTTGTCTCATTCCTTGTTTCATGTTTTGTCCAATTCTAGAATGAGATAAAGCCTTGAGCATTTGTGTTTTTATATATCTTTTGCTCTTTGGATTTTGCCTAGTTCATCTGTTGAATTTGTGATCTTTCATGTGTTGAATTGGTTCTTTGATATAATCTGGACATCGTCTGTCGTGTCACACTCTTGTGTGTGCAAACTCGATTTACTTGGTGTTTTTGTTCAAATTGTATCTTCTTTTTGGTTCTTGAAAGCTTTATGCATGCATATTTACTATATGTTTATATTATGGCATGCTTGCTTTCTTTGATCCAATATATAGGGGAAACTTCACCAAATCCCATCGGCTTAGTTGTGCATGAAATTCAATTTCATATCAATATGCACATATTTATGTGAAGTCTCTCCTATGTATTGTAGTTGCACTAACTACTTTGGACCCAATAAGTTTGGGGACCATTTTGTACTTAAATGTGTTTTAGGTACATTTGAGATATATTGGATGCTTGTCTCTCAAATCTTGAAGAAGTGGTGCATTAATGAAAATTGGAGACAAGCTATAGGATGATCAATGAATTCATATCCTCTACATCCTACCAATTATATCTCGGTAACAAGTATCTCTTGCTCATGCATATTTATCTTGCTTCCAACCTTTTGTAGGTTGCATCTTGGCATGAATTTTTGTTATTGTATTTATTGTTGTATCTCTAGCCATGGTATTAAGAGAACTCTCTATTGTATATGTGTATAAGTTGAGATGAGTGCATATAATTGGGACTATACAAAATCATGCATATGATGCATCAATCCCAAATATGTCAATCTAGCAATTTTATTGCCTATCTTTTCCTCAACTTCTCTCATGTGCAATAGTGAGATTTTGCTAGTTGTTTATTCCTTGTGATACTTGTTGCCTCTCTCCATATATTCCAACTTTCTCCTTTTCCCTTGGTGATAGTTCTAATATATGTAGTGTGTTGTTGTTTGAAGTTCATTAATGTACAATAAGATATATTTGAGCCTTTGGCCATGCTTTGAAGCAAAAATCTTATTAGTATATGTTATGACTTCATTTTTGTTTTCATGTGATTTATTGTATAACTTCCTTGTGTGTGCTTGTTTTGTTATGGGCATATATCTTTGTGATATTATCCATTTAGAAACATACACACATATGTGAAGATAATTTTAGTTGAGATTTTATTCATTGGATACCACCTTTTACTCCTTTTGATACTTCAGTGGATTCCAAATTTATTTGCCTATGAGTGTTGGTTCCTCTTGTTTGCATCTTTGGGCACTCATATTTATTCTCTCATGCCTTGTATTGTTAAATGAACTTGGATGAGTGAGGATTCCATTATTATGCACCTTGTTCCCAAATGCAATTATCATATTGGTGCATTATCTTTGGGAAGCTCATCTAATTCATTTAATAATGCTCATTTGTCTTCTTTCTCATTTATTGTGCCTTAAATGTTTATGGAGGAGTGAGGATTCCATATTTGTGCATTTTGTATTGAAATACACCGATTTTAAAGTATGCACAAATCTTGGGGAGCTTCTCCATTTTATTTAAGCATTTATTTGATCTTTCATATGTTGTGTTTTAAATGCTTATGGGGGAGCAAGGATTCCATATTTGTGCATTATGTATTCCAATGCATTTATTTTAAAAATTGCGCACAAATCTTGGGGAGCTTCTCTATTTGTTATTTAAAACACTCTTTTGCTCATATCATAATATCTTATAGTTTTCATTTGGACTCATTTGTTGTTTTCAAATTGGTTTGTCGGACCTTGTAATTGCTTGCATCATTTGACTTTATTTTGGCAATCTTCGGGTCCTCGGTATAGTTCTACTCCATCCCAAGTATTCATCATTGGATATGTGTGAAGGCACACCTTTGGAGGAATTACTACTATATTTGCCTTCTAGAACTTGTCACCCATTTCGGCAATCGATGCCAATGGGGGAGAAGTTTTAGAGGGTTTAATGGAAAATGGTATATGACTTGAGTTTGATCTTAAGCATTTTCCTTTCATGCTCTTGCATCTTTGTTGTTGCTTAGCATGTGGTATATATAGAGGAAACTCCACCAATGATAATGATTGGCAATATATGCAATGAAATTCAAGTTCATCACACATGCATAGATTGTGGGGGAGTTTGTTCTATATATGGTGGTGGTACCAATATCACATACTTTTGTAGTATTTGATATTGGTGTTACCATTTTATTCATTAAGATTCCTTATATAAACCTCTTAAAGGGATTGTCATCAATTACCAAAATGGGATTGAAAGAACATGTGGGCCCCCCATGTGTGGTTTTGGTAATTAATGACAATCTTTATGGACTAATGTGTGTATTAAGTTATACTTGTAGGAATTGTCCATTGGCATTGCTTGGAGATTATGTCGGCTTCAAGGTCTATGAAATGAGAAGAAGATATGTTGTGCAAGCTCAAAATGCGCCATCTATAGAAGATCTCATGTTTGATGCTTGCCATCCTCGGTGATCATGGATCGATGATAAGGAATCAAGAAAGGCGTTCCATCTTGAGTAGGGAAAGATCGTCTACATCGAGCTCAAGTGGAATGCTCAAGGCAAAGTTATAATCTTGATAGGTTTCTCCTTTTGCCGGTCTCATATTGTTAGTGGAAGACCGGGTTTAGGATAGATAACCGTACTATCAAGAGGGGCTCTCGAATGAGTAACTCGATCACATCGTTCGGAGAGAGCTCAAACCTTTGCATACTTGCATCATCGTATTTCGTTGTTATTTGGTCTTATCCATGTGAGGATATAAAGCTTGAGGTAATCTCCATAACAAGCTCTTGTTCATCAAAATCGGATCCCTCTTTTATATCTTATTGCGATTTTGATCTATGCGGTTTTTCGGTTTGTCACCAAGTGAGGTATCTCACATTATTATACTTGATACATTCTCACTTGGTGATAACCAATATTTTCACCTTTTATAGGGAAGCTCTTGTCGTCCTCTTTCCAATGCAATTGGAATCGGATCGATCGGACTTACCAATCGTTTGAATATTTGTCGGTCTTATTTAAAAAGAAAAGGAAAAATATGTTTTCTAGGCCGGGCAGGGCCGGTACTACCGACCACACCTGAGCGTCTCCCAACTATCCTCTGCCTTGCCTAGTACCGTTTTCTGGTTGTACCGGCCGGCCCGGTAGTACCGCCTGGGTGGGCCGGTACTACCGGCCGGCCCAGGAACATCCCCAGGCCAACCCAGCTCGACCCTCCCTTGCGCCCAGCTCCTTTGCAGCCTCGCCCCCGCGCTTGGGCCATCTTTGCCGCTTCATTTGGGCCGCTCCGCCAGCCCTTCGGCTGGTGCCTTCGCCATGCCGCTCACTGCTGCCTCATGAGCTCCCGCATCTTGTGCGCCACTGGCTCTGCATCGCTGGCTCACTCGCCTTGCCACTGCCGCCACTCGTGCTTTGACCGCATGCGCCCCCGCGCTGGCCCCTGTTCCCTCGCACATGCGGCCAATTGCGGCCCACTATGCTTCTTTGCTTCTCTACTGCCCGGCCGAGATTCTCTGCTTCCTGGCGCTGGTATGCCCTGGACCGGTAGTACCGGGTGAAAATGGTACTACCGGACCAGACCGTTCTTTTAGCCCCAACAGGCAGAATTTGCCCGACCCTTTAAATATGCTTTTCCCGTTTTTAGTTTAGTCCGCTTCTTACTCCTCCTTTTGTCTAAGCTTTGTCCACACTTGCTCTAGATTTTGAAGCTTGATTAATCTCTTCCCCTCCGATGATTCTTTCCCATATTTGAGTGGAAGAGAGAGGAGATCTAGATCCGTGTTTTGACCTAACCGATTCATCTCTTTATGAGTGTATCTTTGGGGATCTAGATTGTGGGGGATTTTGTGTCCCTCTTTGATTCCTCCTCTCTGGTTCTCCAATAGCTTTAGTAGCTTTGTTGGAACTTGAGAGTGAGGGATTTGAGCACCTTTGTGGTGTTCTTGTCATTTGCATTCGGTGCATCGGTTTGAGTTCTCCCCGGAGGATTTGGTGAGTGAAAGTTGAGAAGCTTTTTACTCTTGGGTTCTTGGAACCCTAGATGGTTTGTTGTGTTGCAGGTTGAGGCCTTGGTGGCGTTTGTTGGGGGGCTCCAATTAAGTTGTGGAGAAGTGCCCCAACCTTGTGGCCTTTTGTGGCGTTTGTTGGGAGCCTCCAATTAAGTTGTGGAGAAGTGCCCCAACCTTGTGAGAGGTTCCGGTTGCCACCGACAAGTGCACCGATAGTGGAAGCGTGGATCGATCCCGTTGGGGTGAGATTCACCGGAGAATAAGGGAGGCCTTTTGTGGCGTAGGTGGTTAGATACCACCCCCTCTCCAAACGAGACGTACTCCATGTTTGGAGGAACTCGGTAAAATATCGTCATCCCCGCGTGCCTCGGTTATCTCTATACCCGAGCTCTTACTTATGCACTTTACTTTGTGATAGCCTTCGTGCTTGAAGTATATATCTTGCTATCACATAGTTGTTTGTCTTGCTTAGCATAAGTTGTTGGTGCACATAGGTGAACCCTAGATTGTTCTAGGTTTGTGCTTAACAAAGTAAACGTTAGTTTTATTCCACCTTTGTTGAGCCACTCTCGGAAAAAATTTAATCGCCTATTCACCCCCTCTAGGCGACATCTGTATCCTTTCAAAGGTGAAGTCAGACGCGGAGAATGGCACGAAAGCGGGGAACTGAAGGCGGGCAATGAAAGTTTGAGTCCTGGGGATGTAGGGTTTCTGGCTTGGTTCTTTGTGATTTGGAGTAGCGGAATTGGCAAGCGAGAGCGACATCACATGAGAAATTCAGTGTCTAATCCTACAGGGTGAAAACCCAAGGTCTGGCCTTAACTGGTTGTGCCTGACAATGACCTTTTTGAAGGCATTGTTTTATGTGTGCGTACTTTTTCTTTTTCCAGGGTGAAAACCTATGGTATTTGATTATGGCGATGACGATGCTTGAGCATTGTTCCCTTCTTGGAGGCATCGATTTTGGAGTTGTTGGATTTTTGGTGCTGTTCTGGTGGTGGTGTCCGCTATTTCAAGGATCTGATCACTGTAGCAGGACTTTTCTTTTTTGTAATTCTTCTTTCTTTTATTGGATGCAACAACTAGGGTATTGCGTTGTTGCAGAGGCTGGGTGTAACTGATATCTCATGATATTAATATATGCTCCTTTCCAAAATTAGGAGAAGGGGGGTTGAAACCTCAGAGATTAGGTTCTTTACTCCAAAGAACATAATTTACAAAAGGAGAGTACTGGTATTTGTACAAATTTTGAAGGACTATTGAAATATATAACTGAAAAGATAAGCAAGTTAACATTACACCATAATCTGTATGGGGCAGTGAACAATTAATGTTGCTATTTTCATTAACAAAGGAGTAGATCAGGAAGAAGTTCCTGCAAACGAAAAATAACTACTACACAAGCCAACCAAAGAAGAACGTCCGAAATTAGTCTGCGCTTCATGTAGAATTATGGGGGTGGCTGAATTTGCCTTGGGAATGCGATCATTGCTGCTGAGGCTGCCCTCCAAGAACCTTCCTAATGTTCTGCCTCTGCTCTGACGACAACCTCTTCGGGAATTCGACGTCAAACCTGATCCTCAGATTGCCTCTCTTCCCATTTTCCTTTATAATAGGCATCCCCTCCTTGGCTATCGCAAGCTCATACCCCGGTGTCACCACATCTGTCAGCTTTATCACCAGGTCACGTCCATCGATGGTCTTCAGATTAAATGTAGTTCCTGCCAATGCATCCACCAGGTCGATCTTCTGATGGACCAGGAGGTCATTGCCTTCACGTGTGTACTGATCATGGGGCTTCTCATCGATAACGAAAACAAGATCAGCAGGGAGCTGGTTTGGCTGCTCATTACCCTTGTCTGGAAATGTGATCTTGGTCCCTTTCTTCCACCCAGGCTTTATATCAATTGTCAGAATCTCCGATTCGGTGCCGAGTTGCCTGTTTAAAAATTGGCAGGTAAGAAAAATGCAACTTGGGAGAAACGGAAAATTGAATGCGTCAATCATCTTTCTCTTGGCACCTCCATTTGACTCCAGTAAGGGTCAGTTTGAGACGCCGCACACAAATTCTTGCAGGAATTTAACAAGAAGCAGTTCAATTACCCATTAGGCTTCATGACATTCCGGGATATCTTCATCTTGCGTGTTGAACCAGAGTATAGCTCAGGGAGCATGCAGGGAAGCTTTGTCTCCACTGGCGGTGGCTTCCGAGGCTGGCTAGAGCTGGCATTGACTGGATCATTATACGATCTGAATTTGCTGTCATTGCCACCACCGAACCCACCAAAGGTGCCAGCGCCTTCCGTCTGGAACCTCATAGACTTGGCGCGTCCCATCCCCTCAAAAGGCTTGCTGCTGCCAAAGAACTCGGCGAACACGTCCTCGGCGTTACGAGGATTGAAACGATGGTTGCCAGCACCATTCATCGACGACGACGAACCACCGGCGTCCGTGGAGGCCTTCAGGCCCTCCTCCCCATATTGATCATACATCACCCTCTTCTGAGGATCACTCAGAACCTGGAAGGCCGTGAACATTGGTCATAAATTCAGTGACTTGAGCAGAATTCATTTGAGGAATAACATTTTAAGCATACAATTCTTGCGACCAAGATTAGCAGGCATGACATATACTGCCGTTTGCCAAAAACAATATTGACATTAACCAGTGGTTCAATGTGCATAAAGCTGACATGATTTCTGAATCAAAACGGATACTATGATCGTTGTTCAATCACAACTGTATTTTGCAAGGGGGATTTCTATAAGAGGATAAAAATGATACATAAGCGTGTTCATTAAAATTTAAAACAACAGTACCTCGTAGGCCTCGGAGATCTTCTTGAACTTGGCCTCGGCCTCTGCCTTGTTTTCGCCGGGGTTCTTGTCGGGGTGCCACTTCATAGCCAGTCGACGGTACGACTTCTTGAGGTCCTCCTCCGTGGCGCCCCGGTTCACCTTGAGCACGTTGTAGTAATCCAGCCCCATCTTCCCCAAAGCTCATGCCAAGAACAACGACAGGAGCGCACACCGCCAATCCACTCGCCTTCCCCGTCCTGGATCCGCACGCCAACAAACCTTCCTTCTCCACGCCAATCACCCCAACGAACCCCAACCCAAAAATCGCCCGCCTCCTACAAATGCGTCGAACTGAGGCTGTCTCACACGAGATTTCTGATCACATCAGGAGCAGCAATGGCAGGGTCGCCGAGGCACCACCTTCTCTCCCGCCGTGTATTTTTCTCCAATCCGGTCGGATCCGCCAAGAAACCAGCAGATTGGAAGGGGTCAATGGGAGTTTTGCTGTGAGGGAGAAGAGACAAAGGGGAGGGGATCTCGGGAGGAGGTGGTGGGGATGAAAGGGCGACGACAACAGGAAGGAAGAAACAGGTGGGACGCGTTGCGGCATTATTGGCCTGATCCTCCGCCAAAATCACCCTTTCCTTGCTTTGCTTTGCAGAAAATAGCTACGCGCCATCGGTGTGGCGTATCACGTGGGGCCGCCATGTGGGCCCACGTGATCAACCTGGCGCCGGTTTTCTCTTTTTGGGTGTTTCAGATCTAGAAATCTCTGTTTTGGTTGATTGTCATGGATGGAATTTTTGAAACGAGCGTCATTCAAGCGACAATAAATATTCGGCTACGCAAACCCCGCTGCTGCTTAATATGAATACAAGTAAGACATATGGCTTTCATGAAACATATTGAGATCATTTGTTTTGTGAATCAATTCCATGATATAAATTTATAGTACTGCTCCGTCTCAAAACAGATGTCTCAAATTTACCAAATTTTAGATGAATTTAGATATTATTTAATATATATTTATCCAAATTAAGATATCTATTTTGAGACTAAGTAAGTAAGTAAGTAACAAATAGTACTAATATAGAACATGAGCTATTTTAAAAAATTATAAAATAAATCCTAAAAGAAAGTAGCAAATCTCGAGGTCTTTATACTCTTTGTTGTTACAGACACGGTCTTGTGCTTTTTTAAAACCAATCCCAGAACAACGACAAAGAAGCACATACCTATAATACCAATGAGGGTTGTTCCTAATTTTAATTTAAGCCCCAAGGCTATGTACACACATACTGTCATTAAAGTAATTAACCAATATTGATCGAATAGCCTAGTCAATGTTACCGGAGAGCCGAGAGTACAAATCATCATTGTTAAGGACGTAGGAGCTGAACGGATATTACGAGGATAAATCTCCTTAGGACAACCATCATAAATCATCCAAAATTGATTAAGCGAAGCAAGATCTGAAATACCATATCTAGAAATACAAGTTGAATGCTCGTGCGTCACCACAGTCCAACAAAGTTAAGACCTATAAAATAAAAGTGTTGATATGTTGTTGAAAGGATACAGATGCCGCCTAGAGGGGAGGGGGATAAATAGGAGGTTTAAAACTTTTCCGAGAGTGGCTCAACAAAGACGGAATTAAACTAGAGTTTATTTTGTCAAGCACAAAACCTAGAACAACTAGGATTCACCTATATGCACCAATAACTTATGCTAAGCAAGACAAGCAAATAGACTTCAAGCACGAAGGCTATCACAAAGTAAGGTGCATAAGTAAGAGCTCGGATATAGACATAACCGAGACACGTAGAGACGACGATGTTTTACCGAGTTCCTCCCAACATGGAGTACGTCTCGTTTGGAGGAGGGTTGGTTTCAAACCACCAATGCCACAAAAGGCATTCCTTGTTCTCCTGTGAATCTCACCCTAACGGAATCGATCCACACTTCCACTATCGGTGTACTTATCGGTGGCAATCCGGAACCTCTTACAAGATTGGGGTACTTCTCCACAATTCAATTAGAGGCTTCCAATAACAAGCTTGGGGAAAGCTCCATAACTTAATTGGAAGCCCCAACTAATCCACAAACCTGCAAAACAACTAAACCGTCTAGGGTTCCAAAAACCCAAGAGTAAAAAGTTTCTCACGTTTCACCCAATCGAATCCTCACCGAGAACTCAAACTAATGCACCAAATGCAATGACAAGAACACAAAAAGTGCTCAAGTCCTTCTCTCCCAAATTCAACCAAAGCTACAAAATCTTATGGGAAAATAAGAGAGGAAGAACAATGGAGGAAACCCACAAAAGACTCAAAGATCTAGATCCCAATATGTTCCCCTCACTTAGAGGAGAGATTGATTGGTGGGGTTATAGATCTAAATCTCCTCTTTCAAATTCCTCAAGTATATGCAAGAATCATAGGAGGGATTAAGGGGAAGCAAGCTTAAGAAGGTCAACAATGGAGGGGAAGACTTGCAAAACTCGGGAGAATACCATTGGGGAAGAAGGGCCCCTTATATAGGCCCACTCATTTCAGACCGTTTTCTGCCTGTTGGGGAAATTGCACACCGGAGACTCCAGTCTAGGGACCAGATATTTCGGTCTGCATTCATCTCACACTAGGGATTCTGGTCCGTCTCCGAACAATCTCCGAACCCCTATACAGACTGGCACAGACTTCGTTTGACGATCACCCCGAAGACTTGTGCCAAAACTCCAGTTCTGGGAACACCGGAAACTCTGGTCTTTGCACACGGAGATTGCGGTCTACAAATTTACACCGGAGATTCCGGACAAAATCCGGCCTAAGAACCATCATAGTCCAACAAGGGAGGATGGAACCAAATAAGAGGCAAACTTCAAATAGCGATATCTAGAGTTTGGAAATTCCGATTGATTCAAAACCAATTTTGATAGAAAGAGGACGACAAGAGCTGTACAACAAAAGGTGAAAATATTGGATACCACCAAGTGAGAATATTTCATGTATTATAATGTGAGATACCTCTCTTGGTGAGAAACCGGAAAACCTCCAAGATAAAAAACGCAATAAAATATAAAAGGGAAATCCCTTTTGATGAACTAGAGCTTGTTATGAATATTACCACAAGATCTAGAACCTCACATGGATAAGATCCAAATAACAACCAAGAAAGATGATGCTAAGTATACAAAGGTTTGAGCTCTCTCCGAAAGATATGATCACGTTACTCACTCGAGAGCCCCTCTTGATAGTATGGTTATCTATCCTATAAACCGGTCTCCCCAACTAACACTACGAGACCGGTAAGAAAGAAAGCCTATCAAGATCATACCTTTGTCTTGCGCATATTCCACTTGATCTTGATGATGACGATCTTGTACACCTCAAGATGAAGCACCTTTCTTGATTGTGCTAGCTTGGTGAAGACTTGGAATTTGCTCCCCCATACTCCACTATGGAAGAGCCTCTCTTTTAGGAATATCCTCACATATCCATGATCATCATAAGGATGGCAAACTTCAAGCATATGATCTCTTCGATATGGTATATCTTGAACTTGAACTTCATTTTTTTTATTATGTTGGTGTCTAGAATGTACACATGAGATATTACACCATCTTGTTATTCAAGACACACTTGCCATATGCTCAACTTCTACTTGACCAATCTCCGGATCATTTCTTGAATTCTTGATCAACACTTGATCTTCTTCACTTTCTTCTACCTTGAAGCCAACACATACTCCAAACGATGTCAATGGACAATTCCTACAAGTGCAACTTGATAGAAGCATTAGTCCATAAAAAATGTTATTAATTACCAAAACCACACATGGGGCCCACATGCTCTTTCAGTCAATGTTAAGAAAATCGTTAAGCGCTAACTGCTCGTTCGGCTTGGGATGGCGATTAATCGGATTTGGACGATTAACTAATTTAATGGGTCGACTATTAATCGGTGCAACCTATAGAAATTAGCACTTAAAACCATATTAAAAAAACAGACCGGTCGTCAAACCGGTGAGGCTCTCGGTTCAGTTTTTCACTGGTCGAACCATTGGTTCACTGGTTCACTGTCTGGTTTTTTAAGATATAAAATAATATATTTTTTCTTATAAATGCTATAATAAATAGATAAATGTGAGGAAAATATTACAGACTGTGTAAACTCTATGAGTCTAATCTCTAACAGTCTAAAACTATAATCATATACCAACAATCCGTTGATCCATCACCAATAGGCACAACACCAGTACCACAGTCAGTTCGAGCTAGCCTAATATCTACATCATAGTACAGCAGCAGTGCCATGAACAGCTAATCAGCAGCATAAAACTCTAATCAGCATTCAACAGCAGTACGCCAGTACCTGAGCACTGAGCGCCGTCGCGTGGGGCAGCCGGGCGCCCGGGCAGCTGAGACCGGTGACCCCGGCCAGTGTAAGTGCAGTGTAGCGGAGCCATAGAGGCTGGCGTCCGTCGGCGTGGAGCTCTGCCTCCTCAAGCCGTGGCCATGGCATCGCCGCAATGAGCTCCACGCAGTCTCTGTTCTAATTCTAGGCTTCTGGTGGCACGGTGTGAGGAAGAAAATGCTCTAGATTGGTCAAATGAGTGTCAGTTTCTCCTATTCCTACACTGTCCTTGTATTTTTTTTCACACAAAAACAAAGCAAATAAGGGGTATGACCGGAACCCGCACTGAACCGGGCAGTTTGGCAAAAACCGTTGGTTCGCCGGTTTTTGACAAAACCAGCCGGTTCGATTGGTTTTTACCGGTTCAGTGGCGAGAGTGGTCATGTGCGCTTAACAGACCAGCGAGGTTACTGGTTCTGGTTTAACTAGTGAACCAGTACAGTTTTTTAAACTATGCTTAAAACACGTGTATATAAAAAAGAAATATTATACAGGCCTCTATATTCCCATCCCTACTTCTCTAGTTCCCAAAATTCCACAAAAACATATATGCTTCTCCTCCCTGACCTAATCTTGAGGGTCACATGTAACTCAAGATCGACCAGCCAGCACCACGTTCCTTTTCCTCTCACCTCTAGAGTTTAACTTCTCCCACCATCTACCTAGGGTACGACCTTTTTGAACCTCAACTACCTACCCTATTGAAGGCGGCATGGAGCTCCCGGACGAGCTCCTTAAGGTGGTCGAGCTCCTATATCCGAGGTTTGGTCGGAAACAACGAGGAATTGGTCAGTGACGGTAAGGAACCGGTTGACAACAGAAGGAATAGAGTTCCTAGAGGGGGAATTGAGTGTGAGCTTCGCAATCCTACTTGATTTGGGTGGGGTAGCGGCTGGACAGGCGATATGCGTTGACAATTTTGCAACCTTTTTACCCAAAGTGTAGTAATTAAAGGGAAACATACCTAGTAATTGTACCATTAGAGTGGTTAGTCGGGCTAAACTATTAATACAATAGATTAGTGGTAATTTACACGGTCAGTTACCGAGTAGCGATTAATCAACCTATTAATCATTGATTCGGACGATTTTTTGAACAGTGATTTCAGTTGTTTTGTTCTATGTTATATATAGTTGTTGCCTTTAGAGGACCCACAACACTCCCCTGCCACTCGTGTGGAGTTCCCTTGCATGTGTCACTACTAGGAAAATAGCTATAGGTAATCTAGGCATCTGTGGCGCACATGCTAGTAGTGTCCAATGGGTAAAATAGTCGTGGCGCACGGCTAGAAAGTGCCCCACGGGTAAGTCGCGTACCCATAGCGCATATGCCACATGTGCGTTACCACTACGTGTATGCCAGGACGCAGGTGGTCATATGCCACTTACCCGCAGGGCATCACATAGTGGTGCGGCACGGGCATGTTTCCTACCCGTGGCGCACATATATGTGATGCGCTACAGATAAGTGTGGGCAGACCGCCGAGGTTCGATCTCATCAATACCCATTGTTATGGATTTGGATTTTGGAAAATATGGGGATGCTGGAAGTCGCGAGACGGTTAACAGGAAAGCAACACGGGGACACGAGGTTTACCCAGGTTCAGGCCCCCGGAGGAAAAACCCTACTCCTGCCTGTTCTTGATTACGGCAGAACCGAAAAGTTACAGGGGTGCGCAGATGCGATCTGGCGTGAGGTGTGTGTATGAGGTGAAGAGATCCTTCTTGTCGTGCCCTCCTGACCCTTATATAGATAGGCCAGGTCCCGAGATAGGTCAAGTCGGTTACAAATTAGGGTTGAACCCTTTGAAATTCTATCTGTAGCTAGACTTGTCCTCCAAGGAGTCGAACTTGTAATGGGCTTGGCCCACCCGAAATCTTCTTGGGCAGCAAATATTTACGTGGGCCTTCCCTGAGCTGGACCGGATATACCAATGTAAGGCACCCGTAGGGTATATCCTTGTCAGTAGCCCCAGAGTGTTTAGTCGAACCGTAGATTCGACTGGAGACTCTATAATCTTTCGGGTGCTTCGCATTTGAACCTGTCTTTAGGAATAAACATGTTAGTTCATAGGGATTGTTGATGCGTGTGCCTGAATTACCCGACGGATCAGGGCCAGTTAACTGTCATAGGACAAAACAACACGATCTTCTTCAGATTCGATTCCCTAGACTCGAATCCAGAACAAATGCTGGTATAATTTGACTCAGGCTATTAAGGTCTTATAGGAGTCGAATCCCAGTGTTTTTCAAGTGATGTACCCAACGCGTCCGTCGGGATTTTCATCGTGCCTGTTGACACGGGAGTTTACTGGCAGAGGACAGTCTGGTGCATTACCAGGCCATCATATGATATCTGTAGGGTTTATTTTTGCGTCGCAGACACAACATCCAAAGTTTTATCACTGCGGAGGTGTTTCGGTGACCAAGGAGGCTGCTTCTCACTTGGCGTTAATTTAGGCAAAGTTGCTAGAAAAAAAATTATCGTACTTGATCCGAAGGATCTCACTCGAATAGTTCATAGGGTGCGCAACCAGCGCTTCCTATGGGAGTAGCCCCCGAGTTTCCATTCGAGTCGTAGACTCGAACGGAGACTTTAGTTCAGTCAGTTGCGTTTGCTTCAATTATCTATTCAAAGGACGTATTTTTTCAAATGCGCGACCAACGGTTCCTATGGGAGTAGCCCCCGAGTCCGTAGTGAAGTCGCAGACTCGAGTAGGACTCGAAGATCTTTTCGAGGTGATGTTACCATTGTAATTTCTCAGGTGCGCGGCCAGCGCTCCTGATAGGAGTAGCCCTCGAGTAGTTGGTTGAGTCGTAGACTCGAGTAAGTACTTTATGCGCATTCGAAATCTTCTAGCGGTTGCTGGCTTTGCTTTGATGACTTCATTGCTGACGATTGGTGAGCTCAACCGTCTGCGGCAGCAGAGACGATCGTGGGTCCCACCGCTTGACTTGGTTTTAACTAGTCACGCATAATCGTGGTGAAAATTAAAGCGTCTCCTCGATTTCCATGCGTAGTGGACAACGTGTTCGTGACGGTTCAGTTTAGTGCTGACACGTGGACGGTGAGATATGGGGCACGCGTTAGGGCTTCTGCATCGACAGTTCTGCTTTGTCATCCCCGTCCTTTTATACTATGAGGGAAAACAGAGGATTTTCACTCCTTCACCATTTGCATTGCTTTTTCGCCATTGCCACCATTTCTTGAGCTTCTTGATTTTATCACGCACTGGACATCCTTCCTGTATTTCCTTCCTCCTTTCTCCACGCGTACCTCCACGCTCGCCGCTCCTAAATGGGCAAGCCGAAGATAAGCTCATCCGCCACGAAGGGTTCAAGCGCCGGCGGCGCCGCCAAGAAAGTTGCTGCTCCAAGCCAGACCATCGATGGCGGGTGGTAGCGCACGGAGATGCGTGAGTCGGACTTGCGCAAATTGCGTGAGGCCGGCTTGATTTCCAAGACCAAGGATGACGCTATCCTTCCGGATCAAGAGGTAATCCCATGCCCACCCGAAGGGTTTCGGGTTATGTTCTTCGCGTTTGTCATCTGCGGTCTCTCTTTGCCCACCCACGAATTTCTTCGTGGGCTCCTTTTTCTCTATGAGATTCAGCTTCACCATCTGTCTCCCAATTCTTTTCTCCACATCGCCTGCTTCGTTACCCTCTGCGAGTGTTGGATTGGTATCGAACCTCACTTTGGCCTCTTCTGGAGACTCTACTCCGTGAAGAGGCAATCTGGCACCGGTGGTGTTTATCCACTGGGAGGCTGCGGAATTTCCATCCGCTCCTCAGTCCAGTTCTTCTCTTTTCATCTTTGTGAGTCCGTCCAATAGTGGCAAAGGAAGTGGTTTTACATCCGCGACGTCAAGCTGGATGGTCAGCATTACGGGCTTTCCCCCTTCGACTCCACCTAGAAGATCATCCGAAAGAGGTCATGGTCGAACTACATTTTGGAGGGTGAATCCGAAGAGGTGGAGAAGCTCTACAAGCGGGTGGAGGCCCTTCAGCTGGTGCCAGGCAAGGAGGTAAATGGTGTTGACATCATTCACACCTTCCTCAAACATCGGGTGCAACCGCTCCAAGCGAGGGCGCACCCGATGTTCTTGTATGCTGACGCTAGTGATCTGACAAGGGTTTTGCCGGAGGAGATGTCTTCGGATGAACTTGATCGGGCGCTTCGGCCTCTGTTGAAGCACAAGGCCGACGAGGACCTTCCGGGAAAGTCCCTGACTCCTCCGTTCAGTGCCAAGAAAGTAGTCCCTCAGGTGAAACCTATAGTTGCGCGTAATGTTTTTCGAGTGCTTGTTGGTTGTTATAAATAATTTATCTCTTCTCATCTCTTGTCTTTAATTTGCTGCAAGGTAGCGGGAATGATGCCCCCTCTACCTGAAAAGTACACGGCTGCGCCAGACAACGAGGAGGCGGAGTCTGATTCCGAACTTCCCCCTGCGTAGTCGCCTTCTTTGGAATCCCCGATCCTAGCGAAGGGCACACTCGAAAGAGGTCCCAGAGTGAAACTTCGGATGGAGCGACGCCGCCAACATCGAAGACGCCCTCCTTCCTTGAGCATTATGGCGGTGATGAGGGTGCGACCTCCTCCCACATTGCGGTTGTGCCTGTTCGGGCGATGGCCCCGCAGCCGCCGGCCAAGAAGAAGAAGAAGAAGAAGAAGAAGAAGAAGAAGAAGAAGAAGAAGAAGGAGGAGAAGAAGGAGGCTCCTGTCTTCAATCTGTCAGACATACCATCATAAGTTGCTCTGACCAAGTATTGTTATTTTGTTGATATGCTAAGTATTAGCCTATTGTTGATTTGGTTCCTCATAAGTGCTAGAAGCAATCATTCGGAGGAGTCGCTCGATGAGGAACCCGAAGAAATGTTCGTGGAATCGAAGTCTACTTCTTCGTTTCCCAAGATGGTGTCCAACTCCAACGATGATCATTCGAGCTCCCTGCACCAGGGGGCTCGTGCACTCGTCGCTCGGAAGATTCAAACGAAACCTTCGGAGTCCATAGTTGATCACGTAAGAGCCATTCTTCTTTTGGGTGGGGGAGTGAAAGGACATTTACTGTCATAATCTATTTTGGTGTTCGTTAACAAGTAGATCATTTTATAGTATCTTATTGTCTACAGGTTGATATAATGCAAAGTGAAAAGGACCCTTACACTATGGAAAGATTCCTGCAAGATTGACATGTTTTTGGAAATTCCAGACCGGAGTCTCCGATGTGGACCAGAGTTTTGATGACCCACAAGTATAGGGGATCGCAACAGTGTTCGCGGGTAGTATTACCCAATTTATTGATTCGACACAAGGGGAGCCAAAGAATACTTGCAAGCCTTAACAACTGAGTTATCAGTTCAGCTGCACCTGGAAATAGTTCTTGCTCACAGAAGTTTATCAATAGCAACAGTTTGGTAGTAGCAACAACAAATTAACAGCAGTAGTGGAACAAGAGCAATAGTAACAGTAACAGTAAACAGTGGGATTCGAGTGTGGTAGGCATAGGGATGGATGGGCGTTGCATGGACTAGTCTAAACATGTAACTTAAAGACCTAGGGCATTGCAGATAAATAATAACAAGCATACAAGTACTAACCAATCCTAGGCATGTGCTCCAAATATTCATACGTGCTCGCAATGAGAACTTGCACAACATCTTCTATCCAGCCAGCCCATGGCAGCGGGGCCTCTAGGGAACTAATGGCAATTAAGGTGCTCCTTTTAATAGAGCACCGAAGCAAAGCATTAACACTCCGTGAGCACATGTGATACTCACACCACAGCCATCCCCTCCGGTTGTCCCAATTATTGTCACTTTTGGGCCTTTGGATCCGGACAATGATATGTGTACACAACTTGCAGATAAGATCACAAACAATACTATCATAATGATTCAATAATAAGTTCAGATCTGAGATCATGGCACTCAAGCCCTAGTGACAAGCATTAAGCACAACAAGTTGCAACAAAGTCAAATAGCACTAATAGAGATACTAGGCACTATGCCCTAACAGATCTTATTCAATTACATGATAGAACTCATACAATCCCTACCATCCCCAAGCCTACAGCGGGGGATTACTCACTCATGGATGAGGGAAACATCAGTGGTTGATGGAGATGCGTTGGTGATGACGATGGCGATGATCCTCTTCAAATTCCCCGTCCTGGTAGGGTGCCAGAACGGAGTTTCTGGATCCGAATCTTGGTTTCTGGTGGCGACGGCGGAGCGGAACTCTTTCTGGAAAACCATCGACCCCCCCCCCTCGGTTTTTAGGTCGAAAGACAACTTATAGGCGCAGAGGGAGGCCGAGGGGGTGCCTCGGGTGGCTGCACCCCCTCCAGGCGTGTCCAGTGGTGGGCCCGCACCTGGGGTGGGTGTGGGCCCCCAGGCCTCCTCTCCGTCTCTTCTTCTGGCTCCGTGGTTCTTCTGGTGAAATATAATTTTTGGCATTTTTCCGGGATTTTTCCCGATAGTTCATTTTCTGCACAAAAACAAAACACCAAGGTAATTCTGCTGAAAACAACGTCAGTCCATGTTAGTTGTATCCAAATCACACAAGTTTAGAGAAGAAACAATAACAAAGTGTTCGATAAAGTAGATACGTTTTGGACGTATCAACTCCCCCCAAGCTTAGCTTATTGCTTGTCCTCAAGCAATTCAGTTGAAAACTAAGTGCGATAAATGAACTTTCACGAACACTTTGCTTCATATGATGTAAATATTCTCAGCACAGGAGTAGATGATTAGACAATTCATAATAAGGAGTATGCAACTAAGTCTACTCAATAGTCATTGCAAGCTATGAAGAGAAACCAACTCAATAATAATAAGTAGCATGAAACATAAACATAAGCAACATTGCAATGCTCATAATAAGGTATGATAGAGTGGTATCTCGCTTGCCTTTGTTTAAAGAGCACAATATAAATGCCAAGGCACCTCTGAAGTTCACATGAAGACTAGAAGTAAAGATATCAGAGATACAAGCATCAAAGTCATGACATAATTAACCAAGTTTTGGAACAAACACAAGAATGACAACTATGCTCTCAAGAAGGTGCTCATAGAATAAGTGGTGACTCAACAAGGTTGTGAAAACGATTTTGTGAAGGTTTGAAAGGCTTCCCAATGCTGAAAGGAAGGTACTCATTAGCTTTGAGATCTCATTGCCCCTATCATAGGCATCTTCATGTGGTTAAGGTGAAAGTGAGGTCCACTCTGAATCATATGCTTGACAGACCATAGATTGGAAATCCCAAGTCCCTTGAGTACGAGGGTCGCTCCGCATGCTACTCAACTTTGGTCACATGAAAGTTCTTGTCATTGTAAATACATGCATATCACCGAGAACCGCCAACGGGGTACCCCTTGCACATGGTACAGGATCTTTCCCATAATCAAAATGATAAGGCAAGCAGACAATGAGCATCTCAGCAATCTTTTTATTTACCACATGCATAGATTTTTATTGAGGACGCTTAATAGATGCTCATTATAGTGATGCTGCAAGTTTCCACCATGATTAGACATGGCTTAGGCTAGCGGCCCAGGCGTTTCTCTAACACAATGTATAAACTCCATGAACTCACAACCTCCCCTTTTATTTCACATCGTCGACATCCACAAACAAAACAGCAAGGAATCAACTGGATGAGTTATCCAAAAAGTGTTGAAAGCGTTCCCCGTGACAGCACGGTTGTGCTGACTCCCAGCATATAATTAGCAAGCATATAACTTTCATGGACTAGTTACAATGGTTCAGAATTATTAAACACAAGGAATAAAGTGTGCCATCAAGTTCGTGAGAGATTTACTAACTAACTTTCTCAAAACAGACAAACATTTTATTTTGAAATAAAACACGACATATGGAATATGCACTGAAATTGCAAATGATGCTAATAAGTAGGTATGGTAGACACAACTGGCAATATTGGTTTTGGGGAGTTGGAAGCACAGATAGAGCACGTACTCAGTGCAAGTGAAGGCTAGCAATAGAGAGGGAGCGACAAACGAGAGAGCAATAGCTGTCATAATCATGCTTGCAACAAAACATGACTAACTATGGCATGAAAGTAATACAAGAACTCTGAGGCAAAATAAATCATCGAGGCTTACTGACTATTGATTAGTCATATGCATGCGTGAGCATGTGCCAAGTCGATTCACATGAACAGTCAGAGGATGATACCACAATATCATACCAAAGTATGAATAAAACAATGCAAGCAAACATTCATATGACATGCTACAAACTATTAGCAAGCTGGAGCTAATCATAGACAAGCAAAAACCACTAAGCATCTATAATGACATACACCTTACACAAACAGGCTAAGCATGCTCACAATGAAGAGTATATGTACAAAAATGAAACAAATAGAGTTTGTTACCAGCCTCTTACCACACCTCAAGTTGTCTTAATCTTCATTATTGCCCTTCACTTGTGTGACTTGAATAATAACATGGAACCAAAATCCACTGAGGATGGCTGAACCCTGCAAAGAACTCACAAAACCAGAGAAGAACAACAAATATTTTTGGTGTTTTCGATTTTTCAAACAAGCCAACAAAGCAAAAACAAACCAAACAAAGCAAAAGAAAACCAAAAACAAAAACTAAGACGCTCCAAGAACAACACAACTGTGAATGAAACAATAAAAACGAAGTGTCTAGAAAGACCTGAGATTTTTATTGATGAAGAAGGGGATGCCTTCGGCACCCCCAAGCTTTGACGCTTGTACCTCTTGAATATTTCTTGGGGTGACAGGGGGTGGCTCCCCCAAGCTTGAGCTTTTGTCCATTCTTCATCTCATTACATCATTCTTTCCTTACACCTGAAAATTTTCCTTCATACAAAACTTCACACAATCTTCATTAGCAACATTAGTGCATTCAAAAGATAATAGACCTTTGGGGTTTAGTTTTAAAACAGCAAAACTTTCTGACGAGGTTTAATCTCATCAATGCCCATTGTTATGAGCTTGGGTTTTGGAGAATATGGGGTGCCGGAGATCGCAGAACGGTTAACAGACAAGCAACCAGGGGACACGATATTTACCCAGGTTCAGGCCCCCGGAGAGAAAACCCTACACCTACATGTCTGCTCTTGATTACGACGGAACCGAAAGATACAAGGGTGCATAGATGCAATCTGGCGTGTAGGTGTGTATGCGATGAGGTGATTGAGAACCTCCTCGTCGTGCCCTCCTAGCCTTTATATAGAGGTAGGCAGGTCCCGGGCATAGATCGAGTCGGTTACAGGTTTCGGGTTTTGCCCCTTTGAATATTCTATCTGCTCTAGTCTTGCTCTCCAAGGATCCAAAGACGTCATGGGCTTGGGCCACCCGAAAATCTTCTTGGGCCGCGTATATTCTCGTGGGCCTTCCTTGGACAGGACCAGGTATGATGATGCCGTGTACCCATAGGGTATAACCATGTTAGTAGCCCCCGAGTGTTCAGTCGAATCATAGATTCGGCTGAGGACTCTTCAATCTTTCGAGTGCAGTTGTTTCTGTTTATCAGAGAAAAAGAATGATTTTAGTGTGTAGGGATTGTTGATGCACGAGCCTGACTCTCCTGACGGATCAGGGTCAGTTAACTATCTTAGGACAAAACAACACGATCTTCTTCAGATTCGAGTCCCTAGACTCGAACCCGAAACAAATGCTGGCATAATTCGACTCAGGACATTGAGGTCTTATGGGAGTAGAATCCCAGTAGTTTTCGAATGATGTACCCAACGCGACCATCGGGATTTTCATCGCGCCTGTTGGCACGGATTTTCACTAGAAGAGCGTAGTCAGGTGCATTACCAGGCCATCAGATGATATCTGTAGGTCTTATCTTTGCGTTGCAGACACAACATCCTTTATCACCGCGGAGGTGTTTTGGGTGGCCAAGGAGAATGTTACTCACTTAGCGTTGATTGGGGCAAAGTTGCCAAAAAGTTTTTGCATTCTGATCCGAAGGATCTCAGTCGAAGAAATTCATAGGGTGCGCGACTAGCGCTCCCTATGGGAGTAGCCCCCGAGTGTTTGTTCGAGTCGTAGACTTGAGCAGAGACTTTAATTCAGCCGTTGTTTGCTTCAGGTCCATAGGACACAATTTTTCGGATGCTTGAATCAATCCTCCCTATGGGAGTAGCCCCCGAGTCCGTAGTAGAGTCGTAGAATCGACGTAGGACTCGAAGAATAGATCATTGGTGTAGTACCTTATTCATGCTTCGGGTGCGTGGCCAACGCTCCTGATAGGAGTAGCCCCCGAGTAGTTGCTTGAATCGTAGATTCGAGTGAGTACTTTAGCTGTTTAGCCGAAGATTTGTAACCGTTGCCAGTATGGCTTTGATGACATCAGTGCTGACGATCGGTGACCTCAATCGTCTGCGGCGCCAGAGGTGACGTGACTAGACAAAAGTGGGTCCCACTTTCTGACTTGGATTTGACTGGTCATGCGCGACATGGCGAGAATTACGGCGTCTCCTCGGTTTTCGTGCGTAGTGGACGGCATGCGAGCGACGGCTCGCTGCTGTGCTAACAGGTGGATGGTTGGATTTGATGCTGGCGCTAGGGCTTCCAGATGAACGGTCCCTGTTCATCGTCTTCGTCCTTATAACTGTGGGGAAAAATTGTGGCTTGTTTTCACCGTAGCCACTTGCTTTCTACTGCTTCCACTTTCTTGAGATTTTCTCGCCGCGTGCTGGAAGTTCTCCGATCATTCTCTTCCTCTTTTCAGCTCTCGCACCGCCGTCGTCGTCGCGCTACAATGGGGAAATCAAAGAAAACCTCCACCGCAATGGGCACCAGCGATGCTGCCGGCGGCAAGAAAAACACCGCCGCCACTCGTGTCATTGATGGTGGGTGGCGGCGCTCAGAGACGCGCGAGGGCGACCTGCGCAAGTTGCATGAGGCGGGTTTGATCCCGCAGGACAGGGATGTCGTCAGGGTCCCCGGCGATGAGGTAATTCCCCGTCCTCCCGCAGGGTTTTGGGTGATGTTCATTGCTTTTGTTCTTCGCGGCCTGTCGCTCCCAGTCCATGATTTTCTCCATGGACTGTTGTTTTTCTATGGAATCCAACTCCACCATCTTTCGCCCAATTCTCTTCTCCACATCGCCTGTTTCATCACTTTTTGCGAGTGCTGGCTCGATATCGAGCCGCACTTTGGCCTCTTTCAGAAACTTTATTCCGTGAAGAGGCAATCCGGCACTGACGGAGTTTATCCGATTGGTGGCTGCATCATTTCCCTCCGATCCAATTTTCTTTTCTTATTTTTTCTATGTCTGAGTCCATCCAGTACTGGCGGAAGAGGTGGTTTTATATCCACAATTCCATAGTGGACGGGCAAGACTTTGGCCTTGCTTCTTTCGACTCCACCCAGGAGATCTTGAAAAAGAGATCCTGGAAGAATCATATCCTGGAGGGCAAGGTGGAGGAGATAGAGGAGCTCTATCATCGGGTGGAGGCCCTCCAGGTGGTTCCAGAGAAGGAGGTGAACGGTGTGGACATCATCCACACCTTCCTCAAACGTCGGGTGCAGCCACTCCAGGCTAGGGCACACCCGATGTTCCTTTATTCTGGCCGCCACGACCCAACGAGAGTTGAGGCTGAGGAGCTCTCCAAGGGGGACCTCGACAGAGTCCTTCGGCCACTGATGAAGTACAAGTCTGACGAGGACCTTCCGGGGAAGTCGCGGACCCCTCCATTCAGTGCTTCGCGACCGGTTCTGCAGGTGTAGATCTGGGACGTGCGTGTAGCGCTTTTTTCGCGTGTGTTTCCTTGTAGTTATCTTTTATGAAAGTTTGTCTTCATTGTGTAGGAGTTAAAGCTACCTGGCATGGTGCCTCCACTACCCGAATGGTTTCCGGATGCGCCGGACAACGAAGTCGTGGACTCCGAGCTTCCGCCGGCGCAGTCGCCTACTGAGGAGGCTCCCGAGGCGAGCGAGGGGCAGACTCGAAAGCGAACACGGAGCTGGAGCGAATCTTCGGATGCCTCGACTCCACCAACGCCTAGGGACCCGTCGTTCCTTGTACACCACAGTGGAGGTGACGGTGCTTCTTCTTCGCCCATCCCGGCCGTGCCTGTGCAGGCTGTAGCACCGCAGCCGCCGGCGAAGAGGAAGAAGGAAGAGAAGAAGGGAAAGAGGGCCCTGCCTGTTTTTGACTTGAGCGACATGGATTCATAAGTACATTCAGATGCCTTTTTCTACTTTTCTTGTCTTCTTGTCTTCTTGCTTTTGACTGGTTATTTCCCTTGCAGCCACTCCTCTGAGGGCTCTTTTAGCGATGCCACTCAGGAGTTAGTAGGGGAGTCGAAGATGACACCTCCTCCCTCTCAGATGGTGGCCACCTCTGGGGGCGCTGCTCCGAACCCCTCTCCGCAGGAGGCTCGAGTGATCGTCTCCTAGAAGACTGCACCAGGACCTTCGGAGTCTCCGTCCGAACATGTAAGTGTTATTTCCCTTGCTGTGGGGGGAGCCCCCGAGCCATATTTTTGTATGATCTGCTAATTTTTGCTTTTTTTGCGTAAATCTCGGGGGGAGCCCCCGAGCATTTTTCATGTGTTTGATCTCTTGCTCGTTTCTTGGGCGCAGCCCCCGAGCCCTTTTCCTTACAAGTTGTTTCTTCTTGCAGCCTTTTGTGCAAGGTGCAAACCAGCTGGTGAAGCAGAACCTGGCGTTGGAGGCCAGCCTACGGAAGCTTCAAGGTACCTCCTTAACTAATCCTCTACTGAATCGTCTGCTTACTAGCTTGTGAAGCTCATATATGTTCTTTGTTGCTTTTTGCAGATGAGAATAACACTGCCCTCCGCGAGCTTGATGCTCTAAAAAAGAGCCTTGGGCGAGCGGAGAAGAAAGCCAAGGATGATGTTGGGGCGAAGGAGCGCCTCGAGCAGGAGCTGGCTGACGCAGCCACGGCTAAGGAGCGCCTGCATCATGAAGCTACGGATCGCGAGGAGCAATTCGCCACTGCTACGGCTTCGCGCGAGAAGGAGGTGGCCGAAAAACTAATGGCTGCTGCCAAGGCTGTCTCTGGTGAGTATTTTTTCCTTTCTTTGGTTTTTTCGGCTGCGGCTTCCCTGTGCCTTTGTTCGATTCTTACTGTAATTTTCCGTTTCTCTAGATGCCGCAGGCATTGAGTTCAATCGCAGTGCCCTGGAGCACGGTAGTGCTTTGGATGATGCTGCTGCGACGGTCGAAGACCGCTGCAGTACTATGGTTGGCTCTCTTGCCAAAGCCAAGGAGGTCCTCGGGCGCTTCTACAAGGAGATCGTTTCCAAGGGCGTTGCCCTTGAGGATGTCGACTCTTTGGAGGATGTGCTGTCAGCGGATGCGCATGCAGCCTAGAAACGCAAGAAGAAGGGCATCGGTGCCTCCATGGGCCTAGCCATGGCCATGACGTCCGGGGCGGAGCTGGATCTTCACCAGGTCACCTCCCAGATGCCAACGGCTCCCGACGGTTCTGAGGTAGCCTTCGCTCTCTTCGCTGCTCGATGTAAGCGCTACGGGCCGAAGCTTATTGACCTTCTGGCGGAGTACGCGACAAAGCAGCAGGAGGAGGTCAAGAGCAGGCAATCTGGCTCCGAGGCCACTCAGGATGCAGCTGCTTAGGCTTTGTCTTTGTAGGATAGTTGTCTTCTACTTTTGTTGTAATATTTTGATGAACAATTTCCTGTGCCACGCGGTGGCTTTTTGTTGTATATAATGAGCCTTCGAGCTGTTCTTCAATCGTGTGTTGTTCATATCCTTGTCTATTTTCCTTTAGGGACCTTCGGGTGATGACCCCGTCGATACTTCATCTTCTCCGCAGCTGCGACCATCCTTGGATGATGCGTCGCAGCTTGTTTTTCTTCATGACCGCGTCCACGGTCTTGAGAAGGAGTTACTTTCCATCTGAGGCCATGCAGACGTTTGGAAGTCGAAGGCGAAGCGAAGTACCGCCAGAGAGGAATATCTGATGGGGGAGCTGCGACAGTTGGCCGAGCAGCTGCAGTGTAAGTTACTTCGAGTTGCTGCTCATTTTCGGATGCGCTTGTCTTGCGGGTCATCTTACTTTGTAGTTGTTGCAGGTGCCAAACTTGTTCCGAGGGAGGAGAAGGAGCGCGTTGCAGTTTGGATCAACTACTTTACCCAGCAGGATATGAAAGCCGGTGGCTTTTTCTGGATGGATTGCGACGATGCCACGGTCCTTGCGACTGTGCAGGATCGTGGTCACCGGGTATCGCGAGTGCTACGGCAGGTGAAGACTTCCCTAGCATCGATTCTGCACGTCATGTTTCCCCTTGATGAAGTGCCTTTGACTCTCTAGGGCTTGCTGGGGAAGTTTCGGGACGTGCGTCACGTCAGGGAGTTGGTGCGGCACCAGTTGGTTGCGGGAGTGAAGGCCGCCCTTTCCCTCGTGCGGCTGCATCGCTCGGATGTGAATCTTGCTGCTGTTGCGGCTGGGCCGCCCCCTCGGCCGGATGGTGGCCTATGGGACATGCGCCCGCACTATGCGGCTGTGAGGCAGTATGCCGAAGAAGTTGTAGATCTCTTTGAGCATCGTGCGCAGGTGATCCTTCAGAATAGGTAGCTCCTGTAAAAAGATAGATGTAAACTTTGTATGTATTTCGACTGGGCGTGTTGTGCCCTTTGTTGTAAAGGTTCATTGTATTAGCACGTGGTGCTTGGTTGTATGCATGCCCTTTTCGTTAGCCTGACGTGATCAGCTACTCAGGTGTACATGCGTTATCCTCAGTCGACAAGGTCGTGAGGTGAGGGGGAGCCCCCGAGTGTGTTGTAGCATAAAGGAATGCAAGAAAAAGATAAATTTTCGGGCGAGAAACTTAGCTTTATTCATATCGTAATGTGGAGGTACATTGTTCGGCTGAGTAGCCTTGGTTGAATAGCCTTATTGAAAGTAAAGGGGGATAGATAGGGGTAGAAGCGTCGCAATTGTGCAACGTTCCATGGGTTGGAGTATGCGACTCCAGACTCCACGTGCTTGAGGCGGTAGGCGCCACCTGGGATGACTTCGGTGATGACTTATGGTCCTTCCCATGGTGACTCGAGCTTTTTCGGCGGATCTTGCTTGAGTCGTAAGACGAGGTCTCCTTCGACGAAGGACCTTGGGCGCAACCAACGACTGTGATAGTTGCGGAGGCTCTGCTGGTAGACCGCCGAGCGAGCCGCGGCGATGTCACGTGCCTCGTCGAGTGTGTCGACGGCGTCTTCGAGTGTGGTCGTCGATTCGGCTTCACTATAAGCAACGACCCGTGGGGCCTTATGGCGTACTTCTGCAGGAAACACGGCTTTGGCTCCGTGCACCATGAAGAATGGCGTGTAGCCAGTTGAGTTGTTTGGTGTTATGCGCAAGCTCCAGAGGACGGAGGGTAGCTCTTCTGCCCATGCTCCCGCGATCCGCTCGAGTGGGCTCAGTAGGCGTTTCTTGATGCCGCTGCCTACGAGGCCGTTGGACTTTTCGACCTGCCCGTTGGTTTGCGGGTGTGCCACGGAGGCATATGATATGTTGATCCCGAGGCCTTCGCAGAAGTCCTAGAATTCTTTGGAGATGAAGTTCGACCCGTTGTCCGTGATGATGCTGTGTGGCACACCGAACCTATAGACTATGGACTCGAAGAATTTCACGGCCGTTTTACCCTTTTGGTTAGTAACGGGCATGGCTTCGATCCACTTGGTGAACTTGTCGACTGCGACTAGGAGGTAGACATGGCCTCCTTTCAAGGACTTGGGCAGTTTGCCAATCATGTCGAGGCCCCATTGGGCGAAGGGCCTGGCTAGGGGTATGGGCCTGAGCTCCGATCCTGGTGCGTGCAGTTTGTCTGTGAACCTTTGTCACCCGTTGCACCTTCAGACGATGTCCTTGGCGTCGTTCATGGTCGTTGGCCAGTAGAACCCAGCTCGTAGAGCTTTGGTGACGAGGGCGCGGCTGCCCGCGTGATGTCCGCAGATGCGCTCGTGTATGTCTTGAAGGATGGTTTTGCCGTCACCGATGGTAACACACCTTTGGAGTACACCCAAAATGTTGCGCTTGTACAGCTCGCCATTGATGATGGTGAAGGCCTTGGACCGGCGAGATATGCGCCAGGCATCTGTCGGGTCATCAGACAGTTCCCTGTTTATCAGGTACCGAAGGTACGGCTGCGTCCATGTTTCCTCGATTGCCATGACCTGCATCAGGCTGACCACTGCGACCTCTGTATCGAGCTTTTCAGGTCCTTCCTGTCCTTCGGGTAGCATGGCCCCCGAGTGCTCTGCCTCTTCGGGTGATCCCTTGGGGAATTTCCTTTTGATGGATGGCACACAGATTTGTTCGAGGAACACACCTGGTGGCACCCGTGCATAGGTGGAGCCGATATTGGCGAGTCTATCGGCTTCTTCGTTGCTTTCTGTTCCAACGTGCCGAAGCTCGCAGCCGTCAAAGTCTCCTTCAAGTGAGTTGTAGAGTGCGCGATTTGCTATCATGTTGGCGGCGTGTGCGTCGCACTCGTTCATTGTCTGCTGGACGACGAGATTCGAGTCACCGTAGATGATGAGGCGCGTTGCGTCGCAGATCTTGGCCATCCTCATGCCGTGGATGAGGGCCTCGTATTCGGCTTCGTTGTGGGAATCTCAAAATTTCATTCGGAGGACGTACTTCATCTTGTCGCCCTGCGGGGATGTCAGTATGACCCCTGCTCCTGCTCCAGCCTCGCGCTTGGATCCATCGAAGTGCATCGTCCATGACTATGTCATATCCGGGGTGTCCGGCAGCTGCAGCTCCATCCAGTGGACGAGGAAGTCCGGTAGGACCCGAGACTTGATCTCATGACGCTTCTCGTAGACTATGTATAGAGGGGACAACTCGATGCCCCACAGTGCTACGCGTCCTGTGGCTTCCGGGTTGTTCAGGATGCTGTTCAGAGGTGCCTCGTTGTCGACCATCACCTGATGCTCCTGGAAGTAGTGGCTCAGCCGACAAGCCGTCATGAACACGCGATAGGTGAGTTTCTGGTAGTGAGGGTACCTCTGTTTTGTTGGCGTCAGTACCTCGCTGAGGTAGTAGATAGGGCGTTGGACCCCATGGGTCTTGCCATCTTCGGGTCTTTAGACCACGAGCACGGTGCTTACCACCTGATGCGTGGCTGCTATGTATAGCAGGAGAGGCCCGCGCTCCTTTGGTGTGACCAGGACGGGCGAGGTTGAGAGCAGCCGCTTCAGATCTTCAAATGTGTCGTCGGCTTCAGGTGTCCACTCAAATTTGTCTGCTTTGCGTAGCAACTGGTAGAAAGGCAGGGCCTTCTCACCCATGCGGCTGATGAATCTGCTCAGTGCCGTGATGCACCCAGCTAGCTGTTGGACACCTTTGAGGTTCTTCGGTTTCTCCATGGCCAGTATGGCCCGGATTTTCTTCGGGTTCGCCTCAATTCCTTGCTGGGAGATGAAGTAGCCAAGCAGTTGGCCAGATGGGATGCCGAAGGCACACTTTTCTGGGTTCAGTTTGATCCTGTAGTGATCAAGGTTGTCGAATGTCTCACGGAGATCGTCGATCAGTGTCTTGGCTTCCCTTGTCTTGACTACTATGTCGTCGACACAGACCTGTATGTTGCGTCCGATCTGGCTCTTCAGGCATACCTGCATGCACCGCTGGTACGTGGCACCTGCGTTCTTCAGCCCGAAGGGCATTGTGTTGTAGCAGAACACTCCGAACAGCGTGATGAACGCCGTTTTCTCCTGATCTTCGACCTTCAGTCGAATATGATTGTAGCCCGAGTAGGCGTGGAGGAAGGAGAGTTTCTCGCATCCTGCAGTCGAATCGATAATCTGATCGATCTGAGGGAGAGGGAAGTGATCCTTCGGGCAGTGCTTGTTTAGCGATGTGAAGTCCACGCACATCCGTAGGATGTCCGTGTCCTTTTTAGGGACCATCACGGTGTTGGCCAGTCACTCGGTTTCCTTGATCTCCCTGATGAAATCAGCGTCGAGCAGTCTGTTGACTTCGACTCCGATGGCTTCGGCCCGTGGCTCGAACAATCGTCGGATGGACTGTTTGATGGGCTTGGCATCTGGGAACACATTGAGTGCGTGCTCGGCGGATTACCTGGGAACTTCTGACATGTCCGCAGGACACCAGGCGAAGATTTCACAGCGCTCACGGAGGAATTCGACGAGCGCGCTTTCCTATGCAGGGCTGAGGTTATTGGCTATCAGCGCCGTCTTAGAGGTGTTCATCGGGTGGACCTGCACCTTTTTTGTGTTGACTGTTGAGTCGAACGACATGTCAGATGCGTTCTGTCTTGAGACTGGGGGTGCCCCGTTGTTTGTCACCTCTCGGAGCCTTATGAGCTCCTCCTGCATGCAGAATGACTGGGAGATAATGTTAAAGTCCCTATCGCAGTGATTCGACTGGGTGAAACTCCCGTGGACCGTGATGATGCCCCTAGGACCTGGCATCTTGAGTAGCAGGTACGCATAGTGTGGTACTACCAGGAACCTTGCGAATGCCACGCTCCCGAGGATGACGTGGTATTGTGATGCCCAATCCACCACTTCGAACTCGAGTCGCTCGCATCGAAAGTTGTCGGGCTTGCCGAAGATGACGTCGAGCCATATCTTTCCCAGGGGGAATATGCCCTTCCCTGGGACGGTGCCGTGGAACGTTGTGTCGGATTGTTCCAGGCTACACAGCGGGATCCGCATTGCTGCTAAGGTGCTAGCGAACATCATATTGATGCTACTGCCGGCGTCCATGAAGACACGGTTCATCTCGAATCCTCCGATCTGTTCCTCGAGCACCAGGGCAGCATGACCTGGGCGAGGGATCTGGCGGGGGTGATCCGAACGGCTGAATGTGATGGAGGACTCCGAATCACTGAGGTACTCAGGGATGGCGGGTGGAGCGGTCACAGCCAAGCTGACTTTGCAGGTGATCTTCTTTTCCACCCTGTTTGTTGGGAGCCCCTTTTGGATCATCAGTGACCCTTTCGGTGCAGGATAGCCGTTTATGCCGTTGTTCTGTATGGGTGCGACCGGGTGATTCGAAGGTCCCACGAGTGGTGGCGGAGGAGCTCCTTGGGCGATGTCTCCTGGTGCAGGCGCGTGTCCAAACCCATTGTTCGGGACCTGCTGTCTCATCTGGAACAGGCTCTCGCTGAGTTTCTGGAACTCGCGGCAGTACTTGAGCATATGGTTGGCCTTCTTTTTGCCATCCTGTTTGTCGATGTAGAAGTGGATGGTGCATGGTCCGACAACTTGTCGTATGCCGAGGGCTCGTCGTTGCGGCCGCGGCGTTGCCAGGTTTGCGTTGGGCGTCCTCCATCGCGGAAGTTGTTTCCACGGTATCCGCCACTATTGCGGTTGCTTCCGTTGCGGAAGTCAGCATAGCCAACCACGACCATGTCGGGTCCATCGCGATCATCATAGACGCGTGATCTTATCTTGCTACGGCGCTCGCGTCGGCGGCCATAGTCATCCTCCTCATCCGAGTGTGCTCGGTGGACGGAGTCCTCGCCATCTGCCCACCTATTAGCGATGTCCATGAGGTGGTCGAGTGTCTTGGGCTTGACGCACCCAAGTTCTTCCTTGAAGTCCTAGCGTTTGATGCCATCTTTGAAGGCGTCGATTGTTCTCTCCTCAGAGATGTGTGTCGTGGAGTTCTTGATGTTGGACCATCGTAGTATGTACGAGCGAATAGATTCGCCCGTCCGTTGGGTGTAGGCCTGCAGTTCTTTGATCGAGGCTGGCCTATTGCTGGTATCCTTGAAGTTTCGGATGAAACTATACGCCAGTTCCTCCCAGCTTCAGATGGATCCCGAGGATAAGCTGCTGAGCCAGATCCGCGCTGCGCCTGTCAGCTGCAGTTGAAGGCATTGCAGGGCGGTGTTTTTGTTGCCGCCATGCAGCTTGACGAATGACAGGTGGTCGCTGAGCCACGCCTTAGGGTCCTGCGTGCCGTCGAACTTCGGAGTGTCCAAAGGAAGCTTGAAGTTTCTTGGCATCCATGTCCGCCGAACAGATCTGCTGAAGCATCGAGCTCCACAGAGTTCTCCTTCGTCGTCATCCTCTTCGGATTCGGATGAGCACACACGCTTGGCGCGTGCCTTGTCGATCTTGCGCTGAGCGAGTTTGCTTCGAGCGTCATAGTCGCGACTGCGACATCGTGAGATCTTGTGTCATCGAGGTAGGTCTTGTTCCTCCTCGTCGGATGAGGGTGTGGGAATGCGATTGAATCTGACCGCAGGAGCTTCCTCATGGAGCGCAGCTCCAACGAGTCTGAGTCTGGCTAGTGCGGAATTGTGCATGGACCTCTTCGGGTCACCCACCAGAGGTGGATGGGACGCAAGGTATGTGGTGGCTGCCATGATCACAGCTTGCGGCGTCTTCGGGATGACGTTGCCGTTGGCGTCCATGTCCATGAAGGATGTGTTGAGGGTTCGAGTCACCTCGCGACGTGCAGCGGGGTCCATGTTCTCTACGCGAGAACGATGCTTGTTGGTATTGTTGCCGTGCGAGCTGGAGCTGCCAATGGCAGAGAGCACAGCTCGCCGAGCGCTAGACTCCAAGGCCGCTTGCTTGCGTTTGTCGAGTACTTCTTGCATCTTCATCTGCTTTTTGTGCTCTTCGATGAGGAGCAGGTGGTATGCCATCAGTAGGTCCCGTGAGGCACCCATAGGCAGGATCTTGTTGCCCTCCACGACTTCGCGTGCTTGGTTCCATCCTTCCTTGCTGAGGTGGATTACCCGATTGGCGTCAGGATCGTCCTCATTGGGCGGGGGGGGGGGGATGGTTGCCTCCTGTTTTCGCCGTTTCTACCCTGTGGGTTGGGTGGCGGTACGTGAGCACCCGAACTTGGTGGTTGTTGCCCCACTTCGCTTTGGATGACCACGACGCATTGGTAGCGTCCATAGGTCAGATGGCTCCTGCCGCAGCTTTCGGATTCAGAACTGTAGGTCCCTTCATCCGACGGGGGATCGCACAGATCTGAGTTGCAGCAGCTGCTGTCGTATGACTCATCTGTCGATGTTGTCGTGCGTAGCATGTTGGTATGTGGTGCCCATGAGGCAGGCCTGATTGATGCCAGATGCAGCCGCTCCGGGAGGCGGAGAGTGCTGGTCTGCCCCACCTAGAAGCAAAAGATCCCGAACAGGATCTCGAGCCCGTCGCCTACGGGCTCGAAGTCCTTCATGGTGGCTGGCGAGTGGGCGGTGAAGTCGAAAGCACCGAAGAGGATATGACTCTCCGTCGCCGAGGAGTTGTAGATCGCTTTGGTCGGGACCGTCACGATCGCACAATCAGCGCCCCCGATTCCCACAGACGGCGCCAATTGACGAGGTTTATTCTCGTCAATGCCCATTGTTATGAGCTTGGGTTTTGGAGAAGATGGGGGTGCTGGAGATCGCGGAACGGTTAACAGACAAGCAACCAGGGGACACGAGATTTACCCAGGTTCAGGCCCCGGAGGGAAAACCCTACTCCTGCTTGTCTGCTCTTGATTACGGCGGAACCGAAAGTTACAATGGTGCGCATATGCAATCTGGCGTGGAGGTGTGTATGCGATGAGGCGATTAATATCCTCCTCGTCGTGCCCTCCTAGCCTTTATATAGAGGTAGGCAGGTCCCGGGCATAGATCGAGTCGGTTACAGGTTTAGGGTTTTGCCCCTTTGAATATTCTATCTGCTCTAGTCTTGCTCTCCAAGGATCCGAAGACGTCATGGACTTGGGCCACCCGAAAATCTTCATGGGCCACGTATATTCTCGTGGGCCTTCCTTGGGATGGACCAGTTATGCTGATGTCGTGTACCCGTAGGGTATAACCATGTCACTTTCACTAAATACACAAGCTACTGTAGCAATTCCCTTAAAAATCTCAATTTCCCAAAAAGAACCCGTAAAGGAATCAATAAGAAGCAAATACAAATAATGGCAGAAATCTGTCAAAACAGACCAGCAGGTAGAAACCGATATTTTCGAAGAACTTCTGTTGCTCAAATAAAAAAGTGTTAAACTAACGAAAGTTAGCTAACATACTGGGGGATTTATTCGTAAATTTTCAGCTCAATCAGACTTATAGAGACTCCTCAAGAATTTTTATGGTGGAGGACATAAATCTGTTTTGGGACAACAACTTCCCAAATCTTACTTCCCTCTCATTAGAGGTCATTCTTGGCACAAAAATCAAACAAAAAGGATATGTAGAGGTTATTATAGAAGTAATAACTTCCAAGACTCAATAAAACTATTGAGTTATCTCCCAAGAAGTACTTTTCTTTAGCGCCTTTAAGTTAGGCACGACGAAGAGCAAAGATTGGAAAGGAGAAAAATAAAAGTGAGCAAGTATACCCACTGTGAAAACATTGTTTTGTTCATTAAAATCCTTTTGTTAACAAGGTTTATCAAGTCTTGTTACCAAAACAATCTTATATGAAACAAAACTTTGCATTCCAGAAGGTGATTATGTTACCTCATACTTGATAGAAATGGTCCGAATCATAATAGTTTCAAAATTTTCTTGTGGAATGGGACAATAAATTTCCCCAACCTTGATGCTCTCAATATTTTCAACAGAATTCAGGCAATAGCTCTTAGCAACCTTCTTGGAAAAATAGACAGTGTGCTCTTTGTCATTAATATTGAATGTTACTTTCCCTTGATTAAAATTAATGACAGCACCTGCGGTATTAAGAAAAGGTCTCCCAAGAATAATAGACATATTATCATCTTCAGGCATTTCAAGCACAACAAAATTAGTTAAAACCATGCAATTATTCTTAATAGAGCAAGGAATAGTTGGTATACTAGGATCACCAAGTTTCTTTGGAACCTTATCATTGAAGGAGTAATTAGCAAGCAAAGTAGAAATCTCCTCATTAGGAATCTTCCTTTTATTAGAGACAATATCCTTCATATACTTTGAATAAGGAGGCAACTTAATAGCATCAGGTAAAGGAATTTGCAAGAATAAAGGCTTCATCCACTCACAAAAGTTGTTGTAGTGTTCCTCCTCCATTGACTTGTGTCTCTTACTTGGAAAAGGCATAGGTTTTTGCACCCAAGGTTCTCTCTCTTTACCATGTTTATTAGCAATAAAATCTTCCTTTGTGTACCTAGTGTTCTTAGTGTGCTTCTCAGGTTCTTCCTCACCTTCCTCCTTATTAGGAGACTCATTTTTATTAGTACCACTCTCAGTTTCAGCATCAGAGACAGATATACTATTAGGATCTACAGCAGGTTCAAGTGGTTCTTCAACTACTTTATGTTTCTTTTTCTTTCTCTTACGAGGACTACCACTATTCTCACCTTGTTGAGAATCCTGCTCAATTCTTTTAGGGTGTCCTTCATGATATAAAGGATCTTGAGTAGCTATACCACTCCTAGTTCTAATTCCATAAGCATGTTTATCTCCTGAAGCATTAACTAGCATATCCTTTTGCACCTTAGCAAGTTGATCAAGTTGAGTTTGAACCATTTGAAAGTGTTTACAAAGCATTTTAATATCATTAGAAGTTCTTTCCACAATATCTTTCAACTCATGGATAGCTCTAGAGTTTTCCAATAAATGATTCTAAACTTGTTTATTAAAATGACCTTGTTTAACAAAAAAAATGTCAAGTTCCTCTAAACATTGTTCAGGAGGCTTACCATAAGGAATATCACCTTCATCAAAGTGTTGGAGAGAGTGTACCTCAATAGTAGATGAGTGGGGAATTGGCTTACATAATTCTTCTATAGGAGGTAGATTCTTCACATCTTCAGCTCTAATACCTTTCTCCTTTAGACACTTCTTAGATTCCTTCATCACTTCATCATTTAATGCAATAACTCCCCTCTTCTTTGTTGTTGGTGCTGGAATTGGTTTAGGGACAACTGGTTTAGGAGTAACAGGCTCAGGTGTATTCAGCTCAGTTGAAGTCCAATCATCATAATTCTTGCTTATCTTAGTCATTAATTCTTCAACATCTGTAGGAGTCCTTTTCCTGAAAACACAATCAGCAAAGCTATCTAGGTAGGTCCTAGAACCATCAGTTAGTCCATTATAATAAATATCAAGAAGCTCATTCTTAGGTAATGAACATCCAAGATGTGCATGAATCAAGGCATAGAACCTTGTCCATGACTCAGGCAATTTATCTTCTTCTCCCTGTTTAAAATCAAAAAGTCTCTGCAAAGCAGCATGTCTAGCACTGGGAGGAAAATATTTCTAGAAGAAAGAAGCAATCAAGCAATCAGGGCTATCAATGGAACAAGGAGGTAATCTATTAAACCAAGCCCTAGCTTCTCCTTTTAGTGAAAAAGGGAAGATCTTAGTAACAAAGTACTTGCGCATCTTAAAATCATCAGAGAATAAAGCACCCATAGTAGAAAGCTCATTCATATGAGCCACATCACTCTCATTTTCAGTACCACAAAAAGGTTCTTTCTCAACAATATCCAAATAAGATAAATCAAGAGAGAAATCATAATCTTCATCTTTAATATCTATGGGAGAAGTGGCAAACTTGGGATCAGAGGAAAACTTAGGCATAATAGTACGTCTAGCAAGGAAATTCTTAATAGCACTAGTACCATGTGTGTTTCGACACTCTTCAACAAAATCATTAGTGAAATCAATGTAACCATCATTAATATCATAACTCTCACTAGCCTCAGGTGAGCTAACAGGTGTAACAGTGTCTTCACTAGGAGTTTTGATATTTCCTAGACCATCCATAGTAGCATCTATAAAAGGACCTAATGAACCACTCACATCAAGCACAATAGAAGTAACATCATGAGCATCAAAAGCAGTTTCAGACTCAACAGTAGTAGCAGTGTGTGTAGCATGTGTATATGGTGGTGGTGTAACAAGCTTACTTATAACAGACGGTGAATCAAGAGCAGCAGAGATGTTTAGGACTGTACCTCTTCTTGTAGTGGATGGTAAAATAGGGAACTTTCCATCACGAGACTTCCCCCATGATGAAAGAAGTAGCAGTGAACAATAATAGATCCAAGTGAACTTACAAATAAAGCTATGCTCCCCGACAGCGGCGCCAGAAAATAGTCTTGATGACCCACAAGTATAGGGGATCGCAACAGTCTTCGCGGGTAGTATTACCCAATTTATTGATTCGACACAAGGGGAGCCAAATAATACTTGCAAGCCTTAACAACTGAGTTGTCAGTTCAGCTGCACCTGGAAATAGTTCTTGCTCACATAAGTTTATCAGTAGCAAAAGTTTGGTAGTAGCAACAGCAAAGCAACTGCAGCAGTGGAACAAGAGCAATAGTAACAGTAATAGTAAACAGTGGGATTCGAGTGCGGTAGGCATAGGGATGGATGGACGGGCGTTGCATGGACGAGTCTAAACATGTAACTTCAAGACCTAGGGCATTGCAGATAAATAATAACAAGCATCCAAGTACTAAACAATCCTAGGCATGTGCTCCAAATATAGTCATACGTGCTCGCAATGAGAACTTGCACAACATCTTCTGTGCAGCCAGCCCGTGGCAGCGGGGCCTCTAGGGAACTACTGGCAATTAAGGTGCTCCTTTTAATAGAGCACCGGAGCAAAGAATTAACACTCCGTGAACACATGTGATCCTCACACCATAGCCATCCCCTCCGGTTGTCCCAATTATTGTCGCTTTTGGGCCTTCGGATCCGGACAATGATATGTGTACACAACTTGCAGATAAGATCACAAACAATACTATCATAATGATTCAATAATAAGTTCAGGTCTGAGAACATGGCACTCGGGCCCTAGTGACAATCATTAAGCACAACAAGTTGCAACAAAGTCAAATAGCACTAATAGAGATACTAGACACTATGCCCTAACAGATCTTATTCAATTACATGATAGAACTCATACAATCCCTACCATCCCCAAGCCTCCAGCGGGGGATTACTCACTCATGGATGAGGGAAACATCGGTGGTTGATGGAGATGCGTTGGTGATGACGATGGCGATGATCCTCTCCAAATTCCCCGTCCTGGCAGGGTGCCAAAACGGAGTTTCTGGATCCGAATCTTGGTTTCTGGTGGTGGCGGCGGAGCAGAACTCTTTTTGGAAAACTATCAAACCCCCCGATTTTAGGTCGAAAGGCAACTTACAGGCGTAGAGGAAGGCCGAGGGGGTGCCTGGGGTGGCTGCACCCCCTCTAGGCTTGGCCAGTGGTGGGCCCGTGCCCGGGGTGGGTGTGAGCCCCCTAGGCCTCCTCTCCGTCTCTTCTTCTGGCTCCGTGGATCTTCTGGGAAATATAATTTTTGGCATATTTTCCGATATTTTTCCCGATAGTTCATTTTCTGCACAAAAACAAGACACCAAGGTAATTCTGCTAAAAATAGCGTCAGTCCGTGTTAGTTGTATCCAAATCACACAAGTTTGGATAAGAAACAATAGCAAAGTGTTCGAGAAAGTAGATACGTTTTGGACGTATCAAGTTTCCGCAGGAATCCTCGGAGGGGGCTACAGAATTTTGGCTGGGACAGTCTGATAGGGGGTCCAGAGAAAGTCCGGAGACTCCTGTCCAAGCCTCTGACCGGAGTCTCCGGTGTGGCTGGACCGGAGTCTCTAGTCCACCTGGCTCATACAAGGGCTGGGACAGTCTATATGCTGGTCCGGAGGTGGGGCGGATTCTCCGGTGTAGATCGGAGTCTTCGGTCTGCACACCGGAGTCTTTGGTCTGCACACCAGATTCTTCGGTATGACTTTTCTCGAACGGTCAGAAAACGGTTCAGTGGAGGGGCTGCTTATAAATAGAGCACCTTATCCCCTTCCTCCAGCTGCTCGACCGACTCAAGAACACTACCCCCATTTGAGCCACCAAATCAACAAGATCTCTTCATACAACCATCCAAAGTCATTGATCTTTGGAGAATCGAAGGAGGAGGCCTTGATCTACAGCTTCACCAAGAGAGATCTTCATTCCCCCCTCATTCACTGAGGGCCCCCATGCTCTAGTGTTCCTTTGGAAATCCTAGCTTTCATTTGGTTCTTACAAGCTTGTCTTTGATTGTTTGATAGTTTGCTTGTATTTGGGAGCCTCCAATTAAGTTGTGGATATGCCCCGAACTCGTTGTAAAGGTGCCGGCTTCCACCTCGAAGGTTGCCAATATAGTGGAAGAGGTGAATCGAACCCTTTGGGGTGAGGTTCATCGGAGAACAAGGGAGGCCTCTCATGGTGTTGGTGGTTTGAAACCACCCCCTCTCCAAACATATACGTACTTCCCCTCAAAAGGAAGGAACTACGGGAAACAATTCCTTGTGTCTCTGCGTCCACCACTTTGGTTACTTCTATCCTTTACCGCACTTTACTTTACTTGTTCTTGCTTAGTGTTGTGCTAGTTGGTACTAGTTTGACATATAGGTAAATTCACCTTAGTTTCATAATCTAGAGAATTTACCTTTCTTGTCAAACCTTAATTTGGAAAAGAAGAAAATTTGAAGTAGCACCTATTCACCCCTCCTCTAAGTGCCCATACGATCCTTTCAATTGGTATCAGAGCCTCGGCTCTTTATTCGGGCTTTACCTCCTAAGAGTACATGGGTAGCCACGATGGGGAAGGTGGTAGTGAGCCTACCAACTCGGTGACCATGGATGACCTCAATAACATGGAAACAAGATTGATCTCCACCTTGGCCAACGAGATCAAACAATTGCACAAGATACTTGAGCAACTTGTTAAAGATAAAAGTGGCTCATCATCTCCTTCTCCTCAAGAGGAACTTCCACCATTACCTAAGGAGAATGCCCCGGTATCACCTACAGCTATGGTGGTGAGGGGTAATCAATACAACACTAACTCCACAAAAAAAGGATGGTAGGAAGGGAGAGCACCATGACTCTCATGGATGGTACACTCCCGACCCTCCAATTCCTCACCCTCATATAAACAATAGAGGATACCCACCAAATCTAGATGCATCTACTTTTGCTCAATGACAATCTCTAATGAAATCTCATGTGCGCAGCTCTTGTATTGAGTTATGGAACATTATTGAACAAGGACTCTATATTGGGGATCCAAACAACTTGACAAGAAGAGAAGTTGTCAATAGTCAACTCAATGCCACCGCCTTGCACATGATACAACAAGGATTGGGTACAAAGGATTACCCACATATTGAGCACCTCAACACCGCCAAGGAAGCTTGGGATGCTCTCATGGAGTTGTATGTTGGGAATGAGATCATGAGAAGGAACTGGTATGATGCAATAAGAAATGAAGCCGAAGGCTTCTATATGAAGGAAGGTGAAGACCATGAAGACATGTATCGTAGGCTCAACACCACCGTCACCGCTTTTAGGAATGTGGGTGCCTCACATGTGGATGATGCTTGGATAAAAAGGAAATATGTCAGTGCACTCATGCCCTTTGATCCAACCGACTTGAAGAGCCTACAAGGAAGACACAACTACCACCTCATGACCTCCAATGAAGTTATGCAAGAGATGGCCTCTTTCAAGGTTGCTGCCAAGAATGCCAAAGATGCCCGTTCTTGAGCCCTTGGAATGAGCAATGTTGTCAACCTTGCATTGAAGGCCAAAGTTGTGGAACATGGGGAAGAAGATGATAGTGATGAAGGCCTCTACATGAGCCACCCCGATGATGTCAAGATTGATCATGGTGAATATATGGCCTTCTATGCAAAGAATTTTTGGAAGAACCCCGCCAAGGCCAAGATGGAAATGTGATGGTGATACGTCGGAAACATATCTATAATTTTTGATATTCCATGCTTGTTTAGTATCTACTTTGCTTTGATTTGTCTCCACTTTGAGGTGCTTTTATATATTTTCTGGAACTAACCTATTAACAAGTTGCCACAGTGTCAGTTGCCTGTTTTCTTCTGTTTTTGGTTCCAGAAAGGCAAAAAATCAATATTCTCGGAATTGGACGGGACAAAAGCCAAAGTCAATATCTGCATCGGGTGCCTGGGCAGGGTGTGCCCCCCTGGTGTCCCCCTGGCTCGCCCCTTCGCTTATAAGAAGCCCCCGATGCAGAAACTCTAGGCACCCGATCAAAACTCCACGAAACCTTCTCTAGCCGCCGCCACCATCGTCCCTAGATCGGGGGGATTTGAAGTTCTTCAAGACCCTTGGGAGGAGATCATCCCGGAGGCCTTCTTCTTCATCATGCCAGCCTCCGGTATGAAGCGTGAGTAGTTCCACCTTGGACTACGGGTTCATGTAGTAGCTAGATGGTTGTATCTCCTCCTTGTGCTTTCATGTATAGATCTTGTGAGCTCCGTTCATGATCAAGATCTAATCTATTTGTAATCATGCATGTTGTGTTTGTGGGGATCCGATGGATATTGAGATTACTATGTCAGATTGATTACTGGTTTTGTCTATTTGATTCTATCATGTCTGTGTTGTTTGTGATCTTGCATTCTCTCCGTTGTTAGTAGCTATCTTGGCCAAGTAGTTGCTAGTGACTCCAAGAGGGGGTATTTATGCTCGATAGTGGGTTCATGCCTCTAGTTTCCAAGGGAAGTGAGAGAAATCTCTTCGGTTGTAGATGTGTTGTTGCCACTAGGGAGAAAACAACGGTCTCTTGTTCATGGAATAAGTGGATTGTTTACCTTACACACTTTGCTTAAAGCAGTTGTCTGTTGCTTGCAACTTAATACTGGAGGGGATTCGGATGATAACCTGAAGGTGGACTTATAGTCATAAATGCAGTTGGATGGCGGTCTATGGATATTGTTGTATTGCCCAATCAAATCTCATAGGATCTTTTTGTCTAGTATTGCATTTTTATGCCTTGATTAGTTCCTGTCAATTGCCCTGCTGTAATTTGTTTACCCTTCATGCCATGTTTGTTTATCTAAGGAGAGCACCTCTAGTGAACTATGGACCCCGGTCCAATCTTTACCACTGATACATCTTCTACTGTTACCTGTTTACTTGCTGCAAACCATCATCACCTTCCACACCATATAGTTAACCCTTTGTTACAGCAAACCGGTGAACTTGACAACCCCAGTGTTCATTGGGGCAAAGTCTTGAGTTTGTGTTGTGCAGGTTTCCACGTTGCTTGCAACACCTTTGAGACATTTCCTTCCTCCTACTGGTTTGATAACCTCGGTTTCTTACTGAGGGAAGACTTGCTGCTGTGCTCTTCACACCTTGCTCTTGGGGTTTCCAACGATGCGTCCAACGATAGTACTGGGCGCCATCAAGCTTTTCTGGCGCTGTTGCTGGGGAGGCTAAGGACGTATTCACAAGGGGAGTCCTCCTCAAACTTTCCCTTTTCTTTGTTTTTAGTTTGCTTAGTTTCTTTTGCTTGGTTTTGTTTGCCTCTTTTTATCAAAAACTCAAAAAAAAATTAGTCTAGTTTGGTTTTCTTTCTCTTATCAAAAACACAAAAAAATTAGTTCCTGCTCTAGTTGCTGGTATGTTATTGCCTTGCTTGTTCATGCTTTCTATCAATGGATGGTTTCTTTGAAACTAGTTCTTATTGGCAAGGTGGGTTCACGGAAGAACAAAAGTATTATTATAAGGAACACCGTTTGTCACAAAAAGGGAAACACTTATGGGAACAAATTGATAAGTTGAATACTATTGCTAGAGACGTGTGCTCTACTTATAATGTTACTTATTGCTTTGATAAAGCTTGTTGCTGTAGGAGGTATAAACACCTCCCTTTTCAATGTGAGTATAATGATAATGTTACCATATCCTCTTATGTTAAAGGATATTATGACTATATTGTTGGACTAAATAAAATGACTGTAAAAATCATATGATCCACTCAATCCTGTGTAACATGACAATCTAGCATGATTCTTATTGCCTATCTTTTCCTCAGAAGTCTCTCATGGTGCACACTGAGATACTTTATGTTGATTTTTTGGTCTCTCATGCAATACTTGTTGTTTTCTATACATACCAATACCTTGTCTCTGGTGATAGCTGTAATATATGTAGTGTGTCTTGTGTTTGGTGTCTACTGAATGCACAATAAGATAAACTTGTGCCTTTAACGATAGTGGTTCATGCTTTCCTCTAGTTTCAAGGGAAGTTGAGAAATCTCTTCTTGGGTTATATATGTTAGTGAAAAATTAGAGAAAACAACGTGCTCTTGTTCCAGTGATATGGATTGTTTACCTACACACTTTTGTGTGTGCTTGTTCTTAGTCCGTCATTGCAACTTAATAATCGAGGGATCTTATTGAACTGAAGGTGGACTTATTTAGTCAAAATGCAGCTTGGATGGCGGTCTATGGATATTGTTGTATTGCCCAATCAACTTCATAGGATCTTTTTGTCTAGTATTGCGATTTTATTCCTTGATGTCCCTTTTTTTGCTGGAATTGCCCCCAACAGAATCCCCTTTACAACTCATTGCTTCATGTTTGTTTATCTAAGGAGAGTAATTTCAGTGAACTTTGTTTGACCCCTATTCGCAATTCCTTACCACCGGCTCTTTCTACTGCCAAGCTTACTTGCTGCAAACCATCATCACCTCCACACCATATAGTTAACTCCTTGTTACAAAGAACCTAAGGATTCCATATGGACAGCACCCCATGTTCATTGGGGCAAAGCGCAATTGAGTTTCAGGTTATGTGGTGTTCCATGTTTTGTAACACCTTTGAGACATTTCCTTCTCCCACCGGGTTTGATAACCCCTGCTATTCATCGAGAAGACTTGTCGCTGTGCTCTTCACACCTTGCTCTTGGGGTCCAAACGAGCAAGGCTTCCAACGACAGACCGGGATAGGATATATTTGCTTTTTCCGTATTGAAATGTCCACGAGGCTTTTAGGAATCGTATTCACAAGGAGTCCTCCTCAAACTTTCCCTTTCTTTGTTTTTATTTAAGCATTGTTTCTTTTGCTCTTGGTTTTCATTTGTTTGCCTTTTTATTTCAAAAATACTTAAAAAAATTAGTCTAGTTCATGTTTCTTTTTCTATATCAAGGTAATGCAATGCCTAAAGTTATTCCGCCATAGTTGATATTGTGGTTTTTTATTTGCCTGCTTTGTTCAGGAACACTTTCTATCAATGGATGCCTTTGAAGAACTAGTTCTATTGGCAAGGTGGGAGCCCTCATCCCAAGACCATCAACAAGTTTTTTTATTATTGTATGACACTGCTTGTCTCAATTGGCCTATTTGACACTTTATGGGAACAAATTGCCCCTTGCATCAAGTTGAATACTATTGCTAGAGACGCTAGTTTCATTTATACATGGTTTCACTTACATAAGCTTTGATCTAAAGCCATAGTCGAGGGAGGTATAAACACCTCCCTTTCAAGGGACAGCGAGTATATCAGATAATGTTACTCATATCCTTATGTTAAAGGATCATATGACTAATGATGTGGTCTAACTAGGGAATTTCTGAATACCTACTCAAGGGTATTTTAACTGCCATTGTTTGAAAATACCGGAAGGATGCACTTATGAATAACAGGTTTGAGATACTAAGTGGAAAGGTTTAGTCATTTGATAATTACAAGCATTTTCGATTACCGTAAATGGCTATATTTTTTAATATTTTAATTGTTGGTTGCTTTCCACAAATGAGACTATATGATTATGTGAAAAGCCTATGGAAGATAGATGATTACAATATGAACCGGAAGATCAGCTTATATGAAAAAAGACATGGAGAGTGATGAACTAAAAGGAGGAAGAATGGATTATCTACCCATGCCTACCTTCAATTGAGTACAACTTTACCTCATCATTATTTGCACTTATCCCCATGATTAGCCAAAGGAGGATGAATATTGGTACCCTATGATCCTTTTGAAGATTAATATCTTTGGGTAATAACCTGTAAAGGGCCTTTTTAAACCTAATTATTTTTGAGCGTGACTAGAAATTTTATGTGTTTGTAGAATCATGAAAAGCCTGCTTTATGTGCTGGTTTCTATATTGTTGAGTTTATTCATGAGGTTACTGAAAGTTAATATGTAGCAATCTTTATGGAAACAATGGTTTTTATGTATCTAAATAACATAAGTTTCCTCTTGTATGGAAAGTCAAGGCAAGATTGGTACTCGCTGTTTTGCTGCTTCCTATGCAATTGATTATGAGAGACATATGCTTGTGCAAGCTCAAAATTTTGCCAGTCTATAGAAGATCCTCATGCTTATGATGCCTGCCATCGGGTTACAGGTGATCATGGATGTATGAAAGTGAATCGTTATAAAGGTCCATTGCAAGAGAAGGCTCTATCTTACTTCAAGCTTCATATTTCCTCTTCAAACGATCCCAAGATTCTTCAAGCCATAACTCTAGAAAGTCCGGATGCGAAGAAAAGCCTATGGGCTTGCTCAAGGATAACGGTAGTAATCAGTTTCCGTGTTATGAGGCACCTTTATTACTGGGTCAGAAATTAGGACTCGTGCTTATCCTTTTGTTTGCTTTTGTGCCTAGGAAATGATCCGTAGCAATGAGAAATGTTAAGATTTGGGGAGTTGTCGTCCGAATTTCTGTCCTCCACCATAAAATTTCTTTCACGCGGATTCTCAACAAGGATTTTAACTGGGGATCCATTTATACGGGCCTTCTTAACCTCAATAGTATGTCTAGGCTCAACCATGTCTCAATGAAGTTGTAATTACACTCCATTGTTTTGAGACCTCAACATTGAGTTTACATATTTTCCCCTAATCCCTCCTATGATTAATCGGTTTTTTGCATACATGCTCTAAGAGGTTCTGAAAATTTTAACAGATTTCGCTATTTGCATTCGTTTTATTTAATTCCTTTGAGTTCCAATCTTTGGGAATTGAGCTCATCTTGAAGGCTAGTTTCACAAGAGCTTTGTGTTTTAGTAGTGTTTGATTCCAAATTTGTAAACTCAAAGGTCTATTGATTCTTATCACTCTAATGTTGCTAATGACTCATTGTGTGGTTTTGTATGAAGTTCTTGGCAAAATATTTAGGTGTAAGAGAAAGGAATTTGATCACTTCTGTATCAGAAGAATGGACAAATCTGCATTTGGTTTGCCACCCCGTGTCACCCAATAATATCCAAGAGGTACAAGATCAGTTTTGGGATGAGGAAAGTCCACACGGTTAATACATCGATTTGAGACTCGGTTTCTTTCTTAGACGGGTTCGAGAATTGGGGCTTATCGAGGGAAGATTGTGACTATCGTGTTTTATGAGCCAATTTCATTTGTTTCCAAATTTGCCTATGGAGCACTGCCCAATCCGAGAGGTCTTGCTGGAGCCCCAGAAGCACTCGTCAGGACGCCTGCTGGAAACCCCAAGAGCAAGGTGATGAGTACAAGAGCAAGTCTTCCCTCAAGAAGAAACCGAGGTTATCGAACCAAGAGGGAGGAAGGAACGCCTCTCAAAGGTGTTGCAAGCAACGTGGAAACCTGCACAACACAAACTCAAGACTTTGCCCCAACAAACAGTGAGGTTGTCAAGCTCACCGGTTTTTTGTAACAAAGGATTAAATGCACGGTGTGGAAGGTGATGATGGTTTGCAGCAAGTAAACAAGTAACAGTGGAAGATGTATCAATGGTAAAGATTGGACCGGGGTCCATAGTTCACTAGAGGTGCTCTCCTTAGATAAACAACATGGCATGAAGGGTAAACAAATTACAGCAGGGCAATTGACAGGAACTAATCAAGGCATAACAATGCAATACTAGACAAAAAGATCCTATGAGATTCGATTGGGCAATACAACAAGATACATAGACCGCCATCCAACAACATCTATGACTAGATGTCCACCTTCAGGTTATCATCCGAACCCCCTCCAGTATTAAGTTGCAAGCAACATACAACTGCTTTAAGCACAGTGTGTAAGATAAACAAACCACTTGTTCCATGAACAATAGACCGTTGTTTTCTCCCTAGTGGCAACAACACATCTACAACCGAAGAGATTTCTGTCACTTCCCTTGGAAACTAGAGGCATGAACCCACTATCGAGCATAAATACCTCCTCTTGGAGTCACTAACAACTACTTGGCCAAGATAGCTACTAACAACGGAGAGCATGCAAGATCACAAACAACACAGACATGATAGAATCAAATAAACAAAACCATTAATCAATTTGACATAGTAATCCCAATATCCATCGGATCCCCGCAAAAACAACATGCATGATTACAAAAAGATAAGATCTTGATCATGAATGGAGCTCACAAGATCTATACATGAAAGCACAAGGAGGATATACAACCATCTATCTACTACATGGACCCGTAGTCTAAGTTGGAACTACTCACGCTTCATACCGGAGGCTGGCATGATGAAGAAGAAGGCCTCCGGGATGATCTCCCCTCTGTCAGGGTGCCGGGAAGAACTTCAGATCCCCCCGATCTAGGGACTATGGTGGCGGTGGCTACAGAAGATTTCGTGGAGTTTTGATCGGATGCCTAGGGTTTCTGCATTGGGGGCTTCTTTATAGAAGGGCGAGTTGGGGCCACTGTAGGCCGCACCCCCAGGCGCGGGGTTGGCCCACCCACGCGGCCAGGGGGTATGGCCCCCTGGTGAGCCTTCTCCGTCTCGTATTCTGGCTTCATGTTGCCCACGGTAAAATATTGACTTTGGCTTTTGTCCCGTCCAATTCCGAGAATATTGATTTTTTGCCTTTCTGGAATCAAAAACAGAAGAAAACAAGCAACTGGCACTGTGGCATCTTGTTAATAGGTTAGTACCAGAAACCATATAAAAACACCTCACAGTGTAGACAAAGGAAATCAAAGTAGATACTAAACAAGCATGGAACATCAAAAATTATAGATACGTTTCCGACGTATCAAGCATCCCCAAGCTTAACTCCTGCTCGTCCTCGAGTAGGTAAATGATAAAAGAATAATTTTTGAGGTGACATGCAGCAACAAAACCAAGATCAAACCATTTGCAAGCATTGAAAGCCGGGATCAAAGAACTCTAAACATGAAAGAAGGAGTTCTAACAATAAGACATAGTAACTATGCATGCAACATGAAAGGCTATAGACAAAGATCATGAATAACATGCATTGAAAAACGTTTGTTTGTTTCACATACAGAAAACATGGCATAGTGGCATTTAGCTTGTCGCTCATAGAGTAGCAAATAGATGCATAGGACACCTTCAAAGTTCATAAGAGTGACTAGATACAGATAGCAAAATAACAAGTAATATCACAATATGCATTAATCAATAAGTTTTGGGACACTGCACATAGAACTAAGAATGACAACTATGCTCTCTTAATGGTGCCTAAAGGTAGAAGGTGGAGACTCAATATAATAGTGGAAGAAAGGAATTTCACAAAGGGAAGTAGGGATTTCAAGTTTCAAAAAGAGCTTCCAAAAATTATGGTACTTGTTAGCTTTCAGCCCTCATTGCCCCTATCATAAGCATCTTGAAGTGATTAAGGTTAAAGTGAATAAACTATGGAGTATATGCTTGACAAAGTATAAGTTGGCAATCTCATGTCCCTTGAATATGAGTGCCACACCTCATGCTACTCATCTCCAGTCACCTGTAAGTTCTTGTCATAGTAAGTACATGTGTATCATAGAGAACCGCCAACGGGGTACCCCTTGCACATGGTACAGGAGCTATCCCATGACCAAAATGACAAGGCAAGGAGACAATGAGCATCTCAGCGATCTTTTTATTTACTTTGTGCATTGATATTTACCGAGGATGCTTCACAGAATGCTTATTATGTTGATGCTGCAAGTTTCCACCATGATTAGGCATGACTTAGGCTAGCGACCCAGGAGTTTCTCTAACACAAAATACATAACTCCATGGACTTACAAGCTCCCTCTTTATTTCACACCGGTGACATCCATAGACAAAAGAGCATGATATCAACTGTGTACAAAGTACAAGTGCAATGTTGAAAACGTTCCCCATGACAGCATGGTTCTGCTAATTTCAACGTATAAGTGCAAGGATATACAACATAGACGACGCAATGGTTCAAGTTTATTAGGGGCAAAGAATATAAAGTGTACCTTCAAGTTCGTGAGGGCTTTAATCACTAAGTTTTCACATAACAAAATACTTTTTAATTGGAAGATAGCTGAAAAAAGAATATACTTGGAATGGTGTAACACACCATGCATAGGAATTTATAGTGGACACTTAATAACTTGGTTTCTTGGGAGCTGGAAGCATGAGTAGAGCTTACTCATACAAGTGGAGGCTAGCAAAAGACTGGGAGCAACAAACTAAGAGAGCAATAATGGCCATAATCATGCAGAGCGACAAATCATTACTAATCAAAGCATAGAGTGGTACTACAAGTCAAGTACTAAATGATCATAGAGGCTATGGTGACTTGTTCATAGTCATAACATGGTGTTAGCATGTGCCAAGTCAATCCAAACAAATCATCAAAGGAGAATACCACAATACTATGCTTTTGCAAGCTAAAACAACGCATGATTCCTTTAAGGCACACTAAGCAATCCCAATTGTTTGGAACAAGACATGCTACAACAATAATCACTAAGAATAAGGTTAAAACAACACCTAGCATGTCATGCTAAAGTCTAAGTCACAATCAATGCAAGCTCCTCTTGCACTTCCAAGCAAGAACTTTCTACTCCTTTCCAACACCAAGCAACTTATTTGAAACAACACAGCGAGAACGGGGGTCCAAACTACTTTATTCAAGCAAACTAAAAAAACTAAGCAAAGCAAACAAAAACTAATACGCTCCAAGAACAACACAACAGTGCATGAAACAATAAAAACAAAGTGTCTAGACAGACCTGAGCTTTTTATTGATGAAGAAGGGGATGCCTTGGTCATCCCCTAGTTTTGACGCTTGTACCTCTTGGATATTTATTGGGGTGACACCGGGGTGGCATCCTCGAGCTTGAGATTTTGTCCATTCTTCATCTCATTACATTATTCTTTCTCTACACCTAAAATTTTTCCTTCATACAAAACTTCACACAATCTTCATTAGCAACATTAGTGTATTCAAAAGATAATAGACCTTTGGGTTTAGCTTTGGAACAGCAAAACTTTTCACTAAAAACACAAGATATTGTAGCAACTCTTTCAAAAAATCTCAATTCCCCTAAAGAGAACTCAAAAAGAAATCAATAAGAAGCAAATGCAAATAAAGGCAGAAATCTATCAAAATAGACCAGCATCTAAAAACCGATTTTTTAGAAAATATTGTGTTGCTCAAATCAAAAAGTGTTGAACTAACAAAAGTTAGATAACATACTGGGGGATGTATTCGTAAATGTTCAGCTCAATCCGACTGACAGAGACTCCTCACGAATTTTTATGGTGGAGGACATAAATCTGTTTCGGGACAACAATTCTTCAAATCTTACTTCCCTCTCATTAGAGGTCATTCTTGGCAGAAAAAGCAAACAAAAAAGGATAAGAAGAGGTCATTACTGAAGTAATAACTTCCAAGACTCAAGGAAACTCTTGGGTTATCTTCCAACAAGTACTTTTCTTTAACGCCTTTAAGTTAGGCATTGATAATTTGAGAAGATGCTCACATAAGAACTATGAGTTGAAGTAAAAGAGAGCATCAAGAAGCAAATTCAAAACACATTTGAGTCTAACCCACTTCCTATGCATAGGAATCTTGCAAGAAAATAAATCAAAGAAGCACATAGTAACAAGAATGGGTAGATAAAACAAGAGCAACTTCAAAACTTTCAGCACATAGAGAGGTGTTTCAGTACCACGAAAACTTCTACAACCATATTTTCATCTCTCATAATAATTTTCAGTAGCATCATGAATAAACTCAACAATATAGCTATCACATAAAGCATGATTTTTATGATCTATAAACACATAATTTCTATCAAGCTCAAAAATAGTGGGATTAAAACCTTCATAGGTTTTACCCAAACTAGATATTTCAAATGATCCACACGAACATAACATTCATCCTCCTTTGGTAAGCATGGGGGACAATCAAATAATGTAAGAGGTAAAGAGTTACTCTCATTAGAAGGTAGGCATGGGTAGATCCATTCCTCCTTTTGTTCATCACTCTCCTCCTCTTTTTCATCTAATGAGCTTCCAGTTTTAACAATTTCTTCTTCCATAGGCTTATACAAGGCATTAGTCTCTTCCATTTGTGGAAAGCATCTATTAAAATATTCAAGAATATAGCCATTTTCTTCCTTGTAATTATCGAAGCAATATTTAAGTATCTCATAAACCTCATATTCATAAGGTGCATCATCAGTATTTTCAAGCAAACTGGCAAGTTCAAATGCACCCTTGAAGGCAATAAATTCTTCAATTTGCACCCGGATTGCCTGCTCTTGGCCTCCCCCTGCTGCCTCACCGCGTACTCCGCCAGCAGGTCAATCAGCTTTGGCCCATAGCGTTTACAGCGGGCAGCATAGAGGGCAAAGGCTACCTCGGATCCGTCAGGAGCCGTCGGCATCTAGGAGGTGACCTGGTGAAGATCCATCTCCGCTCCAGACGCCATGGCCATCGCCAGCCCCATGGATGCGCCGATGCCTTTCTGCTTGCGCTTGTACGCTGCAGGCGCCTCGGCTGACAGCGCATCCGCCAACAAGTCGACATCCTCGAGGATGACACCCTTGGGGAGGAGCTCCTTATAAAAGCGCCTGAGAACCTCCTTGGCTTTGGCAAGAGAGCCAACCACAGTGCTACAATGGTCTTCAACCGCCGCAGTAGCATCATCCAAAGCACTTCCGTGCTCTAAAAAACTGCGGTCAAACTCAATGCCCGCGACATCTAGATAAACGGAAAAGGAAAAGTGAGAATCAAACAAAACCAAAAAGACAAGGAAGCCGAAAAGGAACAAGTAACAGACGAAACTACTCACCCGAAATAGCCTTGGCAGCAGCCATCAGCTTGTCGGCTACCTCTTTCTCGCGCGAGGCCGCAGCGGTGGCGAGCTGCTCCTCGCGGTCTGTGGCCTCTTGCTGCAGGCGCTCCTTGGCCGCAGCTGCGTCGGCTAGCTCCTGCTCGAGGCGCTCCTTAGCGCCAACGGCGTCCTCAGCTTTTTTCTCCGCTCGCCCGAGGCTCTTTTTGAGAGCATCAAGCTCGCGGAGGGCCGTATTATTCTCATCTACAAAAAGCAACAAGAACATGTGTGAGTTTTATAAGCTAGCAAGCAGACGAAGAAGTAGAAGACCTAGTTACAGACGTACCTTGAAGCCGCTAGAGACTGGCCTCCAATGCCAGATGCTACTTCACCAGCTGGTTGGTGCCTTGCACAAAAGGCTGCGAGAAGACGCAACTTATCAGGAAAAAGGCTCAGGGGCTGCGCCCAAGAAACGAGCAAAACAAAATCAAGCACACAAAAAGCGCTCGGGGGCTCCCCCCAAGACACGCACAAAACAAAAGCAATGATCAGCAGATCATACGAAAAGAGCTCGGGGGCTCCCCCACGGCAAGAACAAAAACACTTACATGATCAGACAGAGACTTCGAAGGTCCGGATGTAGTCTTCTGAGAGACGATCACTCGAGCCTCCTGCGGAGAGGGGCTCGGAGCAATGCCCCTAGAGGTGGCCACCGTCTGAGAAGGAGGAGGCACAATCTTCAACTCCCCCACCATCTCCTGAGTGCCATCGCTAAACGAGCCATCAGAGGAGTGGCTACAAAAGAAAACATCAGTCAAATACAAGCTAGCAACAATGAAAGATAGCAAAAGGCAACCGAAGGTACTCATGAGTCCATATCGCTCAAGTTGAAGACAGGCAAGGTCCTCTTGCCCTTCTTCTCTTCCTTCTTCTCTTCCTTCTTCCGCTTCACCGGCAGCTGCGGCGCTACAGCCCGCACAGGCACGGCCGGAATAGGAGAGGAAGAGCCACCATCAACTCCAGTGTGACGCACAAGGCATGACGGGTTCCTAGGCGTCGGCGGAGTCGAAGCATCCGACGACTCGCTCGAGCTCCGTGTTCGCTTTCGAGTCTGCTCCTCGCTCGACTCAAAGGTCTCTTCAGCTGGTGACCACGCCGAGGGAAGCTCAGACATGGAGTCCACTACCTCATTATCCGGCGCATCCGAAAAACGTTCGGGTAGTGGAGGCACCATGCCCAGTACCTTGAATTCATGCATAAAGAAAGCAAACTTTAAGAACAAACAAGTACAAGAAAAACAAACTCGAAAATAGCGCTACACGCATGCCCCAAATCTACACCTGCGGAATCGGACAAGAGACGGTGAACGGAGGGATCAGCGACTTCCCCGGAAGGTCCTCTTCAGCTTTGAACTTCAGCAGTGGCCGGAGGATTATGTCGAGATCCCCCCTGGAGAGCTCTTCAGTCGCAACTCTCGTCGGGTTGTGGCGACCAGAGTAAAGGAACATCGGGTGCGTCCTAGCCTGGAGCGGCTGCACCCGACATTTGAGGAAGGTGCGGATGATATCCACACCGTTAACCTCTTTCTCCGGAATAACCTGGAGGTCCTCCACCCGACGGTAGAGCTCCTCTATCTCCGCCACCTAACCATCCAAGATATGGTTCTTCCAGGACCTCTTCGGCTAGATTATCTGGGTGGAATCGAAAGGAGCAAGGCCAAAATTTTGCTTGTCCACTGTGGAGTCGCGGATGTAAAACCAACGCCTCCGCCAGTATTGGACAGACTCAGACATAGAAAAAGAGAAGAAGAGAAAATTGGATTTAAGGGAAATGATGCAGCCGCCGAGGGGATAAACGCCATCAGAGCCAGATTGCCTCTTCACGGAGTAGAGCTTCCGGAAAAGGTCAAAGTGCGGCTCGATACCGAGTCAGCACTCGCAGAAGGTGATGAAACAGGCGATGTGGAGAAGGGAATTTGGCGAAAGATGATGGAGTTGGATGCCATAGAAGAAAAGCAATCCACAGAGAAAATCGTGGACTGGGAGAGAGAGGCCCCGAAGGACAAAAGCAACAAACATGACCCGAAACCCAGCGGGTGGAAGGGGAATTACCTCCTCGCAGGGAATCTTGACGGCCTCCTTGTCCTACGGGATCAGACCCTGCTCACGAAGCTTACGCAGGTCGCCCTCGCGCATCTTCGACTGCCGCCAGCCACCATCGGTGACGCAAGTGGCGGCAGTACCCTTCTTGCCTCCGGCAGCAGCGTTGGTGCCCACTGTGGCGGAGGCCTTCTTCGGTTTCCCCATTGCAGTACGACGACGGCGGCGGCGTGAGCGCAGAAAAGAAGATGGCAAGGATCGAAGAACTTCCAGTGCGCGGCGAGAAAAGCTCAAGAAAGTGGAAGCAGTGAAACGAGAATGGCTGCGGTGAAAATAAACAAAAGTTTCCCCACAGATTATAAGGATGAAGACGATAAACAAGGTCTGTTCATCGGGAAGCCCTAGAGCCAATATCAAAATCCAACCGTCCATGTGTCAGCACAGCAGCGAACCATCGCTCGCACACCGTCCACTACGCACGGAAACCAAGGCGACACCGTAATTATCTCCACGTCGCGCGTGACCAGTCAATTCAACGTCAGAAGGTGGGACCCATGTTCGCCCAGTCACGTCACCTCTGGCGCCGCAGACGCTTGAGGTCACTGATCGTCAGCACTGACGTCATCAAAGCTATACTAGCAACGGTTACAAATCTTCGACTACATAGCTAAAGTACCCACTCGAATCTACGATTCGAGTAACTACTCGTGGGCTACTCCTATCAGGAGCGCTGTCCGCACACCCGAGGTATGACTAAGGTACTACACCGCTGAACTATTCTTCGAGTCCTACGTCGAGTTTACGACTCCACTACGGACTCGGGGGCTACTCCCATAAGGAGGATGGATTCAAGCATCCGAAAAATTTGTGTCCTACAGACCTAAAGTCAACAACGACTGAATTAAAGTCTCTGCTCGAGTCTACGACTCGAACAGACACTCGGGGGCTACTCCCATAGGGAGCGCTGGCCGCGCACCTTATGAATTCTTCGACTATGATCCTTCGGATCAGCATGCAAAAACTTTTCAGCAACTCTGCCCCAGCCAACGCTAAGTGAGTAAACATCCTCCTTGGCCACCCGAAACACCTCCGCGGTGATAAAATTTCGGATGTTGTGTCTGCGACGCGAAGATAAGACCTACAGATACCATCTGATGGCCTGGCAACGCACATGACTGCGCTCTGCTAGTAATGATCCATGCCAGCATGCGCGATGAAAATCCCGACGGACGCGTTGGGTACATCATTCGAAAATTACTGGAATTATACTCCTGTAAGTCCTCAACGGCCCGAGTTGAATTACGCCAGCATTTGTTCCGGGTTCGAGTCGAGGGACTCGAATCTGAAGAAGATCGTGTTGTTTTGTCCTAAGACAGTTAACTGGCCCTGATCTGTCGGGAGAGTCAGGCACACGCATCAATAATCCCTACACACTAAAATCATTCTCTGATGAACAGAAAATAGCTGCACTCGAAAGATTGAAGAGTCCTCGGCCGAATCTACGATTCGACTGAACACTCGGGGGCTACTGACATGGTTATACCCCACGGGTACACGACCTTAGCATACTTGGTCCAGCCCAAGGAAGGCCCACAAGAATATACACGGCCCATGAAGACTTTCGGGTGACCCAAGCCCATGACGTCTTCGGATCCTTGGAGAGCAAGACTAGAATATTCAAAGGGGCAAACCCTAAACCTGTAACCGACTCGATCTGTGCCCAGGACCTGCCTACCTCTATATAAAGGCAAGGAGGGCACGACGAGAAGGGCACCTCGCCTACCACCGCATACACACCTCCATGCCAGATTGCATCTAAGCACCCCTATAACTCTCGGTTCCGCCGTAATCAAGAACAGACAAGCAGGAGTAGGGTTTTCCCTCCGGGGGCCTGAACCTAGGTAAACCTCGTGTCCCCGTGTTTCTTGTTTGCTAATCGTTTCACGATCTCCAGCATCCCCATCTTTTTTCTAAAACCCAAGCTCATAACAATGGGCATTGACGAGATTAAACCTCGTCAACAAGGACAAAGCATATTGAGATTCTTCATCACTTCATTAGGGATCATGTAGCTCGAGGAGATATTGAGCTATCATATGTGTCAACTAAAGATCAACTTGCCGACATATTCACGAAGCCACTTGATGAAGCAAGGTTTTGTTATTTGAGGAATGAACTAAATATCATAGATTCAAGGAGTTTGACTTGATCACCTTGCATACTCACCTATGTCTTGACCCTTAGTTAGTTTAGGTGCAGGCATGGAGATAGGGGGAGTGCAGTCCTAATACATTGGGCTATCCCTCCCCCCATAATGCCAAAATTAAGACATTCAATTCTCTTAATATCATTTTGTGATATGTGAGCTTTATTGATGAGTAGTGGCTATGAATCCAAGGATAATTCTTCGCGGTGTCATGCCACAAACTCCTACATGGTGGCCTCGGCCACCGCCCTCTTCTTAATGAAGAGTTGGTTCTTGGTTTGCGTCTATTTGGAACTTTCTTGAATATTTATGTGGATTATATGGTTCTTATTGATTATTCACTGTGTGACATCTTAACCCAAGCCTATACCTTGTCTTAAAACACTCTATCTCTCATACATTTCCCCAAACACAAAACCTGGAGTTTTTGGTCGAGGAGGACCGGAGTCTCTGGTGCACTCGCATCGGAGTCTCCGGTGTAGACCGGAGTCTCTGGACCAGACGGTTTCTGCCACTTAAAGGGGGGACGGGTGAACTAAAATAGTAGTTTCATTCATCCACCCCTGTTCCCCACTCTCAAACCCATCGCTCCCTCCTCCAAAACTCCTCCCCAGAGGTCAAGAAGCCTTCAGGATCCGCCATGCCGTCGACCAACCTCCTCCTATCCTCCATTAGGTCAGTCCCACCGGTGGAATCGATCCCATGGACAGATTTGGTATCCCTCCTCCTCCTTTTCTCCTAGGGTTCATCTCTAGATGTGTTTTTGAGGATTGGTGATGTTTTGTCCATTGGAATCACTCATATGCGTGCACTCTAGTACTTTAGCCTTGTTGCATTGCCCGGTCTGTTAGAATCACCCCCTACAGCAGCCTCCTAGTTCATGCCTGAGCCTCCTGACCGGAGATTCCGGCCCTAGGGCCGGAGACTCCGATCCACAGGACCGGAGACTCCGGTCTAAGCCAGAGACTCCGGTATGAGCTGCGGAGACTCCAGTGTGGGGTCACTCAAATAGGTTCAGTAATGCCTCAAAGCTCTTGTGCTGCATATTTGGGACATATATGCTTACCTCCATGCTATCTCCCTCTCTGTTGTTCACAGGTTCTAGTTCTCGTCGTCCTCCTCGCACTAAGTCCTCAACAAGGCGGGCTACTCCGTGGTTTGATGAGTCTGAAGGGCAGTATGTTGTGCCACCATCCAATCAGAGACAGCAGGCCCGTGATACGGCTTACATGAGGAGGGAACAAGAAAAGGCTGAGCAAGAGAACCGTGCCAAAAGGGCAAAATATGCCAATCTTCAGTCATTGGCCCACATGTCCAAGAATGAGTACCGTGAGCTGCGGAAGACTGATTTCTATGATTTGCCACGTACCAGCGAGGATCCACGCTTTTGGAGGAAGGAGCAGGCTGTGTTCAGGAAGGATGTTTACGGTGTGCTCAAGAAGTCACTTGTGTGCCCCCAGAAATTTATGAGTGTTGACCAGATGAGGCTCAGACCCTACTTCTCTGATGCACTGTGGATTTGTGAGAAGTTGGTTGTTCAACTTGATGGAACTCCATGAAGACTACACCATCACACTTGTGCAGTAGTTCTATGCCACTGTTGTGTTTGGATCTGACCAAGCCAGGACCATTACTTGGATGACTGGCACCACCCGCTGCTCAGCTACTTTCTATGACTTTGCTAATGTCATCTTTGAGACCTTCCGTATCCACTCCTGTTGGGTTATACATGCACTCAGCGGCTCATGGGGAGAACAAGATGAAGCTTGCACCTTTGTATCGCAGCGAGGGTGTTGTGGGGGGGGGGGTCCAAGGGACTCAAGCCCCTCTACAATCTGATGTTGAGGATATTCCGTCATACCATCTCACCAAGTGCTGGAAATGATGATGCCATTAGATGTGGTCTGGTTAATCTACGGTATCATACCCATAGGATTCACCATGTTGGCCCTGAGGCAGATGCTAATCCTATTGATGTGATGGATTTCATATTTGAGGAGATGTTCCATGTCATTTTGTACAATAAGTCTCCTTCATATGCACCACTTGTTATGAGACTCATCAACTCCCAGGAGCATGGTTCCCCACTTGGCTTGGCTCCCAACCTTACCGAGCACACCCTAGTATCACTGCAACAGAAGAGGAGCGCATGGGGCCTTCTCCTAGACGTTCCTATGGCAATAAGGATGAGGAGATCACTGAGACCGAGAGGGCTCCCTCTCCTCCTAGAGCTTGGAGGAAGAATGCCTCCAATGCACCCATGCCTCCCATGACCCGTGACTATGTACATGAGAAGGTCAAGAAGGCCACTTTCTGGGAGAGGACCCTATGTTGCATGAATGTAGACATCCGTAAGCAACAACATGCCTCCTGCCAAAGCAACCGGCGCATTGAGAAGCTCCTCAAGAAAATTAAGGCTCAGGGAGAAGAGGATGATGAGAAAGGAGAGGGTGAGTACAATGATGAGCATGGTACTCAGCAGTCCACTGAGTCAGATCACACTCTTTCTTTTGGGGCATGGAATGCCCAACATGACAACTTGGTGGACTGGAAGACCTTTTCTGATGTCACCTCTGGATATGGGTACCAGGGTACCTCCTCTTCTCGCCCTCACAGCAAAGGGCCTGTAGCTCCAGATGGGGATGATGATGATGAATATGATGAGGCTGATGAGGATCAGGACATGGATGAGGATGAGGATGACGAGGACTACTGAGTTGTTGGGGCGCTAGTGTAGGTATTTTCCCTTTTCGGCGTTTCGATGCCAAAGGGGGAGAAGACATTGTCATCAGGATTTGGATGGGTTTGGGCTAATTTGATGTTTATTTGCTATCTCGATTGCTATCTCGAACTTCGTGTTTTATTTGCCTTATTATGTGTTTGTGAGACTATTTGCTATTTGTGTGTGACTATGTGGTTGTGCACCTATATTATTGTAACTCATGTGAGAACTATGTGATCTATCTATGAACCATCTATCATGCATGATTTACTTGTTTACCTTAATGCACATAGTCAGGGGGAGCTTAATACAAATTATTCCATGCAAAATCACTTGTTGTCATCGAACACCAAAAAGGGGGAGATTGAAAGGACATTTACTGTCATAATCACTTCTGGTGTTCGTTAACAATAAGTAGATCATTTTATAGTATGTTAGTATCTATAGGTTGATATAATGCAAAGTGAAAAGGACCCTTACACTATGGAAAGATTCCTGCAAGATTGACATGTTTCTGGAAATTCTAGACCGAAGTCTCCGTTGTAGACCGGAGTTTCCGCAGGAATCCCTGGAGGGGGCTACAGAATTCTGGCTGGGACCGTCTGATAGGGGGTCCGGAGCAAGGTCTGGAGAAAGTCTGGAGACTCCTATCCAAGCCTCATACCGAAGTCTCCGGTGTGGCTGGACCGGAGTCTCTAGTTCACCTGGCTCATAGAAGGGCTGGGACAGTCTGTATGCTAGTCCGGAGGCTGGTCCGGAGGTGGGGCGGATTCTCCGATGTATACCGGAGTCTCCGGACTACATACTGGAGTCTCCGGTCTGACTTTTCTCCAACGGTCAGAAAACGGTTCAGTGGAGGGGGTTGCTTATAAATAGAGCACCTTATCCCCTTCCTCCAGCTGCTCGACCCACTCAAGAACACTACCCCCATTTGAGCCACCAAATCAACAAGATCTCTTCATCCAACCATCCAAAGTTATTGATCTTTGGATAATCGAAGGAGGAGGCATTGATCTACAGCTTCACCAAGAGAGATCTTCATTTCCCCCTCATTCACTTGAGGGCCCCCATGATCTAGTGTTCCTTTGGAAACCCTAGCTTTGATTTGGTTCTTACAAGCTTGTCTTTGATTGTTTGACAGCTTGCTTGTATTTGGGAGCCTCCAATTAAGTTGTGGATGTGTGCCCCGAACTCGTTGTAAAGGTGTCGGCTTCCACCTTGAAGGTTGTGTGATATAGTGGAAGAGGTGAATCGAACCCTTTGGGGTGAGGTTCATCGAAGAACAAGGCAGGCCTCTCGTGGCGTTGGTGGTTTGAAACCACCCCCTCTCCAAACGTATACATACTTCCCCTCAAAAGGAAGGAACTACGGAAAACAATTCCTTGTGTCTCTGCGTCCACCACTTTGGTTACTTCTATCCTTTACCGCACTTTACTTTACTTGTTCTTGCTTAGTGTTGTGCTAGTTGGTGCTAGTTTGACATATAGGTAAATTCACCTTAGTTGCATAATCTAGAGAATTTACCTTTGTTTTCAAACCCTAATTTGATAAAGAAGAAAATTTGAAGTAGCACCTATTCACCCCCCCCTCTAGGTTCCCATACGATCCTTTCAGGGAGCCCCCGATCCCTTTATTCATCGGGTGTGTTGTTTTTCTTCGCAGCCCTTTGTCCGCGATGCTAATCGCCTCATCGAGCAGAACCTTTCCCTGGAAGGGAGCCGCAAGAAGCTCCAAGGTGCGTTTTTCTTCTTGTTCGATTACGAGTGCCAGACATAATATGCTCTTGTGTTTATCCTTCATTGCCCGATGCTGCAGATGAGAACAACGATGCCCTCTACAAGCTAAATGCACTCGAAAAGAGTCTCGGCAAGGCGGAGAAAAAGGCGAAGGACGCTGTAGAGGCCCTCCAGCGTCAGCAGAAGGAGGCTGAAGACCGTAAGCAGCATCTCGTAGCCGTCGCAGCGACCCGGGAGAAAGCTATGGCTGAAAAGCTTATGGCTGCTGCCAAGGCTATATCCGGTAAACCACTTTGCGTTTCCTTTGAGTGTTAGATGCTTCGATTGCGATTCCTTGTTCCTCATCCAAAGGGTTTGTTGTTTTTCTTTTGCAGATGCCTCGGGTGTTATGTTCAATCGTGACGCCTTGGAGCATGGTGATCCTCTGGCGGATGTTGTTGCAGCGATCGAAGATCGTTGCACCTCGTCAGTGGAGTCGCTTGACAAGGCCAAAAAGGTGCTCGCTCGCTTCTACAAGGAGATCAACCCCAAGGGCGTTGCCCTCGAGGACGTCGATTCCCTTGCGGAGGCTCTGGCGGATGATGCTCTGGCAAAGTACAAGCGAACACAAAAGGGGTTGGCGCTGCGATGGGGCTGACGATGGAAATGGCGTCCGGAGCTCAGCTGGATCTGCCGCAGGTCACGTCCAGGATGCCAACGACGGTGGATGGCACTGAGGTAGAGTTTGACTCCTTTTCCTCCCGCTGCAAGATTTTTGGGCCTAAGCTTATAGATCTTCTAGCCAACTACTCGCTGGAGCAGCAGCGAGTGGCCAAGAGTAGGCAATCTGGATCTGAAGCTCATTAGGGTGCTGACGCTTAGGTCCCTTCGTCTTGTAGCTTGTCTAGCTTTCTGCCTCTTTCGCAGCGATCTGGGCCACAATGTTCCCCTTAGACTCTGCATCTTCCAGCTTTCTGGGTTTGCTTGGAAAGTTTCGAGATGCGGGTCACGTGAAGGAGCTTGTGCACCACCAGCTGGTGGCGGGTGTGAAGGCGGCCTTGTCTCTTGTTCGACTGCATTGCCGCGATGTCAACCTTGTAGAGATAGCAGCTAGGTCGCCTCCTCCTCCGGATGGTATGGGGTGGGACATGCGTCCTCACTACACGGCGGTGGCGCAATACGCAGAAGAAATTGTAGATGTGTTTGAGGAGCGGACGAACGTTCTGCTCCAGCATAGTTGAGTCCTGTAAATGAAAAACGAGATAATGTAAAGCCTGTATATTTTCAAGTGGGCTTGTAATTCCCTTATAGAGTTGTATGTATTAGCACATAGTGCGTTGTATGATTATAGAGTATGCATGTCCTGACGTGGTCATCTACTTAGGTTATATGCATTATTGTCAATCAACGAAGTCGTATGGTGAGGCGTAGCCTCCGAACGGCGTGATGAACGCCGTTTTCTCTTGATCTTCGGTCTTCAGCCGAATTTGTTTGTAGCCTGAGTAGGTGTCGAGGAAGGAGAGTTTCTCGCATCCTACAGTGGAGTCGATGATTTGATCAATCTGTGGGAGAGAAAAGTGGTCCTTTGGGACAATGCTTATTAAGCAAAGTGAAGTCCACACACATCCGCAGGATGTCCGTGTCCGTCTTGGGGACCAACACGGGGCTGGCCAGCCACTCACTTTCCTTGATCTCCCTGACGAAGTTGGCATCAAGGAGTCTGTTGACTTTGATACCAACGGCTTCGGCTCTTGGCTCGGACAGTCGATGCATCGACTGCTTGACTGGCTTCGCATCTGGAAACACATTGAGTGCATGCTCGACGAATTCCCTAGGAACTCCTGGCATGTCCACGGGACACCAGGCGAAAATTTCCCAGCGCTCATGGAGGAATTCGACAAGCGCGCTTTCCTATGCGGGGCTCAGGTCGTTGGCGATCAACGCCATATTTAAGGCATCCATCGGGTGGACCTGCACCTTCTTTGTGTTGACTATTGAGTCAAACAACATATCAGGTGCATTCTGCCTGGTGACTGGGGGTGCCCTGTTGTCTATGACCTCCTTGAGCCTTGTGAGCTCCTCCTGCATGCCGAACGACTGTGAGATTTGTTGATGTCTCTATCGCAGCTGTCCGACCTGGTGAAGCTTCTTGGGACGGTGATGACGCCCCTAGGTCCTGGCATCTTCAGTAGAAGGTACACGTAGTGCGATACTGCCAGGAATCTTGCGAATGCCACATCCCGAGGATGGCGTGCTACTATGAGGGCCAGTCCACCACTTCAAACTCCAGCCGCTCACGCCTGAAGTTTTCGGGCTTGCCGAAGATGACGTCGAGACATATCTTGCCCAAGGGGTATATGCCCTTCCCTAGGACGATGCCGTGGAACGTCGTGTTCGACGACTCTAGGCTACAGAGCGGGATTCGCATGGCTGCGAGTGTGCTGGCGACCATCAGGTTGATGCCGCTACCGCCGTCCATGAATACGCGGCTCATCTCGAATCCTCCGATCTGGGCCTCGAGCACCAGGGCAAAGTGACCTGGGCGAGGTATCTGGCACGGGTGATCCGAACGGTCGAACGTGATGCAGGACTCCGAGCCGCTAAGGTACTCAGGTATGACTGGTGGGGAGGTCATGACCAAGTTGACTTGGCGGGTGATCTTCTTCTGCACCATGTTGGTTGGGCGCCCCTTCTGTATCATCATAGACCCTATCGGTGGTGGGTATCCGTCTGCACCATTATTCTGCGCTGGTGCAGCCGCAGGTTGCGACGGTCCTCCAGGTGGTGGTGCGGATCCCCATGAGCTACGGCTCCTGGAGCCGGTGCGAATCCTGGGTTCACCGCCTGGCGTCGCATATGGGTGAGGCCCTCGCTGAGTTTCTGGAACTCTCGACAATCCTTGAGCATGTGGCTGGCCTTCTTCTTACCGTCTTGCTTGTCTATGTAGAAGTGGATGGTGCAGGGACCTGATAGCTCGTCGTATGCCGAAGGTTCGTCGTCGCGGTTGCTACGCTTGCACATTTGGGTGGGTCATCCACCATCGCGGTACCCACTATTGCGGTATCCGCTGTTGCGGTTACCGTCGTCGCGGCGATCAGCGTAGCCAGCCGCAACCATGTTGACCTCCTCGTGATCGTCGTAGATGCGCGATATTCGCTTTCCGCGACAATCGTGCCTACGGCCGAAGTCATCTTCGTCATCCGAATGTGTTCGGTTGATGGCATCTTCGCCATCTGCCCAACGATTGGCGATATCCATCAAGTGATCAAGGGTTTGGGGCTTGACGCGCCAGAGCTCCTCTTTGAACTCATGGCGCCTGACGCCGTCCTTGAAGGCATCGATTGCCCTCTTCTCGGAGATGTTCGCGGAGGAGTTCTTGATGATGGACCAGTGTAGTATGTACGAGCGGATGGACTCGTTGGTCCGTTGGGTGCAGGCTCGCAGCTCTTTGATTGAGGCTGGCCTCTTGCTTGTGCCCTTGAAATTGCGGATAAAGTTGTACGCCAGCTCTTCCCAGTTTCGGATGGAGCCAGAGGGGAGGCTGCTCAGCCAGACCCTGGCTGCGCCTATTAGCTGCAGCTGGAGACATTGCAGGGCGGTGTTCTTGTTCCCGCCATGGAGCTTGACTGACGACAGATGGTCGTCGAGCCAGGTTTTCGGCTCCTGCATGCCATCAAACTTCGGGTTGTCCGAAGGGAGCTTGAAGTTCTTCGGCATCCGTGACTGCCGAACGGACCTAATAAAGCATCTGGCTCCGCGCAACTCTCCGTCGTCCTCTAAGGACTCAGTTGATCACACGCGCTTAGCGCGTGATTTGTTGATCTTGCGATGCGTGAGCTCGCTACGAGCATCATAGTTGCTGCTACAGCACCGTGGGCTCCGACGGCGTCGAGGTAGGTCATTCTCTTTTTCCTCGGATGAGGGTGTGCGGCTTCGATTAAACCTCACCGCGGCCTTTTTCTTTGGCTCTGCGGGTGTTTCGTCGTGAAGCGCAGCTCCGATGAGTCCGAGGCCTGCAAGCGTAGACTTATGGATCACGTTCTTCGGGTCTCCCGCTGGTGGCAGGTTGGACACGAGATATGTGGTGGACGCCATGATCGCAGCCTGCGGCGTTTTCGTCATGTTGTTGCCTTGCAAGTTCATCGTCATGAATGACGTGCCGATTGCTTTGGTGACCTCGTGCCGTGCGGAGGGGTCCATGCGCTCGAGGCGAGAGCGGTACTTGCGGGCGTCGTTGCCGTGTGAAGAGGAGCCGCCAACGACGGAGAGCGCAGCTCGCCGCATGCTTGATTTGTCAGCTGCCTACTTGCGTTTTTTGAGGTCGCCTTGTAGCTTGACTTGTTGATTGTGTTTCTCGATGAGGAGCCAGTGATAGGCCATCAGCATGTCGCGGGAGGCGTCGACATGTAAGATGTGGTTGTCCCGTACAGCCTCGCGCGCGATCTCTCATCCCTCTTCGTTGAGGTGGATTTCGTTGTGGGCACGATTGACGCCCTCAGTGCCTCGAGCTCCCCTATTTGGCGGGTTCGCCCTGTTTCCTCCGTTCTCGACATGAGGGTTGGGAGGGGGATTGGGTGTTTCATCCAGCGGTGGATCAGATCCATTGTTGACGTCACCGTCGCAGATGACGGCGCACAGGTAGCGCTCTTGGAGAGAGTCGCTACTCCTGCAACCCTCAGATCCGAAACCGTAGGTTCCCTCATTCGAAGGGGGATCGCATAGATCGGAGTTGGAGCTGCTGCTGCCATCCGAATCGCCCGTCAGCATCGACGTGCGTAGGGCGTCGATGGGTGGGACCCATGAAGCAGGCCTGATTGATGGAACTGGCACCCGCTCTGGGAGGCGGAGGGTGCTGGTCTTCCCCACCTGGAAGCAGAAGCTTCCGAACAACATCTCAATTCTGTCGCCTACGGACTCGAAATCTTTGCGGGTGGCCGGCGAGTGGGAAGTAAAGTCGAAGGCGCCGAAGAGAAGGTGGTTCTCCGTCGCTGAGGAAATCGTAGATCGCTCCGGATGGAACCGTCAGGACCGCACGATCAGTGTCCCCGCTTCCCACAGACGGCGCCAATTGACGAGGTTCGATCTCATCAATGTCCATTGTTATGTACTTGAGTTTTGGAGAAGATGGGGATGCTAGAAGTCGCGAGACGGTTAATAGGCAAGCAACGCGGGGACACGAGGTTTACCCAGGTTCAGGCCCCCGGAGGAAAAACCCTACTCCTGCTTGTCTGTTCTTGATTACGGCGGAACCGAAAAGTTACAGGGGTGCGCATATGCGATATGGCATGAGGTGTGTATGAGGTGAAGAGATTCTTCTTGGTGCCCTCCTGGCCCTTATATAGATAGGCCAGGTCCCAGGATAGGTCGAGTCGGTTACAAATTAGGGTTGAACCTTTTGAAATTCTATTTGTAGCTAGACTTGTCCTGCAAGGAGTTAAACTTGTAATGGGCTTGGCCCAGCCAAAATCTTCTTGGCCAGCAAATATTTACGTGGGCCTTCCTTAGGCTAGACCGGATATACCAATGTAAGACACACGTAGGGTATATCCTTGTCACAGACAGCACAACACCACGTGCACAGATTCTCTAACTTGGTCAGCAAAGTCAGACACCTGCCTCCCCTCGATCCGCACGCCACCTACCTCCGCTCCACCTTAGGCCCTTCTCCTCTCATATCGCTCCTCCATCATCTCTCATCTCTGGCACTTGACGGATCACAATCCCGTAGCCCTCGTGTTCCCCCACTTGATCCCCGCCACCGCAAGCTCGCCCTGCCTCCCGGCTGACCCTCCTACCTCCCCGAGCCGCCGCTAGGGCCGCTCGTGACCCGTCACTACCAGGTGCTCCACCGTGATGTTTGGACCCTGTCTCCTCCGTCCTGCCGCCGCCGCCTGGCCGCATGGGTTCTTCCTCGACCTCGCCCCTACAAAGCACCTACGGGCGTGCGACGCCTGCTGTCGTCTTCGTCCAGTGCTTTGGCTGCGCCTCCTGCCCGCTCCCTACGGCCCCGTCATCCCTTCAGAAGCCTCGGGCCGCACCCTGCATGTGCCCCACCCTGCTCTGCCACACCGTCGACCTCACCCCTTTGCCGCGTTGCGGTCACGCGTCGCCTGGCCTCCTTTGCGCTGGCCACGTGCCGCTTCGAGGTCAGCCATGCCGCTCCGTCCGCGTCCGTGCTCGCTCACTCAACCGCGCGGGCTCACGTCCTCCCCTCGCGACCCGCCGGCCTCCGCTGCGCCCTCCGCCTCTTCGTGCCCCGCCGGCGGCGCCTATGCCTGATTCGACCCCGTACCTCCAACCCCTCTGCCCTGGTGACCACGAAGACGATGAGATGCTACTCGTCCTTGATTGCTTTTTTTCTTGTTATTAGGGTGTTTTATGTAAATTTTGCATTGTAATTGTTCTGTACCAAGTAAATTACTTAGGGATGTAATGGACGTGTGTGGCATGCATGGCTGTGCAACCTTTTTTTTTGACACATGATGATTAATGGTGGCGCACCGTTTATGATAGGTGTGGCGCACCACATCATACGTCAGGTCTGTCGGCGCGCTACTGGTGGCGCACCACAGTGTGCTCCACGAGTATAAAATACTAGTAGCGTCTAGCTTGTGACGTATGGGATATGCGCTACGAATAGCCAAATTAGGTGCGTTACGAATAGGCTATTTTCCAATAGTGTGTTCTTATTCATGCAAGAACACAATGTGTATCTTGCTCCTGCCTTTCCCTCTCCGCCTCTTTCTCCACCGCCGTCTTCCGTCATTTTATTGCGCTCTCCAACTATATATGACAATTGGATTTTTTGTGTCGTTGTGATGTAGTCAACACCCTAATATAGCTAGTGAAAGAACGGTAAACAACAACAAAATCTAGTTGTATTCTCCTATGCAGTAAGAAGAGAATTTCGGCATTCAACAGTTCAACATATGCCACTTGTTGTTGAAGATCACAAATTCCGTAATTTAGTTAGTATTTCCTCCGTTCACTAAGACATCCTAGCCTTTTTCTAAAACACATATACGTAGACATATTTTAGTACGTATCTAATCCACTTTGAAATATCTAAAAGGTCTTACATTAGTGAACCGAGGGAGTATACAATTTCATGAAACCTCTAGAATAAAGTTCCAAAGGTATGTCATTGAAATTTTGTTCACTTCCACTTGAAGTATGGAACTAAAAGTCTCTAAGTATAGGTATAGCACCCAAAAATTGGGCCAAGTCAAAATTTCCATTACGAATAGTTAAGCATCAGTAGTGGCAGCTGAAAACTTGCCAATATATAATTTCGCATGTGCACATATTCAAGCTCATCATAGGTCAAAAAACCAGAAGGGCTTGTAACAGGTTGAAGTCCTTAATTCTGTTTCTTGGGAGAATGAGCATCCAACGATAGATGTGTCTTCCGGTGGATATTTGAATGAATGGGAAAGTTATGCGCCTTATGTATTTTGTCCAAAATTCCCCCGCAAATTTTTTATTCAGTCCAAAATTAAGAATTGGATCATTGTGAAGGCATATAAACATGTGAGTGAACTTAAGAAACCTGCATACATCGTCATTTGCATTGGGATTTTCTGAAGGAAAATCATCTCCCCTGAACATTAGTTTGGTCACTAAAGTGTAAAGTCCATGTGTACCTCTCTAATTCCTTGCAAGAGGCAAGTTCCAACAGCTATTTATATAGGTAGACAGCAAAGAATTTTTCCTGTGGTAGATTGCTGATTCTAACATATAGTACAACACGAAAGTTCTCACCGTTTTTGCCATGAAGCATCGCATGCTGCTCCACCTGCTCAAGCGAGTTACTGAAAATCAGTCCAACCCAAATACACAAAATCCAGACCAAATCGCAGTGAGGATGGTTTAGAAGCAGCACCCGCGAGTCGGAGAGGCTTGGATCCAGGCCGAAAGCTTTTAGCACTTGCGAGTACGGGGGCGACCAGATCAGAGTGACACGACAGTGATGACGGCAGCAAAGGGGATCACTGAGGCCGCAGGTCCGGTTTGACGATCTTGGGGAGCAACTAATCCCTGGCGTCGCCGCTGCCCTGCCCAACTGCTGATGCCCATCAGGTTGTCGCCGCCCTCATCCAAGGGCGCACAAGCCGCCGCGAGTTGACTGAATCTGCTCCTCGCGTCGCCATCATCAGCTTCCGTCGGTCAAGTACATCTGCTCCTCGCATTGCCATCATCAATTTCTACCGCTCCTCGCATCACCATCATCAGCTTCTGCCTCTCCTGGCGCTTCCGCCGCCCACTGGAACTGCTATTCCAAACGACTGAGATGGAGGAGGAGCCAGGAAGGGGAGCACGGTCTCCGGTGTGCCAGGGGCACCCGCTTCCCGAGGAGTGGTGGTGGCGACTGCAGCTCGATCATGCGGTGGATATCGGAAGAGTAAGCGACGCAGTGGCCCAGTTTGGGGGCGCATCCCAACAGTATGGGGCCGAGGTGCGGCTAGCTTGTTGGGCCGGAGATGGCCATGCTGGAGGAGGATGCAGGCACCAACGACCGAGATGAAGAAGTGTCGATGGCGGCCGTGCTTCCGATGGGCTAAATGAAAAAGTGACTGACGTGTGCAACGAGGAAGAAGGGAGGGACTGCAGGTTGATTTCGAATATCTTAGGGATGTCTGTGCAAAACAGTGTGACAGAACTAAAAATTGGTCCCGTAAGCAAAATTCAAGCTGGGTGACTGCGGCAATGTCGAGCTGAGGAGTATCTTCAGCCGTTGCAATGTCTATTTTAGACGAAACTTCTGGCAGTACTTCGAGATGGGTGTCATCTGTAATGTCGACTGAAGGCAGTACTCTGAGCTGGGTTTTCTTTGATCTCGATCGAGGTGAGACTTTGAGTTGGGATTAATGGGGTTTGGATCTCGATCGAGGCATCGAGGAGGGACTTCGAACTGGAATTGATGAAATTTTGTTGGGTTTTTTATTTGATTTTCGATTTTGATTTCGATCGAGGGGTTTTTGATTTGGATCGATGGACTGGAGTGCTTTTTATGAGGGCACACATGGTTACGTGGTCAAGCACGGTCTATGTCAGAGCAGAGTTGCAGTTCGTGTTGGAGCAAGATCCGTACTATAGACGCGACGGCAGCACGGTCCGTGTTGAAGCAGAGTCTTTGTTGATCCGGACTGCATTAGTTGCCATCTCGCCGGTCGTCCAGACGGGAGGAGAGCGGCGACACGACACCGTCCTCAAATTTGTCTACGATCTGCCAGTGTGGAGCAAATCTCTAAGTCTGTTCAGACATCTGACAATATAAACACTGCCAGAGTACTCTTTCATTTACTTACCCAAGGGTCAGCAGCCGAGGGCATTCCATGGTCGACGCGGAGCTTCTCAAGAGCAGCTAGCAGGCATTTCCGGAGAGAGGCATCTTCAGAGGCAACCGGTGCGAATATGGTAGCAGCTGTCGGCTGACATCCTTGTCGTTGATGCGCAGTAGCAGGTCCTTCTTGAGCCCGTACTCCATGCTGATAACCCCAAATGCAGGGAATCACTTTAGTACCTCTCAATGTGGAAGTAGGGTATCTATCCACATGAGCAAGAAGGAAAAGCTATCTATTCTCTACAACTAAAATGTCACAAGTTTTAGTTGATTATGCACTAAACAAATTTTAAGGAATATGATGGTTTTTTTAATAGATGCAAATTTAATATAACAAAACAAAGAATGTAAAAGTGTCCCAATCCTCTTCAATGCAAGAGAATAAGACAAGGGGTTTTCTATTATGTAAACAATGTACATGGGTTTATGGGTTCACTTAATTCTCTCTTCTCTATCTATGGTGATTATCATGCTATGGATAGTAAAGGTACACACAATTGCAATGTTTTATGGTACTTTTATGGTGGCTATATGTCATAAAACACATAGGTGAAAGAAGTACTCATTTCTGTTGCTAGGTCATCCTTGCAATAATGCTAGTATTTGGTTTGTGTCACGCCATATATCATACTTCTCCATCTTTACCCTTAGATAAAGGATGTTGGGCTGCATTGTTGTCACTTAATACAATGCTATTGTCACTCGGCCATCCATTACCTACATACATCATACTTCTTAATGGAAAACATTCTAAACACTAGTGAAATGATTCATCTGTTGTGATATGTTATCAGTATTATCACATCTCTCTCATCTATCCCCACTTGGTATGGATAAACAAGGCATTATGTATATATATAAACCATTACATGCATCATAAAATATTCCCAAAGTATGAAAAACCATACAAGATCCAACACAATGGTAAAATGAATAACAAGTACTATCTCATAACATAATATCCACCATAGGAATTACATAGATAGATCCATACTCATGCAAGGCACATCATATGGACTTCAACAATGATCATACATAGAGAGATTAGATCAAGTTACCACCATAAGCCCAATGTCTAGGGGGGTAGATGATAGTTGTGATATTTGATACATTTTAATGGTATTATTGATGGTTTTCCTCTTGATTTGATGGTTTTCTATATTTACCTAACGCTAATACTTTGGTAGTGAAGAAAACTTGGTTTTAAGTGTAAGTTTCAGGTTCTGAACACCAACAGAAGGTTTCAATAGCAAAAATACAATATTTAGGCGAAAACAAGCAAATCTCCTTTTTGGAAGCAATCGAGGAAGGCAACCAGTACGTTTAACGACCAACTATACGGCGGGAACATTTTCTCCGGCCGTATAGTTCCCACCGTATAGTTGTCACCGCCTTCACCCCGTCAAAAGGAACAACTTTCATGAAGGAGGCATACGCGAAAATATAACACAACATACACTATTCCATCCAGAGGGGAGAAAGAAGAAATCCGGAGAAGAAGGGGAAGACGTTCTTCATATCGCTCCACGATCTTCAACCTCCTAGCCACCACACCCCCATAGACATTACTTGTACTTGAGAGAGAGAGATATTCACCTTGCAAGATTAGGGTTTGAGATTGTTTATTCCTATCTTGAATTATGTTGGATTGATTTTCTGTTCTTATTATGGATCTCCACGGTAATATTGAGATGAACTCCTTTTATTTAATTATATCGATGATGCTTTCTTCTCTCATGTGTGAGTAAGTTCCATTAGGCATGGGAGATGTAAGGTATTGGTGCATATTTTACATTAGTTTGTGATTGATTTTAATTACTATATTATGTGTGCTTGGCTATCTGTGGGATGCCTAATGCTTGTTGTCCAATTAAGGGTCCAGACAACATGATACTTTGTTCTACATAGATAATATCTTGTTTGCTAGCAGACCGGCGACCCCCGAGTGACATGGGGATATCAATGGAAAACTAGTTTGACTCGAGGAGCACGAGGAACCACTGTGCCTATTGCATTAGTCCGATCCAAGGAGCTTAATTGCTAAGCAACCTAAAGGATCTTAATCGCCTAGTGACTAACCATGGTTTTAGTAACAGACTAGTCGGATTATGGAAGTTGGGATAAAATCTACCAAGAGGAGTTCTGGATAATTATGGGTTGCTCGCCTACACACATACTTAGTAGATTATAATTGTTATATTTGTTACTCATCCACCTGGCACAATCACTATCACCATGAACTGTATCTCCCCGTGCCTACTTTGTCATTTGCGGAAAACAACAAAAAATCAAATCATTCTTTACTTCTATGATTTTTATTTCTAAAGTTTAGATTTTAGTTTTATTTAAATACATTCAGTTTAATCCAAATTTTATTCTTATTTCAACACTTGCAGTCAATTCACTCGAAGACACATGACAACTTTGAGTGTGACAGAGACTTCATTCATAAACACTTTCCTTTGGGCTCCCTGCAGGATCGATATGTTAAGTTCGAAACTAGCTACAAACAATCTGTGCACTTGCAGACATCAGATAGCTGTGAGATTCTATACATTTTTTATGGTTTCTATCGATGGTTTTCGTTTGGATTTGATGGTTTTCTAGCTTTACCTAACGCTAATACTTCGTTAGCAAAGAAAACTTGGTTTTTAATGTGTATTTCAGGTTCTGAACATCAACAGAGGGATTTAATAGCAAAACACAATATTCAGACGAAAACAAACAAGTCTCTTTTTGGAAGCAATCGAGGGGAGTTTACTGAAGGTTTAACGAGCAACTATACGGTGGGAATATTTCTCCGGCCGTATATTTCCCACCATATAGCTGCCATCTCCTTCGTCTTACTAAAAGGGACAACTTCCATGAAGAGGCCGAGGATGAAAATAGAACACATGAGCCGCGATCCCATCCATAAGGGAGAAAGAAGGGATCAGAGAATAAGGGGAAGACGTTCTTCATCTTGCTCCACAATCTTCGATCTCCTAGCCACCACACCTCCATATCCATTAATTGTACTTGAGAGAGAGAGAGATCTCCACCTTCCAAGACAAGGGTTTGAGATTGTTCTTCCCATCTTGAATTGTGTTGGATTTATTTCTATTTCTTATTGTGGATCTTCGTGGTAATATCAAGAAGAACTCCCTTTATTTAATTATAGCGATGATGCTTTGTTCTCTCATGTGTGATTAAGTTCCCTTGGGCGTGGGAGATGTAGGGGATTGATGAGATGTGATGTGCCTATATAATTTCCATTAAGTTTGTGGTTGATTTTAATTACTATATTACGTGTGCTTAACTATCTGTGGGATGCTTAATGCCTGTTGTCCAATTAAGGGCCCAGACAACATGATGCTTAATTCTACATAGATAGAATCTTGTTTGCTAGCAGACCGGCGACCCCCGAGTGATACGGGGATATCAATCGAAAACTAGTTTGACTCGAGGATCACGAGGAGCCACCGAGCTTATTGCATTAGTTCGATCCAAGGAGCTTAATTTCTTAGCAACCTGAAGGATCTTAATCGTCTAGTGACTGACCATGGTTGTGGTAAACAGGCTAGTAGGATTATTGAAGTTGGGATGAAATCTACTAAGAGGAGTTCCGGCTAATTATGGGTTACTCGCCTACACACATACTTATAAGATTATAATTGTTACACTTATCACTCATCCACCCGGCACATTCACTATCACCATGAACTGAAACTCCCCGCGCATACTTTGTCATCTGCAGAAAACAACAAACAAATCATTCTTTATTTTTATGCTTTTTATTTCTGAAGTTTACATTTTAGTTTTATTTAAATACAATCCTTTAATCCAAATTATATTCTCATTTTCAACACTTGCAATCAATTCACTCGAAGACCCGTGACAACTTCGGGTGTGACAGAGACTTCACCAATAAACACTTACCTCTGGGCTCCCTGTGGGATCGACATCTTAACTTCGAAACTAGCTACAAACAATCTGTGCACTTGCAGCCATCAACATCAAGCTATTTTCTGGCGCCGTTACAGGGGAGCTAAGAGCTAAGTGTTTGTCTCTTGACATTTCATGTGTTACTACTACCAAATGGTCTCCCTAGGAGACAAAGGGTCTACACGCTCTGGTAGGATCTATCTACCAGATTATTTTGAGCGCGTGCCTACTCAAAGGAGCGAATAAATTATTGAAAAACTTTTGAGATCAAATAAGGTTGAAGTTGAAAACTTGAGTGATTTTATGGAAATCATGTCCATTCATTGGACAACTTCCAAAAACCTAAGAAAACTCTTAGAGAATACAGTGCTCCAGATCCTGCTTATATTAAACAACCAATAGAATTTCCTAATCCTGGAGTTAGAAAATATCAATTTGATGGTGAGATTATTAAAATTTTGCAGGAAAAAGCTTTCAGTTGAAGGGAAGATGAAGAACCAGGAAGACATCTTAGAGAGTTCAATGATGTGATAACATCAATTGGACCAAAAGGTTTTCCTAGAGATTTCTCCCGTCTAAAATTATTTTGTTGGTCTCTTAAAGGTAAGTGAAAGAGCATTTTCCTATCCCTCTGATTTTGATGTTTGATAACAATACACTTATCATTTTAACTGTGTGCTAAGTTTATCACAGGATTGATAAGTGGAGGCACAATTAATGGCATATCAATTACCCTTGCAAAAAACCTCTGTGTCAACCGGTAGTACCGGAAATACAACCGGTACTACCGCTTGACACTGGTACTACCAGTTCCAGTACCGGTTGGCACTGATCAAAGGTGATAGAGGTGCGTGCTAGTCAGTACCCTCCGGTACCACGGAGCGGCACTACCGGTCCAACCGGTAGTACCGCTTGGCAAGTACTACCGCTGAGGCGATCGCATCATTACGCATCATGGCATACTGACTAGCACTCACCCCTCTCCATTTTGGTCAGTACCAAGCGGTACTTAGGACCGGTACTACCGCCCCAACCGGTAGTACCGCTTCCTATGACCGGTACTACCGCTTGGGGGTAGTACCGCAAGGACGATACCAAGAATCCGAAGAACTGGAGAGCACCTGCATTGAGGTCCTGCATTTGACCGGTATTGGTAAGCTTGAGTACCGGTACTACCGGTACATTAAATGCTCCAATGACCATATTTCATGGAGGGGTATAAATACCCCTCCACCTACCTTGGGACAAATCGCTCAGCACATTAAAGTCATTCCCCACCATTGGAGTCCATTGGAGCCAACCAAATCTTCAAGATCTCCTCATCCCACCACCCAAAGTCATTGATCTTTGGGGAATCGAAGGAGGAGTCCCCGATCTACTACTTCACCAAAAGAGATCTTCATTTCCCCCTCATTTCATTGAGGCCCCCTTTGCTCTAGTGTTTTGTTGGAAACCCTAGTTCTTGTTTTTGTTCTTACAAGCTTGTCTTTGATTGCTTTGACATCTTGCTTGTATTTGGGAGCCTCCGATTAAGTTGTGGATGTGTGCCCCAAACTTGTAACGGTGCCGGCTTCCACCTTGAAGGTTGCCGATATAGTGGAAGGTGAATCGATCCTGTTGGGGTGAGATTCATCGGAGAACAAGGGAGGCCTTTTGTGGTGTTGGTGGTTTGAAACCACCCCCTCTCCAAACGTAGACGTACTTCCCCTCAAAAGGAAGGAACTACGGGAAACAAATCCTTGTGTCTCCGCGTCCACTCTTCGGTTACTTCTATCCTTTACCGCACCTTACTTACTTGTTACTACTTTGTGTTGTGGTAGCTCTTGCATAATTGTCATATAGGTTAATTCACCATAGTTGCATTATCTAGAGAATTTACCTTATTGTCAAACCTTAATTTGAAAAAGAAGAAAATTTTAAGTAGCACCTATTCACCCCCCCACTAGGTTCCCATACGATCCTTTCAATTGGTATCAGAGCCTCGGCTCTTTATTTGGGCTTTACCGCCTAAGAGAATATGGGTAGCCGCGAAGGGGATGGTGATGGTGAGCCGACCACGGTGACCATGGAAGATCTCAAAAACTTGGAAACAAGATTGAGCTCTTCCTTGGTCAACAAAGTCAAGAAGATGCTTGAGCAACTTCTTAAAGACAAAGAAGGCTCACCACCCCCATCTCCTCAAGAGGATCAACCATCCATTTTACCTAAAGGGAATACGTTAGTATCCCCCGAGGGTGCATTGGTAGGGGGTAAACCAGACAACGCTAATTCCTCCACACACAATAATGGTGGGAAGGGTGAGCACCGTGACTCATGGTACTCTCCCGACCCTCCAATCCCTCACCCTCATGTATACAATAGAGGTGACCCACCTAAGCTTGAAGAATCCGCTACTTTTGCTCAATGGCAATCACTAATGAGAACTCATATGCGCAGCTCTTGCATTGAACTATGGAACATCATCGAGCATGGACTCTTTATTGGGGATCCAAACAACTTGACAAGAAGAGAGATTGTCAATAGTCAACTCAATGCCACTGCTTTGCATATGATTCAACAAGGATTGGGAACAAAGGATTACCCACACATTGAGCATTTTAGCATTGCCAAGGAAGCTTGGGATGCTCTCACTGTGTTGTTTGTTGGCAATGAGAGTATGAGGAGGAATCGATATGATGCACTAAGCAATGAAGCCGAAGGCTTCTACATGAAAGAAGGTGAAGATCATGAAGACATGTATCGAAGGCTCAAGACCACCGCCACCGCCTTTAGAAATGTGGGTGCCTCACATGTGGATGATGCATGGATAAAAAGGAAGTATGTGAGTGCACTCATGCCTTTTGAGCCCACCGACTTGAAGAGTCTACAAGGAAGACACAATTACCATCTCATGACCTCAAATGAAGTTATGCAAGAGATGGCCGCTTTCAAGGTTGCCGCCAAGAATGCCAAAGATGCCCGTGCTCGTGCCCTTGGTATGAGTAATGTTGTCAATGTTGCTTTGAAGGCCAAAGTTGTGGACCATGGGGATGAAGATGATAGTGATGAAGGGCTTTCCATGGACCATCCCGATGAAGTGAAGATTGCTCATGGTCAATATATGGCTTTCTATGCAAAGAACTTTTGGAAGAACCCTGCCAAGGCCAAGATGGAAATGGAACGGAGAAGCAATCCAAATGGGAAAAGAGAGAATACCACAAGATTGAGAACTTGTTTCAGTTGTGGTGACCGCTACCACTTTGTGGCTAGTTGCCCCTATGAGAAGAGAGAAGATCATGGTGGAAAGCTTGTGTTGAAGAAGACTCTCAAGGGACCGTACAAGAAACCTTTCATCAAAAAGAATCCCATCAACAAGAAGCCGGGAGAAATTGTCTTGATCACCCATGAAGAGTACTCCTCATACAATGAAGATGATGAAGATGACGAAGAGGAAACTTCTCATGGTGTGGCTGCTCTTGCCACCACATATACTACGACTTTCTCACTCTTTGATTCTCCAAATGAGAACTCCTCCACCAAGAACGCCACTTGCCTTATGGCAAGAGGAACGGAGGTATCTTCATCATCCCACTCTACTCACTTATATAATGATGAAATTGATGATGAGATGTCTCTTGATGTTAAAAAGGAATTAATTACCTTTGATGAGTTTATGACTAACCTAGAAGGTGATGCTAAGCTACATTTTGGAAACATCTTAGATCAACTATCACATACTCAAGAGCTTCTAGATGTAAGATGTAAACTTGGGCATGAACATATGATTGAGCTAGAGGCCCTAAACAATGCTCTAGAAGAAGAACAAGAAACTAGGTTGTCACTTGAATTAAAACTTGAAGGGCTTGATGAGGCCAATGACATTATTGTTAACAAACTCATCAAAGAGCGTGATCATGCTATTGCTAAATATAAAAGAGCTAAAAAGGACAAGATTGAGTTTGGTGTGGTTCATGAAAAACTTGGCGAGGACTTTAGCGTGCTTAACAAGGCCCACAAAGCCTTGGAGAGTGAACTCTTGTCTCTCACAAAGTCCCATGAAACGCTTCAAACTCAATTGGCCAATATTCCTTCACCTAGTAACTTCATTCCATCTAGTAGCACAACTATTCTTGAAGAGAATGCTAGGTTGAAGGGGGATCTTGCTAAGGCCACATTTCCACAAGGCAACAAGTCTATTGATGATCTTTTGAGCAAGCAAAGGCGTAGTGGTGATAAAGGGGCATTGGTTTTGTCTCCAAAACAAATAAGAAGAACAACAAGAAGAATAATGGCAAGATCTCACAAGATACCAACAAGACCATTATGGAGAGTAAGACCACAAATGGTAAAACTATGTCTCATGATGATTTTGCGGGAAGTGCTAACCCTCACTATGTTCTAATGCATGATTATTATGGTGATGTGTATGCACAATACATTGGCCCTTATGATGGTTATATTGCTTGGTCTATTTGGGTTCCCAAGACCCTTGTTGCTAACAAAAGAGGACCCATTGAAAAATGGGTACCTAAAAACTAGCTTGATCTTTTGTAGACTTATGCTTCCGGAGGGTCAAATTGGGTGATCGATAGTGGTTGCACAAGTCATATGACCGGAAGCTCGTCTATTGTCAAGGACTTGGTGTCAAATGAAGATCAAATCACCGTCACATATGCCGACAAGTCAAATTCTAAGGTAATGGGTTTCGGCAAGGTAGTGGTGGCTCACGACATTACACTCGTGAACATCATGCTTGTTGAAACCCTTGGATACAATTTACTTTCTGTCCGTGCTCTTGGAAAGATGGGCTTTGCCATCTTTATTGATGATGATATTGTGGTTCTCATGTGGAGCAAGTCTCTCAAGGTAGCTTTCGTTGGGTACGTCGAAAATGACTTGTATGTGGTGGACTTTTCGGGGCAAGCCACTACAGGTCCGATGTGCTTATACGGAAAGGCCGATGTGGGTTGGCTATGGCACCGCCGACTAGCCCATGTCAATATGAGAACTTTGCAAAGTCTCCATAAAGAGGGCCATATTGTTGGACTAAAAGAAAATGTTTCCTTTGCCAAAGATCGTGTTTGCAGGGCATGTGTTCTAGGGAAGATGCATGACGCTCCACACAAGCCCACGAACCAAATCAAGTCTAACAAGATCTTGGAACTCCTTCATGTGGACCTATTTGGTCCTCCATCTCATGCAAGTCTTGGAGGGAAGGAATATTGTTTGGTGATTGTTGATGATTTTTCAAGATACTCTTGGGTTTATTTCTTCAAGTTGAAGAGTGAAACTCAAAAGACTTTTATTGACTTCATCAACTTGGTTCAACGGCAACACAATGTTCCCGTATTGATTATAAGAAGTGACAATGGCACCGAGTTCAAGAACTACACCTTGAATGATTTCCTTAGTGATGAGGGGATCAAACATCAATATTTCGCTGCATACACCCCTCAACAAAATGGTGTGGCCGAAAGGAAGAATCGGACTCTTATTGAGATGGCTAGGACCATGTTGGCGGAGTTTAAATCTCCATACAACTTCTGGGCCGAAGCCGTCTCCACCGCTTGCCATGCTTCAAACCGACTCTACCTCCGCAAGAAAATCAACAAGACTCCATATGAGATACTTACCGGTAACAAGCCCAACATATCTTATTTTCGGGTGTTCGGTTGTAAGTGTTTCTATCTCATCAAAGGTGTTCGTTTGTCTAAATTCGAGTCTAAAGCATTAGAGGGTATTTTTGTTGGCTATGGTCTCGAATCTCACACTTATAGAATCTATGACAAGCTCTCCGGAGCCGTCATAGAATCTTGTAGTGTGACCTTCAAAGAATATGATGGTCCCCAAGGGGGGCGTGTTGATGCTTGTGATGCAGATGATGAAATGCCTCAGGATGCCATAGGAAGAATGGGTGTGGGTTATATCCACCCCATTGAGGAACCCCTTATTGCGGATCGAGAAGAACTATGCTCCACTCGAGTGGAGCCCTCATCTTCACAACCTCAACATGCTCCATCTACCGAAGAGGACATTGACTCAAGCCAAAGACAAGATGTGGACCCTCAACATAGTGATCAATGTGTGAACTCTAGTCAAAGGGAGCTTGGTCCATTCAATGGGTTGTCAAGTGGTGCCAAGTCAATTTGTCAAGGAAGATCCATCCAAACTGTTTTGAGACGAGCTCAAATTGATGCTAGAAGAGCACTTGATCAAGACCAAGGTCAATCCTTGCCTCCCAATGTAGAGAATGAATCCAATGATGATCAAGGTCAAGGTGATGGTCAAGATGAGGATCAAAATGATGAAGAGGGTCCTCCAAGAAACAATAAGGAGATCCACGCTCGTCACGAAGCTAGAAAGGAAAGAATGTTGGAGATAAGATACCACACCCTCCAAAATGTTGTTGGAGATCTAAGGAAAGGTATTTCCACAAGAGCACAATTGAAGAGGTTCAGTGAACATCAAGCTCACATTTCCATGATTGAACCAAAGTGTGGGAAGCTCTTGAAGATTCGGATTGGTTAGAAGCTATGCACAAAGAGCTCAACAACTTTGAGAGAAACAAAGTGTGGAAGTTAGTTGAGAAGCCAAAAGATTGCCGCAATGTTATTGGAACAAAGTGGATATTCAAGAACAAGCAAGATGAGCATGGAATTATAGTAAGGAACAAGGCTAGATTGGTTGCACAAGGGTACTCTCAAATTGAAGGCATTGATTATGGAGAGACTTATGCACCCGTGGACCGCCTTGAGTCCATCCGTATCCTTCTTGCTTATGCGGCACATCATAACTTTAAGTTGCAACAAATGGATGTAGAAAGTGCTTTCCTTTATGGTCCTTTAAATGAATTGGTATATGTTAAGCAACCCCCGGGATTTGAGGACCCCAATTTCCCAAACCATGTCTACAAACTTGATAAGGCGCTCTATGGGCTCAAGCAAGCCCCACGCACGTGGTATGAGCACCTTAGAGAGTTATTGTTTGACCGTGGCTTTGAGGTTGGGAAAATTGATCCCACTCTTTTTACTAAGAGGGTCAATGGGGAGATTTTTGTGTGCCAAATATATGTTGATGATATTATCTTTGGCTCATCTAACAAAGTTTTTAATGATGAATTCTCAAAGCTTATGACTAGTAGGTTCCGGATGTCTTTGATGGGGGAGTTGAAGGTATTTCTTGGCTTTGAGATCAAGCAAGTTAGAGGAGGAACATTCTTCAACCAAGCCAAGTATACTCAAGATATGCTCAAGAGATTCAAAATGCAAGATTTGAATGGAGCTCCTACTCCCATGGCTACAAAGACTCATCTAGAACAAAATCCAAATGGTAAAGATGTGGATCAAAAGGTATACCGGTCTATGATTGGTTCTTTGCTTTACCTTTGTGCATCTAGACCCGATATTGTGTTGAGTGTAGGTGTGTGTGCAAGATATCAAGCGGCTCCTAAGGAAAGCCATTTAATGGCGGTCAAGAGAATCTTTCGATATTTAGTTCATACCCCATTTTATGGTCTTTGGTACCCTCAAGGCTCAACATTCGCTCTTTGTGGATACACGGATTCGGATTGGGCGGGAGACAAGGATGATAGGAAATCAACATCCGGGGCTTACGAATTCCTTGGTAGGTCCTTGGTATGTTGGTCTTCTAAGAAGCAAAATTGTATATCTCTCTCCACCGCCGAAGCCGAGTATGTTGCTGCTGCTAGTGCTTGCACCCAATTGCTATGGATGAGGCAAACTTTAAAGGAATACGGTGTCCATTGTGACAAAGTGCCTCTTCTATGTGACAATGAAAGTGCCATCAAAATTGCATACAACCCGGTGGATCACACAAGGACAAAGCATATTGAGATTCGACATCACTTCATTAGAGATCATGTTGCTAGAGGTGATATTGATCTATCCTATGTATCAACCAAAGATCAACTTGCCGATATCTTCACGAAGCCACTTGATGAAGCAAGGTTTTGCTACTTGAGGAATGAACTAAATATCGTAGATTCAAGGAGTTTGACTTGATTATCGTGCACTCTCACCTAATACTCGACCCATGTTAGGTTTAGGTGTAGGCATGGACATAGGGGGGGTGCGGTCCTAATTGATTGGACTATCCCTCCCCCCATTATGCGCAAAGCAAACAAAATCATTCCTCTTAATATCATTTTGTGATATGTGAGCTCAATGATGAGTTTCGGTAATGGACCCAAGATATATCTTCGTGGTGCCAAGCTGAGTATACTCAAATATGGTGGCCTAGGCCACCGCCCCTCTCAATAGAGAGGTTGATGTGCTTACTCGTGTTTGTCACCTAGTTGAATTGGTTTTTACTCATGATTGTCATCTATTTGAATTGTCTTCATCGTTCTTAGTCTCATGCACTCTAGTTTGGTATTTATTTGTTTCTTCAATTTTTTAGAGTGCATATGCTTCTCAGCTCACTTATCTTATCCCAAGCCTCCGTACTCCCTCACGAAAACCCTCTCTCTATCCGCACAAGAATCATCCTTGATCCCTGGCTTTTGAATCAGATGGGACCGGTACTACCGGATGTGCAAGCGGTACTACCGGACCTGGGAAGTTCCCAGATCGTCTCCTGGAAGAACTGCTCTAGGAACGGTACTACCGCCCACATGTCCGGTCCTATCGGCCACCGGTACTACCGGTTGTGGAACCGGTACTACCGCTTATAAGCGGTAGTACCGCTCCAACAACCTGTACTACCGGTTGACGGTTTCCAGGTATATATTGGATGCGTGGGGAGAGGCACCCCTTAGTGCCTCATTATTTCCCACGCCCTCCACTCAAACCTGCGCCGCCACCGGAGATCTTGAAGCCACCGGAGCCCTGCCGCGCCCTCCTCCCTCCGGATTCTCCTTGGATTCGGCCTCTTGGCGGGCTCCCACTCCTTTCCACCGCCATGGATCCCGGTACAACCGCCCTTTCTCTCACCCCGTTTGATTTCCCCATTAGATCTAGGTTTTGGCTTAGATTTGTGGAGAAATTGACTATGTGCAAGGTTGTACTGCCATATGATTCCTTGATACCGAGTAGAATCCTCGATTGTGCAGTTTTATGCCGTCATGTTGGGCCGTTACCATCAGATCTGACGCATGTGTGCCGCTCAACCGGTAGTACCGGAACTTGTTTCGGTACTACCGCTTGCAAGCGGTACTACCGGTCGTCAGGTCCGGTAGTACCGGTCCACTCTGACCACATTTTTTCTGCCCAAATTGTAGATTCTCTCGTTTGTGCCTTTTTGATTCTTGTGCCCTTATCTCCTTGCTATCCTCCCTCGTGCTTTCACAGATGCAGGTGGTTCTCGGGGTGCACGCAAGCACTCCAAGTCTGACCATGAGATTGTTGAGGAAGAGACGGAGTCTGAGGAAGAAGTTATGCCACAGCCAAGACACCGTTCCAAGCTGCCTACCACTCGAGGTGGTCGTGGGGGTCGTGAAGGGGTTACCAAGCGCTCAGCTGGGCGTGGCAGCACCCCTCCCTCTCGCCCCCCTTCCACTGGGTGTACCAAAAGTCTCAGCTCTGGGCCATCTGGGCCAAAGAAACTGTCAGATATCTCTGAGTCAGATTTTAGGGCTCTCCGGATTGAAAATGCATACTCCCGCAACCGGAGCGAATCAAGGGAAGACAATCTCTTCTATGATGATTTCCAAGAGCGTGTTTATCATGAGGTTCTTTTGACCAACATCCAGATGGTGGTGCCTCAGCAGTGGATTGACATGGGACACATTGACAAGAACCTTGACTACTTTGCTGAAGCTAAGGAAATCTGCTCTCGCCTTGGCTTGTTCCCCATTATGGAGTTTCAGCATGACTATGATCCCCTCCTTATCTGCCATTTTTATGCCACTGCACATTTTCACACTGGCCGCACTCAGAAGATTACCTGGATGACTCAAGGTGCTGTCAAGGAAGCTACACTTGCGGAGTTTGCTGCCATCTTGGGGTATGAAGATCGCGGCCGGGACGTTCCTTGTGGTTTTCGCTGTCACATGCGGGAGCATCCCTCCAAAAAGGATGTTCTTACACCTTTGTATATTCGAGGCCGTGGGGTTGCTGGCAAGATCAAGGATCTACTCCCCATATATGACATTCTCCATCGCATTTTCCGTGAGACTGTTGCTCCTCGTGCGGGCAACAAGGATGAGATACATGGGTTCTCTGTTGACTTGCTGTTCAACACCTTCCTCAACCAAGAATCAGGCAATCCTCTTGATGTGACAGACTTCATATGGAATGAAATGGTTGCTGCTGCATACACTCGGAGGGTTCCACCATTTGCTCCTTACATTATGGCCCTCATTGTGTCAAAGTACCCCATCATTGCTAGGATTCTCTCCACTCGCTCTCTCGTTGTGCACAGGCCAAAGGCACTCAAGATCAAGAAACATGCTAAACCTCGCGTTGAGGCAGGTGAGGAGGATGAGGATGACTCTGAGCATGCTGACAGTGGTCATGACACTGATTATGTTGTCTCTCGTCGCAAGAATGCCAAGCCCTCTTGGGCCAAAAGGATGGAGGTCAAGCTCAAGAAGATCTTCTGCTTCCAGGTTGACAACCAGAAGCGCATGTATGAGGCGCATGTGTATGCAAAGAAAGCCTGTGCTCGGCAGAAGGAAATGATGTCTGCTCAAGGTTTGACCATCTCCGAGGGATCCGAGAACAACATCACTCCAGAAGATCAGTGGATTTCTCAGCACAGCCGTTGGGACGATGATGTCTCTTCCTCGCACCACGCCCCACCCACTTACGAGGATGAGGAGGACCTTGAGGATGAGGAGGAGGAGGATGATTGACCTTTGGGACGGTAGCTTTGCACTTTTCCCTTTTTGGCGTCTTGATGCCAAAGGGGGAGAAGTTGCACTTTAGGCACGGGTGTTGCATGGGAAGTCACAAGCTCGTTTTTCTCTTTGATCCTTTTATTGCTTGTGAACTTCGATTTCCCTCTATTTATGTGTGAGACTATGTGTTTATGTCGTGGGAGACTATGTGGTTGTGGATCCATCTTATGAGACTATGTGGTTTATTTCATTGGATCCATCTTGTGATGTTATGCGATATCTATTGTCTATATATTCCTCATCACATGTTTTGTGCAAAGGTATGTTCAAATGCTAGTATCCATATTTATGCACCCATGTTGGGTTTGTAAAATAGAGGGGGAGGTTTGTTTCTACACATCTAGGGGGAGTCCCGTCTCTTTTTTACAAATATCATATGCTTACTATTAAAATCATCTTGCAGAAGTGTATTGTCATCAAACACCAAAAAGGGGGAGATTGAAAGAGCATTTTCCTATCCCTATGATTTTGATGTTTGATAACAATACACTTATCATTTTAACTGTGTGCTAAGTTTATCACAGGATTGATAAGAGGAGGCACAATTAATGGCATATCAATTCCCCTTGCAAAAAACCTCTGTGTCAACCGGTAGTATCGGAAATAAAACCGGTACTACCGCTTGACACCGGTACTACCGGTTCCAGTACCGGTTGGCACTGATCAAAGGTGATAGAGATGCGTGCTAGTCAGTACCCTCCGGTACCCTCTACCGTCCAACCGGGTAAACCATAGTACATAAGCGGTACTACCGCTTGAGGCGGTGATCGCTCGGCGACTGCTGGCATACTGACTAGCACTCACCCCTCTCCATTTTGGTCAGTACCAAGCGGTACTTAGGACCGGTACTACTGCCCCAACCGGTAGTACCGCTTCCTACGACCGGTACTGCCGCTTGGGGGTAGTACCGCAAGAACGATACCGCCCAAGACTGAAGAATCCTGAAGATCTGGAGCACCTCCGGTACCTGGTCCGGTACTTGACCGGTAGTACCGCTTGCAAGCGGTACTACCGCTTGAGTACCGGTACTACCGGTACATTAAATGCTCCAACGGCCATATTTCGTGGAGGGGTATAAATACCCCTCCACCTACCTTGGGACAAATCGCTCAGCACATTAAAGTCATTCCCCACCATTGGAGTCCATTGGAGCCACCCAAATCTTCAAGATCTCCTCATCCCACCACCCAAAGTCATTGATCTTTGGGGAATCGAAGGAGGAGTCCCCGATCTACTACTTCACCAAAAGAGATCTTCATTTCCCCCTCATTTCATTGAGGCCCCCTTTGCTCTAGTGTTTTGTTGGAAACCCTAGTTCTTGTTTTTGTTCTTACAAGCTTGTCTTTGATTGCTTTGACATCTTGCTTGTATTTGGGAGCCTCCGATTAAGTTGTGGATGTGTGCCCCAAACTTGTAACGGTGCCGGCTTCCACCTTGAAGGTTGCCGATATAGTGGAAGGTGAATCGATCCCGTTGGGGTGAGATTCATCGGAGAACAAGGAGGCTCGTGGCGTTGGTGGTTTGAAACCACCCCTCTCCAAACGTAGACGCATTTCCCTCAACAGGAAGGAACTACGGGAAACAAATCCTTGTGTCTCCGCGTCCACTCTTCGGTTACTTCTATCCTTTACCGCACCTTACTTACTTGTTACTACTTTGTGTTGTGGTAGCTCTTGCATAATTGTCATGCAGGTAAATTCACCATAGTTGCATTATCTAGAGAATTTACCTTATTGTCAAACCTTAATTTGAAAAAGAAGAAAATTTGAAGTAGCACCTATTCACCCCCCCTCTAGGTGCCCATATGATCCTTTCAGTAAGGCTCTCGACTGGTTATATTCTCTCCCTAATCATTACATTAATTGCTGGGAAAACTATACTGTAAAATTCATAAACAAATTTAATCCTTTTAAAAAGGTAACTAAAATTAGAAAGAATATAGGAAACTTCAGTCAGAATGTGGGAGAAAACTACTCACAAACTTGGGATAGATTTTTTGGAATGATCAATAGCATTCCTAATCATGGCTATTCCGAATCAACTGTTTGCCACTTATTTTACCACAGTCTTAATACTCAGTGCAGAGAGTTGCTTGATTTATCACCGGGAGGATCGATACATACTTTAACTACTAAAGCCGGTTTGGAATTGGTGTTCACTAGGGCTAAGAATGGTTCTATTTATAATCCTGATTTTGGTACTAAGTTGAAAAAAGGAATACTTCGTATAACCCCAGATCTTGTTCTTGAAGTACGCAAAACAATGAAATAAAAAGGTATACCTTATGAACTTGTTAAGGAAAACAATGTGGATCTGTTACAGATTTTTACTAAAGAAGATGAAACTAGGAATTTTTTTCAAGAATTAAAACATCGACATGCCAAATCTCATAATAACCTGCATAAGAAATTTCAAAGATATAAGAAGATTTTGGCAGAACTCATGGAAAGTTATGATGAGATTGGCCAAGAAATACAATTATTTAACATGTACATTAGTATGATTGAAACCCAATGTGAACAAATAGCATCTGGTTATCAAATTTTTCTTCAAGATGATATAAATATTCCTGTTTCTACTAATGTTGTTACAAGGGGAGGTGCAGTTGTCACATGACCATTAGGACCACCAAAATATAAAGTTGAAAAGGATCGAAGGGAAAAATCCTTGCTCAAATCAAGCCAAGAAGATGATACACTGGTGGATCCCCAAGATGGAACTGCTCAAGAAACACAAGACCAAACCTTGGAGGAACAAAATGATGCACAAGATGACAACTATGACTCTGATGCAGAGACTGTTGATCCAAGAGAAGAATAAGAGGTAAGTAATGAAGACGAAGTTATTGTAGTAGAAAATAAGAAAAGAGATAAGCAACAACAAAAGAAAACAACTAAAGAGCCCGATCCCCCACAAAAGGCAAAAGAAAAGAATAAGAAAGGTGAGCAAAAACTTCCATATCCAGGTCGCAAAAAGAAAGCACCTGATCAGGTAATCTATGATTCTTTCAAAATGGCACTTGGTGATCTCCGTCTATGAATTCCATTTGCAGATGCAATAAAAGTTCCTACCTATACTAAATTTCTCCCTGATATTCTTAATAGAAAGAAAGAAAGAAATCAAACCGTTGCCATAGTAACTAGTTATCCTGCTAATGGGAGGTTGTTGTCTAAGTCGGGAGATCCCGGAATACCAACTATTTCATGCTCAATTGGCAAAACCGATATTCACAATGCCTTGTGTGATTTAGGTGTAGGAGTTAGTGTAATGCCATATTCCCTCTATAAAAGGTTAGGATTGGGGTAGTATTCCCCTACTTCTATCACTTTATAGATGGCTGACAAATCCACTAAACAACCCATTGGTATGATTGAGGATGTTCTACTTAGAATAGATGAGCATGTTATTCCCACTAATTTTATTATTCTTGAAATGCCAGACAATGAAAAATTATCTATAATAATTGGAAGACCTTTTCTTAGTACTGCAGGAGAGTTAGTTGATTGTGCTAAGGGAAAAACAATCTTCAATGTTTATGATGCTAAAATCATCCGGTATTTTCCAAAGAAGCTAGAAATATGAGAAAGGTATATTCCACTGGCAAAACAGGTTCAAGTGGTAAGTGCCCTTGATAAGGGGCAACCCAAGGTAAGAATTCGAGAACAGATAAAGGGTTGAAATATTCGACCATTCTTAATAAAATGCTTAATGGGAATCAACCCATCACATTAATAAAATAGTTGAAGAATAAAATGTTCATCGCATTCCTACAACTTTTTCACAGACATTCTTGCGGAAGCGCGCCCGTAAAGATGCAGCTGCCAAAAACTAGTAGAAATATCGACTGAATAAGCATAGATGAAGTGTAAAAATTAAGTTTGAGTTTTATCTGTAAGAACTAGCCTAACCATATTGTTCAGATTAAAAGTTTATCTCTGAATTTTTTTGGAGAAAAGCATGTTCTGGAGAGTCTAACAACCAACTATACGGCAGGAATATTTTTCCGGCTGTATAGTTTTGGTTGTATAGTTATCGATCCCTTTTTCACGAGTTGTATCTCGGACATTATGTTTAACAAACAACTATACATCAAGAGGTTTTTCTCCGCCCGTATAGTTGCGGACGTATAGTTTGGATCTGGCGAAAAGAAACCCTAATTTTCGCCGTCGCCGCAACTATACGGTGGGAACTTCATATCACGCCCGTATAGTTCCCACCGTATAGTTCGTGCGACCACTTAAATGAGCCGGCATGGCTAGGGTTCTTCCTCCTCCTCATTTTTCTCTCTCATATTCTCTCTCCAAACTCCTCAAAACCCACCTAGAATTCTCGATTCTTCGCGGATTTCGTTCATTTGAGTTGGGGAATCAACATATCGGTATGTTTCCCTCCCTATCCATGCTTTATTTTTAGAATTCCATGGTTGAAACTCTCACATTGATCTAGTGGATGAACTCAAGTCTTTTTGATTTCTCACGTTAGGATTAAATTTTTCCATGTAGAATCGCTCGTATATCATGTAGAAACTATATGCCTAAGGTTTTTTGTTGAAATTTTTTAGTACATCAAGATGAACAAGCTTGGTGGCCTTTTCCGCAAGAGCAAGCGCCAACATGGTGAGGGCTCGGGACTCCGGGCTGAGCTCGACAACAAGTATGCCATAGTTTCATCAAGGCGGGTGATTCCCACATGTTGGGCCGATGATGCGTTTCTCACCGCTGCAGGGTTGAGATCAGATTTTGACCACATGTGTGCAAGTGCAAGTTATCACTCCTCGCCTACGCAAGCCACTACACCTCCAATGAGCTCACCTTTGAGTTCCTCGCCTCCTTCTACGATGACTACATGGAGAAAGGTAATGCGTGAACGGTGAGTTTCACCATAAACCAGCAGCCATTCAAATTTCTTTCCAACAATTTTGTGATGCTTTTGGATTCCCTCATGATGGGGAACCAACTGTTACAGATTTATATAGCGTCTCAAGTGGAGAAACTTGGGAGGTTATTTCTGTTAACGGTGGCAGGGACTTCTACCATAAGAAGATGTCCACCATTCAGAACCCAACAATCCGCTACTTCGCCTTTTTTTTCTCGCCAACACTCTGTTGGGAAGAGGAGATACCAGTTCCATGGACAATGCAGACATGGCCATGATCACCAAGGCACTCTTCCACAATGCACCCTAGAGTCCTAATCCTGCGGCTCTACTCCTCTAGCATCTCTGCCACCAGAGCAACAAAAGAAAAGGTGACATTCGCATTGGTGGATTGGTAACCCACCTTGTCCAATCCTGTGACATTCCAATACCTGTTATGAAACCTGTTGACGGTTCCATACTTATGGACGTCAAATATATAACTGCTTGTGGCTTCCTCGGTCTCTACTGAGTTGACAAGAGGCTCCGAGCATATAAGTTTGGTTATCTTGATGCCCCACGGGATGATCAGGTGCCTCTACCTTGTCCACAAGCTTTCTTAATTTTGGGGAAGGTCAACTGGATCCTCACCCAAGATCAAGTGAGGGAGATCATGGCTGAGCTCCAGCCTAACCCCAAAGAGGATGAAGAAGGAGAGCAGCAGGATGATCAGGAGCAGGAGAAGCACAATCCTGCTTGGGAAGGATAGCAGCAAAAATAGGAGGGACCCTGGGACCCATGGCCCAATCAACAGCAACAACAGTAGGGGTTCAACAACGTTCCCTATCAAGAATTTCTGTAGCTCAACCGACGCGTTGGGGAGATCGATCACACTCTTTAGGGAGTGAATGAGGATGTTAGTTCTCTCACTAACATCTTCAGTCACTTCATGACCAACTTCCCCAACTACTACCAGTAGTACCCATACCAGCCATCGAATGATGGAAACAACTAAGCCTGGCAACAGCCTAAGCTTGGGGGAGGTTTCAAAACCTCCAAACTTTGCATTCATATTTTTATTTCTTATTTTTATTTATTTTACTTCTTCAAAAACTGCATGTTTACTTTCAGTTTTGTATTCCTAAATCAAAAACACAAAAAAAATAGTTGTAACTTCTATTGCAAATTTGTTTATTTGTTTCTCTCGGAGATTGCTCAATTTCAGGTGACTTGGCAATAGGAAAATATAGAGGGGTTCAACTCAAATACAAGAACGAAGAAAGTAAGAGGAGGTATCACATTCCTTTCATCACATCTTTTGCAGTTTTAAATTGATCGTACAACTATTTGCTCGCTTACACTTAAGTCACTCCCCACTTAGCTTGTTATCTTACAAATTATATTGCTTTGCTAGTGTCTCCTTTTTAGCTTTCAAATAATGAGCAATGAACTTTGTTAAAATATTTCCAACATTTTTACAACAAGAAAAAGCATCCAAAAGATGACTTGAGTCCATGTTTATCACAAAGGATTTGATTTTAGAAACTACTCAACCCCATTGAGCTTAATGTAATAGACTTGATAGCACATTTGAATGGAATTGCTTGATAAAATTGACGCTTTGAAGTAGTAGAGATTATGCCACTGCTTTTCTAATAATTAAAGTAAGATATTGCTTTACGCGTGTCATTACAACACTATCGTGGTCCATGAGGAACTAATAACTCCGTTGGCCCATGAACGATCTAAATATGGGAAACCACTTGATTTCGGCTATTGAGTTATGTAAGCATCTGTAGCTGCAATGCTATGACGAGTACAAAATTTAGTCTCCTCGTGGTCTCATGTTCCAAGTGAAGTTGTAGTACTCCTCTGGCCCATTATTTCTCAACAATTATATATTGGCATGGTCACGAGTACGCAACACAGTCTCATTAACATGTTAAAAACAGTGACATGATTTCTCTATGGAAGAGATGAAATTTTTGAAAAGCAAGGAAAGGAAAAGGTGCTTTGAGGTTCTTGTAATTTTGTCGTGGGATTAGATGAGTTGTTCTTAAATTGAATATTTCTAGTGCGAACTTGAGTACTCTTAATTGATTAAAGAAACAAGAGCAAAAAGTCTTTTACCTCTCAACAAAGAGAGAAACCAAAAGAATTTGTTCCACTTTCCTAGCTAAACTATTGACACTTGCAGTAGCACCCCGGACAAAACCACTATTAGAAAATCGCCTGTCTTTATCCTTATGCATCATCATCACATCATCATGCATATTATGTCTCGAAACTATTTTATAAAACCCTATATTGTTTTCGACATTACGTCTTCACTTTTATTCAAATTATATTTTCTTGCTATTTCAATCGTGTAAAACTAGTTACAAAATGATTTAAACAAAACAAAGGAAACAAAAATAAAATGTTTTAAATAAATATTAAAACCTAGACCTAAACCAGCCAGGCCCAAAGGCCCAGCCGGCTGAACCCAATCAGACCAAACCCTAATCCTGAAAACCTAGATCCCTATCTACCCCGAACCCCCAGCTATCCTATCACTCCCAGCCGCCGCCGGCCATACACAAAATTCCCCACCCCACTACCGAAACCAGCCCCAACCACACACACACGCATGCTCCCTTCCCACCACCATCGCATGCCTTGGGCCCCACCTAATCCCTACAAGGCTAACCCCGCCTCCCCCGATCCCTCTCGCCACGCCCGTCCCTCCCAAGAACCAACCGCCGCCACCTCCTCCCACGAGTCCTGGCTCAAGCTCCTCCCCGCCCCGCACCTCCCTCCTGCCGACCTGCCCCTCCACCCGATCGCCGCCCCTACATCCCCTCTCGCCGACGCCTGTGTTTCCTCCTCCGGCCACACAGCCGTGCGTGCACCCCGAGCTTGTCGTCGTTGCTTCAACGCCCCCGAGCTACACGCTGCCGTCCTCCCGCCGTGTTCCCTGCACCCTCTTCCGCAGCTCTCCCCTGCCAAGCTTCACCATGGCTTTCCCGCGTCCTCCCTCCCTCGCGCCCAGCACGCTCTCTAACCGCCTTGGGGTCACCCCTGCATGCCTCTGTCAACCGTGCTTGGCCGCCCGTGGACGAGCTCGCCCCACCACCCTCCACCCGAGCCAAAGAGCGCTATCGGGACCTCTGCCATCTCCTGAGGCCTCCTTGTCCCTACCCGCGACCCGCCTCTAACATCACCTCCGAGCACCCGTACGCGATGATCTCCGTCCCATGTGTGCATGTATTTGGTGGAGGCCTCATCATGAACACCAAGGTCGTCTGCTGCCATGAAGGACAACACGAGCTCGTCAAGTTGACTTCTGCTTGTGTCTGCGACGACTTTTGTTTTCCCGAAGTGATGTTGGGGTATGATGTTAGAGGTGCTCAAGTGCAATCTAGAGAACTGTCGCAGACCCAAGTTAATCTCGACAAGATCTTCGTCGCCACCCAAGCTGGAGACCGAACTCGCGACATCCCAAGTTCGCCTTCCCGGACACCAAGGTCGCCTTCACGGACGTCAAGACCCTGGATCCGAACCCCGAAGCCCGATCCGGTCAAGCCCGAACCCGAATCCTCGGAACCCCAAGATCGTCGAACCAAGATGTGTGACCCTTTTGCCGAGCCCTTATTTTTATAAATGCTATATTTACCTTGTTGCATATAAATTGTTCATGATTGCATACATGTTTAGTGGTTTGGGGGCCTTATGCATATGGAGACCATATGCGGGCGAATCTAGTCTAATATTGGTCCCATTTAAATTTGTGCATCGAATCGGTGATATAATTTTGCCTTGTTAAGACAACATTTAAATTGGGGGTATCTAAACAACATGAACTTAATAATTAATTATCGGGACCCCGGTTCCGCTTAATATTACATAATTGCATCGCATCTTTGCCATGCCATACATCATACATGCATCATGCTCGATTTTTGCCGTAGTATTAAATAGTGCATCCAGTGTTTCTTCTAGTGCTTCGCTTCTTCACGTATTAGGCCGATGATTTGATGCGAGAGTCAACCCGATCTTCGGATGAACCTTCGACAATGTTTTCAGGCGAGCATTCTCGCCCTTTCTACCTATTTTACTTTATAGTCTTTATTTCCTCCTGTTGATCTATTGCTATCTGTGTTGCGATGCTCTAGTTTTTGTACCCGTGATATCCCTTGCAGCCTTATATTGCCTTGGACACATCCTATTACCTGTTGTTTGGTAGATAGTTGGACTTGTATGTCGTAGTCGCTTTCTCAAGTGCGGTTGCGTGTCGTCAAGTACCACCGTTGTTGGAGTAATGCCGCATGTTTAATGTTGAAGATGATCATGGATTTAATTATCGTTTAATAACTAAAATTGAAAGTAGGTAAATAATGCAGAGGCACAGGTGGTCAATAGATGTTATTTGGTTTTTAACCGTCCACTTGTGTCTCGTAGGACCCCGAGTACTTGATACCTGTTCTTTGAATATTCGCACTATCCGCATGTGGGACCATGAATCCCCCTAGCCAGAGCTTGAGTCATATATTATTTCTTGGGGCCACAAACTAGTTTGGGGCTTTATTACTATCCTGTACTTATACCATGCTTTAGTGCTTTATTTACGATTGCGCGTGGAGCGCCTGTACTGTTTTGGAACCCCGTGCCACGTTTTCGTGGTATCGACAAGCCCAATCACACTTTCGGGTTCCCAGTCGTTTACAGCCGTCTTCACAAACCTCTAGGTCCGTCTCGGAGCCAGCCAACTTTGTAGCGGGTAGCTTGGTGGGGTGGCCCCTTGAAATATTATATGAATCTTGCAATTGCTCTGTCGTGATGCCTCGTTAGGTTTTCATTTGGTTTTTCCCGAGGTTTATCGTGCGTGTGTTGCTATTTGTGCCCCCCTGCAGGGTAAAACTTTCTGAAAGCCGTGTCCGCGGTTATGGACGACTTGGAGCACAGTATCTCGATCATAAACAACTATAACTAAAGTAGTGCTATAAATTTGACTTTATAATGACTAGTAATCAGCTTCACTACAATGGAAGACTAAATAAAAGTACCAAAAACTCCTGGGTTTTGGGATGCCTCATGCTATATGTATCTGACTAGTAAGTATCCCAACTACAACGGAATGGTGAACTAAAACTGCCCACTGCTTATTACATCAGGATGACTCATGCTATCTATATCTGACTAATAATTGTCGCAACTATAACAGAATGAATAAAACTGCCAACTGTGTGAGTTCCTCGGTTGACTTCCTCGTTTGGTCTCGAGGGGGAAACGCCAGGATGGGTATGCTTGGTGATAGTTTCAGGTTGGATCCAAATAGGTCTTTCTTATCCCTATCTGATAGCCACCTGTTGTATTGAGTCTCTATAGGTTGTTTAGTGCATGCTGCGCTGCCGCTTCAGTCCACCATACCTATGTAGGCGAGGACCGCCGAATTCTAGTCTCGCCGTGTACTGGCCTTAGTACTGACCGCTCTCTTTTTTCCTTTGGCCTTTGTCGGCACCCCTTTTGTTTAAGCAGGTTTTGAGATCGACGTCGTTAGCAAGGTTACCTTTCCGGCTTGGCCTGGGCAGGGTTATGGACGCCATTGGTTATTCTTCAGGGCTCTTAGCTCAATTTGCATCTTGTCCGCATTTCTGCCAGATCGCTTTCAAGGTGATTTGGATCTTTGTATTGTATATCTGTATTCTTGACTCTTTGAGTCATTGTTGTATATATCTGTTCTGTGGGTTCCATCGTGGACTATTGTGTAATGATATTACTTCATTTTCCACCAGCACACAAGTGCCTGGTGGGCACCTCTGAATCGTTTCTATGTGGGTTTGGCGGGAATCGCTAAAAACTTGCATAGTGCCGATTCGAGGGTGTTACAGAGTGGTATCAGAGCTCAGCAGTTGCGATACCCCACTGGTCCAGCCTGTCGGATAACCTAGACAACGGCCGTTGTAGAGTGTCAAAACTATTTGGAAAATCGGTTGGATAGATCTGATTAGGTCTGCTTTTACTTCTTACCCCTCTGCTATTCTCCTCTAATCTCGACGTGTTTTGAATCTGCTCTCTTATCTTTTCTTCGAGTCTAGGAATTCTTGTGGTTGGGTTTCCATCGTACCTTTAGGGTTTCGCTTCCTTCCTTTTATAACGATGGTGCTACAAACATCTTATCTGCATCTCGTTTGGTGTACCCTTCATCCAATCTTTTTGTTCTTCAACTCTTTATCTATATGTGTACCTTGCTGGACATCCGTATCGTTGAAAAATGTACGAGAAGGACGAGCATTGGTGATGTTGGAGTATACCTTGAGCATGTGTTGTTCATGCCAATGGAACCATCGCGAAACCTAATCGTTATGTATTTTCATAAAATTTCATTTGTATCTTCCGGTGTTTTCCAACGTGATGACCTCATCTACATCAGATCCGATGCAGAGCTTGCATCACCCCTTTGTTATGAATACTTCTTATGAAGATCTTCATTCTAAATTTTGAGAGTTGTGTTGCGCGTTTTTCCTATTCATGTATGGAGTTAATAGTTTGGGTACAGGATGGACTGATCACCCTAACTGACTCTTACTGTTCACTCTTGTACATCGAACGGGTGGATCAATGTAACTTTCCTCTTCTCATGGAAGTTAGAGGTGGCCTTAACTTTTGATACCTCTATCTTCGTCCTTTGTTTATCCGGAGTGTTCTCTCGGTGAACGTGTGCCACAACCCCTTGTTGGTGGTGTCGCCGATTTCAAGATGGGGCAGGAGTCTTTGTTAGTGGTGTCGCGAAGATCTACACGAAGCGAGAAGATACAGATCATCGGTCTTCTTCCTGGTACCATGAGGCGGATCTCGAGTGCGAGATCCATTGTTAGTGGTGTCGAATTGTAGCACCCCGGACAAAACCACTATTAGAAAATCGCCTGTCTTTATCCTTATGCATCATCATCACATCATCATGCATATTTTGTCTCGAAACTATTTTATAAAAGCCTATATTGTTTTCGACATTATGTCTCCTCTTTTATTCAAATTATATTTTCTTGCTATTTCAATCGTGTAAAACTAGTTACAAAATTATTTAAACAAAACAAAGGAAACAAAAATAAAATGTTTTAAATAAATATTAAAACCTAGAGCTAAACCAGCCAGGCCCAAAGTCCTAGCCGGCTGAACCCAATCAGACCAAACCCTAATCCTGAAAACCTAGATCCCTATCTACCCCAAACCCCCAGCTATCCTATCACTCCCAGCCGCCGCCGGCCATACACAAAATTCCCCACCCCACTACCGAAACCAGCCCCAACCACACACACACGCATGCTCCCTTCCCACCACCATCGCATGCCTTGGGCCCCACCTAATCCCTACAGCCCGCGTCAACCCGACGCGAACCCCGCTCCCCTGATCCCCTCTGCCTCACGTCCCGTCCCCTCCCAAGAACCAACCGCCGCCACCTCCTCCCACGAGTCCTGGCTCAAGCTCCTCCCCGCCGTCCTGCACCCTCCCCCTCGCCAGCGACCTCGCCCTCCACCCGCAGTTGCCGCCGCCCCTGCATCCCCTCTCGCCGACGCCTGTGTTTCCTCCTCCGGCCGCACAGCCGCGCGTGCACCCCGAGCTCGTCGCCGTCGCTTCAACGCCCCCGAGCTGCACGCTGCCGTCCTCCCGCCGTGTTCCCTGCACCCCCTTCCGCAGCTCTCCCCTGCCAAGCTTCGCCATGGCTCGCCCGCGTCCTCCCTCCCTCGCGCCCAGCACGCCCTCTAACCGCCTTGGGGTCACCCCTGCATGCCTCCGTCAACCGTGCTTGGCCGCCCGTGGACGAGCTCACCCCACCACCCTCCACCCGAGCCAAAGAGCGCTATTCGGACCTCTGCCATCTCCTGAGGCCTCCTTGTCCCTGCCCGCGACCCGCCTCTAACATCGCCTCCGAGCACCCGTACGCGATGACCTCCGTCCCGTGTGTGCATGTATTTGGTGGCGGCCTCATCATGAACACCAAGGTCGTCTGCTGCCGTGAAGGACAACACGAGCTCGTCAGGTTGACTTCTGCTTGTGTCTGTGATGGCTTTTGTTTTCCCGAAGTGATGTTGGGGTATGATGTTAGAGGTGCTCAAGTGCAATCTAGAGAACTGTCGCAGACCCAAGTTAATCTAGGCAAGATCTTCGTTGCCACCCAAGCTGGAGACCGAACCCGCGGCATCCCAAGTTCGCCTTCCCGGACACCAAGGTCGCCTTCACGGATGTCAAGACCCTAGATCTGAACCCCGAAGCCCGATCCGAAGACCGATTCGGTCGAGCCCGAACCCGAATCCTCGGAACCCCAAGATCATCGAACCAAGATGTGTGACCCTTTTGCCGAGCCCTTATTTTTATAAATGCTATATTTACCTTATTGCATATAAATTGTTCATGATTGCATACATGTTTAGTGGTTTGGGGCCCTTATGCATATGGAGACCATATGCGGGCGAATCTAGTCTAATATTGGTCCCATTTAAATTTTTGCATCGAACCGGTGATATAATTTTGCCTTGTTAAGACAACATTTAAATTGGGGGTATCTAAACAACATGAACTTAATAATTAATTATCGGGACCCCGGTTCCGCTTAATATTGCCTAATTACATCGCATCTTTGCCATGCCATACATCATACATGCATCATGCTCGATTTTTGCCGTAGTATTAAATAGTGCATCCGGTGTTTCTTCTAGTGCTTCGCTTCTTCACGGATTAGGCCGATGAGTTGATGCGAGAGTCGACCCGATCTTCGGATGAACCTTCGGCAATGTTTTCAGGCGAGCATTCCCCCCTTTCTACCTATTTTACTTTATAGTCTTTATTTACTCCTGTTGATCTATTGCTATCTGTGTTGCGATGCTCTAGTTTTCGTACCCGTGATATCCCTTGCAGCCTTATATTGCCTTGGACACATCCTATTACCTGTTGTTTGGTAGATAGTTGGACTCGCGTGTCGTAGTCGCTTTCTCAAGTGCGGTTGCGTGTCGTCAAGTACCACAGTTGTTGGAGTAATGCCGCATGTTTAATGTTGGAGATGATCATGGATTTAATTATCGTTTAATAACTAAAATTGAAAGTAGGTAAATAATGCAGAGGCACATGTGGGCAATAGATGTTATTTGGTTTTTAACCGTCCACTTGTGTCCCGTAGGATCCGGAGTACTTGATACTTGTTCTTTGAATATTCGCACTATCCGCATGTGGGACCATGAATCCCCCTAACCAGAGCTTGAGTCATATATTATTTCTTGGGGACACAAACTAGTTTGGGGCTTTATTACTATCCTGTACTTATACCATGCTTTACTGCTTTATTTACGATTGCACGTGGAGCGCCTGTACTGTTTTGGAACCCCGTGCCACGTTTTCACGGTATCGACAAGCCTAGTCACACTTTCGGGTTCCTAAATGCTTACTGGCCGTCACAAACCTCTGGGTCCGTCTCGGAGCCGGCCAACTTCGTAGCGGGTAGCTTGGTGGGGTGGCCCCCTGAAATATTATATGAATCTTGCAATTGCTCTGTCGTGATGCCTCGTTGGGTTTTCATTTGGTTTTTCCCGAGGTTTATCGTGCGTGTGTTGCTATTTGTGCCCCCTGCAGGGTAAAACTTTCTGAAAGCCGTGTTCGCGGTTATGGACGACTTGGAGCACAGTATCTCGATCATAGACAACTATAACTAAAGTAGTGGTATAAATTTGACTTTATAATGACTAGTAATCAACTTCAATACAACAGAATGACTAAATAAAAGTACCAACAACTGCTGGATTTTGGGATGCCTCATGCTATATGTATCTGACTAGTAAGTATCCCAACTACAACGGAATGGTTAACTACAACTTTCCACGGCTTATTACATCAGGATGAATCATGCTATCTATATCTGACTAGTAATTGTCGCAACTATAACGGAATGAATAAAACTGCCAACTGTGTGAGTTCCTCGGTTGACTTCCTCGTTTGGTCTCGAGGGGGAAACGCCAGGATGGGTATGCTTGGTGATAGTTTCAGGTTGGATCCAAATAGGTCTTTCTTATCCCTATCTGATAGCCACCTGTTGTATTGAGTCTCTATAGGTTGTTTAGTGCATGCTGCGCTGCCGCTTCAGTCCACCATACCTATGTAGGCGAGGACTGCCGAATTCTAGTCTCGCCATGTACTGGCCTCAGTACTGACCGCTCTCTTTTTTCCTTTGCCCTTTGTCGGCACCCCTTTTGTTTAAGAAGGTTTTGAGATCGACGTTGTTAGCAAGGTTACCCTTCCGTCTTGGCCTGGACAGGGTTATGGACACCATTGGTTATTCTTCAGGGATCTTAGCTCAATTTGCATCTTGTCCGTACTCGGACGCTATATCGTTTTCAAGGTGATTTGGATCTTTGTATTGTATATCTGTATTCTTGAATCTTTGAGTCGCTGTTGTATATATCTGTTCTGTGGGTTCCATCGTGGATTATTGTGTAATGATATTACTTCGTTTTCCACCCGCACGCAAGTGCCTGGTGGGCACCTCTGAATCGTTTCTATGCGGGTTTGGCGGGAATCGCTAAAAACTTGCATAGTGCCGATTCGAGGGTGTTACACTTGCTCAGGAATATAATTTATTCTCTAGCAAGATATTCGTGGTTAGGAAGTGGACTCAGTGCAATCTTGTGAATACTTGTATGATCATGTTTAAGATTGCAGGAATTATGAAGAAAGGAATTTGGCACCAATTCGAGCTTGTAAGTCTTTTTATTTCAGTTTCGAATCTTCGCTATTCCTCTCTATTTTTTTGTCACTCGAGGGAGAGCAACATCTAAGCTTGGGGGAGTTGATAGCTGTGAGATTCGATACATTTTAATGGTTTTTATTGATGGTTTTCGTCTTGTTTTGATGGTTTCTAGCTTTACCTAAGGCTAATACTTCGGTAGCAAAGAAAACTTGGTTTTTAGTGTATGTTTCAGGTTCTGAACATCAACAGAAGGTTTCAACAGCAAAAATACAATATTCAGGCGAAAACAAGCAAATCTCTTTTTGTAAGCAATCGAGGAAGGCAACCAGTAGGTTTAACGACCAAATATAAGGCGGGGACATTTTTTCTGGCCGTATAGTTCCCGCCGTATAGTTGCCACCACCTTCGTCATGTTAAAAGGAACAACTTTCGTGAAGGAGGCATACACGAGAACATAACACAACAACAGATATTCCATTCAGAGGGGAGAAAGAAGAGATCCAGATAAGAAGGGGAAGACGTTCTTCATCTCGCTCCACGATCTTCAACCTCCTAGCCACCACAACCCCATAGCCATTACTTGTACTTGAGAGAGAGAGATCTTCACCTTGCAAGATTAGGGTTTGAGATTATTTCTTCCTATCTTGAATTGTGTTGGATTGATTTTCTGTTCTTATTGTGGATCTCCATGGTAATATTGAGACGAACTCCTTTTATTTAATTATATCGATGATGCTTTCTTCTCTCATGTGTGAGTAAGTTCCTTCGGGCGTGGGAGATGTAAGGGATTGGTGAGATGTGGCGCCTACATATATTCCATTAGTTTGTGATTGTTTTTAATTACTATATTATGTGTGCTTTACTATCTGTGGGATGCCTAATGCTTGTTGTCAAATTAAGGTCTTAGACAACATGATACTTTGTTCTACATAGATAAGATCTTATTTGCTAGCAGACCGGCGACCCCTGAGTGACACGAGGATATCAATGGAAAAATAGTTTGACTCAAGGAGCACGAGGAACCACTGTGCCTATTGCATTAGTCCGATCCAAGGAGCTTAATTGCTAAGCAACCTAAAGGATCATAATCTCCTAGTGACTGACCATGGTTTTGGTAATAGACTAGTAGAATTATTGAAGTTGGATGAAATCTACCAAGAGGAGTTCTGGCTAATTATGGGTTGCTTGCCTACACACATACTTATAAGATTATAATTGTTATACTTATTACTCATCCACCTGGCACAATCACTATCACCATGAGTGGTATCTCCCCGCGTCTACTTTGTCATCTATGGAAAACAACAAACAATCGAATCGTTCTTTACTTTTATGCTTTTTATTTCTAAAGTTTACATTTTAGTTTTATTTAAATATATTTACTTCTATCCAAATTTTATTCTTGTTTCAACACTTGCAGTCAATTCACTGAAAGACCCGTGATAACTTTGAGTGTGACAGAGACTTTATTCATAAACACTTTCCTCTGGGCTCCCTATGGGATCGATATCTTAACTTCGAAACTAGCTACAAACGATATGTGCACTTGTAGACATGAGTGGACTACTCGCCTCTCATCTGGAGAGTGATGAAGAGGCATTGGTGAAGGAGGAGATGCGGAAGGAGGCGATTCCGGCAGCGATTCTCCCTCCAATCTTCCTCCGGGCGACTACCTGCTGTCTGTCTGTTACTTGGTTTTCGATCTCCACTTCCGTCCATCTCGAGAAAGACCGCCAGGGGTATATATATATGGTTTTAGGTCAAAACGAAGAGAATGGTGGTGGAATTGATGGCATCAGAGTTTTGACGGCTGAGATAGCCCCAATGGCGCACCCTTTAGTCAATGGGCTCCCATTTTCAGATCGTTGGTCCCCTTGGTATCTACTTTATCTCGTTGGATTCGTATGGAAATTATCTAACAGCTCCCATTTACCTAGCCCCTTTTGGAGTTCCTTAGCTCCTATAAAGTCAAAAACACTAACATGCGGTTTTTCTGTCAGAAAAAAGTTAGAACCAAAAGAGAGAAGATTGTTTAGAAAATCCCTGTGTAAAACATGGATATAACATCATATATGTTGCAATTATGTGGAAAATCATGTCAACAAACTACAAAGTTCATGTATGTATTTTACATGCATCACATGCCGATGAGAATGTCCGACAGGACCTCTTGGAACTCTGCCCTGCTTACCCCCTCTTGGTTCCCGTGAGCATGGGTGAGCTCGCTCGCATCCTGATCCAGAGCCTTCTCCAATCCCCGACCCGCGCGTGACACCTCTGATAATGGGGACGAAGAGGTAGGAGGAATGGGCGGGAGGGTCGGGAGGTGAAGTGGCGGGGATGGAAATGGCGAGGTCCTGGCGGGCAGCGCCGGACCACTCTCCAATCCCTGACACGGGGCGCGACACCTCCGTGAATGGGGACGACGAGGTGGGAGGGCTGGGAGGGAGTGATGGGAGGTGAAGCGGCAGTGATGGCGATAGAGAGGTCCTACCGGACAGCGTCAGACTACTCTCCAATCCCTGATGCGGTGCATGACACCCCCGAGAATGGGGACAACAAGGTGGGAGGGATGGGCTGGTTGGACGGGTGGTGTGAGGCATGCGGTGTAGCGCGATAGGTGGGGCGTGGTGAGGAAAGCGACACCGTCGGGTAAGGGAGGAAGGAGATGGGAGGTGGCCTCGATGTCGTTGCGTCGAGGTGGGTCAGGCGGGTGAGTGGCGGGCTGAAATTCACTAAGCGGTGGAGTGCATGTAATTACTCCAAACCACTGCGGGAAAATCCGTCTTTTTTGGATGGACGGTGGACAGAAACGTTGCATTCTTTATTACTCCCTTTGTTCGGAAATAACTGTATCGATGGCAATTATGCAAAAATCCCCCTACTATTTCCGCCTCACGCACCTCTGTCCACGACCCAGTCCCGTCCTCGACCCCGTCCCGTCCTCCCCATCCTCGACCCTGTCTCATCCTCCCGTCCCCAACTACTTCTCCTTTAATCCTCCTTGCCCCCGACTGCTTATCCTCATCGTCGCCGTCCCTGCCCTCTTATCTCATCGTTGTTGTCCCTGCCCTTCCACGCCAATTTATTGTCCCCGTCCCGTACCAAGTGCTACCTCGGAGAACCGCCATCCTCGTCCCATGACCCCCTCGAAAAAGGTCGATTTTTTGGATGGGAGGATAAATTCCATCCATATCTAGTGGCCATAGAGATGAATCCGGTGACACGGCTTCCCCTCCTGAATTCCTCGTCGAACTTGCTTGCCCGCATTTCCAGGGGCAATAGTTATACGCGAGCGAGGATGTGGTTGCCACAAAGACACGACAGCGGAGGGACGTCGCGCGCTAATCGTAGCTCCAGGTCACCATCCTCATTCTTCATCGCCGCTAGCGGTGCACTGGAGAGGATATGACGGCCACCGATGCTCCAGGTTAGCTTACCATATGCACCTTGCACCTTCCTATGATGTAATGTTTACCTTTAACTCATGATGATGTGCTTACAGCTATTGATCGAGGAGACAAGGATGTTGTCTTCTTTGATTCAAATCCTGCTAATTATTGGGTATACTGCCAAGTCTTATTATTGAGTACGTACATTAGAATCTGTGGAAGTTAGTTCCACTGTGTAAAGGTGATGATGTGCTAATAATCCGAAGGCCGAAGAAACTCCACAGATGTGCAGTAGTAGTGATGCGGACTCTGCTTGGTAAGAGTACTGCTTTGCTACTCTCCAAGAACTATATTAGTCACATACTAGCAGTACCGTCTGCACTTTGCTTGAAGTAATTGGGCATGTTCACCAAAAACTGTTCTTAATGGTGTCTTCTTAAGTGAACTTAAGTACTCGTATCATTTGGTAGTTTAAGAAACATTATGCAATCCTTTTTATGGCTTATGGTTTGTCACATTTTCTAATTATATAACTCGTCATTTCTAGAAACCTATCGGGACATTAGATCATAACAATGCATTTTTTAATTAATTTCTTTATCACATAACAAACTCACGGTGCAAAATATTCCAAATGTGAAAAGTGAGAGGAAGTTGCTGGCCTCCAAAAATAACCCAAGGTTCTGTATCTGGCCTCGCCGCTGAGAAGTTTCAGGAGGACAACAAGCTGTGGGCAGAGAGAGTGGAACACTACAAGAAACTGATTCCACCACTATCCAAGGGGCGTACAGGAACGTGATGGACATGGACACCGGAATGGGGGATTTTGTGGTACTTTTAACCACAAGTACATGTCTTATGATTTGACTTCTAACCATCTAGTCAAAACTTTTGTCTTTCTATGTTATTTAACCAGTGCTTTTAACCACAAGTCAGTGTTGACAACTATCTTACTCCACTACCTTAAGTATTTTATTTAGAGTTTGGATGGATATAATCATGTCACATCCACACACAAAAAACACACAAGAAGGTCTACTGATTGGTTTGATCCTTGTAGGAATCCTTTCCTAAATTGTTCTTTCTCTTGTACTGCTAGTACTCTTTGTACTGCTAGTGTAAACTTGTTCTTGCTCCTATACCGCTGGTACTCCTTGTACTGCTAGTGTAAAATTGTTCTTGCTCCTATACCGCTAGTACTCCTTGTACTGCTAGTATAAAATTGTTCTTGATCATGTAATAATTCACCTAGTTCTTGCTAGAGTAGTATTGTTCATGTATCCCTGCTTCTGTTGGAGTATTGCTTCTTCTATAAGGGCTTGGGTTTGTGCAACTAGTTAAGCGCAATTAGGCAGTTTTCCTTCTCTTTGCAATCCTTCTTTATACATGTGGGTGTGTTTGTAGCCATTGCCTCCTTCTTGTTTCATAATCTGTATCATAACATCCTGGAGTGTCAAGAAGCTTCGAGCCAGCTTGTTGACATCGTGGTTCTCGTCCACAGCTACAATCAGCTCCTTGAGCCAGAACATATTTGGGCTATTCGGAGGTTGCTAGATCAGCTGAATGTCTAGGTCAGTCTGTTCTACGGCATGTCGAAAAGCCTCGTCATCAGCCAGCACATGGGGTTTAGTATTATCCTGTTGAATAAAAATGGTTCTTCCTTGATCTTCATCGGGCCACACTTCCTGAATAGCAGGAATCACTTTCTCGCACAAATACTCTCTCATGACATCTCGGGTAACTGTCATTGATTTCTGTTCGAGAGTTCCCCTTTCTTTGTATTTACTCTTTCTAACAGCTAGGATCTCTTTGAAAAAAGCCCACGTGCCAATCTTGCCATTGAATGTGACAACCCCATCTTCACCATACCTTGGTTTGGCCACAGTCATGAGAAATATCACCTTCCCAATGTTATCCTTATGTTGCACGGCGCACAAGGGTTCAACTTCTTATTTGTGTAGATAGTAGGTGTTTTTCTTGCATGTGATGTTGAACCATTTCTCGTCGATGTGGACCATGTTGTCCATTTCCTTGAAGATAGGCAAGGGAGATGTCAACCAGTTCTCATCGAGCATAGAGATGCAGAATTTCAATATCTCAAGCTTATTAGCTACTATTGTCATTTTCAGTGTCTGAGGAACAACAAGAATAACAACAATTTGTTCAAGTTTTTCCATAATTGTACCCGCATTTTGATCAACTTCGGGCTGAACCTGGGTAAACCCTTGTGTCTCCGCCCTCATATCGCACCGCAGATGGCTGGTCGCCCTTGCCCCATGTTCTACTACTCGCTGCCGATTGCAGCATCTGCCGTGACCATTCCCACGACAGTGACGCCCACCGTGGGACCTGGCTGGTCAGACCAGTGTACTGTGGCGAGAACCAATCTACCCATTAACGAGACGATCGCCACCGGCCGCATGATCGCGATCGGCGAGATCCTCCAGATCTTGCCGAGCAGCTACGTCCTGGGGGCACGCCCCGTCACGCACAGCGTGATCATGCCGGTCGGCACGATCAGCCTCTTCGTCGGCTTCACCGACGTCATCATCTCGGAGGACTCGACTCGCATCCGCGAGTCGCTGCCACGCGAACAGCTCTCTGAGAGCCAGGTCCGCACGATCCACCGCCTCGCCTCCGAGTACGACTCGACCCACAGCAACGTGGCCGAAACCTCCATGGTCCCGGACGACGCGGCCCTCAACAACGACGCCGACTCGGCGACCCCGACGTCGGCTGCCGGATCCATCGTCGCCGCATCGCTCGTGGGCTCCATCACCTAGGTCTCCAACGTGGGAGACTTCAAGGACCCCTCCATCCTTAGGATCTTCGACTTCGACTCCAGGTCGGAGAACTCCACCGACCTCCACGACGGGTCTGGTCGCCACGTCACGACCTACATGGCGAATGGCACCGACCCCCCGCCAGACCCCTTCTCCAAGATGATCCCACCAAACACAACAGCAACGGAGGTCGAGGAACTCCGCCTGCGGCTGGAGGAGGCGGTCCGCAAAGAACAAGCCGAGCGCGAAAAATTTCGCCTCGAGCAGGTAACAGCGCAGGAACTCTCGCGTTACCACCAACTCCGAATCAGGTCGCGCCTGAACCCCACCATTCAGGGACGCGCCCTGAACTTCAACGATGAGAACGACCCGGCTCATGCAGCCGAGCGCGCGATCTGCGAGAACGAGCCGCCAGGAGGGAGCTCCCGGCCCCACCAGACGCGATGGCCAATGGCGCCCCACCACCACCCAACCGCGCGCCCCCCAGGGACCAACCAAAAATCATGGTCTCCTCGCGGGAGCGAGACGCAAATGGCCTCCCGCTGTTCTCCACTCCGATGGACAATGTCGTCGCGAGCCGAGCAGCGGTCGACAACATAAACATAACTGGGGAAGGCGCCCTGCAGATCCAGTACGCCAAGGCTCTGCTTGCCAAGGCATTCGAGCAACAAAACGCGGGTGTCGACTCACAGGGTCGCATGTACTCGCATTCGTCAGGCAGTAGGGCGGCCTCGAGTGCCCGCCTAATGGTGGTGAACACCCTCAACTGCCCACCACCCGAGCCCCTGCAACTCCAACATTGACGCGCGCACGCGTCACTCTCCACCAACGCCCCGCGGCCGGCGAACAACTTCGTCGCCGCAAACGGGCAGCCAGTTAACTCGTGCACCCACATCATCAACAACCAGAGCTGGCGCGCACGCCAGCCCGACGACCTGCGGCATACCCTCACCAACCGCCGCGACAACGAACCAAGGGGATCGCTGAGTCGAGTTGGACCCCAGTGCTTCGGACCAATGATCCGAGGCGAAAATACCCGGTGAACTTCAAGGCGCCGAAGGAGATCGAGAAGTACGATCCCTCGTACGACCCGTCCATGTAGCTGGATACCTACCTGATGGCAATGGGAATCGCTGGCCCGACCTGCTTGCCGCCCGCTACCTCCCCCTGATGATGGATCAAAACCCTCCCTGCGGACAACATTGACTCCTGGGAGGAAATGCGCGACGCCTTCATCAGGCACTTCGAGGGTTCCTACAACCGCGCCACCACCATCGAGGACCTGGAGCGATGCGTCCAGGGACCCCGCGAGTCGACCCGCAGTTGGGTCCAACGGTTGCAAGACCTGTGGTATAACGCGGCCGGAATCCACCCGGACACCGCGATCCACTATTTCAAGACCTCGTGCCGCTATGAGCCCCTGGTCGCCAAGCTCAAGCGAGTGTACAGAACACTCGACATCATACCGGACCTCCTGGAGATCGCCAAGCGGTACGCGGAAGAGGACCCAAACCAAGAAACCGACAATGAGTCGGGAGGGAATCACCGCACGAGCGGCCACGACAATGGGAGGCGACCCGAGATACGCTACAACAACACTCGCCTCACTGGCAAGCGCCGCGGTGATGGGCGACTTCGTCGCCAACGCCAGATACGCGCCGCGCGAACCCAAGAGCTTCCGCCGCAACGGAGGCCAGCGCCGCGATGGCGGCAACTACAAAGCGAAGCCGAGGTTCGACCCCACGGCTCTCCTCAATCAACCCTGTGTGTTTCACAGCAGGTAAGGGAAGCCCTCCACGCACACGACCGCCGACTGCCACTCCCTCAAGGAGATTGAGAAGGCACGACGCGCACGGGAAGACCCCGACAACAACCTGCCAAACGGCGGAAAATTCGGCAGCGTCGCCGACTCGCTCCACACCTTCATAGGCTTCAACACGAAGCACGAGAAGAAGGTCATTGCCCGCACCATCGCCGTCAATGCGGTGTCCCAGATAGACATCCCCCAGTTCCTTAACTGGTCCGAGCAACCAATCACCTGGAGCCATGAGGACCACTCGCCACGCATCGAATATCCGGGCCGCGTCGCCTTGGTGGTCAATCCCAAGGTGGGGGACTATTGGCTCCCCAAGACGCTGATGGATGGCGGCAGCTCCATCAACATCCTATACCTGGACACATTCAGGCGACTGCGGCTCCCGCAGTCGATGATCGAGACGACCTACACCAACTTCCACGACATCGTCCCCGGTCGGAAGGCGTACCCAATAGGTAAGGTGACGCTGCCAGTCACCTTCGGCACACCAGCAAACTTCAGCACCGAGCGGATCGTCTTCGAGCTGGTGCTGTTCAACAACCCCTACCACTGTGTCCTGGGGTGCCAGGCGTTCGCCAAATTCATGGCAGCGCCCCACTACGCATACAACGCGATGAAGCTCGGCCGTGTGGCACCATCACTGTCCATGGCGATCCCGACATGGCCACAGAATGCGAGGCCAAAGGCGATGAACTCGCTGACGCCGTCATCGTGGCAGAGGCCAACCACGCTGAGGAGCTCGCCAAGTACGCGAGCGGGGTCAACAACAACGACCCCACCATTCTCAAGAAGCCCAACTCGGAGGGTGCAGCCCCACCGCCTTCGAGGCAACTACGCACACTCGCACCGTCGAGCTGGTCCCAGGCGACTCCAGCCAGACGGTGACGATCGGGACGGGCATGAGCCCAACATAGGAAGGCGCGCTCATCGAGTTCCTACGTGAGAATCGCGAAATCTTCGCATGGAAGCCATCCGACATGCCTGGTATCCCGAGGGAACTCGCTGAGCAAAAACTCAACGCCGACCCCAAAGTGCGACCTGTCAAGCAGTCGCTGCGGCCCTTCAATGAAGAGCGCCGCCGAGCAATCGCCGAGGAGGTGCAGCGTCTACTCGATGCAGTCCGGCCAATCAAATATTCCAAATGGCTGGCAAACCCAGTCCTGGCCGAGAAGAAAAACGGGACTTGGAGAATGTGTATTGACTACACAAACCTCAACAGCGCCTGCCCGAAGGAGCAGTTCGTCCTCCCGCGGATCGACCAAATCATCGAATCAACCGCGGGTTCGGAGTCGCTATGCTTCCTCGATGCCTACTCTGGGTACAACCAGATCAAAATGGCAGTTGAGGACGAAGAGAAGACGGCGTTCATCACGCCATTCGGCGCCTTCTGCTATACCGCCATGACCTTTGGCCTCAAGAACGCCGGGGCGACCTACCAGAGGTGCATGCAGGAGTGCCTTGTAAGCCAAATTGGCCGCAAAATCCACGTCTACATCGACGACGTGGTGATAAAATCCACTCGCCAGGACGATCTACTCGCCGACCTGGCGGAAACCTTCGCCAACCTGCGGAGGTACAAGATAAAGCTAAACCAGGAAAGTGCACCTTCGGTGTACCCACTGGACAGCTGATGGGATACGTCGTCTCCAAGCGCAGGATCGAGGCGAACCCCGCTGAGATCAACACGATCTCCCGGTTCGGCAGACTCGAGTGCCTGCACGACGTCCATAAGTTGGCCGGACGAGTCGCGGCTCTCAGTCACTTCATCCCCCGGCTAGGCGAGAAGGCGATGCCCTTCTACCGCCTAATGCGCAAGAACCCCAAATTCCAGTGGGACAAGGAGGCAGACGACGCGCTCCACGCGCTCAAGGAGGTGCTACTCGCTGCACCGCTACTCGCCGCCCCCGTCGACAAGGAGCCCATGCTCGTCTATGTCGTGGCTTTCGAGCGCGTTGTCAACGCCATCATGGTCGTCGAACGACCAGAGGAAGGCAAGGAGCGCCCGTTGCAGCGACCCGTATACTACATCAGCGAAGTCCTCACCGAGTCGCGCCAGCGCTACCCGCAGTACCAAAAATTGGTATACGCGGTCTTCAGAGCACAGCGGTGACTGCCGCACTATTTCCAGGAGCACCCAATATCGGTCGTCTCCTCAACACCGTTGCAGGACATCATCCGCAATCGTGAGGCGACCGGGCGAGTCGCCAAGTGGGCCGTCGAGATCGGCGTCCACAACATAAGGTACGAGCCGCTCAAAGCGATCAAATCGCAGGCTCTCACAGACTTCCTCGCCGACTGGGAAGAGGCCCAGCATCCAGAGAAGCTGCCATACCTCTATTACTGGAGCCTACACTTCAACGGCTCTAAGAACGCAGATGGCGCAGGGGCGGGGATCGTACTAACATCTCCAAAGGGCGACAAGCTACACTACGTCCTCTACCTCAACTTCACCCCCTGCACCAACAACATGGCCGAGTACGAGGCGCTACTCCACGACATGCAGGCAGCAAGGGAGATGAACATCAATCGCCCGCGCTGCTACGGAGACTCCGACCTCGTCGCTGGGCAAGTCGCCGGCACCTGCGATGCCGTCTCCCCCACCATGGCGGCATACCGCCAAGCAGTGGACCAGCTGGGAGGCCACTTCGCAGGCTACTCCGTCGAGTGGATCCACATGCGGAAGAACGAGGAGGCCGACGCACTCTCCCGCATCGGCTCGGCTCGACTCGCACCACCCGCAAGCGTCTTCCTCGACACCATCACCAAGCCCTCCGTCTCTCCCCCAAGGGAGATCGACATTGGAATTCTGCTGGAACCAGACGCAGCCCTGGTCGCACTAATCGCCGAGCCAAGCGAATGGACCACGCCATACATCGCTTACTTGGAGGAAGGCACCCTACCCGCAGATGAGACGGAGGCCCGAATGATAGCACGCCGCTGTAAATCCTTCGTCATCATCAACGGCGAGCTCCACAAGCGTAACGTGACCGGCGTGTTCCAACGCTGCGTCCAACCCACCGAAGGACGCAAGATCCTCCAGGACATCCACTCCGGCGACTGCGGCCACCACGCAGGCGCCCGCTCCCTGGTCGCAAAGGCCATGCGACATGGCTTCTACTGGCTCACCACACACGCCGACGTGGTCGACATCGTCCAACGATGCATCGGGTGCCAGAAGTACGCCAACCAGACTCACGTACCGAGCTCGGCGCTCAAGACAATCCCCATCACCTGGCCGTTCTCCTTATGGGGCATGGATATGGTAGGCCCCTTCAAGAAGGCCCCCTCCGGCTTCACCCACCTCCTAGTCGCAGTCGATAAATTCACAAAATGGGTGGAGGCCAAGCAAGTGCGATGGGAAGACCGCTACAAAATTCCTACGCGAGCTCATCTATCGCTATGGGTTCCCAAACAGCATCATCACGGACAACGGCACCAACTTCGCCAAGGGATCCATGGCCGAGTTCTACGAGGAGCACAACATCCGACTCGACCTTGCCTCAGTCGCCCACCCAGAGTCCAATGGCCAGGAGGAACGCGCCAACCAGAGCATCCTCCACGGCCTGAAGCCACGACTACAAGTCCCACTCGAGCGCACCGCCGGGTGCTGGGTCGAAGAACTCCCCTCTGTCATCTGGGGCATCCGCACCTCCGTCAACATGTCGATGGGGTTCACCCCCTTCTTCATGGTTTATGGTGCCGAGGCAGTCATGCCAACCGACCTCGAGCACGATTCACCTCGGGTGGTCAACTACACGGAGGCTGACAACGAGCTCGCACGCCAAGACGGAGTCGACCAGCTCGATGAAGCACGCGACCTAGCTCGCTCCCGGACCACCATCTACCAGCAAGGGCTTCGCTGTTACCACATCCGGCGAGTACGGACTCGCACTTTCCAGGAAGGCGACTTGGTACTGCGTCTAATCCATGACAAGAAAGGCATGCACAAGCTCCCCCCCCCCTTGGGAGGGACCATTCTCCATCGGGCGAGTCCTGGGCAACGACGCCTACTACCTCACCGACGTCCGAGGCGACGGAAAACTCGACGTCAAGCGGCCATGGAATGTAAACCTCCTACGGAAGTTCTACTCTTAGAACTCCAGACATGTACCCCTACCCGCTATGAAATAAAGTAGATTGATTCGCGCAAATTGCGTTTACTCTCCATGCCATGTGCCACTCGCACTCGTAATAAAAACATTACACTATTTGCAGAAGTCAACCTTTGGTAACGCGACTGGTACGGCCAAGTAGTGCGGTACGAGGGCACTGGAAAAATTCAGGCCTCGTACCGTCCACAAAAAAAGCTAACCCGGAGCCCCATTGGAGTCGCCTAGCTCCCCGAGCCAAGACGACTGCATTCGCTTCCCACAGCGACCCAGTCCTCCACATCCTCGGTGCAGCGAATCGAACAACAAAGTTCCACGCTCAGGGACTGACACCAGCCCAAATAAGAGCGGCTAGGGAAAAACGCCAATTAAGAGAGCGCGCCCAAGACTCGCCATGCGACTGATCTTACGGATCAGGCGGAGTGACGCGCCTAGTCCTCACCTACCTTGGGCATGCGACTAGAACGGCCAAGTACCACGCTCGGGGACTCGACGACCCGACCCCGTTCGCGCTCGGGAAAACGGCCAAGTAAAGAGAACCCCTGGGAGTCACCATGCGACTGGCTCCCCCAGCCATGGAGAGTTGACCCTAACTCATGAATAGTTCACACAACATATAAAAACGAGGTTAACCCCACAAAAAGGACAAACACGCTCGGGGACTCGTACAACCAACACTCAAACCACAAAAGCAATGACAAAATAACCCACGCATTCCTTCATAGCAGCAAAATTTGTTCGCATACAAGGAGAATTACATGTTTATCTTGTGCTAACGCCGAATGGCAAAACACTCTATTCCGCACGCTTCGAGGAGGAGGCGCCACTGTCCTTGCGGTTACGGATAAAGGGAACCCAAGGATTCGACGGGTACGTCGTGAGTTCACCCGCCATCGCCACATGAAATGGTTGCTCCACCTTGAAGTCGCGGTGCGCCGGTTTGGGGTCATTGGGGGCGACGACCGTTTCCTGATAGGGAATAAGGTCGCCCATCGCCCAAACACGGTCGGAGTACACCGCGGCTCGCTCCGTCAGCATCAACACCTCGGCAATCTCGACCGATCCCGTCGACGAGGGGTACCCGCTCGTGACGTCGTCGAGGTCGAAATCTTCGGGAAAATGTGCGAGCCCAAGGCTCAGCGCATTCACCGCTCCACGACGGACGGCCGACCGTGTCATGAACTCCACGACCGACGGGGCCTTCTCTAGATAGCGCCATACCTCGACGAGGTCGCTGGGGATCACCTCCGTAGGCAAGATCTCCTGAAGATACGCCCGGAGACAAGTCGCTGACAGCGCGGCTGAATCGACCAGGGTGGTCACGCACTACCGCGCGTCGTACGACTGCGCCTCTTCGGCGTTATCAGTGATCAGGCCTGCAACACACAAGCAAACAATGAGCGAAGCACTAAAATCACAATGTGGTACGCGAGCTCGGAAAGTGGCTGAAGGAAATCTCACCAATCAATGGGCGCCAGAGGTCCGTGATGAAATTCTGAAGAGCCGAGAGGTTATTCTGCAACCCGGCGACGAGTGCGTCTGACACCTTCCGCTCCTCAGCAGCAGAAGTGACGGCCGCCTTGGCTCGTCCTTCCGCCGAGCTCGCTTCCGCTTTCGCCTCCTTGAGCTCACGCTCCAGTTCAGCGATTCGCTTCTCCGTGATGCTCCAGGAAGACTGAGTCGCCGTCAATTCACCCGCCGGAACAAGGCCCTGGCGAGCCTCCTTCACTGCGGCCGCACTTTTCTCTGCTTCCAAAACAAAACGATCAACACCGCAACAAGTTCGCGACAAGCGCCAAACAAGACAAACACTCACCCATAGTCGCTCGAAGCTCCTCGTTCGTATCCTGGACAGCGAGAAGCTCCTTCTCCACGCGAAACTTGGCAGCAAGCCGCTCGGTCGACTCGCGCTGCAAGCCCTGTGCAACAATCACAGCGTCATCAACCAAAAATTCCTAAGTGCTCAGCCGCTGAAATTCAGCGACTAGGCACTCGAGGACTGGATGACAAAATTCCTAAGTGCCCAGCCGCTGAAATTCAGCGACTAGGCACTCGGGGACTGGATGAAAAAATTCCTAAGTGCCCAGCCGCTGAAATTCAGCGACTAGGCACTCGGGGACTGGATGAAAAAATTCCTAAGTGCCCAGCCACTGAAATTCAGCGACTAGGCACTCGGGGACTAGATGGCGAAAAACAGTAAGAATCCGACCACTGAAATTCAGTGTCCAGATCCTCGGGGACTACACATACCTGGATGGTGACACCTAGAATGCCATGAAGCTCCATCGCGTCCACCGACGAAAGCACGAGCGGAGTGTGCCCGCGACGCTGTTCGACCTCCATACCGGTGGCCCCAGGGAATTGGCTTGATGGCACAGAGGCACTCGCCGTGGCGGCCCTCACTACAAAGCGAGGGAACGTCGCCACCGCAATCCCCGCGCCACCCGAAGGCGGCCCGGCCGCCTCAATCGAAACCATGGGGCCTGCCTGCTGCGACCCCGTGTCCTCCGACACCTTCAGAGCTACGTCCACCGCAATCGGGGCTCCGCTCGGGGCAGCCGCTGGCTCGTCCGAGATTGTAACGAATTCATCGCCTTTGGTTCTCTTGGTGCCATCGGCGCGAGCCTCAGTCTCGTCGCCCTTCCTCTTCTTCGAGGGATCAGCCGGCACCTCCACGGCGACCGATGGAACCTTGGCCAATGAAGGATGACCTATCTTCTTTACTCCAGTCCTGCGAGACGACTCTGTTAATAACACCCGCCAATCGTAACACGAATCAAACAGACAGATGAAAGGCTAAGGAATACTCACTTGGCGATTGGAATAAATCGTAGGCCAATGCAAATGCTGGCCTGCTTTTCCAGTTCTCGCCCCAGTTTCTGACTGAGGCCCGTCTCGAACGCGCTCTGTGCCCAAGACACAGATGGTTTCTTCGAGGATGAGGCTGCGACAGGAAGCTCCGTGGCAATTTCCGCAGGAGCTCCTCTTGGCGGCGAGGCCCCTGCGGCTGGAGCGGCCACCAACCCGGTGACTAGGGCGAACGACGGCGGCAGTGACGCCAGTGGCGCCTCGTCTTCCACGATGGTCGCACCAGTCGCTGTAGCCGCGTGCGTCGATGTTTCTTCGGCTGCGCTGGTATCATCGGAGCTACTCGCGGACTGAGGTGGAGACGCCGACTTGGCCGGCTTAGTCTTCTTCTTGGGTGGCGGCGGATTCTTCTTCTTTGACGGCGTGGCCTCGCGCCGTGAGGTATGCTCGGGGAGCTCGTCGTCGTCATCATGGGCCTCGAGGCTTTTGCTGGCCTCGAGTTCACGCCGGTGCTTCCCGCGAGTCTTGCGGACCGTGGGGGCAGTAACCTCCACGGCTTCGTCGCCATCGTCGTCGTCATCACCATCGCCACCCCCATCACTCCTGACATCGCCCTTGTCAGGCAGTGTCTCGCTCTCGTCCTCGGAGGACGAGTTCGAGTTCTCGTCATCTACGGGTGGAAGCCAACCTTCCACCACTTGGAATAACTGCAACAATCAAACAACATTAAGCATAACCATGAATGCACAAATTGCGACAGCGAGTGCAAGGGAAATAAAAACTCACCGTTGGAGCTGGGCGCTTTGCGGTATAAGGTGCTACCCCGGCCTTTGCGTCAAGATACACCGCCTGGGTGATCTTCTTCAGGGCCTGGGTGTAGTCGTTGAGTCTCCACTCGTCGTAACAGGACTTCGTCGGGTCGTCCTTGCCCGTGTACTCGTACATATAGTGGGCACGGCTGGCCAGCAGCACGAGCCGTCGCCCGAGCCAGCAATTGTAGAGGTTGATGGTTTGGAGGCCTTTCTTCTTTAAGTTGCGGATGGTCTGCAACATCTCGTCGATGACCATCCGCTGGTCTAGCGGAAGCTTGGTAACCTGGAGCCGACGCGGCTCAGGCCGGTCGGCGGAGTACCTTGGAAGCGCCACCTCGTTGCCCGGTGTCGACTCGGTCACGTAGAACCAGCTCTTCTTCCACTCGTTCGCTGCCTTGGCAGGCAGCATCAGATCGAAGAACGACGCCTTCGACTTCAGCTGGAAGGTCAGGCCACCCGCGGCTAACATTGGGCTGCCCGCCTCTTCGTGGATGATCCTCCCATGGAATAGATCTTGCCATAGGGGAAAGTATGGCCGGCAGCCCAGGTAGCACTTGCAGAACGCCACGAAGATGGCGAGCTGCTCGATGCTGTGCTGTCCCAGGTCCGATGGCTGGATGTCGTAGTAGGCGCATAAGCGCCGGAAGAAGAGCGAAGTGGGGAATCCGAGCCCTCGTTCCAGGTGGCTGGTGAAGCAAATGAATTCCCCTTCACGCGGATCTGGAATCACTTCTCCGGCCACGGGGATGCGCCATCTCCCGGCGCGGAGGATCCCTGCCTCCTCGAACGATTTCAGCAACGCCTTCGTGCACTTGGATCTGCCCCATGGTTCTGCAGGAGGGGCCATTGGCTGAGGGATCGGGGGTTGTGAATCGCTCTCGGTTGCTCTGGTCGCTCCGCGGAATGGAGGAAGGAGAATGCGCGAGTTCAGAGGAAGTGACGGAAGTGAGGGAAGCGTTTTCTAGAAAGGCAGAAAATCAATATTCTCGGAATTGGACGGGACAAAAGCCAAAGTCAATATTTTACCGTGGGCGTCAGGAAGTACAGAGGGGAGACGGAGAGGCGAGCAAGGGCCACCACACCCCCCTAGGCGCGGGTGGTCCCTACCCCGCGCCTGGGTAGGGTGTGGGCCCTCCGGCCGCCTCCCAGCCTCGCCTCCTGCGCCTATAAGAAGCTCCCGGGAGAAAACCCTAAATCATCCAGAAGAAATCCACGAAAACCTCCGTAGCGCCGCCACCACCGAAGGGGAGATTCGGGGGACATAAAGTCTCTGTTCCGGCACCCTACCGGGACGGGGAAGTGCCCCCGGAGCCATCTTCATCGATCTCCATCGCCATCTTCATCACCATTGCTGATTCCCATGATGAGGAGGGAGTAGTTCTTACTCAGGGCTAAGGGCTCTACCAGTAGCTATGTGTTCATCTCTCTCTATGCATGATCTTGTGGTCACGAGCTTTGTAATCAAGTAGATCTACCTTGCTACTCAAGTGCTTCATTAGATCTCTGCTCTCCCCATGTGTGTTAAAGTGACAACATGCACACCATGGTGGCACTTAGGCTTGAGTCTACATAAATACTCCTTGTGCTTTAATAGATCTATGCTTTTCCCCACGTGTGTGAAAGTGACAGCGGGCATACCGTGTGTGGCACTTTGGCTAGATTGAATATTTGTTATGAGTTATATTTGGAGTTGGATGTCTCTATGAAATTGTGGTGTTTGTTGGAACCATCTAGTGCTCAAGGTGACAGTGTGGGGTTATCTAGATTGGGAAAGGCGGCCTTTTAGGAGTGCTGTTATAGCCCTACCGATGATTAGGGTGTCCAACCGGAGAGTAGTTAAGAGAGGATATTCACTAGCCCTACTGACTAGTGAAAGTATGATCCCTAGGCCTTGTTTCTAAAAATGTTTGCATCTAGATTTGTTGCATGTTTGCTTGCTTCCTTCTTGTTGCCTTCAGTCTTTACCTCACCATCGAGCTCCATCAAAGCTATTTTCTGGCACCGTTACCACTTGTATTTCACTATCTCTTCGCCGAACTAGTGCACCTATACACCTGCCAAGTGTATTGAGTGTGTTGGGGACACAAGAGACTTCTTGTATCTTGATTGTAGGGTTGCTTGAGAGGGAATACCTTTGACCACTTCCTCCCTGAGTTCGATAAACCTTGGGTAATCCACTTAAGGGAAACTTGCTGCTGTTCTACAAACCTCTGCACTTGGAGGCCCAACAACTGTATACAAGAATAGAAGTGCATAGACATCAATAGAGTTCATCATATGTATCTTCAAGACATAATCCAAATGATTCTAGAAGTAATGTTGTGCAAGCTAAAGATGTGCCATTTCTAGAAGATATCATGCTTGAAGCTTGCCATCCTTGGTGATCATGGATCGATGAATACATGGTCAAAGTAAAGGTTCCCCATGTCGTATGGGGGAGCAACTTGCAAGTCTTCATCAAGCAAGTGTGTGCAAGAGCAATCAAGAAAGGTGTTCCATCTTGAGAAGGACAAGATCATCTACATCAAGATCAAGTGGAATATGCACAAGACAAAGGTATGATATTGATAGGGGTTCCTTCTTACCGGTCTCGTTGTGTTAGTTGGGGAGACCGGTTTATAGGATATATAGCCGTACTATCAAGAGGGGCTCTCAAGTGAGTAACTCGATCATATCTTTCAGAGAAAGCCCAAACCTTTGCATACTTAGCATCATGCTTTATTGGTTGTTATTTGGATCTTATCCAAGTAAGGTTCTAGAGCTTATGGTAATATTCATAACAAGCTCTAGTTCATCAAAAATGGATTTACCTTTTATATCATATTGCGTGTTTGGTCTTTGAGGTTTTCCGGTTTCTCACCAAGGGAGGTATCTCACATTATAATACATGAAATGTTCTCACTTGGTGGTATGCAATATTTTCACCTTTTTTTGTGTAGCTCTTGTTGTCCTCTTTCCAACAAAATTGGTTTCGGGTCAGCTGGAGTTTTCAAACTCTAGATATCGTCGTTTGAAGTTTGCCTCTTATTTGGTCCAGACCGGAGTCTCCGGTCTGAGTGGACCGGAGTCTCCGGTGTGGTCCGGAGTTACACCAAAAGTCCCTGGAGGGACCTCCAGAAATTATCCCAGGACCTTCTGCATAGGGGTCCGAAGATCGACCGGAGTCTCCGGACCAGAATCTTCGGCGTACAGCAGACCGGAGTCTTTGAAGAGTTTCCGGAGGAGTTTTTCTAGGGCAGCTGGGACAGTCTGTATGGTTGTCCGGAGCTCGTTCTGGATATTGGCCAGAGTCTCCGGTGTAGACCATAGTCTCCGGTCTGCGGTCCGGAGTCTCTGGTTTGACAAGTCCCCAACGGGCAGAAAACGGTCAGAAATCTGTTGGCCTATAAATAGGGGCCCTTCTTCCCCAATGACCCTGCTCGAGTTTTACAAGATTTATCCTCCATTCTTGACCCTCTTGATCTTGCTCCCCTTCAATCCCTCCCTTGATTCTTGCATATACTTTAGGGATTTGAAAGAGGAGATCTAGATCTACAATCCCACTAATCAATCTCTCCTCTAAGTGAGGGGAACATCTTGGGATCTAGATCTTGGAGTATTTTGTGGATTCCCTCCATTGTTCTTCCTCTCTTATTCCCCCACAAGCTTTTGTAGCTTTGGTGGAATTTGGGAGAGAAGGATTTTAGCACTTATTGTGTTCTTGCCATTGCGTTTGGTGCATCAGTTTGAGTTCTTGGTGAGGATTCGATTGAGTGAAAGGTGAGAAGCTTTTTACTCTTGGGTTCTTGGAACCCTAGACGGTTTGGTGCTTTTGCAGGTTCGTGGATTACTTGGAGCCTCCAACTAAGTTGTGGAGCTTTCCCCAAGCTTGTTTGTTGGGAGCCTCCAATTGAGTTGTGGAGAAGTGCCCCAATCTTGTGAGAGGTTTCGGATTGCCACCGACAAGTGCACCGATAGTGGAAGCGTGGATTGATCCCGTTGGGGTGAGGTTCACAGGAGAACAAGGGAGGCCTTTTGTGGCATTGGTGGTTTGATAACACCCCCTCTCCAAACGAGACGTACTCCATGTTGGGAGGAACTCGGTAAAATATCGTCGTCTCCGTGTGCCTCGGTTATCTCTATATCCAAGCTCTTACTTATGCACCTTACTTTGTGATAGCCTTCGTTCTTGAAGTATATATCTTGCTATCACATAGTTGCTTGTCTTGATTAGTATAAGTTGTTGGTGCACATAGGTGAACCCTAGTTGTTCTAGGTTTTGTGCTTAACAAAGTAAACACTAGTTTAATTCCTCCTTCGTTGAGCCACTCTCGAAAAAGTTTTAAACCGCCTATTCACCCCCCTCTAGGCGGCATTTGTATCATTTCACGTGGGGAGCTTCCCAAAAACCTTATTCGCCCTCTCTCGTATAGGATCACGAAGGCGAGTGGTTTCGTAGACCTACTCTCCTGTCGGCCGGTGCACGCCGGCAAGCGGGATGGAGTAGACTACGGTGGCGGCGCAAGCAGAGAGGAGGAAACACCCTAGATTGGTTTTCGGTGTGTTGTGGCGGTAGCCGTGCAGGACTTTATATAGAGCGGCTAAGGAAACCCTAATGGAGACGAACTTGGGCAGAGTCCACGTTGCGCATGTTCGGGTCGGTTACAGTAGCCCACGATCCAGGAGCGACCCAAATAAGCTAAATGTTTGACACGTCTGTCAAAACCTCACAATTTTCCTGAGCAACAAAATAAAGCTCGACTCGGCGAGATTCCCGCAACCCGCAGCGCACGCGCGTCATGTGGCTTCGCGTCGCGTCGTGACGAGACGAGCGGGCGTGCAAGCGGCAGTGTCGTAGGAGGAGGAGGGCGCATGTATCTCTCTTATTTCCACTCACTTACAAAGTAGTGCAACACTCCACCTTATATGGTGGTGCAACTCTCCTTCAACTTCCCATGTGGGACTAAACTTACCTCCCACTCCACTCCCATGTGAGCTGCCACCAACATGGGCCCAAACACATGTGGGCTTCCACAAACCTGGGCTTTGAGATTTAGGGAAAATCTGAAATATACATGGGCCTTTTTGGATTAGCCCATTATTTCTAACAATCCCCCCACCTGATCTCAAATGCCCATTTGATGATTTGCCAATCCTCGCTACTTGTTTATATACCAGTGTTTCAGCAGAGAATGTTAAGTTGAACTTCTGCCTAGAATATTGAACTACGTCTATCAACAACCTGAACATTGGACGGACCTTGAATTGCAAGTTTGGTGTCAATAGATTTCACTCAAAATCATAACTAGTACCTGGATGCCAGTAGCCTACCCCGTGGGTTGGAGAATATTCGTCATACTCCTTGGTCTCTTCACGAGTTTACTAGAGATCATTCAAATCTCATAGACCGGGACGTTTACAGTCGAGCTCATATATGTGTGTTCTTTCAAGAATGCCCTGTAGGACGGCATCTTTGCTAGTTAAAGACAACAGAAACACATTAAGGCATGTTGCCAACCTGCCTTACAGATTGTGAGAGTTATGCATCTTCACATAGAGAGGGTTACAAAATACTCTCCCCAGTCAAACCACTAGCTTGTTCTTCCTAGGTCCTAATTCACGGGATCTCCGATCACATAGGTTGGGTTACCACTAAGGTGTGACATCCATGGGTCTCAAACCCATATCCCTCGATGCACTATCTATCACATTTCATGATAGTACCTTTGTAAAGGGATGTGCCGAGTTTTTGTCTATTTGAATATACATAACAGTTATTACTCTAGAGTTTCTCAATTTCCTGACAGATTTCAAACGTCTCTTCACGTGTCTTGATGACTTCGCTTTATCCTTAGAATTTTTCACTTTGACAATAATAGTTTGGTTGTCACAATTCAAAAGGATTGCCGGTATAGGTTTCTCAACGACATGCAAGTCCATTAAGAGCTCAAGCAGCCATTCTAACTCAACAGTGGTTGTGTCTAAAGCAGTAAGCTCTGTTTCCATAGTTGACCTCGTCAATATGGTCTGTCTACGGGATCTCCATGACACTGCGCCACCTCGAAGGGTAAACACATACCCGCTCGTGGCGTAGAGTTCATCAACATCAGAGATCCAGTTCGAATCACTATATCCTTCAAGCACAGGAGGGTTCCCTGAATAGTGAATCCCATAGCTCATTGTACCACATAGATAGCGCATGACCCTTTCAAGTCCATGCCAATGATCAATACCCGGGTTATACATGAACCTACTCAACTTGGTCACAACAAAAGAGATATCAGGTCTTGTAGCACTTGCTAAGTACATGAGAGAACCAACAACTTGTGAATATTTCAGCTGATCTGTTGGTTCCTTCTTATTCTTTCGTAACGTCAAACTAGGATCATAAGGTGTTGGAGAAGTCTTGCCATCAATAAAGCCAAATCGGCTCAATACCTTCTCAACATAATGAGATTGCATTAAAGTAATCCCATTCTCGTTCTTAATAAGCTTGATGTTCAAAATCACATCAGCCTCTCCCAGATCTTTCATATCAAAACTCTTTGATAGGAAATACTTGACTTCATTTATCACATTCATGTTTGTACCAAATATCAGAATGTTATCCACGTACAAACATAATATAACACTATCGCCACCACCATGGCAATAGTAAACACACCTATCAGCCTCATTAATGACAAAGCCAACAGAATGTAGAGTTTTGTCAAACTTCTCATGTCATTGCTTAGGTGCTTGTTTCAGGACATATAAATATTTTAATAACTTGCACACCTTTGTCTCTTCAACTTTTACCACAAACCCATCCGGCTTATCCATATAGATCTCCTCTTAAGAGGAAGCTAGGGACAGTAGTACTTGAATGGTGGTTAGTCTAGCAACAGTTGAATAGGTGTCAAAGTAATCTTTGCCTTCTTTTTGTGTGCAGCCCTTAGCTACAAGACGCGCCTTGTACTTCTCAATAGTACCATCAGGACTTAGCTTCTTATTGAACACCCACTTACATCCCACAGGTTTACAACTATAGGATCCCACAGGTTTACAACTATAGGGTCGTTGTGATAATTACCAAGTTCCATTTGAAAGAATCGAGTCCATCTCATTTTGGACAGCTTCTTTCCAATCATCTGCATCAGGGGATGCATATGCCTCAATAATGGATATGGGAGTATCATCCACAAGGTACACGATGAATTCATTACCAAAGGATTTTGAAACCCTCTGTCTGTTACTCCTCATGAGAGGTTCATCGTCATCCTTCTCAAGGACTTAATCATGTGGTTGTTCAGAATTCTCAATAGATGCACTAGATTCAGGAAGTATTTCAGAATAAATTCTACCAATGCTATGCATATCTTTCATAGGAAACATATTATCAAAGAATGTTGCATCAAGAGATTCCATTATAGTATCAACATGCATATCAGGTACCTCAGATTTAACCACTAGATATCTATAGCCTACACTCAGTGGAGCATATCCTAGAAAGATACAATCCACTTTCTTAGGTCCGAGCTTGCGTTTCTTGGGAATCGGTATGTTGACCTTTGCCAAACAGCCCCAAGTGCGTAGATACGAAAGTGATGGTTTTCTCCTAGCCCACTCCTCATAAGGGATCTTTTCTTTATTCTTGTTAGGAACTCTATTCAGGACATGACATGAAGTTAACAAAGCCTCCCCCCACCATGTCTTTGATAAACTAGAAGTGGCTAACATGGAATTCACCAAGTCAGTCAGCGTGCGGTTTTTCCTCTTGGCAATCCCGTTTGATTGGGGCGAGTAGGGAGGCGTCCTCTCATGAATAATTTCGTGTTCCTCACAAAATTTGTCAAATATTTTGTGAAAATACTCACCACCACGATCCGACCTAAGACGCTTGATCTTTCTCTCTAGTTAATTTTCAACTTCGTCCTTATAAATTTTAAAGTAGTCTAAAGTCTCATCTTTAGTGTGCAACAAGTAAACATAACAGAATTTAGTATCATCATCTATCAACGTCATGAAATATCTCTTTCCACCTTTTGTCAACACACCATTCATATCACATAGATTAGAATATATGAGTTCTAGAGGTGCCAAGTTTCTCTCCTCGGCAGCCTTGTGAGGCTTTCGAGGTTGCTTTGATTGCACATAACTATGACACATAGAACCTTTGGCAATAGTGAAATTCAGAATTAAACTCATACTGGACATCCGAGACATCAAACCAAAATTAATGTGATATAAACGAGAATGCCAAACACTGGTATCATCATTAACACCACCACAAATATGATTCATAGATTTATTACAAAAATCTTAAAGTGAAAACCGGAACAAGCCTCCAAACTCATAACCTTTACCAATAAATTTTCCATGTTTTGAAACAATGACTTTATTAGACTCTAAAACAACCTTAAACCCATCTCTGCATAGAAGGGAGCCACTAACGAGATTCTTGTTCATAGTAGGGAAATGTTGCACGTTCCTCAACTGCACGATCTTTCCGGAAGTAAACTTCAGGTGCACCGTGCCAACACCAAAAACAGAAGCATGTGATCCATTCCCCATTAGGACGGATGAATCCCGAGCGACCTGATAAGAAGTGAACATAGAGATGTCAGCACATACATGAACATTAGCACTCGTATCAAGCCACCAACATGGTGATTGAAATACTGAAAGAACAGTAAATAAATTACCATACCCATCAGTATTGCTAGCGGTCACGACGTTGACAGTCTTGGCCTTTTTCCCTCTGCGGTCTACGCGATCTGGATAGTCCTTGGAAAAGTGGTCGGGATCTCCACAATTGAAACAAGTCAAATCACTCTTGTCCTTGTTCGGCTTCTCCTTATTGAAGATTGTAGTATTTACAGGCTTGTTAAAGGAGGACTGGAAGTTCCCTTTGTTCTTGCCTACAGATTTGCCTTTCTACACATAGTTAGCAGTAGCATGACCCTCTCCTTTCTCAGTAGTGTCCTTAGCCTGAGCCTTCTCCTCAACATCAAGGGACTCTATCAGATTTTCAACTGATATCTCCTATCTCTTGTGTTTGAGAGCTGTGGCAAAGTTCTTCCATGAAGGGGGCAACTTAGCAATAATGCAAACCGCCACAAACTTGTCGGGTAAGGTACACTTAAGAAGTTCGGTCTCTTTTGCAATGTACTATATCTCATGAGCTTGTTGAACCACAGGAAGGTCCTTTGTCATCTTAAAATCATGGAAGCTCTCCATGATGTACGTTCGCTGTCAGCATCTGCAGCACCAAATTTTGCGTCCAGTGCATCCCAGATCTCCTTCCCATCTTTTATGTGCATAAACACATCACACAGACGGTCAGCAAGAATGCTCAGAATACATCCCACAATGACAGTAACCTCTTCTGATCCTCATCAGATATAGTTCCTTCAGGTTTGCCTTTACTAATCTAGAACACTTTCATCGTGGTCAGCCAAAGCTCAGCCTTGTACTGCCACCTCTTAAAGTGCATACCGATAAACTTATTCGGCCTTAGTGCATCGGTAAAACTAGCCATTGTTAATTCAAGGAATTGCCTACAATAAGGTTTTTGGATTGTTTGAATATTAGGCACAATTTCCATGATTAATTCCAGAATATTAAACATGAAAAAACCAGCTACTAGCTCATGTAACTCAAACATACTAGATGTACTAAACAACAGGATGAACGGAAACAAGTAGCAGCTAAACATGTACTTGCAGAACATGACGAATAACCAAACAGGAGCATGTAGCATGTATCGTTCGCTTGTCGCAGCAGTAACTTTGGGGAAGACTGATCAAAGCAGACGACGACGAAGACGGCGATTGGCAGCACTGCCCGAATTGGATGGAAGACGGCCCATGATGGAGAACTCGAGCAGTTGCGTAGAGCGCTTCCCAAAAACCTTATTTGCCCTCTCTTGTACAGGATCACGAAGGTGAGTGGTTCCGTAGACCTGCTCTCCTATCGGCCGGTGCATGCCGACAAGCGAGATGGAGTACACTACGGTGGCAGCGCAAGTAGAGAGGAGGCAAAACTCTAGATTGGTTTTCAGTGTGTTGTGGTGGTAGCCGCGCAGGACTTTATATAGAGCAGCTCAGGAAATCCTAATGGAGGCGAACATGGGCAGAATCCATGTTGCGCATGTTTCGGTCGGTTACAGTAGCCCACGATCCGGGAGCGACACAAATAAGCTAACTGTTTGACACGTCTGTCAAAACCTCACAATTTTCCTGAGAAGCAAAATAAAACTCGTCTCAGCGAGATTCCTGCAACACGCGGCACGCGCGTTGTGTCGTGATGAGACAGGCGGGCATGTGTGCGAGCGGCGGTGTTGTCGGAGGAGGAACGCGCATGTATTCTCTTATTTCCACTAACTTACAAAGTGGTGCAACACTCCACCTTATAAGGTAGTACAACTTTCCTTTAACTTCCCATGTGAGACTAAACTTAGCTCCCACTCCACTCCCATGTGAGCTGCCACCAACATGGGCCCAAACAGATGTGGGCTTCCACAAACCTGGGCTTTGAGATTTAGGGAAAATCTAAAATATTCACGAGCCTATTTGGATTATCCCATTATTTCTAACAAGAATTGCGCCCAAGTGGAGTGACAAGTTGTCGTAGTTTAAAGGAGCTTTTGCAAGAACTAAGATGTCCTTCTCATTAAGTCTTGTAAACTCATTACGCGCCTACAAGGTGTTAGCAATAACATAGAACAAATAGCGAATAGCAGGGTGTTGAATATTTTTCCCTTTGCTGACTCTAGAAGTAAAGCTCATTCTATTATAGCAGAGTTCAGGGGAAGGTTCTATGCTAGTAAAAGATGTGCGCAGAGCATTAGGATCATTGTTGGTTAAACCAAAACAATTGCTCCATTCATCAAGTGATAATGAATAATTTTTATGCATGAGTCAAAAAGAAATTCTATCCTTCCCATGCCATGTTTCAACGGTTATTTTTAAAGAACTTAAAAATTCAATGGTTAACCGGTGATAGGTAGGTGTGTCATGAAATACAAATTTTTCCAGGTCAACCCTATTGCAAAGTAAATTAAAGTCATGAAAAATAACGAGTTGGTTCAATATGACGGGGAAAGCCCACTTGGTTGCCTTGACTTCTCGGTTTTGGATCTTATTGAAACGATCATGGTGGGGCTCGTTCTTGAATTTAATCCCCATGTGTTCATGAGCCGCAGCCCGAGAAGAAATAGCAGCAGCAAGAGCACATGTTTGGCTCCTCGTGTTCATCTTCTAATAAGTAAGAAAGACAAAAATAAAACTTTTTGATCCAACAATAATAGGCATAGCATATTCCTCATCATAGCACACTAAAGAATATCCTCAACATAATAATCTAAGCAAGAGAATCATGGCAAATAGTTCAAAATAAGTCTCACCCTAGATTGATAATAACAATAGATCAGAGATGAATTCGAGAAAAGTAATTGGAGGATCGGAGGAGAAACTTACCGTAGATCACTTGTGTGCGAGGAAATCGAACGAAATTGAGTAGAGGTGAAGATCCTTGAGGTTTTGAGAGAGTTTGTAGGTAGAAAAGAGAAAAATGATTGATGTTTTGATGTTTTGGGTACCTCCTCATGCGTTTAAGTGGTCGGACGCAACTATACGGCCACAACACTTGTTGCTGCCATATAGTTGGTCTGACGGCAAAAAAATAGGGTTCTTAGGGTTTCTTTCCTGGCGGCTGTAACTATACAGCCAAAATTTTTGTTCTCGTCATATATTTGGTCTCCAAACCTTCTGTATCCCGAGAAGAAAAATTATCGATGGATCAAATAACTATACGGCCGGAGCTATACGGTGGGAATTTTTATTCCTGCCGTATAGTTGGTCGTTAAAGCTTCTGTATACATCAAAAAATTTCTATTTCTTCAAGAATTACTTTTTAGACTGAAACTTAGCGAAACACCTTTTTTGACAAAAAAACAGACAAAATTGTCGACCAACTTTGGCATTTATAAAATAGGAATTTTTAGTACCGCAAAATCTCTCATTCTTACTGGAGTTTTTTAGCACTCTTTATTTGTAGGGTTCGCTGCATAGAATTCAAAAAAAATTCTACAATGGGAACAACTAAGTACCAAGATCTATCTACTAGATACAAGCACCAAATGGATATACATCCATAGAATACATACCCTCGAAGACCGAAAAGCGTTAATGAGGTTGTACTCGTGGATGATGTAGTCGAACACTTGCCGATCTAAATATCAAGAAGAAGTCCATCCAGTCCAGCACCATCAAGTCCGGCACCGCAAAGCAGTGGTGCATCCGTAATCGCACACACATTCGAGTATCCCAACAACCTCCATGCCCTTACTCCAGCGAAGCAGTGGAAGCAACAAATCCTTCCAAAAAAGGCACCAGGAACATGTATCTCGCTGATACGAGACCATGGAGAAATTCTAAAGGGGGGAGAGAGATCCTTCACGAGGAGATGTGATATGAGAGGATGAGAGGGGGGCCTTTTATAGGGAGAGGGGAGGAAATCGAAGGGGCATGGCACCCAGACATGGTGGATGCCCCCACCTCTTCCACACTCATGTGGGTGGAGCTCCCACTCAAAATGAAAAGCCTCCACTCACATAAACATGCCTCCACTAAAAAATCCACTCACATGCATTAAATTTTCACCAAATTTAATGGAAGCTCTCATTTAAATAAAACTATTTATTTATTTATTCAGAATTTTGTTAATTACTTTAATTAGCAAACATTCACATAAAACCCTTACAACATTTCAATTTCGCATGCAGAACCAGTTTCAACAATTTCATCCGAAACAATTCTGGTGTCTGGTGAAATAAATTACTGCGCTTTCCTTTTCTTTCTCTGGCATATTATTTGCTCTGAATGGTGTCGATATCCCTTAAGTGTGTCACCCTACGGTTCGCGAATAATGCAGACATGATCGAGACCCCTCTCCTATCAATAATCAGCAGCGGGACCTAGAGATCCGTACTGATTCCACACATTCAACGATGACTTCTGTGATCGTGTGAACCTTATACGCATGTAACTCAATCCCTTTGTCTCGCAATGTCCGAGATTCGATCATTGGTATCTTCATACCTAGTTTGATCTCGCTATCGACATGTACTCTTTTCTCGTTCCCGTGATATAACATTCTAGTGATCAAATCTCTTGCTTGCAAGATAACTAATGTGATATCACTGAGAGGGCCCAGAGTATATCTATCCGTCATCGGGATGGACAAATTCCACTCTTGATCCATGAGCCTCAACATAACACCTTCGTAGCACCGACCCCATCTTTATAGTCACCCTGTTACAGTGTGATGTTTGATGTTATCAAGATACTCTTCCGGTGTTAGTGATTGACATTGATATCATGGTCTAAGGTCTAAGATTACTTCGTATGATGTTAGAAATATAAAAACAATGAACTTGATCGTAATGTTATACTTCGAATGAATGTTCATCACACCATTCCAATAATTTTGTGACCTCGTTATTAACAACATCGAATGTCCATGATCAGGAAACCTTTGATCATCTTGTTAATCAACGAGCTAGTTTATAAGAGAGACATAACTGAGAACTTTCTATTTGTTTATTAAACACACATGTATTAACGTTTCCGTATTAATACAATTATAGCATACAAAATAAACATTTATCATAAACTTGGAATATACATAATAACAAGTTTATTATTGCCTCTTAGGGCATATTCCCTCTCCCACTTGCACTAGAGACAATAATCTAGTCTGAGAACTTTGCGTATTTAACACCTATGGCTTTCTGGTGTTGCATATACACGATTGCTAGTGGTTAACATAATGTCCGGATCTGACGCTTTCAGGTCCGCGTGTATTTGCATGTCTTTGCGTCTTCACGCATCACTCATTCTCTAATGAGATGGCATTTTATAAATTTGGTATTTTGGTGAGACCTTTAGTTTCTTGGGGTTAAATCATGTCGATATTATTGTCGTACAATATATCTTTAGTGTTATCCCATTGTGAACCACACATTAGTTTGGTAACAAACTACTTGAGACAAATGCCCTCCTTTGCTGCTACTATAGCAGTCATATACTTAGACTTTTGTTGTAGTATCCGTCACAATGTCTTAACTTTGGAATTCATCCAAATCCATCATGGAATCTCCTTTCCATTACATTGTGTCACTCATAGTTTAAATTGAGATAAACTTAATTTATATCTTGTGACAGAACTAGTGTCATTTTACAGTGAACTATTTGTCTCTTATACAAATAGAATATATTCTTAATTCTTCCAAAAGATTATAAGAATATCCTTACTATCGTCCAATGATCATCTTATGATTCATTCTGGTATATGCTCATAACACTTAGATCATAGGACATATCTGGATGTGTACATATCACGGTATGATTGATCAAAACATTCTTGTGATTTTAGTCATCAAGTGTCAAAGCACTTGAATCTTGTTTCACTTATCAAGTGTTAATGCACTTGAGTCTTGATTCAATTCTTTTCCATGCGATAAGAACTTTTTCTCGTCGTTTCCATATTGAACTCATTCAATATCTCATATATGTACATCTGGCATAACCATATTGGCGTCACAATCTATCCATATAGAAATTCATGCCTAATATTTCGATTTTTTGCCTAAGTCTTTCATCGAAATGAAATTCTTATCCTTTGTCAATAAAAGATACATCATTTCCAATCAACAATATGTCCTCCACATAATGTATTAAAAATGTGTCTCAGCGCTCCAACTTAATTTCTTGCAAATGCAAGCATCTTCATAGTCTCCTGATGAAAACTCCTTTAACAGCTTCATCACGGTGAAGATTCCAACTCTGCGATGCTTACTTCAACTATTGAAGTTTGCATGCCCTTTTTAGCATCCTTTGAATTAACAAAAACCTTTGGATCGTGTCATGCACACGTCCTAGGTAACCATTCTATTAGAAGAACTTTGTTTTGTTTGTTTAACTAGCATATACCAAAATTATATGTAGTGGTTGCTACATTAATTTGTCCAAACTAAATATCTCTATGAAAGATCAAATCTTGTCATAGTCAACTCCTTGAACATTGTCGTAAAATACTTTACAACACATCGACTATTTCATAGATGTGAAACATCCATGTCTGTTTCTTTATAGATCCAAATACGGCCAATAGGTTTTACACCTTTCTGGAGGGTCTTCCAAGTACAATAAACTTGATTTCTCGTTTACAGAACTATCACGAATTTTATGGCTTCTAGCCATTTGACGGAGTCAGGGCCCATCATCTCTTCTTTGCATATAGTCGATTCATCATTGTCAAACAATAATGATTTACTCTCAAATATTTATTATTTGATTGTTTACCCGACCTACTTAGTTCAATAGGAACTTAGATCTCCATGACCACAAGCTTTGAGGCACATAATCTATGAGCATTATGGCTGCATCTGGAACAATTTCCGATGCTGCGCAACTTAGCACATTTAGCTAAGGTTCATCAACCTTATCAAAGTTCTATTGTCCTCCCACTTAACTTTTACAAAAAATTATTCCTCAAGAAACTTGACGTTTTAAGCGACAAACACTTTTGTCTTTGGTGTTATGGATGAATACCCAATGGTTATTTGAAATAACCTACAAAGGTATGCTCATCCGAATTTGTTTGTAAACATCTTAATTATTCTTATCATACACAAATTTCAGAAAGGACAACTTGGGTTTTATCCCAAACCATAACCTTTATGGTGTCATTTCAACCGATCACGATGGTGCTCTTTTCAGTGTAAAAGCGGTAGTCTCTAAAGAATTAATATTTTAGAACATAACAACAGTTTTATAAATAAAACCTTTGATCCAACCATGTCAAACAAGGTTTCATTAAAAATCTCGAACACTCCATATTCCTATGGTGTTTCGGGAGATGCAAATCCAGGTGTTTTGCTAAACTTGCAAATCAAATAAATCCATTTATGATCAAATCATAAATTATTTATTTTCTTGTTACAATGATTTTCCACTTCATCTTGAAAGTCTTTGAACATTTTCACATATTTCATACTTCTTTCTCATTAAGTGAATATTCACTCAAATTTTCGGAGAAAGCATATGAAGTTGAAATCCATCGCTTACGACTACACATAATGGACTACATACATCGATATGTATAAATTCCAATAATTTAGTCGATCGTTCTTCTTTGGCCTTTGAACGAATTTTTAATTATCCCGAGGAAAGTCTCACAAGCGTCATTTGATCAAATCAAAGACTCCAAAAATCTATGAATATGGAGTTTCTTCATGTTTTCTTTCCAATATAATTTAAATGGTGATGTCACTTTGCAAGTGATCTTTCAATCATTTGTCTTGCGACATTTTAGCATTAGGTTTTATGGATGCGATTTCTCCAACTAGATTTGTAAATCATCCATCTTATATGGAATACGGTAATTATTTGAACAATCTTTGTTCTCATAATACCCGATTTAAATAAAAATTGTTAAAACAAATCTTGAAGGAAAGCTTTGATGTCAACGAGAAATACCAACAACTGTTTGTTTGTTTTCGATGAACATCATCACATATTCTCTTGCTAGTTACTTAGGCCATTGTAGTTCATGAATTGTGTTGTTCTATATGATATTTCGTACCAACCAATTCGGTATCCAATACCCAAGAACCACATTGTTTAACAAGTAAAGAATACAACCATAACATGTATATCATCTATATACCTAAACTGGATATTTCCAGTCTTTTCTTTTCTGCCAAATATATTTTATACATTCTCTTTCAGCATTTCCTTTTCCTTTTAAAAGAATCTATCAACATCAAAAGTAGCACCATATACATGACATATAGTCGAAAGAGTGTATATTCAAATACTAATACCTTTGGACTTGCACTTTGAAGTAGATCACCATTATCAAATGATTGGCGTTCTTTCAAAATCCATTCTTTAGTAATCTGTTAGTGTGGTAAACACTTTACCTACATCTTCTATTCATCCTTATCAAGACAACTTTCATGATCAAGCTAATGTAGCTTATAAAGGTGAATCGTGAGTATAATGTTACTTACCAAAACCTTTTTGGATGATTAGGATGTCTAGCATCTCCAACCTTTACAAATTCTCATCCAATATGATAACATACATTATACTCTATCATATTGCAACCAAAAACATTGTTTCAGATATCGTTACATCTGCCAGACATGATGGTTTCTGAAACAAATATTTCAGCTCCTAGATAACCTTAATATTTAAATCAGAATCATGGAGGCAAACATGATACTTTAGATACTAACACTGGAATTGTCACTCTTGATTTAATACTAATTATTAAACTTTACGGAGTAAACAAAGTTTGCTGAAAGTTTGCAATAGGACTTTAAACTTTACATTGACACTCAAAACAATATGATACCGGTTCGTAAAGTAAATATCTAGAATTATATAGTTCTATTATCTCAATTACAACTAAGCATAAGGTGGTGAACGAATGCCAATGACTACAACAAATTATGCAAATTCTCTTTTATTTAATTTATGATAAATTGAGTTATACTAATCCAAATTAGAAATGAACTCTCACTCAAAAATGACATCCCTCGTGTCTTTTTGGTGATTACATGAACCAAATCCACTACACCAAGTCCGATCATCACGTGAGTCGGTGTTGCTTCAAAGGCGAGCATCTATATGGGCATCATATTAAACATATGAATCATCCTTAACCTTTTGGTCCGTGTTTCGAGGCCATGTCTGTAGATGCTAGGCTCGCCAAGTAAGAACCTTAGTATTTGTGTGTGTAAAACTGTCTTACACCCAATATATGTTTATGGATTCAAGTACACCCTATCATCACGTGATGTCTTGAAGCGGCGAAACATAGTCTGTGCATACTTAAGGGAGAAAATATTTTTTATCTTGATATATAAATGAGGGATCATATTATAATGCTAATAAAACGTCAAACACGCAATATAAGATGCAAACAAACATCATATGCTACAATGATATGATATGGTTCTTGCACCGAAGAATAACAAAATTATTAACAACTCATTGTAAATTAGATATTGACTATAGTAGGAGAGACAGACGCCCGCTAGCCACTTATGCAAAACTAGTTTCATGTCAAGCGTGGAACAGGTCTCATGTGCGAGGACATGTAAAGTTTGTCAGGCCGCTTCATCCCACTATGCCACCAATATCCAAAGTACAACCAAGAAGCAATAGCATGATCATCATTGCCCACATACTCGTATGTGTACTACCCGTGCAAAGCATCTACGCATAGATCCGGCTCTGATACGACTGTAGGGTTCGCGGCATAGAAAACAAAAAATTTCCTACGATAGGAACAACTAAGTACTAAGATCTATCTACTAGATACAAGCAACAGGTGGATATACATCCATATAATATATACCCTCAAAGACCGAAAAGCATTAACAAGGTTGTACTCATGGATGATGTAGTCGAACGCTTGCCGATCTCAAGATCGAGAAGAAGTTCAGCAATTCCAGCACCATCAAGTCCAGCACCACAAAGAAGTGGTGTATCTGTGATTGCACACACGTTCAGGTATCTCGAAAACCTCCGCACCCTCGCTCCAGCGAAGTAGAGGAAGCAACAAATCCTTCCATAAAAAGCCACCGGGAACATGTATCTCGCTAACCCGAGACCATGGGGAAATTCTAAAGGGGGGAGAGAGATCCTTCACGAGGAGTTTTGATATGAGAGGATGAGAGGGGGGACTTTTATATGGAGAGGGGAGGAAATCCAAGGGGCATGGCGCCCAGCCATGGTGGCTGCCCCCACCTCTTCCACATTCATGTGGGTGGATGATACATCGGAAACGTATCTATAATTTTTGATGCTCCATGCTTGTTTAGTATCTACTTTGCTTTTCTTTGTCTACACTTTGAGGTGATTTTTACATGTTTTCTGGTACTAACCTATTAACAAGTTGCCACAGTGCCAGTTGCCTATTTTCTGCTGTTTTTAGTTCCAGAAAAGTTAGTAAAGAAATATTCTCGGAATTGGATAGGACAAACGTCAAAGTCAATTACTTTCCGTGGGGAACGAGAAGTCCAGAGGGGAGACGGAGAGGCGGGCCAGGGCGCCTAGACCCCCTAGGCACGGGTGGGCCCTGCCCCACGCCTGGGAGGGGTGTGGCCCCCCTGGCCACCGCCTCGTCCTCCCCCTTCGCCTATAAGAAGCCCCCGATTGAGAAACCCTAAGTACCCGATAAAATCTCCACGAAACCTTCTGTAGCCGCCGCCACCATCGTCCCAATGTCAGGGGGATCTGAAGTTCTTCCCGGCACCCCGCCGGAGGGGAGATCATCCCGGAGGCCTTCTCTCCGGTATGATGCATGAGTAGTTCCACCTTGGACTATGGGTCCATGTAGTATCTACATGGTTGTATCTCCTCCTTTGTGCTTTCATGTATAGATTTGTGAGCTCCATTCATGATCAAGATCTAATATATTTGTAATCTTGCATGTTGTGTTTGCGGGGATCCGATGGATATTGAGATTATTATGTTGGTTTGATTAATGGTTTTTTCTTTATGATTCTATCATGTCTGTGTTGTTTGTGATCTTGCATGCTCTTCGTTGTTAGTAACTATCTTGGCCAAGTAGTTGCTAGTGACTCCAAGAGGGAGTATTTATGCTCGATAGTGGGTTCATGCCTCTAGTTTCCAAGGGAAGTGTAAATAATCTCTTCGGTTGTAGATGTGTTGTTGCTACTAGGGAGAAAACAATAGTCTCTTGTTCACGGAACATGTGGACTATTTACCTTACACACTTTGCTTAAAGCAGTTGTCTGTTGCTTGCAACTTAATACTGGAGGGGGTTCGGATGATAACCTGCAGGTGGACTTCTTTTCATAGATGCAGTTGGATGGCGGTCTATGTATCTTGTTGTATTGCCCAATCGAATCTCATAGGATCTTTTTGACTAGTAATTGCATTGTTATGCCTTGCTCAGTTCCTGTCAATTGCCCTGCTGTAATTTGTTTACCCTTCATGCCATGTTGTTTATCTAAGGAGAGCATCTCTAGTGAACTATGGAACCCGGTCGAATATTTACCATTGATACATCTTCCACTGTTACTTGTTTACTTGCTGCAAACCATTACCTTCCACACCATACGTTTAATCCTTTGTTACAGCAAACCGGTGAGCTTGACAACCTCACTGATTCGTTGGGGCAAAGTCTTGAGTTTGTGTTGTGCAGGTTTCCGCGTTGCTAGCAACACCTATGTGACGTTTCCTTCCTCCTTCTGGTTCGATAACCTCGGTTTCTTACTAAGGTAAGACTTGCTGCTGTGCTCATCACACCTTGATCTTGGGGTTTCCAACGAAGTCCTCTTTGTTAGGCAACATGTTTTCTGGCGCCATTGCCGGGGAATAAAGAAAGAAGCTCCCACGTCAACGAGGCACCATTAACAAGTTTTCTGGCGCTGTTGCCAGGGAATAAAGAAATAATCTCCCACGTCAACAAGGCACCATCAAGAAGTTTTCTGGCGCCATTGCCGGGGAGGCTAAGGACGTCTTCACAAGGGGAGTCCTCCACTTTCCTTTCTCTTTACTTTGTTTTTAGTTTGCTTTGTTTCTTTTGCTTGGTTTTGTTTGCCTCTTTTCAAAAAACCCAAAAAAATTAGTCTAGTTTGGTTTGCTTTCTTTATTCAAAAACACAAAAAAATTAGGTCCCACTCTGGTTGCTGATCTGTTATTGCCTTGCTTGGTCATGCTTTCTATGAATGGATGGTTTCTTTGAAACTAGTTCTTATTGGCAAGGTGGGTTCACGAAGAACAAAAGTATTATTATAAGGAACACCGTTTTTCACAAAAAGGGAAACACTTATGAGAACAAATTGATAAGTTGAATACTATTGCTAGAGACGTGTGCTCTACTTATAATGTTACTTATTGATTTGATAAAGCTTGTTGCTGCAGGAGGTATAAACACCTACCCTTTCAATGTGAGTATAATGATAATGTTACCATATCTTCTTATGTTAAAGGAAATTATGATTTTGATGATGTGGAAAAAATTGAAGAATTTATTGCCTTCAAGAGTGCATTTGAACTTGCCAGTTTGCTTGAAAATACCGATGATGCACCTTATAAACATGAGGTTTTTGAGATACTTAAGTTTTGCTTTGATAATTACAAGGAAGAAAATTGCTATATTATTGAATATTTTAATAGGTGCTTTCCACATTTGGAAGAGACTAATGCCTTGCAGGAGCCTATGGAAGAAAAAATTGTTGAAACTGGAAGCTCATTAGATGAAAAAGAGGAAGAGAGTGATGAACAAAAGGAGGAAGAATGGATCTACCCATGCTTACCTTCTAATGAGAGTAACTCTTTACCCCTTATATTATTTGATTGTCCCCCATGCTTACCAAAGGGGGGTGAATGTTATGTTCCTGTGGATCCTTTTGAAATATCTACTTTGGATAAAACCTGTGGAGGTTTTAATCCCACTGATTTTGAGCTTGATAGAAATTATGAGTTTGTAGATCATGAAAATCATGATTTTTGTGATAGCTATATTGTTGAGTTATTCATGATGCTACTGAAAATTATTATGAGAGAGGAAAGTATGGTTGTAGAAGTTTTCATGGTACTGAAACACCTCTCTATGTGCTGAAAGTTTTGAAGTTGCTCTTGTTTCATCTTCCTATGCCTGTCACTTTGTTCTTTGTGAATTTATTTGCATACAAGATTCCTATGCATAGGAAGTGGGTTATACTTAAATGTGTTTTGAATTTGCTTCTTGATGCTCTCTTTGACTTCAATTCATAATTCTTATGTGAGCATCTTCTCAAGCTATCAAGCCTAACTTAAAGGCGTTAAAGAAAAGTACTTGTTGGGAGATAACCCAAGAGTTTCCTTGAGTCTTGGAAGTTATTACTTTAGTAATGACCTCTCCTTATCCTTTTTGTTTGCTTTTTGTGCCAAGAATGACCTCTAATGAGAGGGAAGTAAGATTTGGGGAGTTGCTGTCCCGAAACAGATTTCTGTCCTCCACCAAAAACATTCATGAGGAGTATCTGTAACTCGGATTGAGCTGAAAATTTACGAATAAATCCCCCAGTATGTTAGATAACTTTCGTTAGTACAAATATTTTTGATTTGAGCAACAGAAAATGTTCGAAAAAATCGTTTTCTATCTGCTGGTCTGTTTTGATAGATTTCTGCTATTATTTGCATTTGCTTCTTATTGATTCCTTTTTTTGGGTTCTTTTTGGGAAATTGAGTTTTTTTGAAGGAGTTAATACAGTAGCTTGTGTTTTTAGTGAAAATCCTTGTTGTTCCAAAGCTTTTCCAGAGGTCTAATATCTTTTGAATACACTAATGTTGCTAATGAAGATTGTGTGAAGTTTTGTATGAAGGAAAAATTTCAGGTGTAGAGAGAGAATGATGCAATGAGATGAAGAATGGACAAAAGATCAATCTTGGGGAAGCCACCATGGTGTCACCCCAAGAAATATCCAAAAGTTACAAGCGTCAAAGCTTGGGGATGCCCAATGCATCCCCTTCTTCATCAATAAAAAGCTCAGGTCTGTCTAGACACTTCGTTTTTATTGTTTCATGCACAATTGTGTTATTCTTGGAGCGTCTTAGTTTTCGTTTTCTTTGCTTAGGTTTTTTAGTTTGCTTGAGTAGTTTGGACCCCTGTTCTTTCTATGTTGTTTTTCAAATAAGTTGCTTGGTGTTGGAAAGGAGTAGTAAGTTCTTGCTTGAAGTGCAAGAGGAGCTTGCATTGACTATGACTTAGACTTTAGCATGACATGCTAGGTGTTGTTTTGACCTTATGCTTAGTGATTATTGCTGTAGAATGTCTTGTTCCAAACAATTGGGATTGCTTAGTGTGCCTTGAAGAAATTATGCGCTGTTTTAGAATGCAAAAAGCATAGTATTGTAGTATTCTCCTTGGATGCTTCGTTTGGGTTGACTTGGCACATGTTCACACCATGTTATGACTATGAAAAGTCACCATTAGCCTATATGATCATTTAGTCCTTGACTTGTAGTACCACTCTATGCTTTGATTAGTATTGCTTCGTTGCTCTGCATGATTATGGCCGTTATGCTCTCTTAGTTGGTTGCTCCCAGTCTTTTGCTAGCCTCCACTTGTATGAGTAAGTTCTACTCATGCTTCCAACTCCCAAGAAACCAAGTTTTTCCAAAGTGTCTACTATAAACTCCTATGCATGGTGTGTTACACCATTCCAAGTATGTTCTTGTTTTCAGCTATCTTCCAATTAAAAACTATTTTGTTATGTGAAAACTTAGTGATTAAAGCCCTCACAAACTTGATGGCACACTTTATATTCTTTGACCCTAATAAACTTGAACCATTGTGTCATCTATGTTGTATATGCTTGCACTTATACGTTGGAATTAGCAGAACCGTGATGTCATGGAGAACTTTTTCAACATTGCACTTGTACTTTGTACTCAGTTGATATCATGCTCTTTTGTCTATGGATGTCACCGGTGTGAAATAAAGAGGGAGCTTGTAAGTTCATGGAGTTTGTATCCTGTGTTAGAGAAACGCCTGGGCCGCTAGCCTAAGCCATGCCTAATCATGGTGGAAACTTGCAGCATCACCATATTGACATCTATGAAGCATTCTTCTTATAAAAAAAGAGACACATTGAGAAAAGAGGAAAGAGAGAAAAAAGCACCATATTCCCATGGTAAATAAGAAGATTGCTGAGATGCTCATTGTCTGCTTGCCTTGTCATTTTGGTTATGGGATAGCTCCTGTACCATGTGCAAGGGGTACCCCGTTGGCGGTTCTCAATGATATGCAAATACTTATAATGACAAGAACTTACAGGTGACTAAAGTTGAGTAGCATGAGGTGTGACCCTCGTATTCAAGGGACTTGAGATTGCCAACTTATACTTTGTCAATCATATACTCCATCTTTGTTCACTTTAACCTTAATCACTTCAAGATGCTTATGATAGGGGAAATGAGGGCTGAAAGCTAACAAGTACCATAATTTTTGGAAGCTCTTTTTGAAACTTGAAATCCTTGCTTCCTTTACAAAAATGCTTTTCTTCCACCATTACTTGAGTCTCAACCTTCTACCTTTAGGCACCATTAAGAGAGCATAGTTGTCATTCTGTGTGCACTGTTCCAAATCTTATTGATTGATGCATATTGTGATATTACTTGTTCTTTTGCTATTTGTTTCTAGTCACCCTTGTGAACTTTGAAGGTGTCCTATGCATCTATATTGCTACTCTATGAGGGATAAGCTGATTGCCACTATGCTATGTTTTGTGTATGTGAAACAAACAAACGTTTTTCAATGCATGTTATTCATGATCTTTGTTTGTAGATTGTCATGTTGCATGCATATTTACTATATCCTATTGTTAGAACTCCATCTTTCATGCACATGTTTAAAGTTCTTTGATCCCAGCTTTCAATGCTTGCAAATGGTTGGATCTTTATTGTGAGGGTGCATGTCACCTCAAAAATAATTATTTTATCACTTACCTACTCGAGACGAGCAGGAGTTAAGATTGGGGATGCTTGATACTTCGGAAATGTATCTATAATTTTTGATGCTCCATGCTTGTTTAGTATCTACTTTGCTTTGTCTACACTTTGAGGTGCTTTTTACATGTTTTCTGGTACTAACCTATTAACAAGTTGCCACAGTGCCAGTTGCCTGTTTTCTGCTATTTTTGGTTCCAGAAAAGTTAGTAAATAAATATTCTCGGAATTGGACGGGACAAACGTCAAAGTCAATTACTTTCTGTGGGGAACAAGAAGTCCAGAGGGGAGCCGGAGAGGCGGTCCAGGGCGCCCAGACCCCCCTAGGCGCGATGGGCCCTGCCCCGCACCTGGCATGGGTGTGGCCTCCCTGGCCACCGTTGTAACATCCCAATTTCAGCAACCCTGATTAAAGTCCAAAAGGCAAAAATCAGGGGGAACAAAAACTTTTTCTTGCAATGTGTGCTTACTTGTTTGCTTGTGCTCAAGAAATTGTTTATGTATTAGTTGTATACTCCTCATTTCAACACTAGTTTCCAAAAAGCTATTTTTACGAAAGAGATGTCTTGGCTCATTTTTCATATTCTCAAATGTTCTAGCATTTCAAAAACCTGATCCAAGATGACTTTGACCCAACACTGTAGTTTACTAGTTTTTTTGACAAACTATCGAGACTTATATATTATCTCCTTATGTTTTCAAGACATAACCTTCAACTACTCTTATCCCTAGGTCTTCCAAAACCTTATTAAAACCTTTTTCATCTCAATCTTTGGTAGAGATACCAAGATGGAACTTACCTTACTTCAAAGAAAAACCCCTTTCAACATACCCATCCTTACCTCAAGATAGGCTTGATGGTAACACTAGTACTAGTTGGATAAGTAGTAAGATGAATTGCCTTGATGTGCTGGTTGATGAATTGCCTTGATGTGCTGGTTGATGAATTGAATTGATCTGCTGATTGCCTTGTTTTCTTAGGAACTAGAATGAGGTAGTCTAGTATCTCAAGCATTAGGACCATACTCCTTATTTGTGATCATCAATCTCAAGCTAAGCATCCAAGTCTGGATCTATCCTAAGCCACTCAAGTGATCATCTCATCTCATGCTTATCTCTATCCAAGGATAATCCCCTCGGATGGTTTCCAACTCAGTGGAGACCCAATCTAAGCATGAATCCTATATACTTTGTTGGAAATATAAGCAATAATCCATATGATTTAATCCGAATAATAAACTGATAAAGCATGATTATACAAACAGTACTAAAATCAATCATGTAGATTAACAAAGTATATGAACAGATTACATCTATACAATACAAACCTATCACATTTACACCATATGCTAGAACTAGAAACTCTAGCATAATCTGAAATAAAGAGATTGAAATCACATACGATGCGATTCGGCAGAGTAGCATGTGATAGCAGCAGAGCTGTCGCCCATGTTGAGGTTGCCGAAGAGGTCGCTGACGTCCGGGAAGAAGTCGTCGTTCGGGAACTCATCGTCGGACGACGTCGTGGTTTCCAGTAGTCGTGCTTGAGCGCTCCGCAAAAACCTGATCGCCCCTCACCCGTGCAGGTTCACGAGAGGCGGGGTTCTGGAGGCCTACTGTCCCGATCTGCGGTGCACGCCGCAAGCCGGGAGGGGAAGACGAAAGCGGCGGCACAAGGTTCTGGAGGTAGGAGCGCGTGTGGATTGATTCACCGATTAGGTTTAGCGTAGACGCTTATATAGTGCAGGGCAGGTTAGGGAGATCGTGGGCTCAGCCCACGTCCGAGTCGGTAACAGCCACGTCCATAAAAACTGGAAACGACTGTAATTAACGCGTCTGTTAATGACTCATAATCAGTTTTCCCAACCAGCAAAATAAGGCTCGGCTCAGCGAGATTCCCGCAACCCACGGCGCACGCGCATCGTGGCGAGGCGTGGAGAGGCGAGGCGGGTGGCGTCGGAGGAGGAGTGCGCGAGGGCTACTCTTCTTGTCACACCTTAGTGAGTGGTGCAACACTCTACTATATAAGGTGGTACAACTCCCCTTCAACTAGCAATGTGGGACTAAACTTTAGCACCACTAGCATAGCCATATGCTGCCATATACATGTGGGCCAAAGAGAATTTCAGAATTTGTCTAATGGGCCAACAACCCAAAACTCACCAAATTCCAACAATCCCCCACAAAGTCTCATTGGCACATCACATCACTTTTATTCCAGAACATTGTTTTATTTATCGGTGTGTAGTGGAGACTGTTAAGTTGAACTTCCATGTTAAACGTCATGCTATGCTAGCTAGCAACTTGAATAGTGGACTATGCCTTGAACTACAAGTTTTCTGCGCGCTAGTTTCACACAAAATCTAGACCGGTACAGGGCTACCATCGGCTTCCCCGCGGTTTGGAGCTTATGCGTCATACTCCAGGGCCTTTCATGAGTTTATTAGAGAGCACCCAACTCTCATGGACTGCGACGTTTGACAGTTAGACTCATATAGGTGTGTTCCTCAAGAGATGTTCTGCAGGACAACATCTCCTCTTATAAAAAGCCACCTGGAACACATTAAGATAAATATCAACCTGCCATGCAGATTAAGAGAGTATTGCATCTTTATGGAGATGTAAATATAATATGTGAATACTCTCCTCTCAGCTGACCAACAGCTTGTCTCCCAGCTCTAATTCACGGGATCTCCGATCACATAGAGTGGGTTGCCACTAGGATAAACTCATTGCGTGGGTCTCAAACCCATCTCCCTCGATGCATTATCTATCACATTGCATGATAAACCCTTTGTGAAGGGATCTGCCAGGTTCTTAGATGTTTGGATATAATCCAACGCAATAACTCCGGAGTTTCTCAGTTTCCTGACAGATTTCAATCTCCTCTTCACATGCCTTGATGACTTCATATTATCCTTAGAACTGTTTACTTTGATGATCACAGTTTGATTATCACAGTTCATCGGGATGGCGGGTATTGGTTTTTCAACCACAGGTAAGTCCATCAAGAGCTCACGAAGCCACTCTGCTTCAATAGTGGCTGTGTCTAGTGCCGTGAGTTCTGCTTCCATTGTTGACCTTGTTAAGATGGTCTGCTTGCAAGACTTCCAGGAAACAGCGCCACCACCAAGTGTAAACAAATAACCACTTGTGGCCTTAATATCATCAGCATCAGATATCCAGTTTGAATCACTATAACCCTCAAGTACCCGTGGATACCCAGTATAGTGAATACCATAACTCGCAGTGCCTTTCAAATAGCGCAAAACTCTTTCGAGAGCATGCCAATGATCATCTCCAGGATTTGACACAAATCGACTCAGTTTGCTTACAGCAAAGGAGATGTCAGGTCTAGTAGCGTTGGCTAAATACATGAGCGAGCCAATAATTTGAGAATATCTCAATTGATCTTTAGCATTCCTTCGATTCTTTCGAAGTAGCACACTCGGATCATAAGGCGTTGGAGAAGAATTGCAGTCGCTATACCCGAAGCAACTCAATATCTTTTCCACATAGTGAGACTGAAGCAATGTAATCCCACCATTGTCATCCTTTAGTAGCTTGATGTTTAATATTACATCAGCCACTCCCAAGTACTTCATCTCAAAGCAGCAAGATAGGAACTCTTTGACCTCCTCGATGACAGCGAGGTTGGTCCCGAATATCAATATGTCATCAACGTAGAGACACATAATAACTCCCTCGCCCCCACCATGGCGATAGTACACACATTTGTCAGCTTCATTTACAACAAAGCCTTCATCAGTTAAAGTTCTTTCAAACTTCTTGTGCCACTGCTTAGGAGCTTGCTTAAGAGCATACAAAGACTTCACTAACTTACACACCTTTCCTTCTTGACCATCTACTACAAATCCGTCAGGCTGCTCCATATAAATTTCCTCATCTAGCTCTCCATTTAGAAAAGCTGTCTTAACGTCCATTTGATGAACGAGAAGACCATGTGAGGCAGCCAAGGAAAGTAGTACTCGAATAGTAGTCAATCTGGCTACAGGTGAGTAGGTATCGAAGAAGTCTTCACCTTCCTTTTGGGTATAACCCTTGGCCACAAGACGTGACTTGTACTTTTCAATAGTACCATCAAGTCTAAGCTTTTTCTTGAACACCCACTTACATCCTACAGGTTTGCACCCATAAGGACAAGTAGTGACTTCCCAAGTACCATTAGCTAAGATGGAGTCCATCTCGCTTCGGACAGCTTCCTTCCAGTAGTCAGCATCTTGAGATGCATAAGCTTCTGAAATGGAAGTGGGAGTATCATCCACAAGGTACACAATGAAATCATCACCAAATGACTTTGCAGTCCTGTGTCTCTTGCTCCTTTTGGGAGCTTCATTGTCATCCTCCACAGGATTATCAGAGTGTTCTATCAGCATAGTGGGTTCAGGAATTATAGAAAATTCCTAACTAGATGAACTAGTCATCTCCTGATTTGATGAGCTAGACATACCTTTCATAGGAAACATGTCCTCAAATAAATTCGCCTCATTCGACTCCATAATTGTACCAACATGCATGTCGGATACCTCAGATTTTACTATCAAAAATCTATAGCCAATGCTATGAAAAGCATATCCCAGAAAAACACAATCAACGGTTTTTGGTCCAAGCTTTCGCTTCTTGGGTATTGGAATATTAACTTTCGCCAAACAACCCCAAGTTCGTAAGTAAGAGAGTTTAAGCCTTTTCTTTTCCCATTCCTCAAATGGAGTCATGGTTTTATCCTTTACGGGAACACGGTTTAGGACATGACACGTAGTCATTAGCGCCTCCCCCCCCCATTCCTTGGAAAGACCCGATGTATCTAACATGGCATTAACCAAATCAGTTAGAGTGTGGTTCTTTCTTTCGGCCACCCCATTTGACTGAGGTGAGTAGGGAGGCGTACTCTCATGTATAATACCATGTTCCGCATAGAATAAATCAAATTCATTTGAAAAGTACTCTCCACCACGACCCGACCTTAGCCGCTTGATTCTAAGATCAAGTTGGTTTTCTGCCTCAGCTTTATAGATTTTGAAGTAGTTCAAAGCTTCATCTTTAGATTTCAGAAGATAAACATAGAAGTATCTAGTGGAGTCATCAATCAAAGTCATAAAGTATCTTTTTCCACCTTTTGTCAACACACCATTCATCTCACAGAGATCTGAATGTATAAGTTCTAGCGGTGCTAAGTTTCTCGGTTCCGCAGCCATATGAGACTTGCGGGGTTGCTTTGCTTGCACACAAACTTGGCACTTAGAACCTTTGATAGTGGTAAATTTCGGAATTAAACTCATATTGGCTAGCCGCGTCATGCAACCAAAGTTAATATGACAGAGTCGTGAATGCCAAACATTGGACTCATTATCATTGCAAACATGATTAATAACTTTAGTACATGAGTCTGACAAAGACAAGCGGAATAGACCTCCGCAATCATAACCCTTTCCAACAAATTGTACATACTTAGAAATGACAACTTTATTGGACTCAAAAACCAACTTAAAGCCATCTCGACATAAAAGCGATCCGTTGACGAGATTCTTATTGATGGAGGGAACGTGCTGCACATTCTTCAGCTGTACGGTCTTCCCCGAAGTAAACTTCAGATTTACCATACCAACACCATGAAAAGAAGCACGTGAGCCGTTTCCCATCAGCACGGAAGAGGTCCTTGAGACCTGATAAGAGGAAAACATGGAAATATCAGAACATACATGTGTATTAGCACCCGTGTCTATCCACCAATCAGGAGAATGACATACTAAAAGGATAGTAGGTAAAATACCGTACCCAGCATCCTTCATCTCAGTATCGCTAATAACAACATTAGTGGTCTTGCCGCTGTTTCCATGTTGACGCTTGTCAAAGCGATTAGGGCAGCTAGGAGCCCAGTGATCAGGATCACCACAGACGTGGCAAGAGCCTTTCCTCTTATCATTTTTCTTCTTGAAGTTGGTTGAGTGCGTGGCCTTGTTCTTGCCATTGAACTTTCCCTTTCCTTCAGTTTTGTTCTTATTCTTAAACTTGTGGGATTGGAAGTTTTTCCTCTGCACTAAATTGGCAGTAGAACCTCCGTCAAGTCCTCGAGCAGTTTTGTCCTTTTCTCTCGCCTTCTCTTCCACATGAAGAGATCCAATGAGATCCGTAACGGAAAACTCTTGTCTCTTATGTTTCAAAGAAGTAGCAAAGTTCCTCCATGAAGGAGGAAGCTTGGCAATAATGCCACCAGCCAGAAACTTGTCCGGTAAGGAACACTTGAACTGCTCAAGTTTTTTGGCAAGTGATTGTATCTCATGAGCTTTCTCAACGACGAAGCGCTCAAACATCCTATAGTCATAGAATTGCTCCATGACATACAACTCAGTGCCAGCGTCCGAGACCCCAAACTTGGCCTCGAGAGCTTCCCATGCGTCCTTGCCATTATCAAATGACATATAAGGGTCAACAATGTTGTCCCCAAGAACACTGAACAAAGCCGCCATAAACATGGTATCGGCTTTCTTAAAGTTTGCTTCCTGCTCAGCAGAAAGATCTCCTCCAGGCTTGCCAAGAATGGCGCTATAGCAGTTTAGGTTTTCAAACCAAAGAACTAATCTCTTGCACCATCTCTTATAGTGCATGCCATCAAAAGGAGGCGGCCTAGTAGCCGCGGCTACACCAGTGGAATTTAGTTGCCTATAATCAGGTTTTTGGATTGTTGGAAATATAAGCAATAATCCATATGATTTAGTCCGAATAATAAACTGATAAAGCATGATTATACAAACAGTACTAAAACCAATCATGCAGATTAACAAAGTAGATGAACAGATTACATCTATACAAGACAAACCTATCACATCTACGCCATACGCTAGAACTAGAAACTCTAGCATAATCTGAAAGAAAGAGATTGAAATCACATACGATGCAGTTGCGGCAGTAGCCGTAGCGGTAGCAGCAGCAGAGCTGTCGCCCATGTTGAGTTTGCCGAGGAGGTCACTGACGTCCGGGAAGAAGGCGTCGTTCGGGAACTCGTCGTCGGACGACGTCGTGGTTGCCAGTAGTCGCGCTTGAGCGCTCCCCAAAAACCTGATCGCCCCTCACCCGTACAGGTTCACGAGAGGCGGGATTCTGGAGGCCTACTGTCCCGATCTGCGGTGCATGTTGCAAGCCGGGATGGGGAAGACAAAAGCGGCGTCACAAGGTTCTGGAGGTAGGCGCGTGTGTGGATTGATTCACCGATTAGGTTTAGCGTAGACGCTTATATAGTGCAGGGAAGGTTAGGGAGATCGTGGGATCAGCCCACGTCCGATTCGGTAACAACCACGTCCATAAAAACTAGAAACAGCTGTAATTAATGCGTCCATTAATGACTCATAATCAGTTTTCCCAACCAGAAAAATAAAGCTTGGCTCGGCGAGATTCCCGCAACCCGCGGCGCGCGCACGTCGTGGCGAGGCGAAGCGGGCGGCATCGGAGGAGGAGTGTGCGAGGGCTACTCTTCTTGTCACACCTTAGTGAGTGGTGCAACACTCTACTATATAAGGTGGTCCAACTCCCCTTCAACTAGCAATGTGGGACTAAACTTTAGCACCACTAGCATAGCCATATGCTGCCATATACAAGTGGGCCAAAGAGAATTTTGGAATTTGTCTAATGGGCCAACAGCCCAAAACTCATCAAATTCCAACATACTTAGTTAGTACCTCAACACCATCTCCTTGATCACGAGTTTAGAACCTAGCATCCTCTCTAAATCATCTACACTTGCACTCTAGTCTAAAACCCTAAATCTGCCAAAATGGCTAAGTCTGGATACCATCTTTTGAGATCTATCTTTTCCAACTTATGTGCATTCTTGAGAATGTACTTGAACCATCTTGTAGTACATCTTTATTACTACCAAGTCCCACTCTTACCCTTGGTAAATAGTCAAGATAATAATCTTTTCTACAAATCTTATCATCTTGCCTACTTTGGCAGAAGCTCACATCCATGTGCCACCTCCCCTTGACCAACTCCTTGCTTGGTTATGATCTACTAATCATGGACTACCAACCCCCACTTCCCTTGTTTCCATTGGAGCCTTGTGCTTCTTAAACCCACATGGTTTAGAAGGCTACCTGATGTATCTGTGATGGCAGCCTTATTTTCAACAAAGTTTGCCATCTCATCATGATCACCTCAAATACAACCAAGGACAACTCTTTCTTCCATGATCCTCTCTATGACATGGCCTATCCATCCATATACCCCTGGTACCAAGGTGAGCTCTGAGCTCCCTAATCCAACCCCGTTTAGATGGCATCAGAATAACCAAACCCTAGATCCTCCAAGAATCTAGTTTCCACCCTTTGCACCACTTTTCTTCAAAACCAAGGTTGACCTTGATGCCTACATCAAGTTTACATCATATACCTTGGATATAAGCATCCCCAAATAATTCCCACAATTATTTGGATTATTAAACTCTTTTATTTCCCCTACATACCAATTTCTCAAAATCCTTGTCTATAAAAGCAAGTTTGCTTTTATCCAAACCACCTTGCCAACTCAAGGCACATTTGATGCCTATATTTCATATCCCATATTTCAAACTCAAAAATAAATATTTTTGAGATTCTTTATTATTTCTTTTTGCCCTTTTTCTTAAATGGCAGAAACAAGAAATAATTTCCCAAAAATACTTTCCCACTTCAATAAATCCCAATAAAATTCCCCAATGTGTGATATGGTATTTAGCACCATACCACATCAAAAACCAAGATTGACCAAAGTAAAAATATCATCTTAGCTTCCTCAATCTACTTCTGCACGTTTTGAATAAGTGCATTTAAATGGGATTATAACATTCAGAAAAATCCCATTTAAATCATAAAGAGATTATTTTACCTACCCCACCTACCAGTACCATTTCCACACCTTGCTCAATGCAACTTTTGCAACTTCCTTCACAAGCCTTCATTTGATCGATTTTTGCAAAAACAAGCACCACTTGATTCAAATCAAAGCCAAACCAACTCCAATCTTCTCCAGCACTCCTCCCTACTAACAACACTCTCCCCTGGTCGACCAACACTGTAGTATCTTGACCTATTGTCATCTTGTGTTTTTTTATGAGGGATACAAAGGTCATGTCCAATCAAACCATTAAAACTTGTGTAACTACAGCACCCCACCCCCTCTTTGCCCCCTAGAACGACCAGGACCCTCTCTCACATCTCCACCGCCCCTGAGGACCAATACCCAAGTAGCACCCGTCCTCCTCCATGGTCCACATGGACATAGTCCACCCAACACCCTCCCCATCGGTTTATAAGGCCTGAGGCCAGTACATCTCTCCCCCTCGCCCTCATTTGCCCCCTTTCCTCCCCACTTACCTACCTAGAGCCCCTCTCCCTCTCCCCAGCTCTGGCTAGCTCGAAAGAAGAAGGAGAGCAAGCTTCGGCCTCCTCCAAGAAATCGAGCTAGGCTTCTCCCTCAGCTCTCCTCTCCCTCTGCATGTCAGCCCATTGGACTCCCCTTGCCCCTCTGATGCTAACCATGCCCTTTTATTCTACATGCAACAGCTCTGGAAGCCTCCCCGATGAACTCCGACGAGCTAGGCTCGGGCGCCGCCGTGCGAGCTCCCTCCCAACGACGAACCACCTCGTGTTGCCCCTCTCCGGAGTCACCACCGTCGACAACGTCGCCCCGTCGCCTCCTCGACCTTCCTCGAGCCCTCGGTGAGCCTCCCCCACCTCCGTCTCACCCTCTGCTAGGGTTTCTCCCTGTGGACCTCGTCGGGAGGTAGACGGCAAGCCCTGGCCGTCGATCTGGATCTAATCCAGTGGCCAGGAGCTCCCGTACCCCTTCGCCCCCGGCTGGGACAGCTGTGCCATGGACCTCCCGCGGGCCTGCACCTCCGGCTGGGCCGGAGCCTCTTCCCCAGCCCATCTCCCCTCTGGATCTGGCCCAATGACCCCCAGCCCCTTTTTCTTTTCTTTTAAATATCAGATCTGGAAATTAGCAGTTTGATTTAAATACAAATAAAATGATAAACCACCATATTTTTACCATATCTAAATATTCACACATGCATGCACCTTTTCTCTAACATGCAGACCCAGATCTAGACCAAAATATTGTTTAAATTTAAAATGATAAATATTCTCCACAGATTTGTCCAAAGCACTAGATAAATCCTGCAGTATGTTTGGTATCTCCAATTGGAGTATTTACAAAAGGTGATGAAAGATACTGACCATACCTTTCATGTCCCACTGCCCCCACCTAAGTTTGCTTCCTAAATTGTTGGTAGCAAAAATAACAAAAACAGAGACTTTATGCCTTTAGGAAATTTTCTAGGTCAAACCAAGTGAGGTTCTGACATAATCCCAACTCACAGATGACACACACAACCCTATCTTTCATAATCCAGCAGCTCATAATTTTATGAGGCTCTGTTGAATTTTGGTGAATTAAACTATTATGTGCATGGTTTAATTACTAATAAAAACATTGCAATATCTCTGTAACTGCAAATTGATTGATTCCAATTTCTACTGAAAGGTATTATCATTACCTAACATGTGTCCTTGGAATCCACTAAAAAGCTTCTGTAAAATAAAAATGATGAAAAACACAAATCTTGTCATGTAATGTGTTTGGGAATTTCCCAAGGGCATTCTGGTAATTATTTTGATGAGATTCCAACTCCTCTTGATTCAATCCATCAAATACTACCTTTTCACCCAAGGAAATAATTTTTGGAACTCCAGAGAAGTTCAGGTGAATTATTTCCTGAAACTAGAGCTTTAACCACTATAAATTTCATTATAAATCCTAGGAAATTGATTAAATAGTGAAACCACTTTTGTTGGCTTCATTTTATCAATACCTATCTGATGGTATCATTTTTTATACAATGGTATCATACAGATCAAGTCCTTGGTCAAAAACCCTCTCTTAGGTAGTTCCTAGATTTCAAATCCGAAGGGATTCTTTCCCTAATGCCTCCAAATCTTCTCCCAATCAAATCAAACCACCAACATCCTATAGATCCATATCTTGTAGTTATCCTTTACTTGCTGTATGGTTTGATTCTTGTATGCCTTGTATTGATTGGTGTATTGTTTGTTTGCATGTATGGTCGAACGCCGATAGTTGCGATTGTGTGACGCCGAGAAGAAGGGACTGGGTTATTCTTATTTGTATTATTATTGGTATTCTTGTATTCTAAGGAAGTCAAGGGACATCTCTCTGGTCACAGGCAAGCCACCATTCCTGAACTCCTATATTAACCTACTCTTGTTTATCAACTGTTTTATATCTCGTTTATAAATTGCATGATCACAAGCATGGTTTGTTTCAAATAAAAGTGTGTGAGTAACTTGGCTCCTCCAAGTTATGGATGAGTGTCCATTAGGACACCTACCTTTTTGCACCTATGTTTACCCCTTTAGATTGGGGCAAAGATGATTAGCATCTTCCCTCTTACAACCCACAGATTTTTCAAAGATAAAACTATTTTGGGTTCTTACCCCACTACAAAGTTTTCAAAATAAAACCCTTGGGAATAGGCATCATTTCTGAGTGGGAGTTTTACTAAAAGAAGATATGAGGTGGATGAAGAGAAAGATAAGTAAAGGAAAGTTAAGTAAGATAAAGAGAAGGGATGTTCTAAGCCAATGTCCGGAACAATTTATCCGTGCAACCACATTACCCAGGCGCTGGGGCTTAGCTCGTAGTTGTAATCCTTAGTCGGGGGTGCTTGTACTTGCTTAACGGGAGAAATCCCTGGAAGCCCGAGTGGACTCTACCCCAGGTCTGTGGATCTGGGGGCCTCCATCGCCCGCTACGGTGGAAGTGTCGGTGCAACAATTGGGTCTCCCGCGGACGGTATGTTTTAGGCGTAGGGAAGGAAGTGGAGTCAACAATTGTATATTGCCAAGCCAAGAGTTTGGGTATATGGAAGTGCTGCAGGGAGGACTAAGGCCATAGTGCCGCATACTCTTTCCGGGGAGAACAAACCCAAAAGGAAAAGCACCTTTGCTAGGGATGGACAAATGAAAAGCTAGTTTTGATTATCCGAACCCCAGTCTACAGTGCGTAGCGGGCCATGGTTAAATCCCGGCGGATGTATTGATTCTTGTGGGTAAGTGCACAAACCCTGTAGAGTCTAATCTATTCGAATAGCCGTGTCCACGGTCAAGGACGGTTGGAATGGCAGGTGCTATGAGGACCCTTCGGTTAAGTTGTGATGAAATAAAGGATGTGAATTGGTCATGAGGAAAGATAAGAAATAGGTTGGTTTTGGCCAGAGATGGTCGAAGACGTTTAAAAAGGGTTTTACAACAAAACTATTTTAAACCTTTTTAATAAGGATGTGGAGATGTCTAGGTTTTCTAAAAGGAGGCATGTTTTCTAAAAACTCTTTTTAAACAAAGGTAAAGAGATGCCAAAGTTAGGTCTTTCAAAAACAACTATAGTGTAGAGCTATCTCGCCACAACCAAATATGCATTATCTTTGTTACTCCTGTCTTGGTGGTTTGCGAGTACATTCAAAGTACTCACCATCTTTGTCCCTGGATATTTACTTGGCCAGATTGCAGATGTTAAGAAGTGACGAAGGTGCTGACGTCTATGCGAGCTAGGACGTCTTCCCAGTCAGTTGCCTGTAGGTTAAGGCACGGGCTCTGCGCTGAAGACTTCCTCTATTTGTGTTGTATTCGCCATAATGGCCACTTTGTAAGTTTGTACTCGTTACTATATGGATGTTGTACTGATACTAGTCGGTTATGCTGACGGTTGACTGATCATGGGAATGTGAATTGTATGCATGACGGGTATTCTCGGACCGTAAATCCGGGGTGCCACAGACATGGTATCAGAGCCATCCTGACTCTAGGAGACCCTAGTTAGCATGGACGTTAGACAGAACAACCCATATTTCTGAAAACACCGGCTTTTGAAAACTATTTCTCAAAAACTTTTCGAAATAATTCTTATCACATCTTCTCTGGCTTCAACAATTTGAAAATGGATTACCCCATAATCTCGTGTACTTCAAATGTTCGTTTTCAAAAACAAGGTCCGAAGTGGAGACTATGAAGACGGAGATCCCGGAATGAAGAGACATCGAGACAAGAAAAATAAAGGAGCTATAAACGATGTCAGACACTACAAGATCGCCCAACCAACGGAGTCCTTCACTTCCTCCAAACCAATCAAGTACGACACGAACGACAAAAGATGGAAGGGCAGAAGCTAAGACCCCCGTAATGTCCATACTTAGGATTATCATCCCTAATATAGGATTCCCATTATGGCGTGTAGTCACCTCCTTAGTACTCATGGTATGCCTTGTTTGCTTGTCATGTGCGTGCATGATGATTGAAATGTGTTGCTTGTCTGCCGGGAATCATCCGATGCTTTAGTATTGACCCCTAGTTGTTAGATCCCTATGCTAACTCTCGCAACCCCTTAGGTGGAAACCTCTCCTCAGCAGGATGGCCACCTAAGAAAACCTCTACAACCCCAAGTAAAGCCCTAAGGTGGAAAGACTGCGTCTTTCCACTCAACTCCAATAAACCCCTGTTGACCTATCATCGCCAACCATAGCATTCCACCCTAGGTTTATACCTCGCCAAATACCTCTACCCTCACACCTGAAATACTAACTCCGTGGCACCGTTCCCTTCTACAGCCCGAGACTTTATCTCGACCAGAAAACCCTGCAGATGGCCCCGACCCGTTCAGAAAGCATCATCGTCGGAGAAAGCTTCTGGCCCTTTGAAGAGCAACTGCATGAGCTACTGAAGATCATCCGTAGTCCCCAACCCTGGATCGAAGGGACAGAGTTTCCTCGCAGCAATTCAAGCATAGCTTAGTGGGTCATCAAGGCCACCATTCCTGCACATGAGAATGACCCAGAGCCCATCATCTTCACCTTCATTGATCACAACTGGGTAGATGGAGTCGTGCGAGCGATACAACGATCATGGCACGCCTCTGCAAGATCCATGAAGAAGAGCTGAAGGATACCCCTTACCACCTGTTCGGGAAGCGTGATAAGGATAGTCTCCCCACCGAATCCTTCCTCACCTGCTGCATTGGCAATCATCTTGAGAATATAGAATATCTCCCGCAACGCCACCAAGAAGATCTCGACAAGACCCGCCGTCAGAATATCCTCATGCAGATGGAACTTGCCATACTACAAACCCGAGAGAAGAGTCTACAAGCCGCCAACGCTCGCCTGGAAAGGAGAGTGGCTACTCTAACCGCTGAAGGTGTTAACTCCGAGACAGAGAATGAAGAGCTGTCCTTCTATGAGTATAAACCTATCTTCCACCCGCCTTCCCGAAGATGAAGATAAAGCCAAACAGAATCCTCCGGAGTCCCCCGCAAGCGGCAACTAGCCTAGTGGCGTACCTATTTATTGCCCTGGATTTCGGTTTGTAAGACTCTAAGTGTCGGTTTGCCCTGCAGCACAGACCCGTTTTGTAACCCCTTAAGTACCTCCGCCACCGACCGGATTAAACCAGCTAAACATATGGATAATATGCAAGTATGATATCCTTCTTTGCATGTTTTACCCACGACGTTGCATCAGACTAAACCCGGAACAACCCATTTCCAAAGGACCTCTGTACCTAGAGCGCCAAAACACCAATGGCATCCTCCAACCCGTGACCCGTACCCGCTCAGAACTAACTACCTATAAGCTGGTAGACGCCCTTTCCGATAGACCTCCCATCTCATGAAGCAGTTCCGATGACGTCGACAGAAGATAGCCTACCGAAGGAAAGGTGTAGCGCCTTACCTCGACATCCTCATACGACTCCAATCAAGAAAGTCGGCGACTTCACCAAGAACCCCTAGTGTTGCTCTAAGGGGGAAAGACCGCGTCTTTTCCGCCCAAAAACCTAATAGACCCCCAGAGTCAAAAACCAGTTAGCGTTAAGTACTAATCACCCTCCAAAATCTGAACTGTCGACCCTGCAAGAGGAACGACAATCGGCACCTCTCTAGAGTCTGAAGGTACTCCACTCCAAGGTCGACCGCCTAGCCAACATCCCGGTGTATCAAGACCATAAAGAAAGAAAGTCGACCCCGAGGCAAAGGAATGAAGAAGACTCAACTCTCCGTATCGCCTCAAGAAGGAAATACCCCGTCGACATTAAACCTACCTAGAATTGTCCTAAGGGGAAAAGACTACGACTTTTCCACTCGTTTCACCCAAACACCCCAAACCCGAAGCCCCTTAGCTCCACCCGTGACTAACCACGTTGGGTCTTTGCAAAACTTTTTAGCACCTAATAATTTTTACCGCTGAAATTGTTAAGAGGATGTTATCACCCTAACCCAACTCCTCCCTAATCTCGGGACGAGATTATTTTAAGGGGGAAAGGTCTGTAACATCCCAATTTAAGCAACCCTGATTAAAGTCCAAAAGGCAAATATCAGGGGGAACAAAAATGTTTTCTTGCAATGTCTGCTTACTTGTTTGCTTGTGCTCAAGCAACTGTTTATGTATTAGTTGTGTACTCCTCATCTCAACACTAGTTTACAAAAAGCTATTTTTACAAAAGAGGTGTTTGGCTCATTTTCCATATTCTCAAATATTCTGGCATTTCAAAAACCTGAGCCAAGATGACTTTGACCCAACACAATACTTTACTAGTTTCTTTAGACAAATTATGGAGACCTATATATTATCTCCTTATGTTTTCAAGACAGAACCTTCAACTACTCTTATCCCTAGGTCTTCCAAAACCTTATTAAAACCTTTTTCATCTCAATCTTGGTAGAGATACCAAGATGGAACTTACCTTACTTCAAAGCAAAACCCTTTCAACATACCCATCCTTACCTCAAGCTAGGCTTGATGGTAACCCTAGTACTAGTTGGATAAGTAGTAAGATGAATTGCCATGATCTACTGCCTGATGAATTTCCTTGATCTGCTGGTTGATGAATTGCCTTGATCTGTTGATTGCCTTGTATGCTTAGGAACTAGAATGAGCTAGTCTAGTAGCTCAAGCATTAGGACGCTAATCCTTGTTTGTGATAATCAATCTCAAGCTAAGCATCCAAGTCTGGATCTATCCTAAGATACTCAAGTGATCATCTCATCTCATGCTTATCTCTATCCAAGGATAATCCCCCTGGATGGTTTCCAACTCAATGGAGACCCAATCTAAGCATGAATCCTATATACTTAGTTAGTAACTCAACACCATCTCCTTCATCACGAGTTTAGAACCTAGCATCCTCTCAAAATCATCTACACTTGCACTCTAGTCTAAAACCCTAAATCTGCCAAAATGGATAAGTCTAGATTTCTTATCTGGATACCATATTTTGAGATCTACCTTTTCCAACCTATGTGTATTCTTGAGAATGTAATTGAACCATATTGTAGTACATCTTGAGTACTACCAAGGCCCACTATTTCCCTTGGCTAATCCTTTCTAATTCCCACTTGTTCCTGATGGTTTTATAGTCAAGATAATAATGTTTTCTACAAATCTTATCATCTTGCCTACTTTGGCAGAAGCTCACATCCATGTGCCACCTAACCTTGACCAACTCCTTGCTTGGTTATGATCTACTAATCATGGACTACCAACCACCACTTTCTTGTTTCCATTGGATCCTTGTGCTTATTAAACCCACATGGTTTAGGAAGCTACCTGATGTATCTGTGATGGCAGCCTTATTTTCAACAAAGTTTGCCATCTCATCATGATCACCTCAATACAACCAAGCCCAACTATTTCTTCCATGATCCTCAATATTACATGGCCTATCCATCCATATACCCCTGGTACCAAGGTGAGCTCTGAGCTCCCTAATCCAACCCTGTATAGATGGCATCAGAATAACCAAACCCTAGATCCTCCAAGAATCTAGTTTCCACCCTTTGCGCCACTTTTCTTCAGAACCAAGGTTGAACTTGATTCCCACATCAAGTTTACATCATCTACCTTGGATATAAGCATCCCCAAATAATTCCCACAATTATTTGGATTATTAAACTCTTTTATTTCCCCTACTTACAAATTTCTCAAAATCCTTGTCTATAAAAGCAAGTTTGCTTTTTTCCAAACCACCTTGCTAACTCAAGGCACATTTGATGCCTATATTTCATATCCCATCTTTCAAACTCAAAAATAAATATTTTTGAGATTCTTTATTATTTCTTTTAGCCTTTTTTCTTAAATTGCAGAAACAAGAAATAATTCCCCAAATATATTTTCCCACTTCAATAAATCCTAATAAAATTCTCCAATGTGTGTTATGGTATTTAGGACCATACCACATCAAAAACCAAACTTGAACAAAGTAAAAATATCATCTTAGCTTCCCCAATCTACTTCTGCACTTTTTGAATAAGTGCATTTAAATGGGATTATAACATTTAGAAAAATCCCATTTAAATCAAAAAGAGATTATTTGACCTACCCCACCTACCGATACCATTTCCACACCTTGCTCAATGCAAATTTTGCAACTTCCTTCACAGGCCTTCATTTGATCGATTTTTGGAAAAACAAGCACCACTTGATTCAAATCAAAGCCAAACCAGCTCCAATCTTCTCCAGCACTCCTCCCTACTAACAACACTCTCCCCTGGTCGACCAACACTGTAGTATCTTGACCTATTGTCATATTGTGTTTGTTTATGAGGGATACAAAGGTCATGTCCAATCAAACCATTAAAACTTGTGTAACTATAGCACCCCACCCCCTCTTTGCCCCCTAGCACGACCAGGACCCTCTCTCACATCTCCACCGCCCCTGAGGACCAATACCCAAGAGCACCCGTCCTCCTCCATGGTCCACATGGACATAGTCCACCCAACACCCTCCCCATCGGTTTATAAGGCCTGAGGCCAGTACAGCTGTCCCCCTCGCCCTCATTTTCCCCCTTTCCTCCCCACTTACCTCCCTAGAGCCCCTCTCCCTCTCCCCAGCTCTGGCTAGCTCGAAAGAAGAAGGAGAGCAAGCTTCGGCCTCCTCCAAGAAATTGAGCTAGGCTTCTCCCTCAGCTCTCCTCTCCCTCTGCATGTCACCCCATTGGATTCCCCTTGCCCCTATGATGCTAACCATGCCCTTTTCTTCGACATGCAGCAGCTCTAGGAGCCTCCTCGACAAACTCCGACGAGCTAGGCTCGGGCGCTGCCGCGCGAGCTCCCTCCCGACGACGAACCACCTCGTGCTGCCCCTTTCCAGAATCGCCGCCTTCGATCACGTCGCCCTGTTGCCTCCCCGACCTTCCCCGAGCCCCCGTTGATCCTCCCCCAACTCCGTCTCGCCCTCTGCTACGGTTTCTCCCCGCGGACCCCGTCGGGTGGTAGACGGCGAGCCCTGGCCGTCGATCTGGATCTAATCTAGTGGCCAGGAGCTCCCGTACCCTTTTGCCCCCGGCTAGGCCAGCTGCGCCGCGCCCCTCCTGCGGGCCTGCACTTCTGGCTGGGCCGGAGCCTCTTCCCCATCCCATATCCCCTCTAGATCTGGCCCAATGACCCCCAGCCCCTTTTTCTTTTCTTTTAAATACCAGATCTGGAAATTAGCAGTTTGATTTAAATCCAAATAAAATGTTAAACCACCAGATTTTGACCAGATCTAAATTTTCACACATGCATGCACATTTTCTGTAACATGCAGACCCAGATCTGGACGAAAATGTTGTTTAAATTTAAAATGATAAATATTCTCCACAGATCTGTCCAAATCACTAGATAAATCCTCTAGTAAGTTTGGTACCTCCAATTGGAGTATTTCCAAAAGGTGATGAAAGATACAGACCATACCTTTCATGTCCCACTGGCCCCACCTAAGTTTGCTTCCTAAATTGCTGGTAGAAAAAATAACAAAAACAGAGACCTTCTTCCTTTAGGAAATTTTCTAGGTCAAACCAAGTGAGGTTCTGACCTAATCCCAACTCATAGCTGACACACACAACCCTATCTTTCATAATCCAGCAGCTCATAATTTATAGAGTCTATTGAATTTTGGTGAATTGAACTATTCTATGGATGGTTTAATCACTAATAAAAACATTGCGATAGATCTTCAACTCCAAATTGATTGATTCCAATTTCTACAAAAAGTTATTCTCATTAACTAACATGTGTCCTTCGAATCCACTAAAAAGCTTCTGTAAAATAAAACTGATGAAAAAGACAAATCTTGTCCAGTACCGTCGTTGGGAATTTCCCAAGGGCATTTTGGTAATTGTTTTGAGGAGATTCCAACTCCTCTTGGTTCAGTCCATCAAATACTACCTTTTCACCCAAGGAAATAATTTTTGGAACTCCAGAAAAGTTTTGGTGAATTATTTCCTTAAACTAGAGCTTTAACCACTATAAACTTCATTATAAATCCTAGGAAATTGATAAATAGTGAAACCACTTTGTTGTCTTAATTTTATCAATACCTATCTGATGGTATCATTTTTTATACAATGGTATCATACAGATCAAGTCCTTGGTCAAAAACCCTCTCTTAGGTAGTTCCTAGATTTCAAATCCAAAGGGATTCTTTCCCTAATACCTCCAAATCTTCTCCCAATCAAATCAAACCACAAACATCCTACAGATCCATATCTTGTAGTTATCCTTTACTTGCTGTATGGTTTGATGCTTGTATGCCTTGTATTGATTGGTGTATTGTTTGTTTGCATGTATGCTTGAACGGTGATAGTTACGATTGTGTGACGCTGAAAAGAAGGAAGGACTGGGTTATTCTTATTTGTATTATTATTGGTATTCTGGTATTCTAAGGAAGTCAAGGGACATCTCGCTGGTCATAGGCAAGCCACCATTCCTAAACTCCTATATTAACCTACTCTTGTTTATCAACTGTTTTATATCTCGTTTATAAATTGCATGATCACAGGCATGGTTTGTTTCAAATAAAAGTGCGTGAGTAACTTGGATCCTCCAAGTTATGGATGAGTGTCCATTAGGACACCTACCCTTTTTGCACCTATGTTTACCCCTTTAGACTAAGGCAAAGATGATTAGCATCTTCCCTCTTCGAACCCACGGATTTTTCAAAGATAAAACTATTTTGGGTTCTTACCCCACTACAAAGTTTTCAAAATAAAACCCTTGGGAATAGGCATCATTTCCGAGTGGGAGTTTTACTAAAAGAAGATATGAGGTGGATGAAGAGAAAGATAAGTAAAGGAAAGTTAAGTAAGAGAAAGAGAAGGGATGTTCTAAGCCATTGTCTGGAACAATTTATCTGTGCAACCACATTACCCCAGGCGCTGAGGCTTAGCTCGTAGTTGTAATCCTTAGTCGGGGCTGCTTGTACTTGCTTAACGGGAGAAATCCCTGTAAGCCCGAGTGGACTCTACCCCAGGTCTGTGGATCCGGGGGCCTCCATCGCCCGCTACGGCGGAAGTGTCGGTGCAACAATTGGGTCTCCCACGAATGGTATGTTTTAGGCATAGGGAAGGAAGTGGAGTCAACAATTGTATATTCCCAAGCCGAGGGTTTGGGTATACGGAAGTGCTGCAGGGAGGACTAAGGCCATAGTGCTGCATACTCGTTCCGGGGAGAACAAACGCAAAAGGAAAATCTGCCTTTGCTAGGGATGGACAAATGAAAAGCTAGGTTTGATTATCCGAACCCCCGTCTACAGTGTGTAGTGGGCCATGGTTAAATCCCGGCAGATGTATTGATTCTTGCAGGTAAAGTGCACAAACTCTGCAAAGTCTAATCTATTCGAATAGCCGTGTCCACGGTCAAGGACGGTTGGAATGGCAGGTGCTAGGAGGACCATTTGGTTAAGTTGTGATGAAATAAAGGATGTGACTTGGTCATGAGGAAAGATAAGAAATAGGTTGGTTTTGGCCAGAGATGGTCGAAGACGTTTAAAAAGGGTTTTACAACAAAACTGTTTTAAACCTTCTTAATAAGGATGTGGAGATGTCTAGGTTTTCTAAAAGGAGGCATGTTTTCTAAAAACTCTTTTTAAACAAAGGTAAATAGATTCCAAAGTTAGGTCTTTCAAAAGAAACTATAGTGTAGAGCTATCTCACCACAGCGAAATATGCATTATCTTTGTTACTCCTGTCTCGGTGGTTTGCGAGTACATTCAAAGTACTCACCGGCTTTGTCCCTGGCTATTTACTTGGCCAGATTGCAGATGTTAAGAAGTGACGAAGGTGCTAACGTCTATGCGAGCTAGGCCGTCTTCCCAGTCAGTTGACTGTAGGTTAAGGCACGGGCTCTGCGGTGAAGACTTCCGCTATTTGTGTTGTATTCGCCATAATGGCCACTTTGTAAGTTTGTACTCGTTACTATATGGATGTTGTAATGATATTAGTCGGTTATGCTGACGGCTCACGGATTATGGGACGTGAATTGTATGCATAACGGGTATTCTCGGACCATAAATTTGGGGTGCCACAACCGCCTCGGCCTTCCCCTTCGCCTATAAGAAGCCCCCGATGCAGAAACCCTAAGTACCCGATCAAATCTCCACGAAACCTTCTGTAGCCGCTGCCACCTTCGTCCCTAGATCGGGGGGATCTGAAGTTCTTGCCGACACCCTGCCGGAGGGGAGATCATCCCGGAGGCCTTCTCTCCGGTATGATGCGTGAGTAGTTCCACCTTGGACTATGGGTCCATGTAGTAGCTAGATGGTTGTATCTCCTCCTTTGTGCTTTCATGTATAGATCTTGTGAGCTCCGTTCATGACCAAGATCTAATCTATTTGTAATCATGCATGTTGTGTTTGCAGGGATCCGATAGATATTGAGATTATTATGTTGGTTTGATTAATGGTTTTGTATTTACGATTCTATCATGTCTGTGTTGTTTGTGATCTTGCATGCTCTCCATTGTTAGTAGCTATCTTGGCCAAGTAGTTGCTAGTGACTCCAAGAGGGAGTATTTATGCTCGATAGTGGGTTCATGCCTCTAGTTTCCAAGGGAAGTGACAATAATCTCTTCGGTTGTAGATGTGTTGTTGCTACTAGGGAGAAAACAACGATATCTTGTTCATGGAACATGTGGACTGTTTACCTTACACACTTTGCTTAAAGCATTTGTCTATTGCTTGCAACTTAATACTGGAGGGGGTTCGGATGATAACGTGAAGGTGGACTTATAGTCATAGATGCAGTTGGATGGTGGTCTATGTATCTTGTTGTATTGCCCAATCGAATCTCATAGGATCTTTCTGACTAGTAATAGCATTGTTATGCCTTGCTCAGTTCCTGTCAATTGCCCTGCTGTAATTTGTTTACCCTTCATGCCATGTTGTTTATCTAAGGAGAGCACGTCTAGTGAACTATGGACCCCGGTCCAATCTTTACCATTTATACATCTTCCACTATTACTTGTTTACTTGCTGCAAACCATTACCTTCCACACCATACGTTTAATCCTTTGTTACAGCAAACCGGTGAGCTTGACAACCTCACTGATTCGTTGGGACAAAGTCTTGAGTTTGTGTTGTGGAGGTATCCGCGTTTCTAGCAACACCTGTGTGACGTTTCCTTCCTCCTTCTGGTTCGATAACCTCGATTTCTTACTGAGGGAAGACTTGCTGCTGTGCTCATCACACCTTGATCTTGGGGTTTCCAACGAAGTCCTCTCTGCTAGGAAACAATTCTTCTGGCGCCATTGCTGGGGAATAAATAAATAATCTCCCACGTCAATGAGGTGCCATCAGTGGAGCTCCCACTCAAAATGAAAAGCCTCCACTCACATAAACATGCCTCCACTCAAAAATCCACTCACATGCATTAAATTTCGTGGAAATTTAATGCAAACTCTCATTTAAATAAAACTCTTCTATTTATTTATTCAGAATTTTGTTAATTAGTTTAATTAACAAACATTCACATAAAACCCCTTACAACATTTCAATTTCACATGTAGAACCAGTTTTAGCAATTTCAACCGAAACAATTCCGGTGTCTAGTGAAAAAAATTCTATGCTTTCCTTTTCTTTCTCTGGCATATTATTTGCTCCGAATGGTGTCGATATCCCTTAATTGAGTCACCCTACAATTCGCAAATAACGCAGACATGATTGAGACCCCTCTTCGATCAATAATCAGCAGCCGGACCTGGAGATCCGTACTGACTCCCACACATTCAACGATGACTTCTGTGATCGTGTGAACCTTATATGCATGTAACTCAATCCCTTTGTCTCGCGATATATTACATGTCCGAGATTTGATCATCAGTATCTTCATACCTCGTTTGATCTCGTTATCGACATGTACTTTTTTCACATTCCCGTGATATAACATTCTAGTGATCAAATCACTTGCTTGCAAGCTAACTAATGTGATATCACCGAGAGGGCCTAGAGTATATCTATCTATCATCGGGATGGACAAATTCCACTCTTGATCCATGAGCCTCAACATAACACCTTCATAGCACTGAACCCATCTTTATAGTCACCCTGTTATGGTGTGACGTTTGATGTTATCAAGATACTCTTCCGGTGTTAGTGATTGACATAATCTCATGGTCTAAGGACTAAGATTACTTTGTATGATGTTATAGGAATATAAACACAATGACCTTGATCGTAATGGTATACTTCTGATGAATGTTCATCACACCATTCCAATAATGTTGTGACCTCGTTATTAACAACATCCAATGTCCATGATCAGGAAACCTTTGATCATCTTGTTAATCAACGAGCTAGTTTATAAGAGAGGCATAACTAGGAACTTTCTATTTGTTTATTAAACACACATGTATTAACGTTTCCATATTAATACAATTATAGAATGCAAAATAAACATTTATCATAAACTTGGAATATACATAATAACAACTTTACTATTGCCTCTCAGGGCATATTCCCTTCATTATTCAACATAAAACTAAAACTAAAACTTATAAACTTTACCCCAAACCTTTACTTCACATGGGTTGCCTCCCATGCAGTGCTCTTTTATGGTCAATAGCTTGACCTTGATGTTGATCACTTGGGCCAGATGAGTGGAACACGCACTCCAAAATAGTTGGCCTTCAAAGTGATGGCCTCCTTCTCATCTTGCTTGGCTTTCTTTTTCTTGGGAAAATGAATAACAAAAGGATCCCGTGAAGGCAATTGAAGCATCATGTTCCCTTCATGCAAATTAATCAAAGCCTTAATAGTTCTTAAGAAAGGACAGCCTAATGTTATAGGAGCAGTAGCATCTTCAGGCATGTCAACAATAACAAAGTCAATAAGAGCAGTACAACCTTTAATATATACTAAGGTATTCTCTTTAATTCCTACTGCTTGTTTGTAATTAGAATCTGATAGATGCAATTTTAGTTCGGTTATTTCAAAAGAGCCAAGATTTAACTTATTAAAAAGACTCTTTGGAATTGTTGAAACACTTGCACCTAAATCACAGAGTGTAGCTATTTCATTAGTCCCAATTTTAATCTTAATAGTAGGCTCAAATATATCATCTAGCTTAACAGGTAATTTTTTAGCAATGTTCTTATATTCTTCCTCAAGCTCACGTACCTTTATTGCTACCTGATTAACGAAGTTTTGATACATGGCTTCCTCATTTCCTTCACTTAGTGGAATCTTGACATTGATCCTTTTTACAAGATCTTCATCTGTGTAATTTGGTGAAGGAACATTGCTATAATCAAGTTCTTTGGGCTCCTCCCTTTGGACTCTTATCAGGTCTTCTACTGGATTGGGCTCAGATTTACCTGCAAATTTAGCTAGAATGAGAGTTTGACTCTCGCTTATCTTACTTAGTTGTGCCTCAACAATCTTTGTTCTTTCTTAGAGGGCCTGCAAATCATTTCTCAAACTAATAGCTTGGTTAGATAATTTACCAAGCATAGAATCATGGTTCTCCGTAATTTTAACTAGAATATAGTTTTGCTCATTTTGTGAGTCCATAAAATAGTTAAGAGTTTCTTAGAGACTACTATTACTTGATGACATATTATTATAAGAATTACCTGCAGGACTAGAATAATGTTTCTGAAAAATTGGATTATAATTCTTTTTCCAAGCAGGGCTATAATCATTACAAGTATAAAGTCTATTTCTTCAATAGTTGGTTCGGGAGTAGCTCTTACCTGGGTTTCCTTACCTTTGACGGCTAATATGAGCTCATCCAACTTAGCATTTAGTTCTTCATTTTCTTGAGGTGTGATGGAGTTCACCTTCTTCGTGTTTGATCTTTCCACGTGCCATTGGGCATGGTTGTCTTGCATATTGTCTAGCAGTTGCTTTGCTTCGGTAATTTGCTTACCCATAAATGTTCCTCCAGCTGCAGTATCAAGCATAGACTTAGACACAGGGTTACGAGCATTATAAAATAAATGGAGAATTAACCAATCTTCCATCCCATGGTCGGGATAGTTTCTCATGCATTCTTTCATTCTTTCCCATGCAAGCGCTAGTGGCTCATGCTCTTCCTGCCTAAAACCAGTAATATTAGATCTGAGTTGCATAGTCTTTATAGGTGGAAATAATTTAGTCATAAATAAAGAAGTGCATTCCACCCATGATGAAATAGTATTTCTAGGCAAAGATAGCAACCATTCTTTTGCTCTTCCTCTAAGAGAGAAAGGAAATAAGTGCAACTTGACCGCGTCGGGGTCAAAATCTTTAATGCGCATCTTATCATATATTTCAGTAAAAGTATTTAAGTGCATACCTGCATCTTCAACAGCAGAGCCTCCAAATTGATTATGTTGAACCAAACTTAAATAGTGGGGATTTATTTCATAATCTTCAGCAGCAATTGATGGTTGAGTAATAGGAGGACGCAAATAGTCATTGTTGGGAGTTGCAAACTCCCCTATCTTCTTTTCAACCATACTTCCTATGTTTTTGGATTTTTTTAAACAAGTACTAATGATGATAAAAACAAGAATTAAAAGACTAATTTTTTTTGGTTTTTCAAATAAAGACTGAAAGAAAACTAACAAAATTAAAAACAAGAACTAAAACTAGCAAGGTTCCTACTAACCTCATCAGGGTAGCTATTGTTTCCCCAACAACGGCGCCAAAAAAAGGGTTGATACCTTCGATCCAGATTATGGATATAGTATAGATCTTTTTCCCTAGTAGACATAGGTTTATCGAATCCTCGGGAAGTAGAAAGGAAAGTGAGATTACTTAAACGGACCTTCGAGAGTTTTAGAATTCCTTTTGTGTTTTCACTTGACCAAGAGTTTGCGATATTTTTGTTGTTGTTGACGATGGAGAGAGAGAGGGCCTAGGGTCTTCGGTTTTCACCAGTAGCTGTGCAAAACATCTGATGGGAATAATAGAAAATAATAAAATATGCATGTAATCATTAGAGCAGGATAATTATATGTGGGAAGTGCATCCATAATTATTATCGCCTCCGCAACCGCTTATAGCAATAACATACTAGTCTCATCCTTAGAAGAAAGAAAACTAATGATATTCATAGTGATGTCACCGTTAATCCCAAGTAAATTCCTCACATACAGCTGTACTACCCCTTCTGTCACTAGGGTTTCCGTCCTGCAGATCAGTCATTACTCACACTCCCTATACCTGGATCAATCCTCGGGGTCTTGGGTACCTAACAAGTCCTTAGATTGAGCGAAGAGAGGGTACTACAATCATCATGCCATACAAACTAATACATGATCCCATCTATGATAAATAACATGCACAAAAAGCTATATGGCTAGGCCGAAGCCCTTAGACCAAGGAGAATTACTCACACATATAGATGAAATCAACAATCATAAACATTGTAATAGAGATCATAAGATTGATAGAAAATAGTCTTACAATGTTGCCAATTGGAGAAGAGATCTACTATTACAAGTGGTGGAAGATGGCTATGGTGGTGGGGAAGGTTTTGGAGATTTAGATGTAGATCTATTCCTCCGGCATGGCGGCTTCTAGTGGTAGGGAGAGTTGAGTTCAAAAAAGAAGCGTTGTTTCCCAGCGCACGAAGCCTCTTTATATAGGGGTCCCTTCACGAAAGTTGTTTTGTTTGACATAATGGAGTCGATGCCAACTATATGGCCAGAATACATTTCCCTCCGTATAGTTGGTCGTTAAGTCGTCTGGATCCACTTTACGGCTCCTGGGTTTTTTGACGTGTTGGAAATCTCGTATCTTTGACATTTATGTAGTGATTCCCATCATCATATGTCATTATCTGTGCAGGAAAAAATAGAAAGAAAAGATTGCATACCCCTTTGATCATTAGGCATTAGTCGCAGGGTTTAGAGAGATATGTCATCAAATATATGAATAATGTCTAGTTTAAATACGGACGTGGATGGCTATATTTCACAGCTATCAGAGTGTGTTGTCTTTCTTTTATTTTTTTGGGTTTTATGTAAAATGGATTTAGTTAAAACATATTCTCCCTTGCGAGGGTTATTTCTGAATGGAGGGGGTATTAGGTATAGATTATATAGTAGATAAGAGATTTAATTTTCTAACACCACCATTGACAATGGTGTAAGTAACTCTCGAGTAGAAAGAAGGGCCAAAATACACTTATTGAACAAGTTGTTGTCTCCATGAAACGAAGACCAAGAAGAAAACAACCACCAAAACCAAAACTAATATGCTAAAAAAAATATCACTCATAGATCATATTCCATATGCTCGTTAAGCCGACCAGAGAAAGTAGAACCGATGGATAGTTGAGATGGAGTTGCAACTTGGAGGTAGGCTTGGAGGTAGGCAGCGGCCTGATAAAATATATATTGAGACCGTTTGTTTATTAGTAGTGAGTTAGGTTACTCGTTACTCTCTTGATTCAGTACACAAAAATTTCCCGGTTTGTTGACTAATTTCAATGTCAGTTGAACCGATCGACACCTAGGGATATAGTGCACATAGGCAGCAACAACGGTGATCCTCTTTTAAAAAAATTTGAAAATCATATTTCCAAGTGTCCAAAAAACCTAAAAATAAATCAAGATGTAGCCAGTGATATAAAGCAAAAGCGTATAAAATAAAAAATTGAAAATAATCTGTATTTTGAGCTACACAAAAATAAAAAAATATAGATCTGAGTATGTTGATCAACTTTCTGAGACAAAAGTCTTGGCTCGACCGTGGCCCGATGCAAAAGTCTTTTTTCCGGTTTCGCGCCCCTCAACTACGACAAAACCGCTAAAAATGTGGAGGAAGCTCGACGGGCGCGTGGAAGAAGTAAGATTTCCGCTTCCTCGCGAGATGTTGACTCGCAAAAGTATTTTTTTTTGCATGTGGTTCCGGGACGTTAGTGACTCTAGCGGACCAAACTTTTCGGTCCTGCCTCCCTGAGTTGAACTTGATAACGTTGTTCGATGTCTGTTCCGTTTAGTCAGGCTGCTGGGTCTCTCATGTCTACCTCACATTAGATGAATCGTGTGTATAATGGAATTTTTTACTTTCCTGTTCTGAACTTGATAGCGTCGATCGATGCATCTGCCGTTTAATCACGCTGCTGGGTTCCGCGTGTCATCCTCACACTAGAAAAACGTGTGCATGATGGATTTTTTCCTTGGCTCGTACCTTCCTGATATGAACTCGATAATGTTGCTCGATCTATATGTCGTTAATCACGATGCTGGGTCCCACATGCCAGCCTCTCATTACAAGAATCGTGTGTATGATGGAACTTTTTCCTTCGCTCCCACTATCCTGTTTCGAACTTGATTGTGCTGCCGTTTAATCACGCATATGGGCCCGCCTGTCATCCTCTCATTATAAGAAACATGTGTATGATGGATTTTTTGCCCTCGGTCACGCTACCCTACTCCGAACTTGGCAGCGCTGCCAGATGCATAATCACACAGCTGGGCCCCACGTGTCATACTCTCATTAGAAGAAATGTCTGTATGATGCAATTTTGGCCCTTGGTCATGCCTCCGTGTTAACTTGATAGTGTTGCTCGCTGCATCAACCATTTATTCAGGCTAGTGGATCCCATATGTCAGCATGTCATTAGAAGAATCGTGTGTATATGATTGAATTTTTTCCTTCTCTAGCGCTACCCTATTCCTAACTAGATAGCGTTGCTCAATGAATCTTCCGTTTGGTCACGCTGTTGGGTCCCACATGTCAGCATCTTATTAGAAGAAATGTGTGCATGTAGGACTTTTTTCTTGCTAGTGCCTTCGTGTTTCGAACTTGGCAATGTTGCTCGATGCATCAGCCATTTATATTGGCTGGTGGGTCCCATATGTCTGCCTCACATTAGAAGAATAGTATGTATATGATGGATTTTTTTGTGCTCTATCGCTACCCTGTTCCGAGCTAGATAGCATTTCTCGACGAATCTGCTGTTTGGTCACGCTGCTGGGTCGCACATGTCAGCATCTCAGTTGAAGAACGTGTATATGTTGGACTTTTTTCTCGCTCACGCCTACCTTATTCGAACTTGGCAACGTTGCTCGATGCAGCACCTATATAAGGTCTCTTTGGTGGGTCCCACATGTCAGCCTCTCCGTAAATGAAACGTGTTATGATGGAATTTTTGTTGGAGATATGCCCTAGAGGAAATAATAAAATTAGTTATTATTATATCTTTGTGTTTATGATAAATGTTTGCATTCATGCTATAATAGTATTAACCGGAAACAATAATACTTGTGTGATTTGTAAACTAAATTAGAGTTCCTGGTAAAGCCTCTTTGCAATACTAGCTTGTTGGTTGATAGATGATCGTGGTTTCCTGATCATGAACATTGAGATGTTATTAACAACAAGATCGTATCATTAGTAGAATGGTGTAATGGACAAGATCGTTAGTTTGCTATAAGCTTTCTGATATATAGTAACCTAATTCCTTCGACCATGAGATCATGTTAATCACCATCACTGGAAGGATGCTTTGATGACATCAAACACAACACTATAATTGGGTGGCTATAAAGGTGGTATTGAGTGTTCGGAAAGTATGTGTTGAGGCACATGGATCAAGAGTGGGATTTGTCCGTCCATATGACGGATAGATATACTCTGGTCCCTCTCGGTGGAATGTCAACCAATTAGTTTGCAAGCATGTGACTGGCTCACAAGGGATCACATATCACGGGAACGAGAAAAGAGTACTTATCGGTAACGAGGTTGAACTAGATATGCAGAGATACCGATGATCAAACCTCGGATAAGTAAATTATCGCGAGACAAAGGGAAACTGGTATCGTATGTAAGTGGTTCATTCGATCGCAAAGTAATCATAGAAATATGTGGGAGCCATACGAATTTACAAATTCCTCTATTGGTTATTGATCGGAGAAGTGTCTCGGTCATGTCCGCATAATTCACGAACTATAGGGAGACACACTTAAGGATTCGATGTTGTTTAGTAGATATGGAATGTAAGTAGGGAGACCAAATGTTGTTCAGAGTCTCGGATGGGATCCAGGATATCACGAGGAGATCCAGAATGGTCCGGAGAATAAGATTCATGTAAGGAAAGTCCAATTCTAGAGTACGGGAATGATTCCGATGATTTCATCGGAGAGATTCTAGAAGGGTCTAGAAGGTTCACCAGACCAGAAGGGGAATGGTTTGTGAATGTGTCATGGTTAAGTGGAATGATTGGATCATGTCCTAGGTCACTTGGTTGCGCATTTGCAAGAGAGGAATTAAGCTCCAAATTGCAAGTCAAAAGGCAGGTTTGAAAAGTCAAACTGGAACAATGGTTTCCTAGTGGAAGAAGGAAAGAGTCCTTCTTTCCCTCCAACAAGAAGAGGGAGTTGGGGAAGGATACAAACTCCCCTCTCCCAAGCTGCCCTCCCTCTCATAAATAGAGGGGCGGGGCTGCCCCAAGAGAACACAACCAGCCCTCTCCACCAAGCCGCGCCGCCTCCGCCGCCCCCCGTGCAGCCGCCACTTGCCGTCTTTGCCCTAGCCACCGCCGACTCCACCTCCTCCTCTCCGTCCCTCTAAATCTAGATCACCAGAAACCCTAGATCCACCATAACCTGCTCCTGCTTAGGCGAAGCCCGGTAGGATTTTCCCTCTACTTCCGACACCACGCCGTCATGCTGCCGGAATCGCGAGGGAAGAACTACAACCTCCATTGCCTACTGGAAAAGGGAGATGAAGGTCTTCATTGAGTACCGAACGTGTGACTGACTGTGAAAGCGCTGCCGGAACGCAGCGCTGGAAGGATCGTCTACACAATCTTGAGATCGGCAAGTGTACGACTACATCACCCATGAGAATCTACTCTCGTTAACCGATTTGGAATCTTCGAGGGTGAGTACTCTAATCGACTCGTTCCTACAATCTAGTAGATAGATCTTGGCTTGTTTGTGTGCATGCGGTAGAATTTTTTTGTTTTCCATGCTACGAACCCCTACAGTGGTGTCAGAGATGTGTCTATATGTAGATCTGTTGCACGAGTAGAACACAATGGTCATTATGGGCGGTGGTGCTTTTATTATCAATTGCTTTTTGTGTACTTTGCATCTTGCGGTATGATGGGATAAAGCGGCTCGGGATAACCTTACATGACATCGTTCATGAGACTTGCTCCACGCATGACATGCAACTTGTATGCATAAGTGGCTTTGCGGGTGCCTATCTCTCCCATCATAGTATAGATTCAATTTACATTGGGCACTTGATAGATCAGCATCAATGTTGTGGTTCTTATTCGTAAGTTAGAACAACACTTATTGAAATCCCCAAACCACGTAAAACATGCAAAGAAAATTAGAGGCGTCTAACTTTGTTTTGCAGGGGTGTGCTGTGATGTGATATGGCCATGATTGTGATTATATATGATCTATGAAATGTTCCTTATTGTAAGTCGGCAACCGGCAGGAGCCATATGGTTATCTTTTAATTTCGTTCAGACCTGTGTGTCTATTATTCAAAGTAGTTGTAATAGTTGATGCTGGTGGACGACATCCATGGAGCGGCGTGATGGCTTGCACAACTTATGTGAACCTGTTGGGAACCCCAAGAGCAAGGCATGAAGCAGTACAGCAGCAATTTTTCCCTCAGTAAGAAACCGAAGTTATCGAACCAGTAGGAGGAAGGAAATGTCACACAGGTGTTGCAAGCAACGTAGAGACCTGCACAACACAACCTCAAGACTTTGCCCCAATGAACAGTGAGGTTGTCAAGCTCACCGGTTTGCTGTAACAAAGGATTAAACGTATGGTGTGGAAGGCAATGGTTTGCAGCAAGTAAACAAGTAGCAGTGGAAGATGTATCAATGGTAAAGATTGGACCGGGGTCCATAGTTCACTAGAGGTGCTCTCCTTATATAAACAACATGGCATGAAGGGTAAACAAATTACAGCAGGGAAATTGACAGGAACTGAGCAAGGCATAACAATGCAATTACTAGTCAGAAAGATTGTATGAGATTCGATTGGGAAATACAACAAGATACATAGACCGCCATCCAACTGCATCTATGACTAGAAGTCCACCTTCAGGTTATCATCCGAACCCCCTCCAGTATTAAGTTGCAAGCAACAGACAACTGCTTTAAGCAAAGTGTGTAAGGTAAACAGCCCACATGTTCCATGAGCAAGAGACCATTGTTTTCTCCCTAGTGGCAACAACCCATCTACAACCAAAGAGATTTCTGTCACTTCCCTTGGAAACTAGAGGCATGCCCACTATAGAGCATAAATACCCCCTCTTGGAGTCACTACCAACTACTTGGCCAAGATAGCTACTAACAACGGAGAGCATGCAAGATCATAAACAACACAGACATGATAGAATCATAAAGACAAAACGATTAATCAAACCAACATAATAATATCAATATCCATCGGATCCCCGCAAATACAACATGCATGATTACAAATAGATTAGATCTTGATCATGAACGGATCTCATAATATCTATACATGAAAGCACAAAGGAGGAGATACAACCATCTAGCTACTACATGGACCCATAGTCCAAGGTGGAACTACTCACGCATCACACCGGAGAGAAGTCCTCCGGGATGATCTCCCCTCCGACAGGGTGCCGTGAAGAACTTCAGATCCCCCCCGATCTAGGGACAATGGTGGTGGCGGCTACAGACGGTTTCGTGGATATTTGATTGGGGACGCAGGGTTTCTGCATCGGGGGCTTCTTATAGGCGAAGGGGGAGACCGAAGCGGCGACCAGGGGCGCCAAACCCTAGCTAGGCGTGGGGTGGGGCTGGCCCCTCTGGCCGGCCCCTCTGTCTCTCCTCTGGACTTCTTGTTCCCCATGTAAAGTAATTAACTTTGACGTTTGTCCCGTCCAATTCCGAGAATATTTCTTTACTAACTTTTCTGAAACCAAGAATAGCAGAAAACATGCATCTGGCACTGTTGCAACTCGTTAGTAGGTTAGTACCAGAAAACATGTAAAAAGCACCTCAAAGTGTGGACAGGTAAAGAAAAGTAGATACTAAACAAGCGTGGAGCATCAAAAATTATAGATACGTTTCCAACGTATCAACATCCCCAAGCTTAACTCCTGCTCGTCCATGAGTAGGTAAGTGATAAACAGAATAATTTTTGAGGTGACATGCACCCTCATAATAAAGATCCAACCATTTGCAAGCATTGAAAGCTGGGATCAAAGAACTCTAAACATGTTCATGAAAGATGGAGTTTAACAATAGGACATAGTAACTATGCATGCAACATGACAAGCTACAAACAAAGATCATGAATAACATGCATTGAAAAACGTTTGTTTGTTTCACATGCATAAAACATACCATAGTGGCAATCAGCTTGTCCCTCATAGAGTAGCAAATAGATGCATAGGACACCTGCAAAGTTCACAAGGGTGACTAGAAACAAGTAGCACAAGAACAAGTAATAACACAATATGCATCAATTAATAAGCTTTGGAACACTGCACACAGAATGACAACTATGCTCTCTTAATGGTGCCTAAAGGTAGAAGGTTGAGACTCAATAGTGGTGGAAGAAAGGCCTTTTTGTAAAGGAAGCGGGGATTACATGTTTCAAAAGGAGCTTCCAAAAATTATGGTACTTGTTAGCTTTCAGCCCTCATTGCCCCTATCATAAGCATCTTGAAGTGGTTAAGGTTAAAGTGGCAAAGATGAAGTATATGCTTGACAAAGTATAAATTGGCAATCTGAAGTCCCTTGAATACGAGGGCCACACCTCATGCATACTCAACTTTGGGTCCAGGTAAGTTCTTGTCACTGTAAATATTTGCATATCATTGAGAACCGCCAACGGGGTACTCCTTGCACATGGTACAAGAGCTTTCCCATAACCAAAATGACAAGGCAAGCAGACAATGAGCATATCAGCAATCTTTTTATTTACCATATGCATAGCTTTTTATTGAGGATGCTTCATAGATAGCTCATTATGGTGATGCTGCAAGTTTCCACCATTATTAGGCATGGCTTAGGCTAGCGGCTCAGGCGTTTCTCTAACACAAGATACAAACTCCATGGACTTACAAGTTCCCTCTTTATTTCACACAGGTGACATCCATAGACAAAAGAACATGATATCAAATGAGTACAGAGTACAAGTGCAATGTTGAAAACGTTCCCCGTGATAGCGCGGTTCTGCTAATTCCAACTTATAAGTGCAAGTATATACAACAAAGTTGTCACAATGGTTCAAGTTTATTAGGGACAAAGAATATAGTGTGCCATCAAGTTCATGAGGGCTTTAATCACTAAGTTTTCACATAAGAAAATAGTTTTTAATTGGAAGGTAGCTGAAAACAGAATATACTTGGAATGGTGTAACACACCATGCATAGGAATTTATAGTGGACACTTTGGAATAACTTGGTTTCTTGGTAGTTGGAGGCATGAGTAGAACTTACTCATACAAGTGGAGGCTAGCAAAAGACTGGGAGCAACCAACTAAGAGAGCAATAATGGCCATAATCATGTAGAGCAACAAAGCATACTAATCAAAGCAAAGAGTGGTACTACAAGTCACGGACTAAATGGTCATAGAGTCTAGTGGTGACTTGTCATAGTCATAACATGGTGTAAGCATGTGCCAAGTCAACCCAGGCAAAGCATCAAAGGAGAATACCATAATACTATGCTTTTGCATGCTAAAACAACGCATAATTTCTTCAAGGCACACTAAGCAATCCCAATTTTTTTGGAACAAGACATGCTACAACAATAATCACTAGGCATAAGGTCAAAACAACACCTAGCATGTCATGCTAAAGTCTAAGTCACAGTCAATGCAAGCTCCTCTTGCACTTACAAGCAAGAACTTACTACTCCTTTCCAACACCAAGCAAACTTATTTGCCAAACAACATAGTGAGAATGGGGGTCCAAACTACTTTATTCAAGCAAACTAAACAACCTAATCAAAGCAAACAAAAACTAAGACGCTCCAAGAACAACACAATTGTGCATGAAACAATAAAAACGAAGTGTCTAGACAGACCTGAGCTTTTTATTCATGAAGAAGGGGATGCCTTGGGCATCCCCAAGCTTTGACGCTTGCACCTCTTGGATATTTCTTGGGGTGACACCATGGTGGCATCCCCAAGCTTGAGATTTTGTCCATTCTTCATCTCATTGCATCATTCTATCTCTACACCTGAAAATTTTCCTTCATACAAAACTTCACACAATTTTCATTAGCAACATTAGTGTATTCAAAAGATATTAGACCTCTGGCAAAGCTTTGGAACAACAAGGCTTTTCACTAAAAACACAAGCTACTGTAGTAACTCCTTCAAAAATCTCAATCAACTAAAGAGAACTCAAAAAGGAATCAATAAGAAGCAAATGCAAATAATGGCAGAAATCTGTCAAAACAGACCAGCAGGTAGAAACCGATATTTTCGAACATCTTCTGTTGCTCAAATCAAAAAGTGTTGAACTAACGAAAGTTAGCTAACATACTGTGGGATTATTCATATATTTTGATCTCAGTCCGAGTTACAGAGCCTCCTCACGATTTTTTTGGTGGAGGACAGAAATCTGTTTTTGGACAGCAACTCCCCAAATCCTACTTCCCTCTCATTAGAGGTCATTCTTGACACAAAAAGCAAACAAAAAGGATAAGGAGAGGTCATTACTGAAGTAATAACTTCCAAGAATCAAGGAAACTCTTGGTTTATCTCCCAACAAGTACTTTTCTTTAACGCCTTTAAGTTAGGCACAAGAAGCAAGAAGAATCAAGTATTTTCAAATGAAGAAGCATTAACATCAAACCTTGCTTTCAAAGGGGGAGCAAAGAGCAACTTCTCTCTTCTCATTGGGAAGTGTTCAATACCTTTCTTGAATGGAAAATGATATCTAATGGTTCCTTCTTTCATATCAATAATGGCACCAACTGTTCTAAGAAAAGGTCTTCCCAAAGTAATAGGACAAGAAGCATTGTATTCAACATCCAAAACATAGAAATACATAGGGACATAAGAATTATTAACCATAATGAGAACATCATTAATACTCGCCATGAGTTTCTTTTTAAAATTATCATTGAGTGGGACATCCAAATAACAATCTTCCAAAGGTGGCAAATCAAGCATTTCATAAATCTTCCTAGGCATAATAGAGACACTAAAACCAAGATCACATGAAGCTTTGAGATCAAAGTCACTCACTTGCATATTAATAATGGGTTCCCAACTATCTTCTACTTTCCTAGGAATAGAAGCTTTGTGTTTTAGCTTCCCTTCCTTAATTTTCACAAGAGCGTCTGTAATATGTTTAGTGAAAGCAACATGCATATCACTAGCATCAGGACTTCTAGCAAGCTTTTGCAAGAACATAATCACTTCAGAAATATTGCAACCATCAATATCAAAGTCAAACTTAGAATCACTAGTAGTTGGCTCAATATGCTTAGGCATAGTAAGAGGAGGAATAGGGACTACTTGTGGTTTAGTGGTGATAGTGCACACACTATTATTTCTATCAATTTTAGCTTCCCTTTCCCACCTAGCATGAAGTTGAGCTAACAGCCTAACATTTTCATCAATAGTAACTTGTATGGCATGAGCTGTAGCAAAGGTGTTTTCCATAGTCTCAGGTTTAGCAGCCATTTTATTAATCAAAGAGGACTGAGCTTTAGACAAAGATGATATATTTTTCTCAACAGTTAAAAGCTTCTCCTCTATAGTCTTATTGAAAGTGGTTTGTTTACTAATAAAGTCTTTGAGCATGAATTCAAGTTCAGAGGGGACACTTTTAGCATTATTCTAAGAGCTTCCATAGGAATTGCCATTATTAGGAGGATAAGGCCTATAATTGTTGTTGCTACCAAAATTATTCCTATAGGCATTGTTGTTGAAATTGTTGTTTCTAATGAAGTTCACATCAACTTGCTCTTCCTGAGCAACCAAAGAGGATAAGGGAACACTATTAGGATCTAGAGGAGCTTTCCCATTAACAAGCATAGCCATAATAACATCAATCTTTTCACTCAAAGAGGAAGTTTTCTCAACAGAATTTACCTTCTTACCATGTGGATCTCTATCAACATGCCATTCAGAGTAGTTAACCATCATATTATCAAGGAGCCTTGTTGCAGAACCCAAAGTGAGGCCCATAAAAGTACCTCCAACAGCTGAATCCAACAGGTTTCTTGAGGAGAAGTTCAAACCTATATAAAAAGTCTGGATAATCATCCAAGCAGTGAGTCCATGAGTAGGACAATTCTTAACCAAAGATTTCATTCTTTCCCAAGCTGGAGCAACATGTTCACTATCAAGTTGTTTAAATTTCATAATGTCACTTCTCATAGATATAATCTTAGCAGGAGGATAGTACTTTCCAATAAAAGCATCTTTGCACTTAGTCCAAGAATCAATACTATTTTTAGGCAAATAAAGCAACCATTCTTTAGCTTTTCCCTCAAGGAGAAAGAAAAAAGCTTGAGCTTAATAATATCTCCATCTACATCCTTATACTTTTGCATCTCACAAAGTTCAACAAAGCTATTGAGATGGGCAGCAGGATCATTAGAACCAGCACCAGAAAATTGCTCTCTCATCACAAGATTCAACAAAGCAGGCTTAATTTCATAAGAGGTAGCATCAGGAGGAGGTGGAGCAACATGAGTGCTAAGGAAATCATTGTTGTTGGTGCTAGTGAAGTCACACAACTTGGTGTTCTCAGCAGAGTTCATTTTGGCAAAGGTGGGCAAGCCAAAAACAGCAGCAGCAGCTAGATCATGAACTACTTTTTTTGTGTTTTTGAATAAAGAAAGCAAACCAAACTAGAATATTTTTTTGGGTGTTTTGGAAAGAGGAAAACAAAACCAAGCAAACTAAAAACAAAGCAAACTAAAAACAAAGTAAAGAGAAAGGAAATGAAGGACTCCCCTAGTGAAGACGTCCTTAGCCTCCCCGACAACGGTGCCAGAAAAGCTTGATGGCTTGCACAACTTATGTGAGCCTGTTGGGAACCCCAAGAGCAAGGTATGAAGCAGTACATCAGCAAGTTTTCCCTCAGTAAGAAACCGAGGTTATCGAACCAGTAGGAGGAAGGAAACGTCACACTGGTGTTGCAAGCAACGCGGAGACCTGAACAACACAAACTCAAGACTTTGCCCCAACAAATAGTGAGGTTCTCAAGCTCACCGGTTTCCTGTAACAAAGGATTAAACGTATGGTGTGGAAGGCAATGGTTTGGAGCAAGTAAACAAGTAGAAGTGGAAGATGTATCAATGGTAAGGATTAGACCAGGGTCCATAGTTCACTAGAGGTGCTCTCCTTAGATAAACAACATGGCATGAAGGGTAAAAAATTACAGCAGGGCAATTGACAGGAACTGAGCAAGGCATAACAATGCAATTACTAGTCAGAAAGATCCTATGAGATTCGATTGGGCAATACAACAAGATACATAGACCGCCATCCAATTGCATCTATGACTAGAAGTCCACCTTCAGGTTATCATCTGAACCCCCTCCAGTATTAAGTTGCAAGCAACAAACAACTGCTTTAAGAAAAGTGTGTAAGGTGTTGGGCCACGCGGAGATAAAACAAAAAATTTCCCCTAATGTGGTGATCCCAAGATCTAGCTGAGGTAGAAGGCCACGAGATTTACCACTAGGCAGCGATTCTTGATTACCTGATGTAGCGCGTCGATTGATGCGATGATCCTCACGATCCGATCGTCCTGGTGCTAAACGCATAACACCTCTGCTGGTATCCACACGTACAAGGAGGAGCACCGGCGGCGAACTGCTAGGTTCGGTACAGCGGCAGGACTGCTGTGGAGCTAGGGTTTCTAACACATGGAATGACCTAACCGACACAACGATTAACCTTTCTGGGTTACGGTGCTCCACTATGTATAGGGAGTGAACGTGGGCTCTGCTCGCGCGACCCATTCACTAAAGCCCATATAACACTAGTCACCGTGAGTCCAACTCACTAACTCAGTCCTATTCTGGTTTAGGTCCAACCCAACCGGATTACAGGTTCAGATCCAATCCGAACTTGCTCCCGCTCTTAAGTGTGTGACCCCGCAGGCTCATGGCTACTTGGACACGATTGGAGTCCGACTCTCAATCGATCAGTCGGTAGCGGATCCTAGCAGAACGTGCCGACTCCCAAGTACCAAAGAGTCATGACGACTTGCCTTTCCAATGCGACTTACGTCTGAGTCCCATTTGCCTCACGATATACCTTGTCAGACTATAGGCGAATAATTGTCATCCCTTAAATAGTCTGACTCTCTTCTCGATCCGAGATAAGTGATTCACCCGGCTAACTCTTAGTCGATCGCCTTGGTTAACACTTAACCGAGTCGTGGATGGCCATGCTTTCCGAATCATATCTCACGAGAGGGCCCAGAGAATATCTCTCCAAGTGGAGGGGCAAAATCCCATCTTGGTTATTCACATCACGGAGCTTGATTCTCAGTCGACCCAAACTCTGCCTTTATAACTGCCCAGTTACGGATCAGCATTTGACAGAACCTAAGTCGGTGATCCTCAACTCGGACTATGCAATAACCTCAGGTCAAAGGATTACATTGATTGAGATATACAAATGACAACTTGTTCGTTGTACCTCAATATGGGTCAATCCGACTCGCTAAACTCTTTATCCGAATCTGTGTAAGTTGGAATAGCACCTCCATGTCTTGACAAGTGGAACCGAGTCATCAAGCCAACTTTGACATTGGTCTAAGTTGTGTGTCCAGCACAACTTCAATGACCAAGGATATTTAGTACAAACAACATGAATGCATAGTTCCACAACCGAATCACATATTCAACGATACACATCAGATGTTTATACAAGGACTACTTAATATCTTTATGAATTCAATGGGAAATCTTATCATACATGATTGCCTCTAGGGCATATTCCCAACAGTCTCCCACTTGCACTAGAGTCAATCTTCTGACATCACATGTCTAAGCATCTAATGCCCATGGCTCTCAGGTGCACCTCATGCTTCGGCTGTGGTAACGGCTTTGTCAACGGATCTGCAATATTTGCATCCGTGTGTACCTTGCATAACTTGATATCACCCTGATCCACGAACTGGCGAATCAGGTGGTACCGCATGAGTATGTGCTTGTTCTTATGGTGCTGTCTAGGTTCCTTGGCTTGTGCAATAGCACCATTGTTGTCACAATACACGTCTAACGGATTGGACGAGCCCTGAACCACACCAAGATCCATGAGGAAATTCCTCATCCAAACAGCTTCCTTTGCTGCCTCCGTGACAATATACTCAACCTCTATTGTGACGCAGACAAAGTCTCTTGCTTGGAACTCTTCCAGCTCCACGGCACCTCCGTTTAAAATAAACACGTGTCCGGATTGCGCGAGAATCATCAGTCGGTAAGATAACTTCGCATCCGTGTAACCCTTTACAATGAGTTCATCTTCACCACCATAAACCAAGAACATATCCTTAGTCCTTCTCAAGTACTTTAGGATATTTTAGTCATTGCCTAGTGGATCTCTCCAGGATCAGCCTGGTATCTGCTCACAACACTTAGAGCATAGGAAACATCCGGCCTAGTACAAATCATGGCATACATGATGGATCTGACTGTAGAAGCATATGGAATCACACTCATCCGAGTTCGCTCATCAGTAGTCGAAGGACACTGAGTCTTTGCTAAGTTTTACACCATGGGACATCGGTAAGAACCCCTTCTTAGACGATTCCATGTTGAACTTCTTCAACACTTTGTCCAAATAAGTACTCTGACTCAATCCAATGAGCCTCCTTGATCTATCTCTATAGATACGAATTCTGAGGATGTATGTTGCCTCACCCAAGTCTTTCATTGAGAAACTCCTTTCCAATGATTCCTTGGTTTCTTGCAACATCTGGACATCATTTCCAATCAGTAATATGTCATCCACATATAAGATTAGAAAATTTACTTTGTTCCCACTAAACTTCTTGTACAAACAAGAATCATGATCACTCTTGATGAAGCCAAACGATTTGACTACCTCATCAAAGCAAATATTCCAACTCCGAGATGCTTGCTTCAACCCATAAATGGATTTCTGAAGTTTGCACACCTTGTCAGCATTAGCCGGATCAACAAAACCCTCGGGTTGTATCATATACACGTCCTCGGTTAAATTTCCGTTAAAGAAAGTCGTTTTGACATCCATCTGCCATATCTTGTAGTCGAAATAGGCCGCTATAGCTAACATGATCCGAACTGATTTAAGCATCGCTACGGGAGAGAAAATCTTATCGTAATCAACTCCTTGAACTTGTCAGAATGCCTTCGCGACAAGGCGTGCTTTATAGACGGAAATATTTCCATCCATATCAGTTTTCTTCTTAAAGACCCATTTGCACTCGACGGGTCTTGCACCGTCTGGCAGATCAACCAAGTTCCAAACTTGATTTTCATCCATGGACTTTAACTCTGATCTCATGGCTCCAAGCCATGACTCAGAATCAGATCCCACCATCGCTTCCGAATAATTTGCTGGCTCATCAACATCTACAAGAACACATCACGAACACTTCGTAATCTTGCCGATCTTCGTAGTCGAGTCTGCTGCCACGGCTCACGACTGCTCAACCTCCAAGGTTTTTGCCGACTCGCTACTAGCCGGTTCCTCTCGAATTTATTCGAGCTGCACCGTGCTCCCACTTACTCCTCGACTAAGAAACTCTTTCTCAAGGAAGACACCGTTCCGAGCGACAAACACTTTGCCCTCTTCTCGGTTGTAGAAGTAGTAACCCAAGGTATCCCTTGGATACCCCACGAAAATACACTTATCTGACTTGGTTGTAAGCTTGTCCGACTGAAGTCGCTTGACAAATGCTTCACAACCCCAAATCTTAAGAAAAGACAAACTCGGCTGTTTGCCTGTCCACATCTCATGTGGTGTCTTTTCTACCGATTTTGATGGTACTCTGTTTAGTGTGAACGCCGCTGTTTCTAGACAATAACCCCAAAATGATAAAGGTAGATCTGTCCGACTCATCATTGATCGTACCATGTCCAACAAGGTTCGATTTCGCCTTTCCGAAACACCATTCCTTTGTGGCGTTCCTGGCAGAGTAAGTTAAGGAACTATTCCACAACTTTTCAGATGGTCATCAAACTCATGGCTCATGTACTCGCCTCCTCGGTCCGACCGAAGAAACTTTATCTTCTTGCCGAGTTGATTACACTTCATTCTGGAATTCTTTGAACTTTTCAAAGGCTTCCGACTTATGTTTCATCAAGTAGATATATCCATACCTACTCAAATCATCAGTGAAGGTAATGAAGTACTCATAACCACCCCTGGATGTCGTGCTCATTGGTCCACATACATCACTATGTACTAGTCCCAACAAGTCGGACGCCCTTTCGCAACTCTTTGCAAAAGGTGTCTTGGTCATTTTGCCGAGTAGGCAAGATTCACATGTCTCGAACGATTCCAAGTAGAACGAAGTTAGGAGTCCATCATCATGGAGCTTCTTCATGCGTTTCCAACTTATATGACCAAGCCGACAGTGCCAAAAGTAAGTCATATTCAGATCATTTGGTTTCAACCTTTTAACATTTATGTTATAAAACGACTCACCATCAAGATTCAAAATAAATAACTCGTCCTGGACGGGTGCAAAGCCGTGAAACATATCATTCAAATACAAAGAACAACCATTATTCTTGATATTCGACTCATAGCCTTGCCTCATTAAACATGAAGCAGAAATAATGTTTCGACTGAGCACTGGAACTTAATAACAATTATTTAGTTCCATAATGAATCCGGAAGGTAAATGAAGTTGTATCGTGCCGACTTCCAACGCAGCAACTCTTGCTTTGTTGCCGACTCGTGCCAACTCTTGTCACTTGCCGTCTTACTCCATGGCGTCGACATGTACAATGCCTTGCATGCCTTCCGGGTTCTCCAAACAGCTACACTAGCTTAGTAAAGTAAATTACATAGAGAATCCGACACGCAGGTCGTTATACAATAAAATGATAGCACCTAGGCTCTAGCCGGCTGACAAAAACCGTGATTCGCAGATCACGTATGGATTACACACATACATCACATGCACATGAACCATACCATTCACAACTTCCTGCAAAAACAAGTTATGCATAGATACAATATCTACCGGCGTTGTGAAACTCGCAACGACATCTAAGGCGCTACGACAGGACGAAGCCGGCGGTCCCGCTATCCGGCGGGGATTTTTTCAAAAACATAGATCTCATCTACGATCCGGACATGGATTCCGACCATTTTTCTGATTCGATCAAACTTTTTGATCTTCGATCATCGCCTCTGGATTTACATGTCATAGTCTACCCTGATGGCGGAAGCCGACCGTTAGGGGTATGTCGTTCCACGACCTCAGCAGTATGATCACGGAAATCAGATCTACCATTCCCCGAGTACAGTTGATCCAATCAACCTCGTACAAAACCGATCTATCTCATAGATCGACCACCAAAATAGCATATAGACCACATCTATAGCCTGCCGCATATCACATATGCGAGATCTTGAGCCTAAAACCAGAAGCTATCGCTCTGATACCACTGTTGGGCCACGCGGAGATAAAACAAAAAATTTCCCCTAACGTGGTGATCCCAAGATCTAGCCGAGGTAGAAGGCCACGAGGTTTACCACTAGACGCGCAGTTGCGGATTACTGATGTAGAGCATCAGTTGATGCAGTGCAGTCCTCACGATCCGATCGTCCTGGTGCTAAACGCACAACACCTCTGCTGGTATCCACACGTACAAGGAGGAGCACCGCGGCGAATCTAGGGTTGATGGGCCGGGATCTTTGTGGAGCTAGGGTTTCCAACACATGGAATGACCTAACCGACACAACGATTAACCTTTCTGGGTTACGGTGCTCCACTATATATAGGGAGTAAACGTGGGCTCTACTCGCGCGACCCATTCACTAAAGCCCATATAACACTAGTCACCGTGAGTCCAACTCACTAACTTAGTCCTAATCCGGTTTAGGTCCAACCCAACCAGATTACAGGTTCAGATCCAATCCGAACTTGCTCCCGCTCTTAAGTGTGTGACCCCGCAGGCTCATGGCTACTTGGACACGATTGGAGTCCGACTCTCAATCGATCAGTCGGTAGCGGCTCCTAGCAGAACGTGCCGACTCCCAAGTACCAAATAGTCATGACGACTTGCCTTTCCAATGCGACTTACGTCCGAGTCCCTTTTGCCTCACGATATACCTTGTCAGACTATAGGAGAATAATGGTCATCCCTTAAATAGTCTGACTCTCTTTTTGATCCGAGATAAGTGATTCACCCGGCTAACTCTTAGTCGATCGCCTCGGTTAACACTTAACCGAGTCGTGCATGGCCATGCTTTCCGAATCATATCTCACGAGAGGGCCCAGGGAATATCTCTCCAAGTGGAGGGTCAAAATCCCATCTTGGTTATTCACATCACGCAGCTTGATTCTCAGTCGACCCGAACTCTGCCTTTATAACTGCCTAGTTACGGATCAGCGTTTGACAGAACCTAAGTCGGTGATCCTCAACTCAGACTATGCAATAACCTCAGGTCAAAGGATTACATTGATTGAGATATACAAATGACAACTTGTTCGTTGTACCTCAATATGGGTCAATCCGACTCGCTAAACTCTTTAGCCGAATCTGTGTAAGTTGGAATAGCACCTCCATGCTCATGACAAGTGGAACCGAGTCATCATGCCAACTTTGACATTGGTCTAAGTTGTGTGTCCAGCACAACTTCGATGACCAAGGATATTTAGTACAAACAACATGAATGCATAGTTCCACAACCGAATCACATATTCAATGATACACATCAGATGTTTATACAAGGACTACTTAATATCTTTATGAATTCAATGGGAAATCTCATCATACATGATTGCCTCTAGGGCATATTCCCAACATAAGGTAAACAGTCCACATGTTCCATGAACAAGAGACCATTGTTTTCTCCCTAGTGGCAACAACACATCTACAACCGAAGAGATTTCTGTCACTTCCCTTGGAAACTAGAGGCATGAACCCACTATCGAGCATAAATACCCCTCTTGGAGTCACTAGTAACTACTTGGCCAAGATAGCTACTAACAACGGAGAGCATGCAAGATCACAAACAACACAGACATGATAGAATCATAAAGACAAAAACATTAATCAAACCAACATAATAATCTCAATATCCATCGGATCCCTGTAAACACAATATGCATGATTACAAATAGATTAGATCTTGATCGTGAACGAAGCTCACAAGATCTATACATGAAAGCACAAAGGAGAAGATACAACCATCTAGCTACTACATGGACCCATAGTCCAAGGTGGAACTACTCACGCATCATACCGGAGAGAAGTCCTCCGGGATGATCTCCCCTCCGACAGGGTGCCGGGAAGAAATTCAGATCCCCCCGATCTAGGGACGATGGTGGCGGCGGCTAGACGGTTTCGTGGATATTTGATCGGGGACTCAGGGTTTCTGCATCGGGGTCTTCTTATAGGCGAAGAGGGAGACCGAGGCGGCATCTAGGGGCGCCAAACCCTAGCCAGGCGCGGAGTGGGGACCACCCGCGCCTGGGGTGGGTCTGGCCCCTCTGGCCAGCCCCTCTGGCTCTCCTCGGGACTTCTTGTTCCCCACGGAAAGTAATTGACTTTGATGTTTGTCCCGTCCAATTCCGAGAATATTTCTTTACTAACTTTTCTAAAACCAAAAACAACAGAAAACAGGCATCTCACACTGTTGAAACTTGTTAGTAGGTTAGTACCAGAAAACATGTAAAAAACACCTCAAAGTGTGGACAAGTAAAGCAAAGTAGATACTAAACAAGCATGGAGCATCAAAAATTATAGATACGTTTCCAACGTATCACAGCGCCATTGACCTTGACGCAATGTCGGTGATGATGGAGATCATGTTCGTGCTTGAAGATGGAGATCAGAAGCACAAGAAGAAAGGCCATATCATATCACATATTATGAATTGCATGTGATGTTAATCCTTTTATGCATCTTGTATTGCTTAGTTCGCGACGGTAGCATTCTAAGATGTTCCCTCTCACAAAATATCAAGTTATAAAGTGTTCATACTTAGTAAGCACCATTGCCAAAGCTCATTGTTTCGAAGCACCACGTGATGATCGGGTGTGTTAGATTCTGCGAGTGTATACAATGGGAGCAAGCCAAATTTGCTCAAGCGGAAGCTAAGGTTTGATCTTGACGAGCCTAGCATGTACAGACATGGTCTCGAAACACGGATCACCGAAAGGTAAAACATGAGTCATATAGTAGATATGATGAACATGTTGATTGTTCGTCATTGAAGCTACATCAACTCTCATGATGATCGGTTTTGATGTGGTGGATTTGGTTCGTGTGATCACTAAAAAAATGTGAGGGATATTGTTTTAAGTGGGAGTTCACCTAGATTAATTTAACTATTAATTAGAACTCAATTTGTCATAAACTTAGTCTAAACTATTGCAAATATGTTGTAGATCAATGGTGGCCCCTACCATCAATTTTAATGCGTTCCTAGAGAAAGAAAAGTTGAAAAACAATATAAGCAACTTCGCGGATTGGCTCCACAACTTTAGGATTGTCCTCAATGCTAGTAATTTGACCTATTTGCTGGATCCACCGCTAGGTGACCCACCTACAGCTGATGCTACCAATGAGGTAAAGAATGTTCTCCTCACTCGGAAGAATCAGTACTCCACAATTCAGTGTGCTATCTTTTATGGTTTGGAATCGGATCTTGACAAAAAGTTTGAGAACCATGACCCACATGATATTGTCCATGAACTCAAAATGATATTTGAGGCTCACGCGGCGGTTGAAAGTTATGAGGCTTCTGAAAAGTTCTTTAACTGCAAGATGGAAGAGGGCGGATCCGTTAGTGAGCACGTGCTTAAGATGTCTAGGCACGCAAGCAAGCTTCAAATCTTGGGTATAGTGATTCTTAATGCTTTGGGGATTCACCGTGTCCTCCAATCACTACCACCAAGTTACAAGAACTTTGTGATGAACTACAATATGCAAAACATGGACAAGTCGTTGCCCCAACTCTTCTCCATGTTAAAGTTTGTCGAAGTGGAGATCAAGAAAGAGCACCACGTGTTGATGGTCAATAAGACCACCAAATTCAAGAAGCAAGGCAAGTCTAATAAAAAGGGAAACTTAAAGAAGGGCTGTAAGAAAGTTACCGCGCCGGCGAAGAAGACCAAGGCTAGGCCTAAGCCTGATACTGAGTGCTTTTTTTGCAAGGGAGAAGGTCACTGGAAGCGGAATTGCCCTAAGTACTTAGCGAATTTGAAGAACGGCAACATCAAGAAGAAAGGTATATCCGATATACATGTTATTGATGTGTATCTCACTAGTAGTCGTAGTAGTGCCTAGGTATTTGATACTGGTTCAGTTGCCCATATTTGTAACTCGAAACAGGTGCTGCAGAATAGACGGAAACTAGCGAAGAACAAGGTGACGATGCGCGTTGGAAATGGACCAAAGGTTGAGTGATCACGGTCGGCACGCTACCTCTTCATCTATCATCGGTATTAGTTTTATACTTAAATAATGGTTATTTGGTGCATGCGTTGAGCATGAACATTATATCCGGATCATGTTTATTGCGAGACGGTTACTTGTTTAAGTCCGAGAATAATGGTTGTTCTATTTATATGAGAAATATGTTTTATGCACATGCACCTTTGATAGATGGTCTATTCTTGTTGAATATCGATTGTAGTAATACACATATTAATAACATTGAAGCTAAACATTTGAAATTAAGCGATAACTCGACCTATATGTGGCACTGTCGTATTGGTCGCATTGGAGTGAAGCGTATGAAGAAACTCCATTCCGATGGACTTCTTGAATCACTTGATTTTGAATCACTTGAAAGATGCGAAGCATGTCTGAGGGGTAAAATGACTAAGACTCCATTTTCTGGTATGATGGAGCGAGCAACAGATTTATTGGAAATCATACATACCGATGTGTGTGAACAATGAGTGTAGCATCGCGCGGTGGTTATCGTTATGTTCTTACTTTCACGAATGACTTGAGTAGATATGGGTATATCTATATCATGAAACATAAGTCCGAAACTTTCGAGAAGTTTAAGGAATTTCAAAGTGAAGTAGAGAATCAACGAAACAAGAAGATTAAGTTTCTACGATCTGATCGTGGAGGTGAATATCTAAGTTACGAGTTTGGCGAGCATTTGAAGAAATGCGGAATACATTCACAATTGACACCGCCGGGAACACCACAATGTAATGGTGTGTCCGAACATCGTAATTGAACTCTCTTAGATATGGTTCGTTCTATGATGTCACTTACAGATTTACCGCTATCATTTTGGGGTTATGCATTAGAAACAGCCGCATTCACTTTAAATAGGGCACCATCTAAATCCGTTGAAACAACACCGTATGAATTATGGTTTGGGAAGAAACCTAAATTGTCGTTCCTTAAATTTTGGGGTTGCGAAGCTTATGTAAAGAAGTTACAGCCCGACAAGCTTGAACCCAAAGCGGAAAAATGCGTCTACATAGGATATCCGAAGGAAAATATTGGGTATATCTTCTATCATAGATCCAAGGGAAAAATCTTCGTTGCCAAGAATGGATCCTTTCTAGAGAAGGAGTTTCTCTCGAAAGAAGTGACTGGAAGGAAAGTAGAACTCGATGAGGTTGTTGAAACTTCTCTCGGACTTGAGAGTAGCGCAACACTGGAAGTAGTTCTTATGGCGCCTACACCAATAAGAGAGGAAGATAATGATGTTGATCATGAAACTTCAGTTGAAGTTACTACGGAACCTCGCAGGTCAGCGAGAACTCGTACTACTCCAGATTGGTATGATCCCGTTATGAGTGTCATGTTGGTGGACAACACCGATGACCCTGCGACATATGAGGAAGCGATGATGAGCCCAGATTCCAATAAATGGAAAGAAGCCATGAAATCCGAGATTGGATCCATGTACGAAAACCAAGTATGGACTTTGGTGGACTTACCGGATGGCCGGAAGGCTATCGAGAACAAATGGATTTTCAGATGCTGATGGTAATGTTACTGTCTATAAAGCTCGACTTGTCGCAAAAGGGTTTCTACAAATTCAAGGAGTTGACTAAGATGAGACTTTCTCACCAGTAGAAAAGCTAAAGTCTGTGAGGATTTTATTAGCAATCGCTGCATATTATGATTATGAGATATGGCAGATGGATGTCAAAACGGTGTTCCTAAATGGCGACATTGACGAAGAGTTGTATATGGTACAACCCAAAATTTTTATTGATCCTAAAGATGCTAACAAGGTATGCAAACTTCAACAGTCCATTTATGGATTGAAGCAAGCATGCCGAAGTTGGAATCAATGTTTTGATAAGGTAATCAAAAGTTTTGGTTTTACACAAACTTATTGAGAAGCTTGTATTTACAAAAAAGTGAGTGGGTGCTCTGTAGCATTCCTAATACTATATGTAGACGACATATTGTTGATTGGGAATGATGTATACCTTCTTAATAGTGTCAAGGATTATTTGAATAATAGTTTTTCAATGAAAGATCTTGGCGAAGCAGCTTACATATTCGGCATAAAGATTTATAGAGATATATTGAGATGCCTAATATCATTGTCACAGAGTACATATTTGGACAAAGTTCTAAAGAGGTTTGGAATGGAAGATAGCAAGAAAGGGTTCTTGCCCATGTTGCCCAATATGACCTTGAGTAAAACTCAAAGTCCTGCGACGACAAAAGATAGAGAAAGGATGAGTAAGACTCCCTATGCCTCAGCCATAGGATCTCTTGTGTATGCCATGCTATGTACTAGACCCGACATTGCATATGCTGTTAGTTTGACTAGCATATATCAAAGTGATCCAGGAGTGGATCATTGGACAGCAGTCAAAAACATCCTTAAGTACTTGAGAAGAACTAAGGATATGTTTCTTTCTTATGGAGGTGATGAATAGCTCGTTGTTAATGGTTACACCGATGCTAGTTGGAACACCGATCCGAAATCTCAATCTGGATATGTATTTACTTTGAATGGTGCAGCAGTTAACTGGAGGAGTGCAAAGCAAAGCGTTGTGGAGAGATATTCAACTAAATCGGAATACATAGCTGCTTCGGAGGCTTCACAAGAGACGATATGGATGAAGGAGTTCATTACAGAGCTCGGTGTGGTTCCCAGTGCGTTGGACCCAATGTCTATCTATTATGATAAAATGGGTGCCATAGCCAATGCGCAACAACCAAGGTCACACAAGAAGCTGAAGCATATCAAGATGTGTTTTCACGCTATTCAAGAGCATGTCCAAGATGGTGACATAAAGATTTTCACATACACACAGATCTGAATGTGGCGGATCCGTTGACTAAATCTCTCCCGATGGCAAAACATGACCAGCACCAAACCGCCATGGGTGTTCGGTATATTACCATGTAATCTAGATTAGTTGACTCTAGTGCAAGTGGGAGACTATTGGAGATATGCCCTAGAGGAAATAATAAAAGTAGTTATTATTATATCTTTGTTTTTATGATACATTTTTACATTCATGCTATAATAGTATTAACCGGAAACATTAATACTTGTGTGATTTGTAAACTAAATTAGAGTCACTGGTAAAGCCTCTTTGTAATAGTAGCTTGTTGGTTGATAGATGATCGTGGTTTCCTGATCATGAGCATTGAGATGTTATTAACAACAAGATCATATCATTAGGAGAATGGTGTGATGGACATACTCCTATAGATAAGCGTAGCATAAAGATCAAGTCATTTCAATATTTCGTTTGCTATAAGCTTTCTGATACATAGTAACCTAATTCCTTCGACCATGAGATCATGCTAATCACCATCACCGGAAGGATGCTTTGATGACATCAAACACCACACTGTAACTGGGTGGCTATAAAGGTGGTATTGAGTGTTCGGAAAGTATGTGTTGAGGCACATGGATCAAGAGTGGGATTTTTCCATCCATATGACAGATAGATATACTCTGGGCCCTCTCGGTGGAATGTCATACAATTAGCTTGCAAACATGTGACTGGATCACAAGGGATCACATATCATGGGAATGAGAAAAGAGTACTTATCGGTAACGAGGTTTAACTAGGTATGCAAAGATACCGACGATCAAACCTCGGATAAGTAAACTATCGCGTGACAAAGAGAAATTAGTATCATATGTAAGTGGTTTCGATCGCAAAGTAATCGTAGAAATATGTGGGAGCCATATGAATTTCTAGATTCCTCTATTGATTATTGATCGGAGAAGTGTCTCGGTCATGTCCACATAATTCACGAACCATAGGGAGACACACTTAAGGATTCGATTTTGTTTAGTAGATATGGAATGTAAGTAGGGAGACCGAATGTTGTTCGGAGTCTCAGATGGGATTCAGGATATCACGAGGAGATCTGGAATGGTCCGGAGAATAAGATTCGTATAAGGAAAGTCCAATTTTGGAGTACGGGAATGATTCCGATGATTTCATCGGAGAGGTTCTAGAAGGGTCTAGAAGGTTCACCGGACCAGAAGGGGAATGGTTCATGAATGTCATGGTTAAGTGGAATGATTGGATCATGTCCGAGGTCACTTTGTTGGAAATTTGCAAGAGAGGAATTAAGCTCTAAATTGCAAGTCAAAAGGCAGGTTTGAAAATTCAAACTGAAACAATGGTTTCCTAGTGGAAGAAGGAAAGAGTCCTTTCCCTCCAACAAAAAGAGGGAGTTGGGGAAGGATTCAAACTCCCCTCCCCCAAGCTTCCCTCCCTCTCATAAATAGAGGGGAGGGGCTGCCCCAAGATAACACAACCAGCCCTCCCCACCAAGCCATGCCCCCTCCGCCGCCCCCCCACCCCGCGCTGCCGCCGTCGCCCTAGCCGCCACCGACTCCACCTCCTCCTCCTCTCCAGACCTCTAAATCTAGATCACCGAAAACCCTAGATCCACCATAACCTGCTTCAGATTAGGAGAAGCCCTGCATGATTTTCCCTCTACTTCCGACACCATGCCGTCGTGCTGCCGGAATCGTGAGGGGTGAACTACAACCTCGGCTGTCTGCTGGAACAAGGGAGAGGAAGGTCTTCATCGAGTACCAAACGTGTGACCGACTGCGGAAGCGCTGCCGGAACGCAGCGCCGGAAGGATCGTCTATGTGATCTTGAGATTGGCAAGTGTACGACTACATCACCCACGAGAATCTGCTCTCGTTAACCACTTTGGAATCTTCGAGGGTGAGTACTCTAATCGCCTCGTTGCTATAATCTAGTAGATAGATCTTGGCTTGTTTGTGTGCATGCGGTAGAATTTTTTTGTTTTCCATGCTATGAACCCCTACACTTTTTTCTCGCTATCTCCTCTGTGTTTCGAACTTGGCAACGTTGCTCGATGCATCAACCGTTTATACAAGCTGGTGGGTCCCCCATGTCAACCTCTCATTAGAAGAAACATGTGCATGCTGGACTTTTTTCTCGCTCGCATCTCCCTGTTTTGAACTTGGCAACGTTGCTCGATGCCTTCACTGTATATGGTTTTGCTGCTGGGTCCCACGTGCCTATCTCATCTGTACAGGAAACATGTGTATGTTTAACATTTTTTCGGTCAGCTCTGCCGGTTTAACCGTTGTAACGTTGCTCGATGCGGCATGCGTGTATGGTCTTGCTACCAGGGCCCACGTGTCAGCCTCTCTTGTATAGTAAGATTGATGGGCGCTAGCTGGAGACAGGTGGGTCGGCCATTTCATCCTCTCAGTACAGAAATATTGCTACAAATAAAATGTTAATCTACATAGCGACACTATAAGTGTAGGATTCGAACTTAAAACTCGAGACTTCAGCAGAGGTAAAGTGCATGTCTTTCCACTACGCAAATAAAATGTTATGATTTTATCAAACGATAAAAATGTATTCTAACATCATATATAACATATTTATTATCTCCTAAATTTGCTAGCCATGTGCTACATGTGATTGCTGGCAGCTCAACTAAACAATGCTATACGTAATATAGTACGTAGTAGTTTCTACTTAAAAACATGGATATGCGGAGTGTTTTTAGGGATGGGCGGCAAAGGTTAAAAAGGCCGAATTGAAGAAAAATGGGCGAGGTAGGAGTTGATGGGCTATTTTCCATGGGCTCTTTGCGGCGACCGAGTGACCCAGAAAAGGCCAAATTAGAATGTCTTGGGCTATAATGAGGCCGGATGGGATAATTTCTTTGCCTCGATAATTAAAATCCCAATATACGTGTTGAGGATCGGCCAGATTCGAAACAAAAAAGTCTACTAGGGGAAAAACAAGGTATAAAATATTCACTGATATTTCTAGGAAATATATTGAAAAATTGGGACAAACACCCGGCGCCTGCCAAAACTTTTTGCAGAGACCCCAAACTCCTTCAATCGTGAAACCAGCCCCTGTCTCTTAAAATTTTATAACCAAGACGCGAACTTCTCCACACGCCTTTAAAAAAAACTTCTCGACGACTTTCTATCAGGAGTGTCGGCCTACCATGATTGGTCGCGCCGTTCTTCACGAGACACACCAGCGGGCGGTCAGCTGGGCGATCCCCACGCTTCGCCTGCTAGATTTAGGCACTACACATTCTTCTTGGCTTTGTTATGTACTCTACCTCTCCTAGAAATAATTAAAGCTTCTGACCATGTAGATTTACATAGTGCTTGCCGATTTGGCTAGATAAATCTTGAGTAAAGCTCTATAAAGAGTTGGAAAAAATCTAAAAGGACTTGGCAGAGATCCTATGAGAGCTTTTTACCTGATATATTCTCCATCCTTTTTTGATACGATGGAGCATTTGGTTGTTGATGTACGTGACGATGAAGTACTTAGAGGTACAGTGTAGTATGGATGGTTGTACCCTATAGAACGTCCACTTCGCATTTCCAAGGAGCGGGAAGATATCTGTAGACAGATTTCTATGTGAGTGCTATGCAAATACATATTCATATATAAGTAGGCTGTATAAAAATTAGATATATTCAGATGTCTGACTTGGCTATGTTTTGTAGGTTCTTCAGAGAAAAAAAAGTACCAGCAAATTTTGTTCCACCAATAAAAAGACCATATGGACTAATAAGGTCTAAGGATCATGTAAGACGCTCAAATTGCACTATGAATTATCTAGGAATTATCCACATGGGATAATGTCAACACCTAAATTTTTAATCCCAGATGCCTGTTATGCCATACATCGCAATTCCAGGATTACCATTTTTGCGAGATATAACATATTGGATATCATAGTATATCATCCATTACAAACCATACATAAGGTCTTACAACAAATAAAGGATCTCATGATCCAGTCTTAGTACAATCAAAGCAACAGAATAACGTAATAATAACTGTAGCATGGTCGAAGCTCTATCTTAATGGTCACATGAAATGTTGACAATGGGAGATGATCCTAGTTGTCGTAACCTTCCTGCGGTCCATCCTCCTGATAGTCCTCTTCGTAGTCTGGCCACAGGAATAGCCAGGGACAAAGCCATGAGTAATATTTAAGTACTCGCAAACTAATACTAACAAGTGAAGTGGTTTTGAGTAGGAAATATTAGGCTCTAAGTTCTTTTGCAAAAATCCAGATTTACCTTAACTGAGTTCAGAAGCAAAGAAAGCTAGTTGAAAGTTTTATAACACCTAAGTGGGAACTTGAATTTTCATATCACAACCATGTTGTGGTCAAGTCAAAGTCATGATTCATTTCACAAGTCATTTTGAAAACATCTGACGACGGAACAGTATGGCACTCCAACTGTCCATAACCGCAGACCCAGTTATTCGAATAGTTTGACACTCTGCAGAGGTGGTACACTTTCACCACAATATTCGATACATCCGTCAGGAACAATCCTGAATTCACCATACTCAGTATGCGGATAATCAATCCTAACCTTTCAATTACACGCCCTAGTATAGGCACCTCTCCTATGAGTTTGGACTCCCAATCATGACCATCTTTCATCTTGGCCGCAAGGGAACCCATACTAAGGTATATAAATTTCCATTCAAGCCCTACCCAAATTTCGCGTATTGTGATTATACGGTAAAATTGGAATGGTATCATATCCAGACAACCATCAGTTTTATAAAGGGCTAAGGCTCATGCCTCAACATTTTCATCATCAAAATCATCTAGTGTTCAAGAACACATGTCAAAACATTTCACTAGAATTAATCATCATTCTAAGGTTTTCATAATCATTTTCACCAAGTAATCCCATTTAAAGTGATCAAGTTTTATGCTTAGCACTAGCATCTACAAGTGGGGGTAAACACTAATGAGGGGTGGTAATCAAGTGTGAAATGATGTAAGTTCAATCTCATGCCTCAGGATGACATCAAGATTTATCTAACTTAGGCCAAGTTTTATGCTCTTTATGCTACCTTTAAACATCTTTATAAAATCTACAATTCACTAAGTAAAACTCAAATAAAAGCTATGATAAAGAAATAAAAGAATCAAGTTTGCAAGTAAAACTAGGATTGGGTATCATCAGTTGGTATAATCAAGACATGCCTAATGCATTGCATAGATTATCTTGTAGGTTTAATCTTGCAAGTATGACTTGCGTGGTTTAGCTTAGCTTGCCTTGTGCAGTGGTTGAAGTTCTCCTCTGCTTCTTCTTCGTAGTAGTCTCCTTCCTCTTCGTATCCTTGGTCGGTACTAGCATCTATAAATAAATACGAGGTACACAATCACCAAACAATACTTAACTAGTTCTATTTGGCACACAAAGGTTCATACTAGATGATCTAGCATCATCACTATTATCACAAAGATTAACGCAAAGGTTTTATTTATTTATTTTGGAAAAGTAATTTCTACTCATTGAAAACTACTTAAGATTTAATATTCTCCAACTAAAACATGGGATCATGTTGACACATGTCATCACCACATATTTCAGTACTTGGTAATGTGATTTAAAGTGATGTCACAATTTAATAAGGTTTAACCTTTTTATTTTAATTAATTAAAATGACTAGAAATGCATATGTGGCATTCTTTTATTACTTGTCCATTATTTCTGCAAGTAAACCTAGATATTTTTATATATTCAGAAAGGTCTTGTTAAATGTGATTTTTGTGAGTTGGAATCAAATCAAAAGCTTTTGTGGTTGAATTTTTAAAAATGTTTGAATGCAAAAAAGTCTCTGCCTTGTTATTTTTACTACAGGTGATATATAATTCCAAATGATTTGAATCCAACGGGCTTGGATTAAGAATTTCAGTACCTTTCTAGAAAAATTGGTTTCATGCAATTTGGTTCAATGAATCTTCCTGGAATGATTTTTGAATCTAGGGAAAGAACTAAGTTTGAAACTAAATGGAAAAACCTAAGTTTGAATTACTGGGAGTGTAACTGGGCCGGCCCACTACGCACAGGGCGCGCGGGCGGGTTTAAGTGGCTGTCCCCACCAGTCAGCGAGACAGGGGTGCGAAGGGGTATGGGGTGATTTTGGCCGTAGGATTAGAAGCTAGATCTATGGCTGAGGTTCATCGTCCACGTCTGAATAGAACATGGTGAGGTCGAACCCTAACGTGGCCAGTGGGGGCTCATCGGGGCTCTAGTGATGGTCGGCGATGGGGGCGAACGACGAAGTCGACGATGGCGATCCTCCTGGTACCGGTGGCTCCTCCTGGGGAGGCTCCAATCAATGGCTCCTCTTCTCGTCCTCCGCGCCAGACTCCAGCGAAATTCTGGACACCTGGTGCTCGCCTTGCTCCGGGGATGAGTGGGTGTGATCAGTGAGAGGTGGGGAGTGAGACGGTGTGCTGAAATCAAACGGGGAAGGCCTCTATTTATAGTGCGAAGAGGGGACCGAAGGGTGCGGTTGGAGCTCGTCGTGGTCATCTGCACAGCGAGCAAACGGCATGGCTGGGGCTAGGGGATAGTGCACTGTTGTAACATCCCAAAAATACAAAACAATGATCATCAAAATCTAATCACTAAAATTAGGGTTAACAAAAACTTTGATTAATTAAAATCATATGAATGCATGTGTGTATGTGATGATTTGATAAATGCATGAATGAACTTGTGTGATTAACCTAAATAGCAAGAAATGGTTTAAAGAGGAAAATAACATCATATAAAACATTTTTGCCAATGGTCATTTTTTCCAATCTTGCTCACTAGGTCACTTTGAGTGTTTCTAGTCCAAGATTTCAAACAGAAACTTTCCCAATTATTTTCACCCCTTGCAAGAACAAGTAAAGGTGAATCAAAGCCGACCTTTCAAACTTACAGAAAACATTTGGCAACCTCATTCAAATCACATTTCAAAATTGAATCTTTATCATATGAGAAGATCACCCATTTTCAAAACCCAACCAAACCAGTGCCCCTTGACTAATCCAACTAACCAGACACTCCCTAGTATGTGCCTAGCAAACCTACCAAGTTTGAATCCAAAATTTAAATTTGAATATCTTGCGAATATTTTATTAAACAACATGCAGATACAAAACAAACAAACATCAAACACTATAGTGTGCAGTAATTTTGGCCTAACTTGTTCCCTATATAGCTCACACTACACCCTCAGTAGATCATCTAACTTGTTTAACCCCTCTAGCTCACTGTAAACCAGACCATGCCATTAATGGCAAGCATGCCGAGCCTCACCTTGCCACCCCATTGTCGATAGCAAGCTATGAGCAGCACTGAACCTAGCAAGCATATCTAGCAGGCACCCCCACCGTCCATTGCCACTCCCTGTCCCAACCCCGAGCACTGCCAGCCCCTAGACCACACGACAAGCCCATGCCAAACCTCTCAGCGTGCGAGCCGAGAGCGCGCCAGCCTCGACCAGCACCCACAGACCATGCGCCGCCCTCGCCGCGTGCGTGCGTGATCACCACCTCCCCAGCAATCCCACATACATGCCCGTTTGCCGCCGCGCAGACCACACGCATTGTGCGCCACTAAAATCGTCGTCAGACCCGCCTAGAGCATCGACGTGTACCGACCGATCAACACCGCCCCACGCTTTGCCACCACGCCGTTGATCTTTGCCGGGGAGCACAACACCGCCCCCACCGCCGCCCATGCAAGTAGCACTCTGTGCCGTCGACCACGACGAGCTCATCCCGCGCCCGTCGGTCCCCTTCAGCCACTATAAATAGAGGCCTCCACCGCTCGTTTTCTTCACACCAGTTCACTCCCCTCTTCCTTAGAACCACCCCACCTTACTCCCGGAGCAAGGCGTGCAGTGCATCGACGGAATTTGGCCAGAGCCCGCCGCTGCTGGAGGAGAAGGGAGCCGTCGATAGGAGCCGCCCGAGGAGAAGCTGTCGGTACCAGGAGAACCGCCATCGTCGACTTCGTCGTTCGCCCCCGTCGTCGACCATCGCCTGAGCCCCGGTGAGCCTCCCACGACCCCCACCTACCGTGCTAGGGTTTTGTCTCGCCGGTGCTGCCCGACGTGGACGATGAACCAGAGCCGTTCGATTAGAACTAGATCCCATGGTCCACATTGCCCCGTACCGCTTCGCCGCTCACCGTCTCACTGACGCATGGGGACAGCCACTTAACCAGGCCGCGCGTGCGTTGTGCATAGTGGGCCGGCCCAGTAAAACCTCCCGCGTGACCCAACAATTCAAATTTAGTTTTATTCATTTAATTTCAAACACAGTTCTATACATAGATTCAAAAATCAACCCAGCTCGATTCACTAAACCAAAATGCATGAAACTAATTTTTTTAGAAAGGTATTGTAATGCTTAATCCAAGCCCATTGGATTCAAACCATTTGGATGTATAGATCAACCATGGTAAAAATAACAAGACAGAAGCTTTTCTGCATTCAAACATTTTTCAAAATTCAACCATAAGAGTTTTTGAGTTGATTCCAACTCTCAAAAATCACATTTGATCATACCTTTTAGAATATATAAAAACATATGGGTTTACTTGCAAATATAATGTTCAAGTAATAAAAGAATGCCACATAGGCATTCCTAGTCACTTTATTTAATTAAAATAAAAAAGGTTAAACCTTATTAAATTGTGACACCACTTTAAATCACATTCCCATGTACTAAAATATGTGGTGATGACTTGTGTCAACATGATCCCATGTTTGAGTTGGAGAATATTAAATCTTAAGTAGTTTTTAAATGAGTAGAAATTACTTTTCTCAAAATAAAATAAATAAGACAAGTGTTTTAATCTTGTAATGATAGTGATGATGATAGATCATCTAGTGTGAACCTTTGTGTGATATTTAGAAATAGTTAAGTATTGTTTGGTGATTGTGTACCTCGTATTTATTTATAGACGCTAGTACCGACCAAGGATACGAGGAGGAAGGAGGATACTACGAGGAAGAAACCGAGGAGAACTTCAACCACTGCTATGCACAAGGCAAGCCAAATACTACTAGTTGAATGATCAAGCTAACACTTGCAACTTAGCAAGATTATACTGATATTTTAGCAAGATATTAAATTAGCAAGCTTACACCACTTGATACCCAATCCTAGTTTTACTTGCAAGCTTAATACTTTATTTTTACTTATCAAAGCTTTCTCTTAGAGTTTACTTAGTGACTTATAGATTCTAAGAAGATAATTGAAGGTAGCTTAAAGAGCATAAAATTTGGCCTAAGTTAGATAATCTTGATGTCATCCTAGGGCATGAGATTGAACTTAGCTAATCCCCACTTATTTATTACCCCTCATTAGTCTTTACCCCCACTTGTAGATGCTAGTGCTAAGCATAAAACTTGATCAACTTTAGATGGGAATACTTGGTGAAAATGGTTATGAAAACCTTAGAATGACGAGTCATTCTACTGAAATTTTTTGACATGTGTTCTTGAACACTAGATGATTTTGATGATGAAAATGTTGAGGCATGAGCCTTAGCCCTTTATAAAACTGATGGTTGTCTGGATGCGATACCATTCCAATTTTACCATACAACCACAATACCAGAAAATTTGGTCGGGCTTGACTGGAAATTTATATACCTTAGTATGGGTTCCCTTGCGGCCAAGGTCTGAGCTGAGGCTACCTTGTTAAGATTGTCCACCTGTGCAGTACCCAAGATGACAGTTGGTTATGGTTGGGAGGCCAAACTCATAGGAGAGGTGCCTATACTAGGGCGTGTAATTGAAAGGTTAGGATTGATTATCCGCATACTGAGTATGGTGACTTTAGGATTATTCCTGACGGATGTATTGAATGTTGTGGTGAAAGTGTACAATATCTGTAGAGTGTCAAACTATTCGAATAGCCGTGTCCGCAGTTATGTACAGTTGGAGTGGCCATACTGTTCTATCGTCAGATGTTTTTAAAATGACTTATGAAATTATTTATGACTTTGACTTGACCACAATAGAGTTGTGATATGAATTCAATTCGCACTTAGGTGTTATAAAACTTTCAACTAGTTTTCTTTGCTTCTGAACTTAGTAGAGGTAAATCTAGCTTTTTGCAAAACAACCCTAGAGCTTAGTCTATTCTATTCAAAACCACTTCACTTATTAGTATTAGTTTGCGAGTACTTAAAGAGTACTCATGGCTTTGTCCCTAGCTATTCCCGTGTCCAGACTATGAAGAGGAGTATCAGGATGACGGACCGCAGGAAGGTTAAGACAACTAGGATCATCTCCCATCGTCAGCATTGCCTGTGACCCTGAAGATGGAGCTTCGCCTACGCTATAGTTATCTTTACGTTATTCCGCTGCTTGAGTTGTATTAAGAACTGGATCATGAGATCCTTATTTGTGTAAGACCTTATGTATGGTTTGTAATGGATGATGTACTGTGATATCCAAATCTGTTATGTCTCGCAAAAATAGTAATACTGGGATTGCGATGTATGGCATAACAGGCATCTGGGATTAAAAATCTGGGTGTTGACAACTGTCTCCTGGCGAAGCTCAACGGCATGGTGGCGAGGCATGGGGCGGTGCAAATTGGTCGGAACGCTGTGATTTTCTAGGAGGGTCCGACGGGAAATTTAATGGCGCACGGGCTCTCCTGGTCTTGCGGCGATGAACGGGTATTTCGGGGAAGTTCCTGGGGCGGTGGTGATCACGCACGCGAGCGGTGAGGGCGGGGCGCGGTCTGTGCTCGTGTGTCGAGCACGGCGCTCTGGCGCGCTCTCGGCATGGTTGCAGAGAGGTTGGACACGCTCGTTTTGAGTGGTACAGGGGCTGGCAAGGCTTGGGCACTGGACAGGGGGTGGCGGTGGACGGTGGCTTGTGTCCCAAACAAGGTTGGCGAGGCTAGGGAGGCTCCTAGCTTGTTGTCGATATTGGGGTGGCCATTTCAGCTCGTCCATGGTCACCATTGATGACAATGTCAAGCTTACATTGAGCTAGGGCTTGTTAAATTAGTTAGATCATCTACTGAGAGTGTAGTGTGAGCTAGAGAGGAGACAAGTTAGGCACAACACTGCTCACTATAGTGTTTGATGTTTTATTTGATTTGTATTTACAAGGTGTTTGATGAAATGGCCGCAAGAGATTTGAATTTGAATTTTTGAGTGAAACTTGGTGGTGTACTAGTCACATACTAGGTAGTCTCTGGTTGCTTGGAATGGTCAAGGTGATTTTGAATTGTCATTTGAATCAAGTTGTCAAATGTTTCTGTGAGTTTGAAAGGTGGGCTTGGGTTCACTTTCACTTGTTCTAGCAAGGGGTGAAAATAAATGGAATTGTTTCTGTTTGAAATTTTGGACTAGAAACACTCAAAGTGGCCTAGTGAGCAAGATTGGCAAAAATGACCATTAGCTCATTTTGTTTGTTTTTTGAATTTCTCTTGATTTGTTTCTTCTTGGATTTGATTTAGATGATGTTGTTTTCATATTTAAACCATTTCTTGCTATTCAGAAAAATCACACAAGTCCATTCATGCATTCATACAATCATCATATACACACATGCATTCATATGATTTTAATTAACAAAAGTTTTTGTTAACCCTAATTTTGGTGATTGGAATTTGATAATCCTTGATCAATATTTTTGGGATGTTACAGATAACCTCTTGTCTATTTTGTAAATCTATTTTGTAATATTTTTGGGATGTTACAGATAACCTCTTGTCTATTTTGTAAAACTAGATTTCAGAGCTTGAATTTATGGCCTCTATCTGTGGTTCTGATGATAGGAGTATAACAACAGCTTCAGCAAGAATTTCCAATGGTGTCTGCCATTGCGCTGATGTACCTTCTGTGGAGACTGATGCAGCTGGAGGTTGTCTTGATGAACCTGCACTAGATTGCGTTTAAACTCAAAATCTTGCACTAGCATTGTCGTCCCACGGAAAAGAAGGTTGTGGATCTGGTATACCACCTTCTGTAGAACAAGATGCTGGAGGTGATGATTTCCTATGGAAATCCCTTTCATTCTATGACTTGTATGAGTAGTTATTTTAATGTAATTGAATTGCATGTCCCACTCTATCAATTAAAATGGCAAATCTTTTGCGTTGTTTCAAAAAAATAATCGCATGTCTCCTTGTGTTAATGGATCCAAAGAAGATACCGTTTTCTGTTCAAGTCATGTGAAAAAATATGTTTGTATGTAGAGTCATAGAAGCCGATTGGATTGTTTCAAAAATAAAGCAGATTGGGTAAGAAACAAATTCAGCACGAAGTTGCCAAATCAATAACACAATGATAATGACATTACAATAAAAGGAACACAACCATCTTTTCACCGTGCTTGTGAAAAGGAGATGAGACAGGAACCATGCCTAGAAGTGGCAGAGGCCAATTCCCATGCATCTTAGTTAGCATTGCTTTATCATCGATAATACTTAAGCATCAAAATATGATTACATACTTGGAGTAGTTCCGGTTCCACACTATAGTTCAACAGTCAAAAGCGAAGGGTAGCTCCATAATACAGGTTCTAGAGAAAAGCATACAAATCATAAGAAAGATAGCTCCATATCACAGTTCACCACCTTCAGGTGCAACAGCGTCTACAGATTGTAAACCCAATTCACCACCTCCTTCAGGTGGCATGATGATTTTGGGAGCAGGATCAGCATCACCAATAGCAGCGCCAACACCGGTAGCATGAGTCCCCACAATAGGTGAACTATCCAGCACCACAATGTCCGCTGGAGGCTCTTCACTTCTAGCTCCAGCCACACGCATCTCAGCCAATGGTAAAACCAATCCACCACCTCCATCGTTTGGTATGACGATGGCATGTGCAAGCTCATCAGTACCAGCTGCAGTTGCGTCAGTCTCCACAGAATGTAAACAAGGTGGTGTCTCCACATAAGGTGAACAAGGTGGCATCTTAGGTGTAGCAATCTGACATCCATTTTCAACTCTGTCATCAGGAAACTGAGAGTCTTCTTCAACTTTGTGCTTCTGCAGTTACAAGATAAACCAAGATTATAACCAAAGCATCTTCAAGGGACGCAAGAACATATGCCATTCTATTGATTTACCTTGTCATCCGGTATAGCAGAATTCACAGGATTGGAAACTATTTCATCAAGAATCCTCTTTTTGGCTTCATCCACATATGTCCTTCTGCAGTAAGTTGTAATATTGTTAACAAATTACTACATGATGTTGATCATCAAACATATGCAAATGTAGAAAAGTTTGTGTTGTCGAACTACCAATTTTGAACTAATCCCCACTGTTATAAGTTATGGGGTCTAGCCTAGAAACCAAGCTTCCATGCAATCCTAGTGTACAAAAAAAGGATGCATACCCGAGATAAGAACTACTCTACACATGACAATGCTGCGCATAAATGTGAGAATGGTTTTGACATAACCAGGAGGGTTGGATTGGTTTCCCTGCGTGGGATTATGTAGTTTGGTTGCAAATAGGCTAATTATGACACTAGTTTGGTTTGGTTCAATCTTATGTAGCAAACATTTTGGTTTAATCAGGTATGAGTCCAAATAGTTCTGGTTACAAATAGTTTAACCCATGGTTAATACCCCGTTGGTGAGATTGGTTTAGTCCTTTTTGCTGAAACTTTCTGCTGGATGCTCGTGCTGCTTAGGTGTGTTATTGTTCTTGGTCGTACCTAGACACTCAGGCTAACCGTCACCAGTACAAGCGCACGGGGCGGAGTCACCTACGTAATACCGTTGTCTACCTCCTGCGTGTGCTCCTGAAACTACATTGAGTTATGCGAGGACCCACTAGAGCAAATAGTTTTCAACCCATTTAGTAATTGGTTTTAACCCATGGATGGGCACTCGGTTTGGTTCGGTATGGGTGCAAGATTGAGTGGGTTTGGTTCTGGTTGGGTTCATATTATTTTTAGATGGTTTCATTTTGGGTTGGGCAAACGGGAAAAATAGTTCGGGTTCAGTAGGGGTATGGGGCAGTTTTCAAACCATCCCCAGGTTTAGCTGCGCAATAGACAAGTAAAAAATTAACTGTATCATCAACTCTACCATGTAAGTTAGGAGTGAATCTAGATACACTCGTTTCACAAAAGCTAAAAAATCATATATTATGAAACAAAGGGAATAGGTAAAAGTGTTGTAGTATTTCACAAACCGCCATTGCCCGCCGCAGGACAGGGATGACGGATGCGCAGCCGCCCTACAGAAGGGTGCCGTGCCGATCTCGCCCCCACCTATAAAGGACGGAGCCGAGGAGCTGGTCGGCAACAATATGGAGCGAGAGGCTAGAGCGTTGTAGTAGATGGAAGAAGGGACTGACTTGTACTTATGTGCATGGGGGAGGCTGGTGAGGGAGTTAAATCCAGCTTGTCTCGAAAGGAACGCACTGCCACATGCACCAGCGTGTGCAAAACTCCCTCCCTCTCTGTCTTCTGCGGTAGCTAGCTAGCTTCATCGAGCCTAGCACACCGTCGTATAGTACTGCCTTGTCAAATCACTGGCGATGCCATAATGAGCGACATGTTTTTACTTGTAAATCTGGAAACTTCGTGATCCATCGCATGCAGTTAGTGCATAGTACCTACACGTCCAACTTACGTAGAGTAGCTTGTTACAGGACCTAAACTGCAGTGAAAAAAGAAATTAAACTATGGAACTGCTATACAACTAGTATACCGTACAACATTCTGGAAGAAATTAGGTAGTACTAGTAGAGTTACAACTGTACTCCTAAATATAAGGTTCTTTTTCGAGCTTGGTGAAACATATATACTAGAGAACTACCAAGTTTACAAAATGAGTTTGGTCATACGGAGTATTTTACAAGCCGGACCGGGTGCAAAACTAAATGCTGAGTAGTACTTACATCAGCTAAACCAGCCAAAAGAAAGAGTTGAACAAAAGGCCGAGACCAATTGAGCTATCATTGAACCGGCTTTTTCCACTCCAGGGTGTTTGAGAAGCATGGGATGAACCAAAATGGAGTCTCCGTCCATATCCAGCAACTATTGGTGTGGAAACCAACAGCTACATCACCATTCAGACTAAAGCGGCAAATTTCAGGATGCGTCCCATACTTGCATCCCTGGACCAAGCAGCTGTCATGCACACTTATAAATCAAATTTTCAGATACATCTATTAATTCGTGTAACACCATTTTTTCGACGAATATATAGGAATAAAGCTTGAACGTAATTGAAAATTCCCTAAAGACACAGCCCTAAACAACCCCTAAAACTTAAACCCTAAACACATAAATACTAAAAACCTCAACCCACATACACCCTAACCAAGCATGTATCATGCACTTATAGATCAAAATTTGAGATACTTTCGTTAAATTGCGGTAACGCTATTATATTCCATGAATATAAGCATAAAGCTTGAACATTACTAAAAATTCTCTAAACCCTAAACCTTAAACCCCTCAAGCCACAATTAAACCCTAACCAAGCAGGTATCATGCACTTATAGATTCAAATTTGAGATACTTTCATTAAATTACGGTAACACCATTCTATTCCACGATTAAAAGCATAAAGCGGCTTGAACATTATTGAAAAATCTAGAAACAATGAAACCCTAAACACTAAACCCCTAAACCCTTACCAAGCAAGTATCATGCACTTGTAGATCGAATATGAGATACTTACATTAAATTGGGAAACGCCATTCTATTCGATGAATATAAGCATAAAGCCTGTTGAACATTATTGAAAATTCCCTAAACCCTAACCCCCTAAACCCTAACCCCTAAAAAACCTAAACTTACCCTCAACCCCTTGCCCTAAGTTCGAACATATTATTGAAAAAATCCTAAACCCTAAACTACCCCTGAAAAAAAACCCGAAACCATCAATACTAAACCCTAAACCCTCGGCCCATGAATGACCCAAACCAAGCATGCAGGTATCATGCACTAATAGATCAAAATTTGATATACTTTCATTAAATTGCGCTAACGCCATTCTAATTCACGAAAGCTCGAGCATTATTTAAAATTCTCTAAAGCCTAAATCCTAAGCCCTATAGCCCTAAAACCCATAAACCCTCAACCCCTGACCCTAAGCTCGGACATATTATTGAAAAATCCTAAACCCTAAACTACCCCTAAAAAACCAAAACCCTAAACCCTCAATACTAAAACCCTAAACCTTCAGCCCATAAACAACCCTAACCAAGCAAGCAGGTATCATGCACTAATAGATCAAAATTTGATATACTTTCATTAAATTGCGCTAATGCCATTCTAATTCACGAAAGCTCGAGCATTATTGAAACTTCCCTAAAGCCTAAACCCTAAGCCCTATACCCTAAAACCCATAAACCCTCAACCCCTGACCCTAAGCTCGGATATATTATTGAAAAAATCATAAACCCTAAACTACCCCTAAAAAAACCAAAACCCTAAACCCTCAATACTAAAACCCTAACCCCTTGGCCCATACACAACCCTAACCAAGAAAGAAGGTATCATGCACTAATAGATAAAAATTTGATATACTTTCATTAAATTGCACTAACTCCATTCTAATTCACGGAAGCTCGAGCATTATTGAAAATTTTCTAAAGCCTAAACCCTAAGCCCTATACCCCTAAAACCCATAAACCCTCAACCCCTGACCCTAAGCTCACACTATAAGGAATGTGTTACTCTATGACCTTCTAATACTGACCGTGAACAAAATCTTCATAGAGTTATGAAAATTTTGCACCAGATGGTCGTAAGCCGTTTTAGAGGTTCAAAACCTTAAAAAATCATAATGATTTTGTTCAGAAACGTCATAGTTTCATTAGTTGAAATCATCATAACCTAACGGATGTAGCCTACGACGTTATTTGTAGCTCACTACGATGATTTAAAATCATCATAGCGTCCAAATTAGGATAAGATGAAATAGGTACTCCGCAACATCACCAATTACGCCTATGTGTCTTGTCTATGTGTCGGTTTTTGACTATGTGTCGTATCCATGTGTCAATATGTACTTATATGGCACTAGTGAGTGTTCCTGAGCTATTTTCAGGTTATTCCGCAAAAAATACCCCCCAAGGGGATCGAACCCGCGACCTCCACCCAGCGGTAGACGACCCTTACCACCTGGCCAAGCAACCTTTTGTGTAGTACAAACAACATGCGGCCTTATATACTTAGTTTATCTGTTGGGCTGGTTCGATTTATCACTAGAATGGGCCTCGGTGGGAAGCAAGATGGGCCGCGGTGGGCAGGCCTTGGCCTTGAACGCCCTAGGCTGGTTTAGGCCATCATGGCTGGTATAGTTAAGTAGTTTTTTTCTTCTTTTGTTTTTTTCGTTTTCTTATTTTTTATCTTTTTTATAACAAGTCCAAAAGAATTGATTTTTGTCTCTAATTTTTATAAAATTCAGTAGATCATCTTAAGGTGTTAATTAGAAATACTTTGACTATTTTAAAATAGTGAATTTACTAATATCATATTAGATTATAGTAGGGATAATATCATATTTTAAAATATGATTTTGAAACTAGAGCTTTGAATTCAACATTTGGGATGAGTGAGGAGATGGGCCTCACTAAAGTTGCATTGGATATATGAATAAACATCATATTGTGAGTTTAAAAATGATTTTGGGAAAAAATCATGAGCATTAGATAATGCACATGTAGTTCAAACCGGACCCACTTCCTACCGATTCGGAAGGAATTTGTCTTTTTCACCAAGGGTGGACGGAATGGTTTGAGATTTCCCGGTTGGAACATTGTCCATGTAAGGTGATATAGTATTTTTGAAAAATGTGGTGGTAGGATTTTGAATGAGCATTTTGGTGGTTGCTTCACAAAAAACCCTGTTTTTTACGCTCGGAAAATGGAAAATGACTTTTCCCTGTGACAAAATGGAAAACTTCCTCCTGCATCATTTTTCTCCATACCATGATGCACATGCATGCACAATTTCGGCACATTATCACAAACTATGCCCTGATTCTAGCCATAACATTGGTCATTTGACCTGAAAGCTATGAAACCTCGAACATGATAGGTTATTTTGTGAAGGTTTCTTTAGACATACCCAATTTACCAAGTTTGGTATTTTTCCTTGCAACTATCTCACATAATATGACACCACGCGAAGGATTTACATTGTTTGGACCGTTTTTAAAATTTTTATGCCCGTTTCAAACTATGGTCAAAACGGCGGGCGTGAAGGTTCTTATCTAGGTCCTAGGACTTGCTAAACTTTCGATGGATCTATGAATAAACTTCATATTGTGAGTCTAAAAATGATTTTTTCAAAAAATCATGAGCATTAGATAATGCACATGTAGTTCAAACCGGACCCACTTCCTACCAATTCGGCAGGAATTTGTCTTTTTCACCAAGAGTGGATGGAATGGTTTGAGATTTCCCGGTTGGGACATTGTCCATGTAAGGTGGTCTAGTATTTTTGAAAAATGTGGTGGTAGCATTTTGAATGATCATTTTGGTGGTTGCTTCACAAAAAACCCCGTTTTCTGCGCTCAGGAAATGGAAAATGACTTTTTTCATTCGACGAACTGGAAAAATTCCTCCTGCAACATTGTTCGCCATCCCATGATGTACATGCGTGCATAATATGGGCACATTATTATAAACTATGCCCTGATTTTAGCCATAACACTGGTTATTTGACCTGAAAGCCATAAAACCTCGAACATGATAGGTCATTTTGTGAAGGTTTTTTGGGACATACCCAATTTACCAAGTTTGGTATTTTTTACTTGCAACTATGTAACATAATATGACACCACGCGAATGATTTATATTGTTCGGACTGTTTTTGAATTTTTTATGCCCGTTTCAAACTATGGTCAAAACGGCGGGCGTGAAGGTTCTTATCTAGATCCTAGGCCTCGCTAAACTTTTCATGGATCTATGAATAAAAATCATATTGTGAGTTTAAAAATTATTTTTGGAAAAAAACATGGGCATTAGATAATGCACATGTAGTTCAAACAGGACCCACTTCCTACCGATTCGGCAGGAATTTGTCTTTTTCACCAAGGATGGACGGAATGGTTTGAGATTCCTCGGTTGGGATATTTTCCATGTAAGGTAGTCTACTATTTTTTAAAAATGTGGTGGTAGCATTTTAAATGAGCATTTTGGTGTTTGCTTCACAAAAAACCCCGTTTTTGGCGCTTGGAAAATGGAAAATGACTTTTCCGTGCGACGAACTGGAAAACTTTCTCTTGCAACATTGTTCGCCATTCCATGATGCACACGCATGCCCCATATGGGCATATTATCACAAACTATGCCCTGATTCTAGCCATAACATTGGTCATTTGACCTGAAAGCGATGAAACCTCGAACATGATAGGTCATTTTGTGAAGGTTTTTTTTGAGACATACCCAATTTACCAAGATTGATATTTTTTCCTTTCAACTATGTCACATAATATGACACCACGCGAAGGATTTACATTGTTCGGATTGTTTTTTAATTTTTTATGCCTGTTTCAAACTATGGTCAAAACGGCGGGCGTGAAGGTTCTTATCTAGGTGCGAGACCTCGCTAAAATTTTGATGGATCTATGAATAAACATCATATTGTGAGTCTAAAAATGATTTTTGCAAAAAATAATGACCATTATATAATACACATGTAGTTCAAACCGGACCCACTTTCTACCGATTCGGCAGGAATTTGTCTTTTTCACCAAGGTTGGACGGAATGGTTTGATATTACCTGGTTGGGAAATTGTCCATGTAAGGTGATTTAGTATTTTTGAAAAATGTGGTGGTAGCATTTTGAATGAGCATTTTGGTGGTTGTTTCACAAAAACCCTGTTTTCTGCGTTTGGAAAATGGAAAATGACTTTTCTGTGCGACGAACTGGAAAACTTCCTCCTGCAAAATTGTTCTCCAACCCATGATGCACATGCGTGCACAATATGGGAATATTATCACAAACTATGCCCTAATTATCACAAATTATGTAGCGATTCAGGAACAAAAATAGTGTGATTCAACCCTTAACCATGGACACTCTTGTCCAGCCAATCAGAATGCATTAAAGATATACCAATAGATCATTTCACCAAAACTCGGATCACTCCGCCAAAACTCATCTTGTTCGTCCACGACAGCTCCATCCAACGCTTCTAAGCTGACCCATCCTCCAGCCGCGGGAGAACAAAATCTGGACCGCAAATTTGGTCTATGTCATTCATTCAATCCAACCCTACCCACACCATCTTAAAAAAAAGAAACCCTACCCCGCACGCACAGACCGCTCTCTCCACTCCTTTCCTCTCCTCTCACCCATCTGCCGCCACCACCCCATCCAGATCGAAGCGCCGCGCTTCTCCTCCTCACGTGCTTTGATCTGCCCCGACCAGCTCCCCCGCGCCTCCTCCCTTCTATGCCGACTCAGGCCCTCCGCCGTTGTCCATGTCGCTGCCATGTCCTCCGCTATGGCCGCCGCCCCCTCCATCACGGCCCCGATCGGGCACTTCGTGCTCATCAAGGTCCGCCCAGAGGCCGTGTCCTCGGGCGCCGACGCTGCCATGGTATCCTTGCTCTGGGCGCTCTCCGCGCTCGTCCGGGTACTGTCACATCCCAAAATTTTCCAAATTTTGAAATGTGAAAAATAAATAAACAAAGTAAATAATTGTTGAAATTTAGGGTGAAAAGAAACTTTTTGTTTCAAAAAGGAAACATCAAAAACCCTCTTGAATAAATTTGAATGAAATGGAATCCAACAAATTTCAATCAAGTGAAATGCATTCATCAATGAATGTATCTTGAAATTTAAACATTTGGAAAAGTTAAACCAAAACCCTAAAACCCTAATAAAAGAAATAATTTCCAAGATCTCTCAAAGACTATGGATTTGATCCATATAAAAATTCAGCAACAATCATTTTAAAATAATCAAAAATGATAAACAGAAATTGATTTCATTCAATTTGGAACCATGAATAAAAACTTATGAATTTAATAAGATAAAAAGGAAATAAATTTCCAAAGCTAATAAAGCCCCTATCTAAAATCCATACCAAATATTGAGCAAATAATCCTAAAGAGGTTTAAAAGGATAAACAAATATTAAATAAAATAATACAAATTGGAATCACCAATTTTGGATCTATAAATAAAAAGATATGGATTTTATGAGATAAAGAAAGAAATAAATAAATAAGGAATATTTAAAGCCAAATTAAATCTTGGCCAAATCCGTAAACAAATGAAAGTTTATTGAATAATAAAAATGAGTAAAAGGTTATTTAAATAAAATCATCAGAACTGAACAATATCCAATTTTATTTAAATAAAGATAATTTGCCTAAACTAAATAACAAATCCCAAGGAAATTACTTAGAAGACAATTTAAATCCTGAATTAAATCCATAAGAAAATGGAATAAAGATAATAAAACTAAAATAAAGGTATAAGGATTATTAAATAAAAGTATATGGTATTAAACAATATTCTAAATTATATTTAAATAGGGATAAAATCCCTAAAGTAAATGATTAATTAATCCATGAGAAATTAATAAATTGGAATTTTCCCAAAGTGGATTAAAAAGTTATCTAATTAACTTAAAAGGAATAAAATAATTATTTGAATAAAATTTATATGGAATTAAAACCATATTTGATTTTATTTGAATAAAGACAAATGCCCAATTTAACTGATTAATAAATCATACTAAAATATTTTAAATAATTGAAAGTGAATTATTTACACTAATGATTAAAATAAAACCTAATGAAAAAGTTTTGGTAAAAATTGGAATTCAAATAAAAGTTTGAAAATATATTTAAAATCTAATTAAGTAAAGACAAGTTCCTATTTTAAATAAATCATAAAAGAATATAAGAAAATATTCAAAAATGGATTCTAAAAATACCTTGTTAAACAGTATTAAAACATACTGAATATTTGGAAAAGATTTGAAAAAGAAATCTGATTTCGAATAAGAGTTTGAATTCAAAACAGAATAATAGAAATAGAAAACAAAAAAGATTTAGAGAAAAAAAGAAAACGAATCAGCCCAGAAACCAGGCCCAGCAAGCCAGCCCACTTCCTCTCCCCGCGGGATTCTTTTTCTCACCCGCAGATCGACCCGCGCAATCAATGACCGCCTGACCCCACGCACACCCCCCTTACCTCGCTGACGCCCAGGCCCCACTGCCCCGTCATCATCTTCTTCCCCAGCGCGGCCACTTCATTCCCATCTCCTCGCCGTTTCTGGCTTTGATTTCACAGATTAAATGCACCTTAATTCTGAGTTGATTCAGCCCCCCGACCTCTCCCATCTAAATCCATCCCAAGCTTTTTATTCCACCTCTCCCTCCTCTCCAATCCTCGATCAAACTAGCCTTCCCAGCAAGAAAACAATCGCCTCCTCCCCCTCTCCCTTTCCCCTCACACCCCATTTCCAGAGAGTCGCTAGGCTACTGCAATTACACGCTTGAACACCCACGGCTCTGACGAGCTTCCTGGCCGATTCCGGTGAACCTCTACCTCCCCTTGCCTCCTAGTTTCCACGAGGACACTCCCCATCGTCTTGCGCACCTGCCAGTAGCCCCACGTGACCGCGCCTACCCCCTAGAATCGGCAACCTCGACGTTAGAACACCACCGTTGTCTGCCTCCACTCCGACGAGCTCTCCAGGTGAAACCTGACCTCCCCTATCTCTCGTGACGACGCTCAGATGTTCTTTGTTTCCACGTGCATCTAACGCCCCCTTCCGTTTACCTTCTCGTGATCTGTAGCCTCGCCCCCGTCGACAACAAGACGTGCCCGAAGCTGTCGTGAACTCCGGTGAGGAATCGCCATCAGCTCCGTGCGCCCCTGCCTCCCCATGAGCACTTTGAGCATCAGCAACGCACGACAAGTATAGTGATCCCCTTCCCTCTCTCCCTCGCTTCTTGTAGCCACCGCAACGCCGTAGATAGAGCGCCTCCGCCGCTCGCCATCGCGCTAGCGCCGCCAGTTCTTGGCAGGGTGTTGTGAGCCATCCGATCTGGATCCAAGCACTATGATAGATCATTAGACGAAACGGTATAGAGTGATCTGTGTCGTGCGATGTTAAATAGATCTAACAGCCTGTATTGGTTGATCCGAACGAAACGGTATAGACCAATAGGATCGCACCATGTGGCCTGTGATTTGTTTTAAACACAGAAACTTGTCTATTAGATGGTTAGATTTGAAAAATACATAAATTTTAGTCCACATGTACAAATTTTGAAAAATTTATATCATTGGAATCAGCAAGAAGAAAACTTTGAAACCATGCCCTTAGTTTAGCATTTTGCTTCTGGAAAATTGATTGTTTTTGCAGAAACTTGTTTAGGCCTATTTTGATTATAAAAGTTATTCTAAAAAAGTTTTTAGGGAAAAAAATCTTTTGTAAATGGATTGTTTTGAACCTACTGACCATAAAAACCAACTTATGGGTTTAAAAGTATATTTTGTGACACTAAGGAATTATTCCGTGAATAAAAGCATTTCTAGTAGAATAAAATTATGAGTTATGTTTTAAAAATAGTTTTTGAGTAAAACATTTTGCAAATGAGTTGAATTAAACTCTCTGATCTTAAACAATAAGTTTTGGATTTAAAAATGTATTTGATTTAACCCTAGAAAATTATTACTTTGATTAAAGGCATTTCTAAAAAAATAAAATGTTGCTTTGATTTAAAAAAATGATTTTGGGTGAAACCTTTTGTAAATAGATTTTTTTAAAACACTTTGACCATAAAAAATTAATATTGGTGTTTAAAAACATTTTGGCTAACAGTAGAAATTATTCCTTTGATTAAAATCATTGCTAGCAAAACAAAAATGATTTAAATGACCAATTTCACTAACTTGTTTTCAAATGACCTTGCCACTTTTATAAATGACCAATAGGTGTTTTAAAACGTTTATAACCTATTAGAAACCACCTTTCCAAATAAAACAATCTTTTGCATGCTTGCATGCATTGTTTTGTTTTCCTTATTTTATGTGGTGAATTGTTTGAATGCTAGATTGAATTTGTGCCTTGATTGAATTGTAGTGAAATTTGAAGAGTGTGACTATTGCAAGATCAAGGAGTGAACTTATATTCTCTACCAAAAAGGCAAGTGGTGCTTCATATTTTTGTCCCAATATTTTGACTATGCATTAGTGATATTTTGTATAGGGCTTGAATGATGTTTTTGCTAAATATCTATATGCTATGCTTGGGAAATCCTAGTAGTTGTAGACTTGTCAGAATTTTCTCTAAGTTAAGATACTTGCTATATTACCATGCTTAGCCTAGCTAGTAGCAAACATGGGTGGATTATATACATGCTATGGAAAAAATGTTGCTAAGTCTTTGACTTATGTTTTTGCTTAATAAAACAACTAAGTGAATGAAACACCTGGGTGGAATGGTAATTGCATGGTTGGATTTTTGTTGAGTGGTTACTAGGGCCCATTTTTCAATGGCATACCCTGTGTATCTCACTTGTGGAATGCCACCCAGGAACAAAGGGATTTGAGATGCCATATGTTAACAAGCTTCTAGTGCAGCCACTTGGCAATATGGGCTCTGCCTAGATCATATAGGTTTCAATAACTTACCCAAATGGACAGTTGGTGGTAGGGGTGATAGGTTTGGAGCGCGTCCACTTTGGTCTAAGGGAAGGCTTCTGAAATATCTTGTCTCGATGCATGTCAAGTCTTGTGGGGAAAGTGCACCACCTCTCGAGAAGGAAGAATCTAAGTACTTAGCCGTGTCCCCGGCAATGGAAAATTTGAGCATCAAGACATGGAAGCTATCAAGAATTTCCTCATCCCAATTTATAAGTTAAAAACTTGTGGTTGAACAAGGGTAAAGGTTCACCAATGTCTATTGGTGGTTCCTTGGGAGTTTTTTGTCAAACAAAAACTTAGTGTTTTGAACTGATAGGTAAAACTTATTTTGAGCAAAGCAAGCCTAAGATACACTTAGCCAAATTCATGTAGAAGCTAGAAACTATTATTCTACTAAGGTATCACTTGCCAATACTATTCCAATGTATTGACCCACTATTGCTGTAACTTATTATGTTGCAGGTTTGTTTGATGTTAGTGAAGTGTATTGAATAGGATTACAAGTCTACAACCAACATGATTGCCTGTGGCACTTTGAAGATGAAGGACTCCATGCTATATAGTTATTCTGTTGCATTGTAATGAGATAGCCAAATGAGATATGTAAGATGTAATGAATTATTTTATTACTGGTTATAAACTTGTAATATGACCTTTGTTTCTTGATATTACATCTTAAACTGTGGATGTTAGCTATTGATCCAGGGACTAGCATTGTAAACACAGGGATCTCTACCTTTTCAGGTTGGGACCTCTACATATGGTATCAGAGCACTGTGTTTCCTATAGGATTGTAACCCTAGGATTGGACAAAAACCCCTTAGAAAAATAGGAGTTGTATTTGTTCAAAATTATTTACAAACAATCTTGTAAACTCTTTCCTCAACCCTTTTGTTTTGATTCTACATCTCTTCCTTTTAAACTTGATGGACAAAGACTTCACCATGAGCAAGGACTTCAACATCACCAATGACTTCAACTTTAGTTTCACCAAGGACTTCAATTTGGACATCACTAAGGACTACAAGTGAGACAAGAAAAGTTACTCAAGACTTGAAGACTAAGGAAACACAACCTAGAAGGAACCATCATCACCTTTGAAGCATTGTGACCAAGATATAAGAATTTTCCCAAAGATACCATGATCTTGTTCATGAAGAAACAACTAAGAAGAATGGAATGATCTCAAGAAAACCATATAGTTGGACCACCATACTAATGTTTAGTTTAGATCAAACACACCAACTTATGTGGTGTAGCAAAAAAAAGTGTTGCCAAAAAATGTGCTTGAACCTTGTTGTTTGAGTGGAATGTTTGTTTGTGATTGCTTGCACATTGCTTGTGTGAATTGTTGTGTGTGAGTAGAATTCTTTCTCTAGAATCTTTTGCCTATTGTAATTCCAATCCAACAAAAACAGATGAACTCTCCAAGAAACTCCAACATCAAGGATGGTGACAACAACAACCAAGAGATGCACATGAGAGAACAACTTCTAGCAACCCAAGCCCAGTTGAATCAAGTGACAACTCAGTTTTTAGCCAACAACAATAATATAGAACCAACCATGCAAAAGTTTTTGGAAATCCAATCCCAATTGTTGCAAAGGATGACCAATCAAATGATCAACATGAGAAGCAACTCTTTCCAAGGATATTGTGACAACAATGATATCAAGGATGATATTATAGAAGGAACTCAAGCTTGCAATATTTGTGGAGACATAGGACACACTTATAAAGAGCATGTGGACCAATGCCCTAATTTTGAAGAGAAACATCCAACCAAACAATGCCCCACATCTCAAGTGACTTGTTTCCTATGTGAAGGAAATGATCATGTCCCTATCCAATGCCCCATCTATCCTATAGTTCAACAAATGAAACAAGGTGGAATGCATCAAAAGTTTGGAAACCCCCATGAGGAAACAACTTCTATCAAGAAGGATGGAGACAAAGGCAAACCTCAGGTTGCACCTCCATACATTGGGACTCACCTTGATAGACAAAAGAGGAAACATGGGCATTATCAAAGGAATCATTCAAGAAACCAAGTTAAAAAGGGTCCCCTGGGGATTGATCTCTACATCTGATCATTAGACAGTCTCTGTTCATATGTTTAATCAAAGGATGGGAAATGCATGTCTAGTTTTGCTTGTCTATTTTATTAAGGTTTAAGAGTAATTTGCAGATCTTTACTAAAACATTACCTAGTTATACCTCATGATACCTTTCAGCTCTCTTATCTGAGGAATGAATCTGTTTGTGTTATATGCCAAGTGCTACTGATGGGTTGTTACTTCTCTATTAGTGTATTGTGTGTGCAAGGATGGGGAGTTCCATTTTTTATCTCTTTTCGTGTTAACCATTGCTACATTAATGGATGATCTGTTTGATTGATATGATCCTCCTCTACGGGTTTTATTTTGCATTTGTTGTATGCAGATATCGTCATCTTTGCCCATGCCAACCAGTCCCAGAAGCTGGCCAGCTCCTACCTCTACAAGGTGACCAATGGATTCGACTCACAGGGATGCTTGTCTAGGTCGATGCCCATGTTCTTGATCAATGGGAGCATCCTGGTAAAATTTCCTTTTCCCTCCTTTTGTGGATGCGCCTCACGTGCAGGAGTAGCATTCTTGATTCTTACTTACCCAAACCGTTGTTCTCGCAGACCCAAAGGAGCTAGCCCTGCTGCTTATGTGTTGAAGAGCATTATCCTTTGCCATGTTACCACATTTGCAGCATCGAGATCAGCACACTGCAACCGCAGGGGTGTTCCCTTCTATCGATTAGATAAGTCTCTGGTCTCTCCCATCCTCTTCCTTTATTACTTGGTTGATAGGCCAAGGTGCCATGCCATATTATTTTGTTGAGTTCATATGTGATGTGGAAAGGTATTGTCTGAATCGCGTTTTATTAGGATCCCGTTTTTGTTGACCATTTAACCTTTGGAGTAAACATGTGTAGTATTTCCTGGAGCTTGATTTTATTGCTGCTGCTCATTTCGTGTACATGGAGTATTTCCTGGAGCTTAATGTGTGCTAGTACATTTGTTCTATCAAGTACTTATAGTGTCCAGGTCGTGCATTTGATGAAATACATGTGTATATTTGTGTGCTAGTAGAGATTAGTTTGTTATCTTCTAGTTGTCCTAGTATTGTTTCATATATCTGTTCTCTTTGCATCTGATTTCCCATGGAAGATTATCCTATGTGTTTGAGGTGTGGACTAGTGGCAGCAGGAGCAAGTAGATTCCTGTCTCTACTGAATCAGCACGCTGCAACCTCCTAATGCTACTTATATGTTGAATTAGGAGCCGATGTTGCCGATCTCCCTAGTGCGCGGCTCGGGGGCTTCCTCACCGACCCCTTCACATGCAGTCCGCCGTCGAGGACGAACAAGCCCAGCCTCGCGCATCTCAAGTCATCCACGACGTCATCACCCACTGGAGGATGGGCCGGTGTGCACGCACATGTTCGTGGCACCGTGAAAGGATAGATCCGCCCAATGTCTTCTTCGTAATCTGCGCTTCTCCTGTCCATCGAGGTATGTGCTATGTCTGGTGCCAGGTCAAGGATGGGTGTATCGTGGGATGGATTGGTAGTCGTGAGATGACTTGTTGGAAATTGCAATTGGTTGGTTACTATCGTGGGATGGATTGGTAGTCTGTTATCAAAGAACTAATCGTGTGTGTCGAGTTGGAAACATATTTCATGTTCTGTATTTTTGCTTTTGGACATTGCATCGGATTTCCACAAGCTCTATTATAATGATATAATCTGAAATTTTAGCAATTGCCTTACATGCTAGCTCATGGCAATAAAGAACTGTTTTCGGAAGAGTCTGATTGTGGTGTACATTCTCTAGAATGACTTGGAAAACTAAAACCTCTATCTTACGTCTCTTAAATTTACTGATGTGCACATTTTCTTACATGGACTGCTTGTTTGTATGCGTGTGTGATTGACCATCTCATGTAAGATTAGATTAAGTGAAATACAAAGTTGCCCAGTGTTTGTATTGTAATGTTTAAAACTGCCTTATTGTAGAATTTATCAATAAATCTCATGTTGTGTTGTTTCTCTACTGTTGTTGCCTATTTTTTATTCTAGTGTTTCGTAATAGTAGACAATTATTTGCTATATCCTGACTCTAAAAACTTGTCTTTTCCTCTCTTTTCCAGGAGTTCCAGCCAGAGAAATTTGGGAAAAGCTTGAAGACCCTATAATTTTAGAGCTACTTGTATTCTAATAGTCAAAATATCTCGCTGTTTGGAATGAACCATGTAACGATTGTAATAGACTAATAGACTATTCTTGGCTATTATTTGAAATCTGTAACGATTGTAATATCTGGTTGTCTTTTATGTTTCAGTTACACAAATGTTATGTAATTATGATAGAAATTTGATGAGCGGAATCATCTTATAAAATTATTGACTGTGATTTTTGGGATAGAAGAAATATGGAAAAGGGGCTGAAAATTGTGCTGGACCAAATATTAATTGTTGGGCACTAAATAGGTCGTGGCCCAAATTATATTGCCAGAAATGTTTCAAAAATATAGAAAGCTAAGAACTAATTGGATAGTAAAAAGGCCAAGGCCTAAAACTGAAATGCGAAACACAATGGCTAAAGCCCATCAGAGTAACGAATCATCGTACTAGGTTATAATTATTGGGCTCAGCCCAAGTAAGAAACCGCAATGGACTGGGCTGATTTTGATTTAAGACGATTTAATTTCGTCACAATTTTGCCACGTAGGATCAGCCACGTAGGATCTGACTTGGCTAGGCTAGATGGCCCCTCACGATATTGGTTCGTCATAGACGTTATGACGATCCAATATCGTCATAGACAGTTATGACGATTTTACCAAAAATGTCGTTATTGTTCATTTGCGACGCCCAGCTTTCGACGATCTCAAGATCGTCATAGAATCATCATAAACGGACTACTATGACGATTTTGTGACGAAAATGGAGGGTCATGTATAGCCAGATTCCTTGTAGTGTCGAACATATTATTGAAAAATTCCTAAACCCTAAACCCTAAACTACCGCTAAAAAAACAAAACCCTAAACCTTCAATACTAAAACCCTAAACCCTTGACCCATAAACAACCCTAACCAAGCAAGCACGTATCATGCACTAATCATAGATCAAAATTTGAGAAACTTCCATTAATTGTGCTAACGCCATTCTTATTCACAAAAGCTCGAACATTATTGAAAATACCCTAAACCCTAACCCCCTAAAGCCCTAACCCTAAGCCATATACCCCTAAAAACTCTAAACCCCTCGACCCCTAACCCTAAGCTCGAACATATAAATATATATTATTGAAAAATTTGTAAACCCTAAACGCTAAACTACCGCTAAAAAACAAAAACCCAAAACCCTCAATACTAAAACCCTGAACCCTTAGCCCATAAACAACCCTAACCAAGCAAGCAGGAATCACACACTTATAGATCAAAAATTGATATAATTTCATTAAATTGCGCTAACGCCGTTATAATTCATGAAAGCTCGAGAATTATTGAAAATTCACCTAACCCTACCCCCCCCTAAAACCTAAACCCTAACCCCTATACCCCTATACCCTCAACCCCTAACCCTAACCAAAAGCAGCTGGTATCATGCACTGATAGATCAAATTAAAATCTATATATCCCTGAACCCCTAAACCCTCAATACTAAAACCCTGAACCCTCGGCCAAGAAATTTGAGATATCATGCACTTATATACAGATCAAAATTTGAGATATACTTTCAATATTAAATTGTTGCTAAGTCATTCTATTCCATGAATATATGCATAAAGCTCGAACTTTATTGAAAATTCCCGAAACCCTAAACCCTAAATTAAACCCCTAAATACCTAAAACCTAATACCTGAACACTAAACCCCTAAATTTGAGATACTTTCATTAAATTACGGTAATGCCATTCTATTCCATGATTAAAATCATAAAGCGGCTTTTGAACATAATTTAAAAATCCTGAAACCATAAAACCCTAATCACTAAACCCCTAAACCCTGACCAAGAAAGTAGCATGCACTTGTAGATCAAAATTGAGATACTTACATTAAAATGGGAAACGCCATTCTCTTCGACAAATATAAGTATAAATCTTGAAAATTATTGAAAATTCCCTAAACCCTAATAAACAACCCCTAAACCCTAAATCCCTAAATACTATAACCCTAAACCCTTCAAGCCATAATTAAACCCTAACCAAGCAGGGTATCATGCACTCATAGATCCAAATTTGAGATACTTTCATTAAATTGCGGTAACACCATTATGTTCCACGATTATAAGCATAAAGCTTGAACATTATTGAAAGTTCGCTAAACCTTAAACCCTAAACCCCTAAACGACCCTGGCCAGACAGGGGTATAATCCACTTGTAGCGGTATGGTATTGTAAGAGATAAGAAAAGATAAAGATAAGATAAGAAGTACTAATATGAATGACGGATCTTTTGAATAACCTTCCCTCCCGATGTTTGGGAAGCAAGTGAAAATTTCTAAACCGGAAAGTTTGAATTTTTTTGCCGCCAAGGACCAAAGTGGTTTCCTTCCTGTATGTATAGTACTACTCCTAGTCCACACCAACGCGACTGCCAAACACGCTAGAGAAACAGAGCCGCCCCACAAAAAAAGAAACAGAGTCGTTGTACCGAGGCACACATGCACAGCGCCATGATGTGGACGAGGGAGAGATCAGCCGGGCCAGTGCGCGAGGGGAGAGGGGTGGAGAGAGGCATCGAAGGAGAGAGAAAACACACTTCCAATTTATTGGCGTGCATAGGTCCTGAAATTTACTACTATTATAGTGTACTACACTATAAAGGCGGTAGGGGTACCTCGTGTTAGGAACCCGTAATAAACTTTGCTCTAACATTGAACCGCCTTTAACTCCTCTTCTCTCTTTGTTGTTGCCCTCTTCCCCTGCCTACATTTTATTTTCTCTGCATGTATAGCGTGTGGATAGAGGTGGGCATATGTCCAAGCAAAATAAATATACTAGTACTGCTAGTAGTAGTAAGCTCCACCTTTTAGAAGTTTCCAAACGAGACGATTCGTGGGACCCACTAAACTGAAGACGTTTTCTTTTTCCTTAGGGCATCCGCAGTGTGTAAAAAAGCACGCCTTAAGGCATATAGTAGTACATTGTGGAGAAAATAAAGTTACCTTAAGTTTGTGGGTTTCGCATAGAGTGTAGAAAAATCATTTCCCCTTACATAAAGCAATATGACAAGTTATGTGGGTCCCACGTTGTCGCAAATGCTGAACTTATACATTGTGGTAATTTCCATAAGTCGAGTGGGTCCAACATTAAGAATGCCCTTAGACACGCGTGCATTGTACTCCCATCTCCATCGCGCTAGACTTTTTTTTGCGAAATTCATTGAACTGTCGTAGTTAGATAGGACGCATGATCCACTATATGTGTGAAAACTCCCATTGTCAACAATGCTTGCTACCCCAAGATGCACCCATATAGTGTGGGAACTCTATGCGGTCGTAAACTATGATGTCGATCGATATGGACTTGATGACCTTGGTCGTTCGGGTTGAAACACAATAATGTCCATACATGGCAGGACAATACTACGATGTTTTTTTGGAACCTCGTCAAATCCCATGGCTACCACTAAAATCCTAAACAACCCGGAAACCTAAACCATTAACCCCTAACAAATATAAGCATAAAGCTTGAACATTATTGAAAATTCCCTGAACCCTAAACCCCTAAACGACCCTGACTAAGAAGATATATCATCGACTTATAGATCAACATTTGAGATATATTTTGATTAAATTATGCTAACATCATTCCATTCAACGAATCTGAGCATAAAGCTTGAACATTATTGAAAGTTCCCTAAAACCTAAAACTTAAACCCTACGACCCTAAACCCTGACCAACTGGGTATCATGCACTCAACATAGATCAAAATTTGACATTCTTTCATTAAATTGCGCAAACGCCATTCTAATTCACGAAATCTCGAGCATTATTGAAAATTACCTAAACCCTAAACCCTAAGCCCTATACCCCTAAAAACCCTAAACCCTCAACCCCTCACACTAAGCTTGGAAATATTATTGAAAAATTCCTAAACCCTAAACCCTAAACTACCCCTAAAAACCCAAAACCATAAACCCTCAATACTAAAACCCTAAAACCTCAACCCATAAACAACCCTAACCAAGCAAGCGCGTATCATGCACTCATCATAGATCAAAATTTGAGATACTTACATTATTAAACTAAGTCATTATATTCCATGAATATATGCATAAAGCTCGAACTTTATTGAAAATTGTTGAAACCCTAAACCCTAAATTAAACCCCAAAATACCTAAACCCTAAACCCCAAAACCTGAACACAAAATCCCTAACCCTAAAACCCGAAATGCTAAACCCCTAAATCTTAACCAAGCAGTTGTCATGCACACTAATAGATCAAATTTTCAAATACTTCTATTAATTTGGTAACACCATTCTATTCGACGAATATAGGAATAAAACTTGAACATTATTATTGAAAATTCCCTAAACTCTACCCCCTAAACTCTAAACCCCTAAAAACCCTAAACGTACCATCAACCCCTTACCCTAAGATCGGACATATTATTGAAAAAATCCTAAACCCTAAACTATCCCTAAAAAAACCCTAGCCCCTCACTACTAAAACCCTAAACCCTCTGTCACATCCCAAGATTTTCCAAATCTTGTTATGTGAAAAATAAATGAATAAAATAAAACTTTGTTGATTTTCAGAGTGAGAAGAAACTTTTTGATTCCAATTGGAAACTTTCAAACCTATTTTGATCAAACAAATCCTAAAGGGATTTGAAAAGATAAAAAATTAATAAATAAAATATTAGATATGTGAAATTACTATTTTTGGATCCTTTAATAAAAAGATTTGGTTTCAAAAGAAAAGGATAGATTTATAAATAAAGATTATTTTATAGAGCCAAAATTAAACAAGGATCACACTTCCAAGGAGCATGGAGATCAATGCCCCAATTGTGAAGAGGAACATCCAGTTGGCCAATGCCCCACATCTCAAGCTACTTGCTTCCTATGTGAAGGAAATAGTCATGTCCCTATCCAATGCCCCATCTATTCCATAATTCAACAAAGGAAACAAGGTGGAGTGCATCAATAGTTTGGAAACCCTCATGAAGGAACAACTTCTACCAAGAAGGATGAGGACAAAGGAAAATCTCCACTTGTACCCCCATGCAATATGACCCAATTTAAATGACCAAAGAAGAGGCATATGAATTGTCCAAGGAGCAATAGAAGGTCAAAGAAACCAGTAGACATTCCTACCTATGAGATAACATATGAAGAAAATGAACTAGAAGCACTCCTAGCTTTGGAGAAACCCAAGAAAAAGAAGAAATGCCCCAACCCTAGCAAGAAGGATATTACTCAAGAACAATGTTACACTTGCAAAGAGATGGGACACTATGCCAATCAATGCCCAGAAAAGAAGAAGAACCAAAGAAACAAACAAGAGGCAATGATACCAAAGGAAAAGAAAGATATCAGCCAAGTGATGTGTTTCAAATGCAAGGAGCTAGGCCACTATTCAAACCACTGTCCAGAAAAGATGAAGCACAAGATAAACCAGCCTATGAAGGATCTCAGCCTTGTCACATGTTTCAAGTGTGAAAACAAAGGACACTATGCAGATGTTTGCCCAGAGAAGTTTCCCCAGGATCCCAAGAAGGCCAATATGTAATCTAGTTGGAATTTTTTTTAAGGGTGGTAGTACCCTAGATGCTTTGAGCCAACTTGTAACCCTAGCCTCCCCAAATCTCGGGACGAGATTTATTTTAAGGGTGGTAGCCTGTCACATCCCAAGATTTTCCAAATCTTGTTATGTGAAAAATAAATGCATAAAATAAAACTTTGTTGATTTTCAGAGTGAGAAGAAACTTTTTGATTCCAATTGGAAACTTTCAAACCTATTTTGATCAAACAAATCCTAAAGGGATTTGAAAAGATAAACAATTAATAAATAAAATATTAGATATGTGAAATTACTATTTTTGGATCCTTTAATAAAAAGATTTGGTTTCAAAAGAAAAGGATAGATTTATAAATAAAGATTATTTTATAGAGCCAAAATTAAACCCTGCCCAAGTCTTTGAAATAAAATCTTTGGTTTTGATTTAAGGAGTAAAGGTTTATTTAAATAAAATAATGAGGATTTATTAATAAACCAAATTTATTAAAGTAAAGACTTTTCCCATTTTCATTAAACACTAAAAACTTGTTATTTTATTTTAAATGAGTTTTCCAAGTGTTTTGTATTTTCAAATAAAACCTACTGATTGGTTTTTGTACTATTTAGATTTCAAATGGAGATTTTAAATAAAACAAATCCTATTTGAATTATTAACTAAGGTCTATTTTAATTAATTATTAAATAGATCCTAAAATAAAAATATTATTTTATTTTGGGACTTGGAATTATGTTGTTGAACAGAACCAAACTCAAGGCAAAGTTTGGAGGAGTTTTGAATTGATTTGAATGTTTGAATTGTTGATTGAATTTCAAAACAGAAAATCAAATTGGAAAAAGGAAAAAGATTCAGAACAGAAAAAATAAGAGCGAGGTCGACCCAACCCAACCTGGCCCACTAAGCCCAACAGCCCACCTCCTCTTTCCCCTCCCGAAGCGTTTTCTTTCAATCGAACTCACACCCACATAGACGCAGACATCTGGACCCCACCCTCCCCCTCTCCCTCTCGCTGACTGCTGAGCCCCACCTGCCAACTCAGCTCATCGTCCCCGCGACGACCCCTTCTTCCTCCCCTCGTCGCCGTTTCTGGCTATGATTCTGCGGCTTAAATTCGCCTTAAAACGGCAACCATTACTCGTTGTGATCACGCACGCTTAAACGCCCATGCCCCCTCTCCATTTCCCCTCTGTCGCCAGAACCTATATGCCCCCAGACTGCTCCAATTAGCGCCTAGACCCCGCCCTTCTCCGACGAGCTCGCAACCGAATTCTGGCAGCCCCGCGCCACCCCTTGCCTCCTCGAGCACACGGACATGACCTCCAGGCCCTGGCGCATCTCCCTGCCTCCTCAGCTCGCTCGCGCGCGCCCCTAAGCCTCGACAACGACGACTCCAAGCGCCGCCACCGTCTGTTTCCACTCCGACGGCATCTACTGGTGAGCCTAGAACTCCCTTTCACCTCTCTGTGATTCTCACATGCTCGCAATTCTCATGCGAACCTAATGGTACTTCCCTCTTTCCTTAGCGTGCCTCCAAGCATTGTCTCCGTCAACGACAGAGCGTACCCGATGACGATGCAAACTCCGGCGAAGGATTGACAACGACCCCGTGCGCCCCTTGGATTATTACAACCACGTTGAGCTTCTCTACACCCTTGCGAACCCTGTGAGAATCTCCTCTTCCTCCCTTCCTTCCTGCTTCGCCAGAACCAGAGCAGAGTCGCGCCGCCGGTCGCCGCCGCGCAGCACCGTCAGTTACTGGTCAAGTTGTTATGCGCCGTTGGATCGTCATCCAGTGGCTATGATTAGATTAAGTCGAAGGGGTACGAATAGCTCTGCACCACACGATCTCATTTTAATCCAACGCCTCGCAACGCTTGATCCACACGAACCGTTATCGTCCAATGAGAAACAACCACGTGGCCAGTCTGTTTGATTTAAACAGAATTTGATCTATTAGTTTTCTAATTTTGCAAAATCCATAACTTTATTTCTACACGTCCAAATTTTGCAAACTTTATATCAATAGAATCAGTGGAACAAGCCCTAGCCAACCATGTAATTTTATTAGTAAAAAGTTTCTGTTAAATTGTGTGTTTTTGAAGAAGCTTGTGTATGCTTGTTTAGGTTATAAAAATTATTCAAAAATGATTTTGGGGATAAAATCTTTTGCAAATGGTGTGTTTTGAACCTACTGACCATAGGAATCACTTTGTGGATTCAAAAATGTATTTGGTGAAACAAAAGAATGAATCTTGGATTTAAAACCAATTCTAGTCAAATAAAAATATGGTTTATTTATTAAAAATGGTTTTGGAAGAAAACCTTTGGGAAATGTTTTGTTTCAAACTCTCTGAGCCTAAAAACAAAGTTTTATGGTTTGAAAACATATTTTGTGAACCCTATAGATTAATGCCTTAGTAAAAACATTTCTACACCACATAAAATGATACCATGTTTTGAAAATGGTTTATGAAGTGAAATCTTTTGCAAATGACTTTGCCACTTTATAACATGACCATTAGGTGTTTTCAAATGTTTATGACCCATTAGAAACCACTTCTCCAAATAAAACAACCCTTTTGCATGCTTGCATGTTTTGTTTTGTTTATTATTTTATGTGATGAAATGCTTGATTGGTAGATTGAACTTGTGCCTTGCTTGATTGAATTGTAGTGACTTGAAGAGTGTGATTGTAGCAAGTACAAGGAGTGAACTTATACTCTACCAAAAAGGCAAGTGATGCTTCATACTTTTGTCCCATTACTTTCACTATGCATTAGTGATTTTTCTAAGTAAAACTTGCATGGAATTTTGCTAAGTATAAACCATGCTATGGGAAAACCTAGTAGATGAAACCTTAGTAAAATTTCCTAAGTTAAGACTCCTACTACTATCATGCTTAGCTTAGCTAATAGAAAACAAGGGTGGATATATATTCACACTATGCAAAAATTTCTAAGTCTGGGGACTTGTGTTTGTTTAATAAAACAACTAAGTGAATGAATCACCTGGGTGGAATGGAAGGAATGGTTTGTGTTGAGTGGTTCACAAGGCCCATGTTTATGGTTTACCTTGTGTATCTCACTTGTGGATGGCCACCCAGGAACAAAGAGATTTGAGATGTCAAATGTTGAGAAGCTTCAAGTGCAACCACTTGGCATTATGGGCTCTGCCTGGATCATATAGGTTGCAAGAACTTAGCCATATGGACAGCTGGTGGTAGGGTTTGATAGGTTGAACGTCCATTTTGGTCTAAGGGAAGGCTTCTGAAAGATCTTGTCTTGGTGAAACCAAGTCTTGTGGGGAAAGTGCACCACCTCTGCAGAGTGTAAAATCTAAGTACTTAGCCATGTCCCTGGCAAAGGACAATTTGAGCATCAAGACATGGAAGCTATCAAGAATCTCATCATCCAAATTTCTAAGTTAAAAACTTGAGGGTTGAACAAGGGTTAAAGGATCTTCAATCTTTGATTGGGAGATGCCTTGGGAAAGATTATTTTGTCAAGCAAAAACTTAGTGATTTCAAATGACATGGAAAATCTATTTTGAGCAAAGCAAGCCTAAGCTCCACTTAGCCAAATGCATATAGATGATAGACTCCACTATACTACCATAGTATCACTTGCCAATACAATTCAAATGTATTGACCCTTGTGGCTATAACTTGTTATGTTGCAGGTTTGATTGATGTTAGTAAAGTTTGATGGTTAGGATTACAAAGTATACAACCAACATGTTTGCCTATGGCACTTTGAAGATGAAGGACCCCATGCTTATAGATATTCTGCTGCAATGTAATGTAATAGCCAAATGAGATATGTAAGATGTAATAAATTATGTTATTCCTGGTTATAAAGTTGTATTATGACCTTTGTTTCTTGATATTACATCTTAACTGTGGATGCTAGCTATTGATCCAGGGACTAGCATTGCAATCACAGGGATCCTTTTCCTTTACAAAGGAGGGATCTTACACCCTCGGCCCATAAACAACCCTAACCAAGCAAGCAGGTATCATGAACTAATAGATTCATGAGCACCTCAAGACAGCCCAGTCCCGACAGAAGAGTCACGCCGACAAGAGACGTCGAGACCTCGCCTTCAACATAGGAGATTTTGTGTATCTGAAAGTGTCGCCATTGAAGGGAATGCAGCGTTTCCAACTCAAAGGAAAGTTAGCCCCCAGATATATCGGACCTTTCAAAATTCTGAACCGTCGAGGAGAAGTGTCATATCAATTGGAACTACCCGAAGAGATGTCGGCCGTGCACAACGTGTTCCATATCTCATTACTTCACAAGTGTCTCGAAGTCTCGGAGAAGACTAAAGTATTCAAGAATATTGATCACCGGGCTATAGAGATCAACGATGACCTGACCTATCCTGAAGTACCCATCCATTTTTTGGAAAAAGCTTTACGAACTACTAGAACCCGAAGCATCAAGTTTCTCAAAATTCAGTGGAGCAACCACACGGAAGAGGAAGCTACCTGGGAGCGCGAAGATCACATCAGGACGGAGTTTCCCGATCTCTTCAAATCCTAGGTAATCTTTTCGTCCTTTTTAAATCTCGGGACAAGATTTTGTTTAAGGGGGGAAGGTTTGTAACATCCCAAAAATATTGAACTAGAATCATCAAACTCTAATCATCAAAATTAGGGTTAACAAAAACTTTCCTATATAAAAATATGAAAGCATGCATGTGCGTATGCATTCCAATTTGAATTCTTTTAAATTACCTTGCTTGTGTGTTTCATTGCTTGTAAAATGATTCTTAGGTGAAATAAATATCATCTAAACATTTCCCAAACTTTTCGCAAAGACAAATAAATCAAAACAAACAAATTAAGTGAATGGTCACTTTTGCCAAATTAACTCCCATGCCTACTTTGGATATCTCTAACTTTCAGAACTTAATAGAAACTTGTTTGGATCTTTTCACCCCTTGATAGTACTCAGAACAAAGTATCAAGGCCCACCTTGTGATCATCCAGAAACATTCAAATGCATAGTTTAAATGACAGTTTAAAATTGAATCTATTTCATATGGGAAGATCCCACTTTTTCAAAAACCACTCAAACAAGCTCAACTTTCAAAACCCAAGCATCTACAGACTCACCAGCACATGCCTAGAACACCCACCAAAAATCTTTTCAAAGTTCAAAACTTGAATTCATGCGGCCATTTCATCAAACACCTTGCAGATACAAATCAAACAAAATCAAAACACTATAGTGTGCAGTGATTCTGGCCTAACTTGTGCCCTCTCTGGACACCACTAGCCTTAGTAGATCATCTAACAACCTAAACTAATCTCTAGCACCACTGTGAGCTAGCCATTGTCATCAATGGTGAGCAGGCCGAGCCTCACCTTGCCACCCACATGTCGACAGCGAGATAGGAGAAGCACCAAGCCTAGCCAGCATGTCTGGGAGGTAGCCCATGCCTGACCGCCCCCTCTCGACCAGCCCTGCCTCGCAGACAACAGCCGACGACGTGCAGAAAGCACGCACCATTCCCACGCAACCCGACCACCTCAAGCCCTCGCCGCCTGCCAACATTCTCCCCACCGTCCCAGGAACACGCTAGACATGCCCATTTCACCACCCGTGCCCCGTAGCCACCGCTCGCCATCGAAGACGCTGCCTCTGCCGCGCAGAACGTTGAGCGTTCCAGACCGTTTTCCACCACCCCTACACACGCATTAAATCCATAGAGCATCGCCAGGAGACCACCGATCGATCGCCACCCTCGGCCATGCCTCTAGCAGCCCGTAGCCATGTCACCACCGTTGCCTGCCCATCCCGTTCGGTCTCACCGTCGAGACTATAAATAGAGACCTCCCCCACTCAAACTCTTCACACCATCTCACTCCCCTCTCCTCAATGATCGTTCCACACCGTTCCCGGAGCAAGGCGAGCAGCGCATCGCCGGAATTTGGCCGGAGCCCGCCGCTGCTGGAGAAGAAGGGAGCCAGCGATTGGAGCCGCCCCAGGAGAAGCTGTCGGTACCAGGAGGTTCGCAGTCGTCGACTTCGTTGTTCGCCCGCATCGTCGACCTTCGCCTGAGCCCCGGTGAGCCTCCCACGACCCCCACCTGCCGCGTTAGGGTTCTGTCTCACCGGCGCTGCCCGACGTGGACGATGAACCAGAGCCGTTGGATTAGAACTAGATCGAACGCACCACGTTTCCCGTGCCGCTTTACCCCCGTCTCAGCGACGGCGTGGGGACAGTCATAACCAGCCAGCGTGGCGTAATGCGTGCAGCGGCCCATTAGCGCTTCTGCGCAGCCCACTCGTTTGAATTTGGATTTTTCCATTTTCATTCAAACACAGTTATGTACCTAGTTTCAAATATCAACGTAGCTCGATTAAGTGAACCAAATTGAATGAAACCAATTTTGTTAGAAAGATATTGAAATGCTTAATCCAAGCCCGTTGGATTCAAATCATTTGAATCTATAGATCAACCTTGGTAAAAACAACAAGGAAGAAGCTTTTATGCATTCAAACATTTTTCAAATTTAAACCATAATAGCTTTTGAGTTGATTCCAACTCTCAAAAATCACATTTGATCATACCTTTCAGAATATATAAAAATATATGAGTTTACTTACAGAAATAATGTTCAAGTGATAAAAGGATGCCACATAGGCATTTCTAGTCACTTTATTTAAGTAAAATAAAAGGCTAAACCTTATTAAATTGTGACACCACTTTAAATCACATTCCCATGTACTGAAATGTGTGGTGATGACATGTGTCAACATGATCCCATGTTTGGTTTGGAGAATATTAAATCTTAAGTATCTTTTTCAATGAGTAGAAATTACTTTTCTAAAAATAAAAGAAATTAAACCAAGCTTTAATCTTGTAATGTTAGTGATGATGCTAGGTCATCTATAGGACCCTTTTGTGTGATGATTGAAAATAGTTAAGTATTGTTTGGTGATTGTGTACCTCGTATTTATTTATAGACGCTAGTACCGACCAAGGATACGAGGAAGAAGAAGGATACTACGAAGAAGAAGCCGAGGAGAACTACAACCACTGCTCTGCACAAGGCAAGCTAACACTTGCAATTTAGCAAGCTTATAATTATAATGATGAAAGCCTAATACTACTAGTGGAATGTGCAAGCTAACACTTGCAATTATGAGAGTTAAATAACCTATGCAATGCATTAAGCATGCTTGGTTAGATACATTTGATGATACCCAATCCTAGTTTTACTTGCAAGCTTTATACTTTATTTCTTTATCAAAGCTATTACTTAGAGCTTACTTAAGTGAATTTGTAGATTCTAGAAAGATAATTGAAGGTTTCATAAAGGGCATAAAACTTGGCCTAAGCTAGATAATCTTTATGTCCTCCTAAGGCATGAGATTGAACTTAGTTAAACTCCACTAGTTTACCACCCCTCATTAGTACTTACTCCCACTTGTAGATTCTAGTGCTAAGCATAAAACTTGATCAAATTTAGATGGGAATACTTGGTGAAAATGGTTATGAAAACCTTGGAAGGATGGATCATTCTATTGAAATGTTTTGGACATGTGTTTCTGAACACTAGATGATTTTGGTGATGCAAATGTTGAGGCATGAGCCTTAGCCCTTTTTAAAACTGATGGTTGTCTGGATGCGATACCATTCCAAATTTAACCGTACAACCACAATACCCGAAAATTGGGTAGGTCTTAACTAGAAACTTATATACCTTAGTATTGGTTCCCTCATAGCCAAGGTCTGAGCTGAGGCTACCTTGTGAAGATTGTCCACCTGTGCAGTACCCGAGATGACAGTTGGTCATGGTTGGGAGGCCAAACTCACAGGAGAGGTGCCTATACTAGGGCGTGTAATTGAAAGGTTAGGATTGATTATCCGCATACTGAGTATGGTGAATTTAGGATTTGTTCCTGACGGATGTATCGAATGTTGTGGTGAAAGTGTACAATCTCTGCAAAGTGTCAAACTATTCGAATAGCCGCGTCCATAGTTATGGACAGTTGGAGTGGCCATAGTGTTCCCCCGTCAGATGTTTTCAAAATTACTTGTGAAATGGATTGAGATTTTGACTTGACCACAACAGAGTTGTGGCATGAGATAAAAATTCCCACTTAGGTGTTATAAAACTTCAACTAGCTTTCTTCATTTCTGAACTTAGTAGATGTAAATATGGCTTTTTGCAAAACAACCCTAGAACTTAGTGTCCTATTACAAAAAAACCCTTCACTTGTTAGTATTAGTTTGCGAGTACTTAAAGAGTACTCATGGCTTTGTCCCTGGCTATTCCCGTGGCCAGACTATGAAGAGGAATGTCAGGAGGATGGACCCCAGGAAGGTTACGACAACTAGGATCATCTCCCATCGTCAGCATTTCCTGTGACCCCGAAGATGGAGCTTCGCCTATGCTACCGTTATTATTATGTATTTCCGCTGCTTGAGTTGTATTAAGAACTGGATCATGAGATCCTTATTTGTGTAAGACCTTATGTATGGTTTGTAATGGATGATGTACTGTGGTATCCAAATCTGTTATGTCTCGCAAAAATGGTAATCCTGGGATTGCGATGTATGGCATAACAGGCATCTGGGATTCAAAATCCGGGTGTTGACAGTTGTGTGGGTGAACCTGTGCTAACATACTGCCCTTCCTAGGACTAATACATACTTGTGAGTAAACCCCCTGCAAAGATCCGTAACTACAGGAAAGTAATTAAGATATAAATCTAACCACGGCCTTAAACTCTGAGATCCTACACTCTCTTGTGCAAAGGTGTCCTAACGGGGGATCAGGTTTCTGTCTCTTCGGCAATCCCACAGTTAGTATCCAAATACACAATGCATACCCCTAGGCCCATAATTGGTGAAGTGTCATGTAGTCGATGTTCACATGACACCACTAGAAGAATAGCACCACAACTTAAATACTAGACCATTGAATAATAACCCATCACAGATACACTAATAACAACATGACTTCTCCCATGTCCTCAAGAACTAAATGAACTACTCACAAGACATCATATGGATCAAGATCAAAGATGATATGATAATGGATAACAATCTGAACATAAACAATAATCCAATGGTTCCACTCACAAGCATCAACTACAATAGTAATCAACACCGGGAAAGTTTCCCCTAATGAACTAAGCAATATCCAACACAATTGTTACAGCGAGACGGAGTGGTGATGATGGTGCTGGTGGAGATGATGGTGTGGATGATGATGATAATGATCCGATGAAGCCTAGCTTGATGATGGTGTTGATGGCGACAGTCTCCCCTCTCCGGGAAGGAATTCCCCCGGCAGAAATCTGTCTGCCGGAGAATTCTTTATCTCTCGGTGTTTTCTGCCCCCAGAGGCGACGGAAATCTATTTGTGGTTGCTCCCCCGATATTAGGGTTCCGTAGGGAAGATATAGGCGAAGGGGGAGAGTCGGAGGCCGGGCAGGTGGGCCAAACCCACCCCAGGCGCGGCCTTAGGTGGGCCCGCGCCTAGGGGGTTTGGGCCCCTTGCAGCCCCCCATTCGCTCCTCCTTCTGGCTTCTTTCGTCTTCTGGTGAAATAATATGTTTCCATATTTTTCTGGTATTTTTCTGATCTTCGCGAAATTGCACCAAAATGCCTTCTTTTCCATCAGAATCCAGACTTTAGCAGTCCATCCTCCAAGAATCATCCAACATGCATAAACAAATGAAAAGCCATAAGTAATACCTCATAATAAGACAAATATCAATGAACAGAGGTAAATTATGATATAGAAAGGTGATGCAAATTGGGCGTATCAACTCCCCCAAGCTTAGACTTCGCTTGTCCCCAAGTGAAAACTGAGCTTAGTAAACATGTCCACAGGTTTATGGAGTGAAGTGTCGATAAAAGAATACGAACAAGAAGCATCACAGTTACCATTGCATAACTCATAGAAAAAGCAACTCACCATTATATAACTTAACTTGCAACCAAGTACAGCAGTCACAGTATAGATGCATAAAGATAAATCATAATTGGAATTGGCAAACTCGTTCTTGGTCAGAGAACACCTGGCAAATAGTTTCACAAAAGCCTTTTGTAGAAGTTTCAAAATGGGAGCACTCTTTGCTCAAAAAGTTTTTTCACAAGTGAAGGCTTTCAAAGTAATACTCAAAAGATAAGAGTTTTGTGCAAACAAGGAAGATAAAGAACATGGTTGAATAAATCACCATATGAATGCTTGAAACACAACAACTCAAAAGCTTGCTGGAGATAGAGAGGAGTAGGTTTACTGACTCAACTGGTAACTGGGAGAAAGGTCCCTTCTTAGAGGGTAGCAGGGATTACAAGTCATAAAGAGCTTCCAAAATATTATGGTACTTACTAGCTTTGAGCTCTCATTGCCCCTATCATAAGCATCTTTAGATGTTTAAGGTTAAAGTGAACAAAGATGGAGTATATGCTTGACGAAATATAAGTTGGCAATCTCATGTCCCTTGAATATGAGGTCCACTCCTCATGCATACTCAACTTTGGGTCTAGGTAAGTTCTTGTCATTGTAAGTATTTGCATATCATTGAGAACCGCCAACGGGATACCCCTTGCACATGGTACAGGAGCTTTCCCATAACCAAAATGACAAGGCAAGCAGACAATGAGCATCTCAGCAATCTTTTTATTTACTATGCATATAGCTTTTTATTGAGGATTCTTCATAGATGACTCACTATGGTGATGCTGCAAGTTTCCACCATGATTAAGCATGGCTTAGGCTAGAGGCCCAGGCGTTTCTCTAACACAGAATACAAACTCCATGGACTTACAAGTCCCCTCTTTATTTCACATCGTTGACATCCATAGACAAAAGAGCACGATATGAACTATGTACACAAGGTACAAGTGCAATGTTGAAAACGTTCCCCATGACAGCATGGTTTTGCTAATCCCAACGTATAGATGCAAGCATATACAACTTCGATGTCCACAGTGGTTCAAGTTTATTAGGGGCAAGTAAATTAAGTGTGCCATCAAGTTCGTGAGAGCTTTACGAACTAGTTTTCACATAACAGAATACTTTTTAATTCGAAAGGTAGATGAAGCTTGAGAATTTGCTAGGAATAGCAATATCTATTAGGTAGATATGGTGGACACAAGTGGCAAAAGGTTTTGGGTTCAAAGGGTTTTGGAAACATGAGAAGTATAGCGTCTCAAAATAGGTTTTTGGCTAGCAAGGCTGGGTAGCAAGCAAGAGAGTTGAAAGAAACAAGCAAACATACAAGTAATAAAGCCAAACATGCAATCTCCCTCGAACACACAAAAGAATCTTAAATAAAGAATACTAAGCTTATGAGCCAACAAGAAAGAAAACAAATGATACCAAATACCTGTAAGCCTTTTCTTTCTTTATTTTTCTTTCAAACCTCAAAAATTGTTGCTACCGAACAGAACTCGGTTTGCCAAAACCAATTTAGATCCACTTGATGATCCCAAAGTGGTGCCAATACTGAACAACAAGATCCATCATATAATAGAGATTGCAAACTAAAAATAAGAAGTGCAAAAAGTAAAAGATGAGACTTCTCATTAATACTCCAATAAAGGCACTCACACCAAGGGATACATAGATAATCAACTAAAGGAGAGATACTTCCACATGAAAAGCAAACTATAAAATAACCTCTCTACCACAGAAATGAATCCACTAAAAAGGTAAAATATGAAAGATAATGGTGGTGATACCGCGACACTCCCCCAAGCTTGGAATAAGCCAAGGGGATGCCAAACCTGATGAGGAATTACTCCTTTGTTGGTGGTGGTGTTCTCTCGTCATCATAAAACTTCCAAGGCAATGGTTCCCCATCCAAAAAGGATGTCTTTGTTTCTGCAATCCTGAAACTAGCAGCAGAGCTAATGCGATCAAATCTAGTTTCATACTCACAGTTTTGATTTTGTATGTCATAGAGTTGTGCTTGCAATTGATTGGTGGTCTGATGGAGTGAGAAGATCTCTTCTCGGAGCTCAGCAACTTATCCCTCATGCTTGGTGATGAGTTCTGAACTTATATATCTTGTGAATAACATCCACTTCGCGTTCTGCCATCTTCTTGTACCTAAAAACTTCTTGTTCCAACGCTTCCATCCTGTCTTCCAGGCTGCCTTCTCCTTTAGGGCCTAGAACTTCTTTCATATGTACCTCCCCCTCTTTGAGGATCAACTCTTTGGGATGAATCCTAAACTCATACATGTACGGGTTGAGGACATCCGTAGAGGAATTCTCCGTGGGTGATCCAGAGGAAGACATTGAGGCTGCAAAACTGAGAATTTTCCTGACAGAAACAGATTGAAAACGAAAACACGATGAGAACACGATGCAAGAACCTCGGGGAACCCGGGGGGTTATATATTACGAAGTTTCAATGCATAAGGAAGGTTTTGACACGGAAACAAAGCGAGCGGAGTTGAGGGTGGCAAACCCCCTCGGTAGCGCCAGTGGGCCAGCACCAGGGTGGGCTTGTCCACCCCGGGCTCCGTTTCCTCTTCAGTTTCTTCTCGTAACTTCCCTTATGTATTAAAAACATCAAAAATATAAAAAGATTGGGGTTTCATGAACCTTCTGTTTTCACCACTTTTACCTATTCAAAGACGAACTCTGCAGATTCCTTCTCTCTTTCTCCTGATAATTTTCTTCATACACAAACCCTTGCACAAACTCAATGACAACATTAGTGTAAGCAAAAACAATAAACCTTTGGTGCAAACTTCAACTGAAAACCCATCAAAATAAAAGCTTCTGTAAGAGGCGAATGCAAATGATGGCAGAAATCTGTCAAAACAGACCAGCAGGTAAAGATTGATTTTTCCGAAGACCTTTCGTTGCTCAAATCACAAAATGCAGAACTGATGAAAGTTGGGTAACAACCTGGAGAACAAGCTTAGAAAAATGCAGCTCCATCCGAAGTACTGAGCTTCCTCATGATTTTTACAATGCAGCACAAAAATCTGTCCCAGGACAGCCACTTTTCACAACTCCTCTACTTCACAAAAGTAGTTGAACTTGACACAAAAACCAAAACAAAAAGGATAAGGAGTGATTATTACTAAGGTAATAACTTCAAAGACTCGACAAAACTCTTGGGTTATCTCCCAACAAGTACTTTTATTTAATGCCTTTAAGTTAGGCTTGAAACTTCCAAAGATGCTCACATAGGATATATATATCTGGAGTGAAAAAGAGCATCAAGAAGCAAATAACCAGCACACTTGAGTCTAACCCACTTCCTATGCATGGGGGTATCATGAGAAAACGAATTTTTGAAACAAAAAGCCACAAGAATAGGAAGACAAAATAGATGCAACTTTAAAGCTCTCAACATAAAACGGGGAAACTTAACATCATTGAGATGCATAAAGCCATGTTTCCCTCTCTCAAAATAACCTTCAGTAGAACTTTGAATAAAGTTGACAATATAACTTTCATTGGAAACAACTTTATCATCAGAATAAGCATACTTACAGTCATCAAAAATAGATCCAAGGTCATAGACTGGATTAATAGAAGCAAGTTGTTCCATCCTGAAATTTTTATTAGGAAAGCTATTTTCACAAGGAGCTTTAGCAAATTTGGAAAAGTTACTCATAAGAATCTCCATCAAGTCTTGCTAGCTACTGAATTAAGCACTAGAAAATCAGCAGGATACTTAATCTTACCACAGAGAACCTCCACATCTCTTACAATGCCAATGGGGCAAATGGTCTCCTTGTTAGCAAGGTGAATAACCACATCAATGTCCTCAAGCTCACAAGGACCAATCTAATGCATAATTTCCCTGTAAAGCTCATAAGGAATGGCAATAGAACTAGCACCAATCACATAAACCATAGTAGCAATGATCACCAATTTTAACAGAAAGCACAGGAACACTAGCTTTTCTAGCCTTACTGGGATGAGAGATAATATTGGAAGCGTCTTCACATAAGACAATATGCTCATCCTCTCTATTTCTAGTGACAGTGTCTTTCACAATAGATACCACAGGTTCATCACTCAAATGCTTACCAGGCTCCACAGTTTTCATTGTACCTATGTTATTTGCACTAATAATCATAGAATACTCCTTTACCTTAGCTGGGAAAGGCATTTTCTCAACATGAGGTTCATGCACAATATGATTAGTAGTACAAATTTGAGTACTTCTAACAGGAACGTGACTAACAACATCTTTATAAGGAGCATGGTAATTATTCCACTTTTTCTTAGGAATTTCAATGTAAGAGGCAAAGGCCTTAAAATAGTTGGAAATACTTTGGGAGTCAAGACCAAACTTATCGCTAATATCACGGAAGTTATCAGTACCCATAAAATATTTAATGCATTCATAATCATAGTTTATACCTGACTTTCTTCCTTTGTCATTCTCCCAAGCTTCAGTGTTATCTTGAATACGGTCTAAGAGATCCCATTTAGCTTCTTCCTTCATACTTGTGAATGATCCAGCACAAGAAGAATCTAGTAAATCTTTATCATGAAGAGACAGCCTAGCATAAAAGTTATTGAGAATAATATTGTTAGGGAGTTCATGAATAGGACATTTAAGCATTAGTAACTTCAATCTCCCCCAAGCTAGAGTTGTACTCTCTCCATCAAGAGGCCAAAAGTTATAAATAAGACTTCTATCCTTATGGATTTCACTGGGAGGACATAATTTAGAGTAAAAGAGAGATGCCATCTCCTCCCATTCCATGGATTGTCCATTCTTTAGCAGCTTATACCATGCCTCAGCTCTCCCTTTCAAAGATATGGAGAGTAACTTCTTCTTCACATGTTCAGTTGTAATACCTGCACACTTAAACAACCCGCATAATTCATGGATAAAAAGCAAGTGATCACCAGGATGGACAGTTCCATCCCCAAAATAATAATTATCCATAACACGATTAACAATACTTGTAGGTATCTTAAAAGGATCTATCTCAACTGGAGGTGGTTCATCTATTACCCTTTCAGTGGTAGTAGTTCTTCCAAAAAGAAAACCAAGTGGGTTGTCCATATTGGAAAAAAGCAACAGACAGTAACAAAAGGAATACTCACAGTAAAAGTTTCATTTACCAGTTCCACTCTTCAATAGCGCTTCACTCCCCGGCAACGGCGCCAGAAAATAGTCTTGATGACCCACAAGTATAGGGGGTGTATCGTAGTACTTTTGATAAACAGGAGTGTCGATCCCAACGAGGAGCAGAAGGTGTTGAACAGTGGTATGGAGCAGTAAATCCCTGTGAATACTTAGCAAACGGATTTTTAGTGGTTTTCTGACAAGGCAACAAAACAAAGAGCAAGTAACAGAAGTAACGAACAAACGGAGCAAGCGTCCCTATCCTTTCTTAGCAAAGGACAAGCCGGTGGAAATACTTATAAGGACCAAATGTTCTCGAGGATACATGGGAATTCTGTCAAGTGCTTTCGCTTCAAATAGCTGAGTATTCCTATCTGGTGTTTGTAAGTGTTGTGTGGGTGAACCTGTGCTAACATACTGCCCTTCCTAGGACTAATACATACTTGTGATTAAACCCCCTACAAACATCCGTAACTATAGGAAAGTAATTAAGATATAAATCTAACCACAACCTTAAAATCTGAGATCCTACACTCCCTTGTGCAAAGGTGTCCTAACGGGGGTTCAGGTTTCTGTCACTCCGGCAACCCCACGATTAGTCGCCAAATACACAATGCATACCCCTAGGCCCATAAATGGTGAATTGTCATGTATTCGATGTTCACATGACACCACTAGAAGAATAGAACCACAACTTAAATACTAGACCATTGAATAATAACGCATCACAGATCCACTAATAACAACATGACTTCTCCCATGTCCTCAAGAACTAAACGAACTACTCACAAGACATCATATGGATCAAGATCATAGATGATATGATAATGGATAACAATCTGAACATAAACAATAATCCAATGGTTCCACTCACAAGCATCAACTACAGTAGTAATCAACACTGGGAAAGTTTCCCCTAATGAACTAAGCAATATCCAACACAATTGTTACAGCGAGACGGAGTGGTGATGATGGTGCTGGTGGAGATGATGGTGTGGATGATGTTGATGATGATCCCGATGAAGCCTAGCTTGATGATGGTGTTGATGGCGACGGTCTCCCCTCTCCGGGAAGGAATTCCCCTGGCAGAAATCTGTCTACCGGAGAGATCTTTCTCTCTCGGTGTTTTCCGCCCCCAGAGGCAGCGGAAATCTATCTATGGTCGCTCCCCCGGTATTAGGGTTCCATGGGGAAGATATAGGCGAAGGGGGAGAGTCGGAGGCCGGGCAGGTGGGCCAAACCCACCCGAGGCGCGGCCTCAGGTGGGCCTGCGCCTAGGGGGGTTTGGGCCCCCTGTAGCCCCCCTTCGCTCCTCCTTCTGGCTTCCTTCGTCTTTCGGTGAAATAATATGTTTCCATATTTTTCTGGTATTTTTCTGATCTTCCCGAAATTGCACCGAAATGCCTTATTTTCCATCAGAATCCAGACTTCAGCAGTCCATCCTCCAGGAATCATCTAACATGCATAAACAGATGAAAATCCATAATTAATACCTCATAATAAGACAAATATCAATGGATAGAGGTAAATTGTGATATAGACATGTGATGCAAATTGGGCGTATCAGCCCTATACCCCCTAAAAACCCTAAACCCCTCGACCCCTAACCTCGAACATATATATATTATTGAAAAATTCTTAAACCCTAAAGTACCCCCTAAAAAACCAAAACCCTAAACCTTCAATACTAAAACCCTTAACCCTCATCCCATATACAACCCTAACTAAGCAGGTATCATGCACTTATACATAGATCAAAATTTGAGATACTTTCATTATTAACGTGTTGCTAAGTCATCATATTCCATGAATACAAGCATAAAGCTCGAACTTCATTGAAAATTACCGAAACCCTAAACCTAATTTAAATCCCAAAATACCTAAACCCTAAATACTGAACACTAAACCCCTAACCCTAAAACCCGAAACACTAAACCCCTAAATCTTGACCAAGCAGTTGTCATACACACTTATAGATCAAATTTTCAGATACTTCTATTAATTCGGTAACACCATTCTATTCGACGAATATAGGAAAAAGCTTGAAAATTATTATTGAAAATTCCGTAAACCCTACCCCCTAAACTCTAAACCCCTAAAACCCTAAACGTACCCTCAACCCCTTAACCTAAGCTCGGACATATTATTGAAAAAATCCTCAACCCTAAACTACCCCTAAAAACTAAACCCTAGCCCATCAATACTAAAACCCTAAACCTTCGGCCCATAAACAACCCTAACCAAGCAAGCAGGTATCATGCACTAATAGTTCAAAATTTGATATACTTTCATTAAATTGCGCTAGCACCATTCTAATTCACGTAAGCTCGAGCATTACTGAAAATTCCCTAAAGCCTAAACCCTAAGCCCTATACCCCTAAAAACCCTAAACCATCAACCCCTCACACTAAGCTTGGACATATTATTGAAAAAATCATAAACGCTAAACTACCCATAAATAAACCAAAACCCTAAACCGTAAATACTAAAACCCTAAACCCTGGACCCATAAATAACCCTAACAAAGCAAGCAAGTATCATGCACTCAACATAGATCAAAATTTCACATACTTTCATTAAATTGCGCTAACGCCATTCTAATTCACGAAAACTCGAACATTACTGAAAATACCCTAAACCCTGACCCCCTCAAGCCTTAACCCTAAGCCCTATACCACTAAAAACCCTAAACCCCTCAACCCCTCATACTAAGCTCAAACATATTAATGAAAAAATCATAAAACCTAAACTACCCCTAAAAAAACCAAAACCCTAAACCCTCAATACTAAAACCCTAAATACTCGCTAAACAACCCTAACCAAGCAAGCAGGTATCATGCACTCAACATAGATCAAAATTTGACATACTTTCATTAAATTACGCTAATTCCATTCTAAACGTAAGCTCGAGCATTATTGAAAATTCCCTAAAGCCTAAACCCTAATCCCTATACCCTAAAAACCCTAAACCCTCAACCCCTCACACTAAGCTCGGACATATTAATGAAAAATTCCTAAACCCTAAACTATCCATGAAAAACGAAAACCCTAAAACCTCAATATTAAAACCCTAAACCCTAAACCATAAACAACACTAAACAAGCAAGCAGGTTTCATGCACTCAATATAGATCAAAATGTGACATACTTTCATTAAATTGTGCTAACGCCATTCTTATTCATGAAACCTCGAACATTATTGAAAATACCCTAAACCCTAATCCCCTAAAGCCTTAACCCTAAGCCCTATACCCCCTAAAAACCCTAAACCCCTCGACCCCTAACCTCGAACATATATATATTATGGAAAAATTCTTAAACCCTAAACCCTCAATACTAAAACCCTTAACCCTCAGCCCATAAAAAACCCTAACTAAGCAGGTATCATGCACTTATACATAGATCAAAATTTGAGTACTTTCATTATTAAACTGCTGCTAAGTCATCATCTTCCATGAATATATTCATAAAGCTTGAACTTTATTGAAAATTACAGAAACCATAAACCTAAATTAAACCCCAAAATACCTAAACCCTAAAACATGAACACTAAACCCTAACCCTAAAACCCGAAACACTAAACCCCTAAATCATGACCAAGCAGTTGTCATAAACACTTATAGATCAAATTTTCGGATACTTCTATTAATTTGGTAACACCATTCTATTCGACGAATATAGGAATAAAGCTTGAACATTATTATTGAAAATTCCCTAAACCCTACCCCCTAAACTCTAAACCCCTAAAAGCCCTAAATGTAACCTCAACCCCTTACCCTCAGCTCGGACATATTATTGAAAAAACCCTAAACCCTAAACTACCCTTAAAAAACAAAACCCTAGCCCCTCAATACTAAAACCCTAAACCCTCGGCCCATAAACAACCCTAACCAGGCAAGCAGGTATCATGCACTAATAGATCAAAATTTGATATACTTTAATTAAATTGTGCTAGCACCATTATAATTCATGTAAGCTCGAGCATTATTGAAAATTCGCTAAAGCCTAAACCCTAAGCCCTATACCCCTAAAAACCCTAAACCCTCAATCCCTCACACTAAGCTTGGACATATTATAGAAAATTTAATAAACCCTAAGCTACCCCTAAAAAAACCAAAACCCTAAACTCCCAATACTAAAACCCTAAACCCTGGACCCATAAATAACCCTAACCAAGCAAGCAGGTATCATGCACTCAACATAGATCAAAATTTCACATACTTTCATTAAATTGCACTAATGCCATTCTTTCACGAAATCTCGAACATTACTGAAAATACCCTAAACCCTAACCCCCTTGAGCCTTAACCCTAATCCCTATACCAATAAGAACCCTAAACCCCTGAACCCCTCACACTAAGCTCAGACATATTAATGAAAAAAATCCTAAACCCTAAACTACCCCTAAAAAACCAAAACCCTAAACCCTCAATACTAAAACCCTAAATCCTCGGCCCATAAACAACCCTAACCAAGGAAGCAGGTATCATGCACTCAACATAGATCAAAATTTCACATACTTTCATTAAATTGCGATAACGCTAGTCTAATTCACGTAAGCAAAATTATTATTGAAAATTCCCTAAACCCTAAATCCTAATCCCTATACCCTAAAAACCCTAAACCCTCAACCCCTCACACTAAGCTCCCTAAACAGTAAACTACCCATAAAAAAACCAAAACCCTAAACCCTCGACCCATAAACAACCCTAACCAAGCAAGCTGGTATCATGCACTTATAGATCAAAATTTGATATAATTTCATTAAATTGCGCTAACGCCATTCTAATTCATGAAAGCTCTAACATTATTGAAAATTCACCTAACCCTACCCCCCTTAAAACCTAAACCCTAAACCCTATACACCTAAACCCTAAACCCTAACCAAAAGCAGCTGGTATCTTGCACTTATAGATCAAATTAAAATCTATACATCCCTAAACCCCTATACCCCTAAACTCTAAATTTCCCACACTTTTTAAAATTTGGGTAACGCTATTCTATTTGAAGAACATAAGCATAAAGCTTGAACATTATTGAAAATTACCTAAACCCTCAACCCTAAACAACCCCTAAAACTTAAATTTTCGACCCACATACACCTTAACCAAGCAGCTGGTATCATGAACTTATATATATATATATCCAAATTTGAGATACTTTCAATAAATTGTGGTAGCGCTATATTCCATTAATCCAAAAATATAAGCATAAAACTTGATCATTATTGAAAGTTCCCTAAACTCTCTATCTTATCTTACCACTATATAATGTATGAATAACTTTGAATATTGACCGTTGGATCAAGACTCATGAATCCCAACATTGTCAGCCGTCGGATCTTCTTTTTCATTCAATTAGCATCTGAGGCTAGAAGATACTATTGATATAGTATTTAGCACAATAAAGGCTATGCACAAACCTCAAAACAAACTTCTCCATCGTTCTAGAGTCTTCTCCATCACATGGTTTTAGTAAATTGCCACATTGTCAATTTGTTGCAAGAATTTAGACAGTGAGATTTAATGGATTTATCCATTAAATAGGTTACTTCATGTGACAATTGGCATAATGTCATATTGAGCCATAATCTTTGAAGTTGCTTCACAACCAAAAACAATGTTGTCACATGGATTTAAAAAAATCAAATTTGGATTTTCCCTTCGTAAGCAAAGCTTGATTGGCCAATATGCATCCAATGTATGGAGTACAAAACATGGACACGGTATCAGCAACTATGGCTATGCAAGTCAAAAAAGCAACTATAGTTGTAACCTTGGTCATCTTGTTTGAAAGACGGTGGATGTCTATCAACTCATTAAATGCTTGAAAGCGTAAAGGCGTGTGGGTCTATCTGATGGGGACAACATCCCCAAGTGGGAGTGGGAGTAGCGTACCTAAGCTTCAGCCTAAAAATTTCGAGAGAGCGCCGAAATATCCTGCCCATCCATTCAAACACCCCGCCCATTCATTCAAACATCCAGCCCCAAAAATCCTAAACCCTAAATCCTAAATCAAGCATTATTGAAAATTCCCTAAAGCCTAAACCCTAAGCCCTATACCCTAAAAACCCTAAACCCTCAACCCCTGACACTAAGCTCGGACATATTAATGAAAAATTCCTAAACCCTAAACCCTAAACTACCCATAAAAAACCAAAACCCTCGACCCATAAACAACCCTAACCAAGCAAGCAGGTATCATGCACTTATAGATCAAAATTTGATATAATTTCATTAAATTGCGCTAACGCCATTCTAATTCACGAAATCTCGAAAATTATTGAAAATTCACCTAACCCTACCTCCCTAAAACCTAAACCCTAACCCCTATACCCCTAAACCCTAAAACCTAACCAAAAGCAGCTGGTATCATGCACTTATAGATCAAATTAAAATCTATATATCCCTAAACCCCTATACCCCTAAACCCTAAATTTCCCACACTTTTCAAAATTTGGGTAACGCTATTATATTCGACGAACATAAGCATAAAGCTTGAACATTATTAAAAATTCCCTAAACCCTCAACCCTAAACAACCCATAAAACGTAAACCCTTGACCCACATACACCCTAACCAAGCAGCTGGTATCATACACTTATATACATATCCAAATTTGAGATACTTTCACTAAATTGTGGTAGCACTATATTCCATTAATCCACGAATATAAGCATAAAGCTTGAACATTATTGAAAATTCCCTAAACTCTCTATCTCATATTATATTATCTTACCACTATATAATGTATGAAAAACTTTGAATATTGACCGTTGGATGAAGATTCACGAATCCCAACATTGTCAGTTGTTGGATCTTCTTTTCCATTCAATTAGCATCTGATGTTATAATATAATATTGATATAGTCTTTAGCACAATAAAGGCTATGAACAAACCTCAAAACAAACTTCTCCATTGTTCTAGAATCTTCTCCATCATTTATCTAGACCATGTTACCAAAATTGACATGTTTTTAGTAAATTTCCATATTGACAATTTGTTGCAAGAATTTAGCCAAGATTGAATGGGTTTATCTATTAAATAGGTTACTTCGTGTGACAATTGGCACAATTTCATATTGAGCCATAATCTTTGAAGTTGCTTCATAATCAAAAACAATGTTGTCACTTGGATTTTTTTAAAAAATCAAATTTGGATTTTCCCTTCGTAAGCAAAGCTTGATTGGCCAATATGCACCCAATGTACGGAGTACAAAACAAGGACATGGTATCAGCAACTATGGTTGTGCAAGTAAAAAAAAGCAACTATGGTTGTAACCTTGGTCATCTTGCTTGAAAGATGGTGGATGTCGATCAACTCATTAAATGCTCGAAAGCGTATAGGCGTGTGGGTCTATCTGACAGGTACAACATCCCCAAGTGGGAGTAGGAGTAGCGAACCTAAGCTTCAACCTCAAAATTTCGATAGAGCACCGAAATATCCCACCCATCCATTCAAACATCCAGCCCCAAGTGGGAGTGGGAGTAGCGTATACATTTAGAGCCTGTTTGATTCATAGGAATTGCCTAGGAATTGTGTAGGATTTGAATCCTATGGGAATTTTTCCTATGTTATTGTTTGATTCATAAGAACACATCCTATAGGAATTAATCCTATAGAAATCTTGTAGTTCAATTCTTATAAGAAAGAAACATTAGATCATAATAGTACTAGTGATACACTATACGGAGTAGTACAATGTGTACGCTACTGCTCCCTTAGTACCAAAAAATTTAATTTTAGATTGGTGTCGAAGAAATGCATGTAGTCCTCGGTTTCTTACCTGCAGCACTATACACTTTGCACCAGGCCCCTTCTCTAGGAGTAGATCTTATTGCCTCTCACGTGGATATGTTTGTCGGGTACAGTATCGCGTGACACCTGCTTTACTCACATGTCAACTTTTTGCAGCCTTTTTTTTGTTTTTATGAAGCAGTGTGAAGCATGGTGTGAAGTGTCATAGAGGTAGGGCAAGGTATAGTACCAAACTCAATCAGTATAGTCCTCAGCAAAGGCAACTCGTGTTTTTGGTCGACGGGCACTACGTCAGCGAGGCGGTCTTCCCTCTGTATCCACTTCCACAAGTGCATGTACTGCGGGCCGGCCGCTATGGACGTCGTCGAGTCTACAACGATGATTGAGTGGCCCTATGAAGACTGCTTTAGCTTGGTCGCCTTCAATGAGCTCACGAGCATAAGATCGCGTGCCCGCATGGCCCGTGCTCCTGCATATATCCCGCCTATCGTTTCATCGCCTCGCCGGCAGGGCTCCTTCCCCACATGAATGAGGCCCACAGGATCATAGTAACTAGGGCCATCTGCGGCCTCGCCTTCTTTTGCGTGATTCCGATTCTGACACCAGCAAGCACGAGGGGATTTACACGCATCCTCTATGGGGATGATGGTACTATGTTCTTCCTGACTATCAGCACGCTAGGATCGGCCGCCCTCGTGTCCTCGGTGTGCATCAGGCAGGACAGGTGCTTGTGGCCGCGGTACATGGTGAAACTGTGTGCTCCTGGCCCACCGGGGTCGGCGGACTTCTCGATGGTCGAGACACTTAGTGTGGTAATCGAGCCGTCGAGCAGCTCGTCGCCGGACAACTTCCCGTTCGACGAGCTCATGACGTACCTCGGAGTGCCGCCGCGGTTCCTACTGAAGGGTAGATAGTCCAACCATGTATCTTTCTGGGTTTGCATCAACAAGAAAAAATGATCTTAATCTATGGCTAATGATCCCAGCAAGACTGTGATGGTGTAACTAGTAGTAGTACTTAGTACTATTTTACTACTCCAGTTTACTTACTACTAATAGTAGTCGTATGTACGTTCTCTTTTGGTACTATCAAGGATGCATTTGGGATGTAAGCTAAGTTTGTTGCTAATGTTATTATGGAGTATTGAGGAGTTTATTATGACTTTTATGTAATTGTTCACTTCTATCGCATGGACTAGAGATACACATAACTGTTCATACCGTGCTTTGATTCAGTTCTCTAACTCAGTGATTACAAACTTTGCCTCACCTTTATTAACATCTAATTTGTGTTACTACTAATTAATTATCCCTTGGCAATGGCTGCACAATATCCATTCTTCTTGGAGATTCCTGGTCATTGGGTGTACGGCCATGGATGATCAGTTGAGAACTTGAGATGCTGGACTTTTGAACAGAGAGGGAGTATGCCTTGGATTCTTGAGCAGAGAGGGAGTACATGGACCATGACCAAATTCAAAACAAAAATAAAGCGGTAATTTCTCCCCTCTATCCGGACATAATTGGTGCCCCGAAATTTCAGATATTCCGAAATTCCCATTGTACCCCTAGTGAATTCGGTAGGTCGGGGGGCTTCATTCGTATTTTTCCCACTATAGTACTAGCATTAGGCATAGTTCCCCGCGACAAGCCCCCCACCTGGCCACCCCCCTCCCCCACCTGACACACACACACACACCAAAAACCCTACCCCCCCTCTATTCCAGGAATACGTCACCGGTCGGAACATCCCCACTACACTTAAGCCGGCGTACTCGCCACACCTGATCTGCTCAACCGACCCTCTCGTGCGGCGTACAGAGCATGTCATCGACTGCCCCAAATGTGCTCCATGGATGCTGTAGTCCAGTGCTCTGCATCTATCCTCGCCCGCTCAAGATCGGCTTCCCTATCGTCGACACCCACTACAACCGCAGCATCGTCAGCGACCTCGACGTGACCCACAAGGATGCGGAGGAGGCCTAGACGCCGCCTCGACCGAGGTAACCTGATCGCCCTGCGCGAGTTGCTTTGTTTGGTAATGTACTGTATTCGTGCTAAATTTCCTAACCAATAGTTTCTTTACTTTATATACTTATAATTTACTAAATTAACTCGTTGTGGTTAGGATTAAACTCTACGCATTGAACTGTTTTTACATATATTTGTTTGTGAATTATTAGCCACTTAACATATTTTTTTAGATTCTCTGATGTACCTATCCACGGGAGATATGATTATACAATGTCTTTCTCGTTGGCCGATTTACGAGTATTTTACATCCTGCTATCCTGTACTAACTGTTTGTTGTTATTATGCAACGACCAACCCCAGTTTGCATACAATATCATAGAGTGAATGGTTCCTATAATATCGTAAGACCCCATCACTTTGTTTCACTTCATGCCTACTTATATCATGATGGAACATGTTTGTACTTACAGTTGGCCTTACCTTTATATAGAGGACCAACACTAGACTACATAGTCCGCCCATCCACAACAGCCGATGTAGAACTCGTGCAACTCCTACCGTAAGCCCCCCACCCACACACACACCCAAAGTTTGGCAACCAAAGTTTGTTCCTTGCCACATTTGATTGATTAACTTTACCATTTTTCTATCTTGTTTACATTTTTTTGGCCAAAAATTTGCGTCAAACATTTTAGCCCCACAATAGTCTGCTTTTGTTCCATCTGCTTAGTTCAATTTTCTTGATATGCAGAGACCAGGTGTATTGCATCTGAGTTGGCTGATAATAAGAACAAGGCCACACTAGCGATTAGATCCTATATAATACACATGTATCATAATTAACTTTGTGCCCTTCATCCCACTCTTGTATCTACTGTGTATCATAGATATATGAACTGGCCATTTTAATACGAGGCACATGATGGTTCAGTTGTTTTTTCTGAGGCCGATGAACCATTGAAATGATCTGGATGTTCATGAATAACCCAATGTATAATAGTTTGTTTCATTGTTTGTCTGAATGATCTGGCTAGTATATTCGAGGCACACAATTGGTCTGTTTTAGTTAATCGGGGTACTTTTTCCCCCTATGATTAAAATAGTGGCAACTTTCGTTGTGTAGTCCCTCGCTAGTTTATAAGAAACATAACGGCTTAGGCCTAGTTTGACAGCAAAGTTTTTCTAAAACTAAGTATTCTAAAAAAACAAAGTATTTCAACGCCTCACTAAGAAATACTATATTTTTTCTCTTTTCTCAGTTTTGGAAAAAAGAGGGCCAGACCTTCTTCTCAAATTCTTTAAAAAACACAGTTTTGGAGGATACTTTAGTTTTAAAAACACAGTATTTGTTTGATCCAAACACCTTGAAGTATTCAATACTTTAGTATTTTAAAAAACCAAAGTATTCTCTAAATACTTCAAAAATACTTTGCTGCCAAACTAGGCCTTAGTTTTCATATTCATTTTTTCATGTTTTGCACATTTTATTTTGATCAGTCTGCATCAGGTACTTTGGTTGATTACACGCATTGTTATTTTTGTCTAGTGAAATCTTTTCAAATTTATTCGAAATGAACTTGTAGCTTGTTTCCCAAGTCTTTTGTTAAAGTAACTTGATTTGTCTTGGCCTCAGCCATCTTCTAGTAGAGCAGTCATTTCACATAGCAGCACATGCTCGCATCGCTCCATGGTGTCAACTGGTCCAGTTATTCAAGAAGAAATATATGTATGAGCCACCACTGTTAATTACTTCCTTCCTCATATCACTATATTAACACATTTAAAATCCATAATGATGTGATTGCTTGGTAATGGTGTTATAACTTGTTTTGTGTTTGTTTCAGGCTACAAATATCCCTCTGAATGCCGAACAAGGACCCGCTTCTCCAAGTTTAGAGTTTGTTTCAGACAGCAGTAGTGACAATACCTATTGCTCATGGCACACTACTTCGACTGACCCTCTTATTCCAGCCGAAGGATTATTTGGGGATGCCATCCAAGATTCCCTTAATATTGTTGAGCAAGAAGCCAACAAAACATATTTAGTAATCACCCTAGCACACAAAGACTTGAATGAATTGAAAAACAGGAAAACTTTGACGCATGACGTACTTAATAATCTCATCTACAGCTCTCAAGGGAAGCTAGTTGTTATATATCTCGCCATGCAAGCTCCATGGAGACCTTTTCTGTAACACGGAGTTATTGTGTTTTTTAGTTGTACTAGACTTTGATGCAACATTAATTCCTTGTTGTAAGTTGTTGTAAGTTTACTGAGGAATGTAATAATCTACTATAATTCGCTGTTGTAAGTTGTTTTGAGAATTGTAATAATCTAATGTAATTCATAGTTTTAAGTCGTTTGAGGATTGTAATTTGCAGTTGTAAGTTGTTTGAGGATTGTTACAAAGTGAGCATGTATCAGAATTACTACACGTACATAGAAAAATAGTGAAATTAAAATAAGGTATAACACATGATCTTTTTGAAACATAGAGCATCCATTTTATTACAGGCACACCATACAACTTGCACTTGCATATAATTCATAGACAGATAATACAATACGACCAGGCCCACATGATCCATCAATCTAATCTGATGGGTAGCCGTCGGAGTAATCATAGTGGGTGGTACCATATTCACACGGCACCATCTGCAGCTCAGAATGCTCGACGGTACTGCAATACACCGCCAGCAATTGATCAAGTTCGAAAGGATGGTCATTATGCCATAATCCTCCTGCTCCATACCCATGGATAACCCTTGGCTCCTCTTCCCACGCAAGAGCCTCAAAGTTGTAAGATCTAATCTGGTATAGGTCGGGATAGTAGATGCTGCCACCCTGCACCTTGGGTACCCTAGCGCTATCGACGCAGATGCACCAATTGTTAGCAACGAAGAGAGCACGGCTGTCGATGCCTCTGACTGGCTGAAGGACAGGTTATGTGTATCAACCCAGTAAACAACGGGACTGCCGCCATAGACCGGTCCACTCACAATGAACAACAACTCCCCATCGGACTCAATGAGGTAAAAATGATTCTTCGGGTACCGGCAGCCTGGAACAGGGCCTGCGACGATGGCATGCATCTTCAGGGTACGTGCGGAGCGCTGCATCTGGACATCTCCATGAGCAGTAGCAGCCATAGTCGAGAGGACAGACCCGTATCTATCTGCGACGAAAACATCATCGGCGTAAGAAGTCATGCTCCGGAGTTCTGCGAAGTCATTCGGCGTGTACCACCCTTCACCAAATATCGCGTGTCTGCCTTCCTCCGTGCCCTTATTCACCCACCGAATGATGGTGTTCCGAAGGTTTGATGTAAACGCAATCAATGACGGGAACATCGTCACAGCGATAGAAGCCACCTACTCGGTCAGTATCTCCACCCTCAGGCGCTTGATAGCGCCCGAGAAGGGGTTATACAACCGTGTCTTGTATGACTGCACCCTCTGTCCAAGCACAAGGAGGCCGCCGGTTGTGCTACCAACGTAAAACTACCTTCCAGAGACATAGAGAGGGAGAGAGAGAGAGAAGAAGAAGTAGAGATTCGGTCAAGATAAACAGACAGAGATTCAATCAAGGTAAACAAGTTGATGGAGAAACAATACTTGAAAAACATATCGTATAGGAGGTGAATTCAAAAGAGGATCACACATATACAGATGAATATCAAGAAAGCACATGCGAATAACCTTATTAATCTTCTTCTTAAGGTGGCGGCCGGTTCTCACCTTCAGCAACGTGATGGAAGCATCGTATACCCGCTGATACTCCTCCGACAACTGGTTGTCTAGAACAATCTAGTTGGCCGGTATAAACCGCTCCTCAGTGAAGCCGCGCCAGGTGCTGAAGAATGCCCAGAAGGCGGCATAGTAGTCGAAGTTGTCCGTCGATAGGAAGATGTCACCTATCTTCTGCATGACTCCCTCAGGGAGATCATCCCACGGCGAATCCTGCTTCTTGTTGTCGGCCATGGATGATGGTGTTTGTGTGTGGTATCGGTCCCGTCGAATGGCAGAGGAAGCGATTCCAGAGACAGACATTTATTAAAGAAGGCCTGGGAATGCCAAGGGAAGCATGTGGAAACAAGACGACTGCATGCACACAGCAACCACAAGCCCAACCAACAATGATCCTTTCCCATCCCGCATTCAATCTCTCTCTTCGGTTCGGTTCCTGGAAAGTTAATGCGGGGGGTTGCTACACGCGGGAGAAAAGGGTCCAAGTAACAATTCTATGCATGATATGCAACACAATATGGTAATTCCTAGAAAAACTAATCTTTCTGACCCATAGTAGTTGGTTTGGATTTATCAAAATTTGGATGAACCTAACAAAATGGACAGGAGGGAGTGACTAGTACTCTACTCAAGTGTGGTCATGGATGATCAGTTGATGTAACTCTCGGCCATGAATTCCTGACCAGATAGCCGTACAGTCTATCACCTTAATTTATTACTAGTAGTAGTAGTACTACATGGGCGTTAGCCAAATTCAGAATCTCAACCAAGCGGCAAAATCACCCACCGACCTTGCAGCATTTCCCGCCCCACCGTTCCAAAAACTTTGAGGCCAAATCTCCCATCCGGTGAGTACCATTTTTCTATTATTATTAGATGGACGCTAGCCAAATTCAAAATCTCAATCGAGTGGCAAAATCACCCACCGACCGTGTAGCATTCCGTGCCCCTATGTTTCAAAAACTTTGGACTTTAAAATTACCATTTTACCCATTGTTCATACACCCTATGGTCAAGCTACATTAGGTAGCTTGGGGGCACTATCGTAATTATTTTTCTTTTCACGTCCATTGTCCCTAATTCGTGCAGTTTTTCGTGGTGGCCCCTCCAAAAAATCCCAGGCTCCTTCCCCACGCCCTCAATTCCATAACCACCTTGTGCACGGGCCGGCGGCAATTCCACGGCGGCCTGAGCCGCTTGAGCTGTGGTCTCGTGCACCGCCGCGGAGCCGCTTCATCGACGCCCACCCCACCGAATCTAGTCAACCGGTTCTCTTTGCCACTGCACCGGAGCTACGGTCTCGCTGACCGCGCCAATGGCGTTGTCGACCTCTCAAGCTCTACTTCCCTGACGCTGAAAGCTACCCAACAGTATCGAAGCCACTTCACCGGTGTCCACCGGACGAGATCTAGTTCAACGTCGCTGTTTGCTGCACCGCATCTGCCTCAGCGACGCTCTCATCCACCATTCTCAAGCCGGCATCGACCACCCAAGATATGCTTCCGCGACCGCACAAGATCTGCCTCCGCGACCACCCAAGATCTGCTTCCCCGCAACTGCAACACCCTCGGTTACATGGACGTCACCCTCACGGTACCGATGATGCTTAGATGCCTCGCCGACCAAGGTAACCAAATCTCCAACCACTTTTTGTTTTCTCAACAATATAGCAGGATAAATCATGTTGCAGTGAACTGAATTTTTAATCATGCTAGTACACACAAGTCACAGGACAAGTTGGTTTGCATTCGCTACTCTAGAAATTTCAAGTCATGCACATGTTTGTTATTTTGTCATGCACATGTTCTTAGCTACTCCCTACAATAGTAGTTGCCTGCTATTGTGTAGTTCTTGCAAAATGTAATGTCAGTGGAAAATATTAGTGTGGATGCCCTTCTCCCTAGCTACTAAATCTATCTGGTTCATTCCGAGCTAAGTTCCTGCTATTAGTTCCTCCCTCGCATCGTTCTGCTATCCTTTAGTACCCGTTTAAACTCATTGTACTAGTTCGATTATAATTTTGTTGTTGCCATCTGGATCTTTAAAAGATGCAACGCTGACTATTTGTTTTTCTTTGCATAGACCTCAAAAGGGAACACTGAACATGTTCGTTTGCACAACCTCTTCTACAGGTTCACAAGCATGATGTCATTGTTTTCTTATCTGGTGTTGGTTCATCCTAAGCAATGACATAACTATCCTCTACTGTGTAGCTCATTCGTGGTTTGTGTTCCTGCTCTACAAGTTCTCGCATGATGCCATATAATTTTTGTCTTGTTCATTATTAGCTACGAAAGTAACTGCATGCCCATTGTGTAGCTCACCGCAAATTGTGAGTCACCCAACTTCTCTTGCTTTCCACGATATACTACTACTTCCATATATATTTGTTGAAATGACCTGGCTATCTTATATTAGCTGAAATTCTAGGAAACACTCTATTCGATTGCTTAATTTATTTGTAGGCACACTTGTGCAATGCTTTGCTTGTCCTGTTCTACAGCTCCACAAGCAATGCCATTATATTTAATATCTAATGGTTCGTCCTAAGTAGCGACATAGCTATCCTCTACTATATATATAGTTCATTCATAGTTTTCATTCTTGCTCTACAAGTTCTCTTATGATGCCTTTATAATTTCTACGCGGTTCCTAGCTACGGCAGTAACTGAATGCCCATTGTGTAGCTCACCGCAAATTCTGAGTCACCCAATGTCTCTTGCATTCCAGGATATACTTGTCACATCCCAAGAATTTCCAAATCTTGTAATGTGAAAAATAAATGAATAAAATAAAACTTTGTTGATTTTCAGGGTGAGAAGAAACTTTTGAATCCAATTTGGGAACTTTCAAAACCTATTTGGATCAAATAAATTCTAAAGGGATTTAAAAAGTTAAATAAACAATAAACTTAAAAAATATTTAAAATTACTATTTTGGATCTTTTAATGAAAGGTTTTTGTTTTCAAAAGAAAAGGTGGATTTATAAATAAAGATTATTTTATGGAGCCAAAATAAACCTTGTCCAAGCTTTTGAAATAAAAACATTTTGTTTTGATAAAAATAGTAAAGGTTTAATTAAATAAAATATAAGGATTTAATATCCAATTTTATTTAAGTAAAGGCTTTTCCCATTTTAAATAAACATTAAAACTTATTTATTTATTTTAAATAAGTTTTCCAAGTATTTTATATTCTCAGATAAAACCTACTGAAGTGTTTTGGTTTTATTTTTAGATTTCAAAATAAAGTTTTTAATAAAACAAATCCTATTTGATTTAATGACTAAGGTCTATTTTATTTAATTATTAATGGACCCTAAAATAAAAATGTTATTTTATTTTAAACAAGTTTTCCAAGTATTCTTTATTTTCAAATAAAACCTACTGATTTGGGTTTGAAAATATTTAGATTTCAAATGGAGATTTTATTAAATAAATCAAACCCTATTTGATTAAATAACTAAGGTCCATTTTTTAATTAATGAATGGATCCTAAAAAGATTAAAAATATTATTTTTGGACTTTGGTTTATGTTGTTAAACAGAACCAAATTTAATTGCAAAGTGTGGTGAATGTTTGAATTGTTTGAATGTTTGAATTGTTGTTTGAATTTTCAAAACAGAAAATAGAATCAGAAAAAGGAAAAATAATCAGGAAAGAAAAAAATAGAAGTGGACAGCAGTTCAATGACCCAGCCCATAAGCCCAAGACCAGCCAGTCTCTCCCCTCACAAACGTTTTTCACTTAAAGTCTCACCCGCAGAGCAACTGACCGGTGGACCCATTCCCCTCTCTCTTTCCCTCACTGCCAGATAGACCCCACCGCCAGCTCACCGTCTTCAACCCCGCGACGACCCTTCTCCCTCCCCTCATCGCCGTTTCTGGCTGTGATTCCGCAGCTTAAATTCACCTTAATGCAGCCACCATTACTCGCAGTGATCACGCCCATTTAAACGCCAGCATCTCCCCTCCATTTCCCCTCTGTCTCCTCCCCCAAGTGCGCCCCCAGGCTGCCGAATTTCGCTCGACACCGCCACTGTTCGACAACGCTCCGGCGAGGATTCCAGCAGCTCCACGCCACCCCTTGCCTCCTCGAGCACGCAGTTGTGATCCCCATTCCCTGGCGGACCTTTCCGCATCGCCAGCTCGCTCGCGCGCGCCCCTGAGCGTCAGCAACGACAACAACCGCCGCCGCCACCGTCTGGTTCTTCTCCGATGACCTCCCTCTGGTAAACCAGACCACCCCGACCCCTCTCAATCACGCACACACCATCGCCGTGTCTTTGCGCGTCTGACCATGTGTTTCGTTTGTCCCCTAGTGATCCATAGCACCATCCTCGACGACGACTGAGCGTGGCCGAGGCGCAGCTCCACTCCGGCAAGCAATTAAACCCGCTCCAGTGCGCCCCTTGCCAAGACGACTCCACGTTGAGCTTCGGCGTCGCCCTGCGATCACTGTGAGCATCTCCCCACCTTCCATTGCTTCCTGTATCACCGGCACCGCCACCATCTGGCCGCTCCGCCGCCAGCCACCGTCGCTTGCGCCGCTCGTTTTTTACCAACTACTGCACATCGTTAGATTTAGATCGAAGGGCCTAGATAGATTCACTTAAACGTCGAAGAGGTACGCAACCTGTGCCACTCGATCTGACTTGATCCAACGCGCCAGAATAGCCGATCCGAGCGAAGCGGTACCGATGAATGGTAATAGGACGCGTGTCACCAGTTCTGTTTAAAAACAAAGTTTGAATCAGATTTGTTTGCAAATTGAAACCCTTATAACTTTTGATCCACACGTCCAAAATTTGCAAACTTTATATCATTGAAATCAATGGAACAAGCCCTAGTCAACCATGCCTTTTGTTTAGCAAAAAGCTTCTGGAAAAATGTTTGTTTTTGCAGAAACATTTGTATGCTTGTTTAGGTTATAAAAATTGTTCAAAAATGATTTTGAGGATAAAATCTTTTGCAAATGGAGTGATTTGAACCTACTGACCATAGGAAACACTTTGTGGTTTCAAAAATTTATTTGGTGAAGGAAAAGAATGATCCTTTGATTTAAAACCAATTCTAGTCAAATAAAAATATAGTTTATTTATTAAAAATGGTTTTGGAAGAAAACTTTTGGGAAATGTTTTGTTTTAAACTCTCTGACCCCAAACACCAAGTTTTATGGTTTGAAAACATATTTGGTGAAACCTATGGATTAATGCCTTTGTAAAAATATTTCTACACCACATAAAATGATACCTTGTTTTGAAAATGGTTTATGAAGTGAAACCTTTTGCAAATGACTTTGCCACTTTACAAAATGACCAATAGGTGTTTTCAAAATGTTTATGTTCCATTAGGAACCACTTTTTCAAATAAAACAAAGCTTGGCATGCTTGCATGCATTATCTTAGTTCTAAGATTTTATGTGATGTTTTGCTTGTTTGGTAGATTGAAATATTGTTGCTTGATTGATTTGTAGTGACTTGAAGTGTGTGAACATTGCAAAGATAAAGGAGTGAACCTATACTCTACCAAAAAGGCAAGTGATGCTTCATACTTTTTGTCCCATTACTTTCACTATGCATTAATGATTTTTTCTAAGTAAAACTTGCATGGAATTTTGCTAAGTATAAACCTTGCTATAGGAAAACCTAGTAGATGAAACCTTAGTGGAACATTTCCTAAGTTAAGATTCCTACTACTATCAAGCTTATCTTAGCTAATAGAAAACAAGGGTGGATTATACATTCATACTATGGAAAAATTTCTAAGTCTGAGGACTTGTGTTTTTGTTTAATAAAACAACTAAGTTAATGAATCACCTGGGTGGAATGGTAATTGCTTGGTGGTTTTTGGTTGAGTGGTTCACAAGGCCCATGTTTATGGTTGACCTTGTGTATCTCACTTGTGGATTGCCTCCTAGGAACAAAGAGATTTGAGATGTCAAATGTTGAGAAGCTTCAAGTGCAACCACTTGGCATTATGGGCTCTGCCTGGATCATATAGGTTGCAAGAACTTAGCCATATGGACAGTTGGTGGTAGAGTTTGATAGGTTGGAACGCGTCCATTTTGGTCTAAGGGAAGGCTTCTGAAAGATCTTGTCTTGGTGAAACCAAGTCTTGTGGGGAAAGTGCACCACCTCTGCAGAGTGTAAAATCTAAGTACTTAGCCATGTCCCTGGTAAAGGACAATTTGAGCATCAAGACATGGAAGCAATCAAGAATCTCATCATTCAAATTTCAAAGTTAAAAAATTGTGCTTTAAAACAAGGGTTATAGGATCTTCAATCTTTGATTGGGAGAAATGATTTTGTCAAAGCAAAAAAACTTAGTATTTTCAAAATGATAAGGAAAATCTATTTTGAGCAATGCAAGCCTCAACTCCACTTAGCCAAATGCATATAGATGTTAGACTCCACTATACTACCATAGTATCACTTGCCAATACAATTCAAATGTATTGACCCCTGTGGCTGTAACTTGTATGTTGCAGGTTTGATTGATTTAGTGAAGTGTGTTGATTAGGATTACAAAGTCTACAACCAACATGTCTGCCTGTGGCACTTTGAAGATGAAGGACCCCATGCTTATAGATATTCTGGTGCAATGTAATGTAATGGCCAAATGAGCTATGTAAGATGTAATAAAATTATGTTATTCCTGGTTATAAAGTTGTATTATGACCTTTGTTTCTTGATATTACATCTTAACTATGGATGCTAGCTATTGGTCCAGGGACTAGCATTGTAAACATAGGGATCCTTTTTCCTTTACAAAGGAGGGATCTTACAGATGGTATCAGAGCATTATGTTGCCTGTAGGATTTGTAAACCTAGGATTGGACAAAAACCCTTAGAAAAATAGGAGTTGTATTTGTTCCAAAACTTATTTACAAACAATCTTGTAAACTCTTTCCTCAACCACTTTGATTTTGATTCTACATCTCATCTATTTTCAACTTGATGGAAAAACCTACCCCATGGCCAAAGACTACACCATGTGCAAAGGACTCCTTCAACTCTAATGACTTCAAATTATTCAACTCTAATGACTTCAACTTCTTCAACTCTAATGACTTCAACATCTTTAGCATATTCACCAAGGAACTTCAACCATGGTTGTCACTAAGGACAAGTAGGACAAGGAAATCTTGCTCAAGAATTAGAGACTAAGGAAACATAACTTAGAAGGAACCATGATCACCTTTGAAGTTTTGTGACCAAGGACATGAGAAATTTTCCCCAATGATACAAAGATTTTGTTCAAGGAGAATCAACCAAGAAGGATGGAAATATCACAAGTGAACCATATAGATGGACCACCATATTTAGCTTAAGTCAAACCCACCAACTTATGTGGTGCGGCAAAAATATTTTTGGTTGCCTAATAATATGCTTGAACCTCATTGTTTGAGTGGAGTGTTTGTTTATGATTTCTTACATTGCTTGTGTGAATTGTGATGTGTGTGATTAGAATTATTCCCTTAGAAATATTTTGCCTATTCTAATCCCAATCCAACCCACACAGATGACTTCTCCAAGAAACCCCAACATCAAGGATGGTGACAACAACAACAACCAAGAGGACAACATGAGAGAACTTATAGCAACCCAAAACCAGTTGAGCCAAGAGACAACTCAGCTTTTAGCCAACAACAATGGACTAGACCCAGCCATACAAAGGATTTTGAAACTTCAATCCCAATTGTTGCAAGGATTGGTTACTCAAATGATCAACATGGGAGAAAAATTTTCCCAAAGAGCTAATGACAACAAGGATGACAAAGATGCTATTCTAGAAGGAACCCAAGCTTGCAATATTTGTGAAGACAAGCATCATACATCCAAGGAGCATGAAGATCAATGCCCTAATGGTAAAGAAGAAAGTCATATCTCTACTAACTGCCCCAAGAGGAGAGAAAGATTTTCCACCTTTGAGGAGCATGAAATAAAAGAACTCCTAGCTTTGGAGAGACCCAAAAAGAAGAAGGAGGACATAAGCCAGTTGCAATGTTACAATTGCAAAGAGAAGGGACACTATGCCAGTGATTGCCCAGAAAAGAATAAGAACCAAGGAAACAAACAAGAGGAAATGATACCAAAGGAAAAGAAAGATATTAGCCAAGTGTGGTGCAGCAACTGCAAAGAGCTAGGACATTATGCAAGCAACTGTCCAGAAAAGATGAAGCACAAGATAAACCAGCCTATGAGGGATCTCAGCCTTGTCACATGTTTCAAATGCAAGGAGCTAGGCCACTATGCAAACTTCTGTCCAGGAAAGTTACATCAAGATCCCAAGCAAGCCAAGATGTAAACTAGTTGGAAAATTTTTAAGGGTGGTAGTACCCTAGTTGTTTGAGCCTACTTGTAACCTAGCCTTCCCAAATCTCGGGACGAGATTTATTTTAAGGGTGGTAGCCTGTCACATCCCAAGAATTTCCAAATCTTGTAATGTGAAAAATAAATGAATAAAATAAAACTTTGTTGATTTTTAGGGTGAGAAGAAACTTTTGAATCCAATTTGTGAACTTTCAAAACCTATTTGGATCAAATAAATTCTAAAGGGATTTAAAAAGTTAAATAAACAATAAACTTAAAAAATATTTAAAATTACTATTTTGGATCTTTTAATGAAAGGTTTTTGTTTTCAAAAGAAAAGGTGGATTTATAAATAAAGATTATTTTATGGAGCCAAAATAAACCTTGGCCAAGCTTTTGAAATAAAAACATTTTGTTTTGATAAAAATAGTAAAGGTTTAATTAAATAAAATATAAGGATTTAATATCCAATTTTATTTAAGTAAAGGCTTTTCCCATTTTAAATAAACATTAAAACTTATATATTTATTTTAAATAAGTTTTCCAAGTATTTTATATTCTCAGATAAAACCTACTGAAGTGTTTTGGTTTTATTTTTAGATTTCAAAATAAAGTTTTTAATAAAACAAATCCTATTTGATTTAATGACTAAGGTCTATTTTATTTAATTATTAATGGACCCTAAAATAAAAATGTTATTTTATTTTAAACAAGTTTTCCAAGTATTCTTTATTTTCAAATAAAACCTACTGATTTGGGTTTGAAAATATTTAGATTTCAAATGGAGATTTTATTAAATAAATCAAACCCTATTTGATTAAATAACTAAGGTCCATTTTATTTAATTAATGAATGGATCCTAAAAAGATTAAAAATATTATTTTTGGACTTTGGTTTATGTTGTTAAACAGAACCAAATTTAATTGCAAAGTGTGGTGAATGTTTGAATTGTTTGAATGTTTGAATTGTTGTTTGAATTTTCAAAACAGAAAATAGAATCAGAAAAAGGAAAAATCAATCAGGAAAGAAAAAAATAGAAGTGGACAGCAGCCCAGTCGGCCAGCCCAATAAGCCCAGTACCAGCCCAGTCTCTCTCCCCCTCTGCGAAACGTTTTTCACTTAAAGTCTCACCCGCAGAGCAACTGACCGGTGGACCCATTCCCCTCTCTCTTTCCCTCACTGCCAGATAGACCCCACCGCCAGCTCACCGTCTTCAACCCCGCGACGACCCCTTCTCCCTCCCCTCGTCGCCGTTTCTGGCTGTGATTCCGTAGCTTAAATTCACCTTAAAACGGCCACCATTACTCGCAGTGATCACGCCCATTTAAACGCCAGCGTCTCCCCTCCATTTCCCCTCTGTCTCCTTCCCCAAGTGCGCCCCCAGGCTGCCGAATTTCGCTCGACACCGCCACTGCCCGACAACGCTCCGGCGAGGATTCCAGCAGCTCCACGCCACCCCTTGCCTCCTCGAGCACGCAGTTGTGATCCCCATTCCCTGGCGGACCTTTCCGCCTTCGCCTTCGCGCATGAGCCTCGAAAGCGTCGACAACCGCCGCCGCCACCGTCTGGTTCTTCTCCGACGACCTCCCTCTGGTAAACCAGACCACCCCGACCCCTCTCGATCACGCACACAATATCGCCGTGTCTTTGCGCGTCTGACCTTGCGTTTCGTTTGTCTCCTAGTGATCCATAGCACCGTCCTCGATGACGACTGAGCGTGGCCGAGGCGCAGCTCCACTTCGGCAAGCAATTAAACCCGCTCCAGTGCGCCCCTTGCCAAGACGACTCCACGTTGAGCTTCGGCGTCGTCCTGCGATCACTGTGAGCATCTCCCCACCTTCCATTGCTTCCTGTATCGCCGGCACCGCCACCATATGGCTGCTCCGCCGCCAGCCACCGTCGCTTGCGCCGCCCGTTTTTGACCAACTACTGCACATCGTTAGATTTAGATCGAAGGGCCTGGATAGATTCACTTAAACATCAAAGAGGTACGCAACCTGTGCCACTCGATCTGACTTGATCCAACGCGCCAAAATAGCCGATCCGAGCGAAGCGGTACCGACGAATGGGAATAGGACGCGTGTCACCAGTTCTGTTTAAAAACAAAGTTTGAATCAGATTTGTTTGCAAAATTGAAACCCTTGTAACTTTTGATCCACACGTCCAAAATTTGCAAACTTTATATCATTGAAATCAGTGGAACAAGCCCTAGCCAACCATGCCTTTTGTTTAGCAAAAAGCTTCGGGAAAAATGTTTGTTTTTGCAGAAACATTTGTATGCTTGTTTAGGTTATAAAAATTGTTCAAAAATGATTTTGAGGATAAAATCTTTTGCAAATGGAGTGATTTGAACCTACTGACCATAGGAAACACTTTGTGGTTTCAAAAATTTATTTGGTGAAGGAAAAGAATGATCCTTTGATTTAAAACCAATTCTAGTCAAATAAAAATATAGTTTATTTATTAAAAATGGTTTTGGAAGAAAACTTTTGGGAAATGTTTTGTTTTAAACTCTCTGACCCCAAACACCAAGTTTTATGGTTTGAAAACATATTTGGTGAAACCTATGGATTAATGCCTTTGTAAAAATATTTCTACACCACATAAAATGATACCTTGTTTTGAAAATGGTTTATGAAGTGAAACCTTTTGCAAATGACTTTGCCACTTTACAAAATGACCAATAGGTGTTTTCAAAATGTTTATGTCCCATTAGGAACCACTTTTTCAAATAAAACAAAGCTTGGCATGCTTGCATGCATTATCTTAGTTCTAAGATTTTATGTGATGTTTTGCTTGTTTGGTAGATTGAAATATTGTTGCTTGATTGATTTGTAGTGACTTGAAGTGTGTGAACATTGCAAAGATAAAGGAGTGAACCTATACTCTACCAAAAAGGCAAGTGATGCTTCATACTTTTTGTCCCATTACTTTCACTATGCATTAATGATTTTTTCTAAGTAAAACTTGCATGGAATTTTGCTAAGTATAAACCTTGCTATAGGAAAACCTAGTAGATGAAACCTTAGTGGAACATTTCCTAAGTTAAGATTCCTACTACTATCAAGCTTATCTTAGCTAATAGAAAACAAGGGTGGATTATACATTCATACTATGGAAAAATTTCTAAGTCTGAGGACTTGTGTTTTTGTTTAATAAAACAACTAAGTTAATGAATCACCTGGGTGGAATGGTAATTGCTTGGTGGTTTTTGGTTGAGTGGTTCACAAGGCCCATGTTTATGGTTGACCTTGTGTATCTCACTTGTGGATTGCCTCCCAGGAACAAAGAGATTTGAGATGTCAAATGTTGAGAAGCTTCAAGTGCAACCACTTGGCATTATGGGCTCTGCTTGGATCATATAGGTTGCAAGAACTTAGCCATATGGACAGTTGGTGGTAGAGTTTGATAGGTTGGAACGCGTCCATTTTGGTCTAAGGGAAGGCTTCTGAAAGATCTTGTCTTGGTGAAACCAAGTCTTGTGGGGAAAGTGCACCACCTCTGCAGAGTGTAAAATCTAAGTACTTAGCCATGTCCCTGGTAAAGGACAATTTGAGCATCAAGACATGGAAGCAATCAAGAATCTCATCATTCAAATTTCAAAGTTAAAAAATTGTGCTTTAAAACAAGGGTTATAGGATCTTCAATCTTTGATTGGGATAAATGATTTTGTTAAAGGAAAAAAACTTAGTATTTTCAAAATGATAAGGAAAATCTTATTTGAGCAATGCAAGCCTCAACTCCACTTAGCCAAATGCATATAGATGGTAGACTCCACTATACTATCATAGTATCACTTGACAATACAATTCAAATGTATTGACCCTTGTGGCTGTAACTTGTATGTTGCAGGTTTGATTGATTTAGTGAAGTGTGTTGATTAGGATTACAAAGTCTACAACCAACATGTCTGCCTGTGGCACTTTGAAGATGAAGGACCCCATGCTTATAGATATTCTGCTGCAATGTAATGTAATAGCCAAATGAGCTATGTAAGATGTAATAAAATTATGTTATTCCTGGTTATAAAGTTGTATTATGACCTTTGTTTCTTGATATTACATCTTAACTGTGGATGCTAGCTATTGGTCCAGGGACTAGCATTGTAAACACAGGGATCCTTTTTCCTTTACAAAGGAGGGATCTTACAGATGGTACCTGTAGCGCCGCGCCGCCGCAGACAGAGCTCGCCGCCGCCAGTCGCTGCCGCTAGCGTCGCTCGATTTTGGTTAGATGAATTGTAGCCGTCAGATCCAGATCCAGCGCGTAGAATTAGTTCACTTAGCGAAGCGGTATGATTAGATCTGAACCGTGCATTGTTAGTTAGATCCTACAGCTAGCAAGCGTGATCCGGAGCGAAGCGGTATGCGCCAGTAAGAATATGACGCGTGGCTAGGGTTTGATTCAAAAACAGATTTGAAATCAGATTTTGATCCAAAATTGAAATGGCTATAACTTTTGATTTCCACGTTAGATTTTTGCAAATTTTATACCGTTGGAATCAGGGAGACAAGCCCTTTCTGTTTATGCAATGTGTTTAGTGAAAAGTTTCTGTTAAAATGACTTTTTATGCAGAAACTTGTTTAGGACTATTTTGAGTATAGAATTTGTTTAGTAATTTGTTTTAGTGCTAAATAAGTTTGGATTAGCAAGTTTTTGACTTAGTTATGATTCAGTATCATGCACTTGCTTGGTGGAGTTTTAAAAATCATCACTTAGCATTCTTGCATGCATGCATATATATTTTTGTTTGTATATGACTTGTATGTGATTGTGATTATAATTTTTGTGTAGACTTTGGTGCTAGTGACTGTGATTGTGAAGAGTGCTACTCTCCCCATTACCAAGGCAAGTGGTACTTCATGAATATTTCCATCCCTATATTTTGTACAAGCATTAGAAATATTTTGCTAAGTCTTGCATGTTACTATTTTTGCCAAATGCTATGTTGGGAAATCCTATGTAGTTATAGAATTGCTAGGAAATTCCTAAGTTAAGATACTATGCCATGCTTAGTCTAGCTAGTAGCAAACAAGGGTTGGTAAAGTATATACATGCTATGATGAAAATATTTCTAAGTCTTTAGACTTATGTTTTTCTTAATAAAACAACTAAGTCAATGAATCTCCTGGGTGGAATGGGACTTGAATGGTGGATTTTGGTTGAGTGGTTACACAAGGCCCATGGACATGGTTTACCTTGTGTATCTCACTTGTGGTATGCCACCCAGGCATAGAGGGATTTTAGAAGCCAAGTGTTGAGAAGCTTATAGTGCAGCCACTTGGAAATATGGGCTCTGCCTTGATCACATAGGTTGCTAGAACTTAGTCATTTGGACAGTTGGTGGTAGTGGGAATGATAGGTTGGAACACGTCCATTTGACTAAGGGAAGGCTTCTGAAAGGTCCTATCTTGGGAAACCAAGTCTGGTGGGGAAAGTGCACAACCTCTGCAGATGGAAAATCTAAGTACTTAGCCAAGTCCATGGAAATGGACAACTTGAGCATCAAGACATGGAAGCTATCAAGAATCTCATCACTCCAACTTCTAAGTAAACTTGTGGGTGAACAAGGGTGAAGGACCCCAATGTCTATTGGTGGTTTCTTGGGAAATGTTTTGACAAAGAAAAACTTAGTGATTTCAACTAATAGGAAAAACTTATTTTGAGCAAAGCAAGACAAGATACACTTAGCCAAAATGCATATAGTAATATAGTCCACTTAAAATTTACTAAGGTATCACTTGCCAATACTATTCCAAAGTATTGACCCACTGTGGCTGTAACTTGTGATGTTGCAGGTTACTCCGATGATGATTAGGTGTCATGAGTCTACACTCAACATGCTTGCCTGCGGCACATGAAGATGAAGACTTATGTTTATTTACTTATTCCAAAACTCTTGTATTAGGCCTGTGGCCTTGAGTTGTAAAAGACTATGTTTTATCTCTGGAATGAATGTAATAAATGACCTTTGTATTTGTGTACTTCATCTTAAACTGTGAATGCTAGCAATGATCCAGGGACTAGCATTGCAATCACAGGGATCCTTTTCCTTTACAAAGGAGGGATCTTACAATACTATTGCTTCCATATATATTTGTTGAAATGACCTGACTAGTTTATATTAGTTGAAATTCTAGGAAACACTCTGTTTGATTGCTCAATTTATTTGTAGGCGCACTTGTGTAATGCTTGCTTGTCTTGTTCTACAGGTCCACAAGCAATGCCATTATATTTAATATCTATTGGTTCGTCCTAAGCAGCGACATAGGTATCATGTACTATATATATAGTTCGTTCATAGTTTGCATTCTTGCTCTACAAGTTCTCTTATGATGCCTTTATAATTTCTATGCAGTTCCTAGCTACGACAATAACTACATGCCCATTGTGTATCTCACCACAAATTCTGGATCACCCAACGTCTCTTGCATTCCAGGATAAACGACTTCTTCCATATATATTTGTCGAAATGACCTGGCCAGTTTATATTTGCTGAAATTATAACAAATACTTTGATTGATTGCTCATTTGATTATATGCACACTTGTATAATGCTTGCTTGTACTCTTCTACAGCTTCGCAAGAGACGTCATTATATTTCTAATCTGGTGCTGGTTCATCCTAAGAAACGACAAAACTATCCTCTATTGTGTAGTTCATTCATGGTATGCATTCCTGCTCTACAAGTTCTTGCATGATGCCATTATAATTTCTGTCTCGTTCGTTCTTAGCTACGAAAGTAACTACTTGCCCATTGCGTAGCTCACCGCAAATTCTGAGTCACCTAACATCTCTTGCATTCCAGGCTATACTACTGCTTCCATATATATTTATTAAAATGACCTAGGTGTTGGAGATATGCCCTAGAGGAAATAATAAAAGTGGTTATTATTATATCTTTGTGTTTATGATAAATGTTTATATTCATGCTATAATAGTATTAACCGGAAACATTAATACTTGTGTGATTTGTAAACTAAATTAGAGTCCCTAGTAAAGCCTCTTTGTAATACTAGCTTGTTGGTTAATAGATGATCGTGATTTCCCGATCATGAACATTGAGATGTTATTAAAAACAAGATCATATCATTACGAGAATGGTGTGATGGACATACTCCTATAGATAAGCGTAGCATTAAGATTAAGTCATTTCAATAGTTAGTTTTCTATAAGCTTTCTGATACATAGTAACCTAATTCCTTCGACCATGAGATCATGCTAATCACCATCACCGGAAGGATGCTTTGATGACATCAAACACCACACCATAACTAGGTGGATATAAAGGTGGCATTGAGTGTTCGGAAAGTATGTGTTGAGGCACATGGATAAAGAGTGGGATTTGTCCATCCATATGACGGATAGATATACTCTAGGGCCTCTCGGTGGAATGTCATCCAATTAGCTTGCAAGCATGTGAATGGCTCACAAGGGATCACATATCACGGGAACAAGAAAAGAGTACTTATCGATAACGAGGTTGAACTAGGTATGCAAAGATACCAACGATCAAACCTCGGATAAGTAAACTATCGCGAGACAAAGGGAAATTGGTATCGTATGTAAGTGGTTCGTTCGATCGCAAAGTAATTGTTCAAATATGTGGGAGCCATATGAATTTCCAGATTCCTCTATTGGTTATTGATCGGAGAAGTGTCTTGGTCATGTCCGCATAATTCATGAACCGTAGGGAGACACACTTAAGGATTCGATGTTGTTTAGTAGATATGGAATGTAAGTAGGGATATCGAATGTTGTTAGGAGTCTCGGATGGGATTCGGGATATCACGAGGAGATCCGGAATGGTCCGGAGAATCAGATTCATATAAGGAAAGTCCGATTCCGGAGTTCGGGAATGATTTCGATGTTTTCATAGGAGAGGTTCTAGAAGGGTCTAGAAGGTTCATCGGACCGGAAGGGGAATGGTCCATGAATGTGTCATGGGTAAGTGGAATGATTGGATCATATCCTAGGTCACTTGGTTTGGGCATTTGAGAGAGAGAATTAAAGCTCTAAATTGAAAGTCAAAAGGGAGGTTTGAAAAGTCAAACTGGAACAATAGTTTCCTAGTGGAAGAAGAAAAGAGTCCTTCCTTCTATCCAACTTGGGTTTGGGTTTGGATTCAAACTCTCCCTCCCAAGGCTGCCCCCTCTCATAAATAGAGGGGGAGGGATGCCCCAAGCCCTCAAGCCCTAGCCCTCCCCACCGTGCGCCGCCACCGGCGGCGGCCCGTCGTCGTCGCCCTAGCCGTCGCCGACACCTCCTCCTCCTCTCTGGCCTTCTAATCCTAGATCGCCGGAAACCCTAGATCCACCATAACTCGCAGCGGCTTAGGCAAAGCCCTGTGGGATCTTCCCTCTACTTCCGACACCATGCCATCGTGCTGCCGGAATCGCGAGGGAAGAACTACAACCTCCGCTGCCTGCTGGAACAAGGGAGAGGAAGGTCTTCATCGAGTACCTAACATGTGACCGACTGCGGAAGCACTGACGGAACGCAACGCCGGATGGATCGTCTACGCGATCTTGAGATCGGCAAGTGTACGACTACATCACCCACGAGAATTTGCGCTCGTTAACCGCTTTGGAATCTTCGAGGGTGAGTACTCCAATCGACTCACTGCTACAATCTAGTTGATAGATCGTGGCTTGTTTGTGTGCATGCGGTAGAAATTTTTTGTTTTCCATGCTATAAACCCCTACAGTGGTATCAGAGTCGTGTCTATATGTAGATCTGTTGCACGAGTAGAACACAATGGTCATTGTGGGCGTTGATGCTTTTGTTGTCGATTGCTTCTTGTGTACTTTTCATCTTGCGGGATGGTGGGATGAAGCGGTCCGGGCTAACCTTACATGACATCGTTCATGAGACTTTCTCCACGCTTGACATGCAACTTGTATTGCATAAATGGCTTTGCGGGTGCCTGTTTCTCCCAACATAGTTAAGATTCAATTTACAACGGATGATTGACAATACTAGTATCAACATTGTGGTTCTTGTTCGTAAGTTAGAACGACACTTATTGAAAGCCCCAAACCACGTAAAACATGCAAAGAAAATTAGAGGCATCTAACTTTGTTTTGCAGGGGTGTGCTGTGATGTGATATGGCCATGATTGTGATTATATATGATGTATGCCATGTTCTTTTTGTAAGTCGGCAACCGGCAAGAGCCATATGGTTGTCTTTTAATTCCGTTAAGACGTGCGTCTCTATTATTCAAAGTAGTTGTAATAGTTGATGCTGGTGGACGACAACCATGAAGCGGCGCCATTGACCTTGATGCCATGCCGGTAATGATGGAGATCATGTTCATGCTTGAAGATGGAGATCGAAAGCACAAGAAGAAAGGCCATATCATATCACATATTTTGAATTGCATGTGATGTTAATCCTTTTATGCATCTTGTATTTCTTAATTTGCGACGGTAGCATTATAAGATGATCCCTCTCACAAAATTTCAAGTTATAGAGTGTTCATCCTTAGTAGGCACCGTTGCTAAAGCTCGTTGTTTCTAAGCACCACGTGATGATCGGGTGTGTTAGATTCTGCGAGTGTATACAACGAGAGCAAGCCAGATTTGCTCATGCGGAAGCTAAGGTTTGATCTTGACGAGCCTAGCATGTACAGACATGGTCTCGGAACACGGATCACCGAAAGGTAAAGCATGAGTCATATAGTAGATATGATGAACATGTTGATTATTCGCCATTGAAGCTACATCAACTCTTGTGATGATCGGTTTTGATGTGGTGGATTTGGTTCATGTGATCACTAAAACAATGTGAGGGATATTGTTTTTGAGTGGGAGTTCACCTAGATTAATTTAACTATTAATTAGAACTCAATTTGTCATAAACTTAGTCTAAACTATTGCAAATATGTTGTAGATCAATGGCGGCCCCTACCATCAATTTTAATGCGTTCCTAGAGAAAGAAAAGTTGAAAAACAATATAAGCAACTTCGCGGATTGTCTCCGCAACTTTAGGATTGTCCTCAATGCTAGTAATTTGACCTATTTGCTAGATGCACCGCTAGGTGACCAACCTGCAGCTGATGCTACCGATGAGGTGAAGAATGTTCTCCTCACTCGGAAGAATCAGTACTCCATAGTTCAGTGTGCTATCTTTTATGGTTTGGAATCGGATCTTGAGAAAAGGTTTGAGAACCATGACCCACATGATATTGTCCATGAACTCAAAATGATATTTTAGGCTCACGTGGCGGTTGAAAGTTATGAGGCTTCTGAAAAGTTCTTTAACTGCAAGATGGAAGAGGGCGGATCCGTTAGTGAGCACGTGCTTAAGATGTCTAGGCACGCAAGCAAGCTTCAAAGCTTGGGTATAGTGATTCCTAATGCTTTGGGGATTCACCGTGTCCTCCAATCACTACCACCAAGTTACAAGAACTTTGTGATGAACTATAATATGCAAAACATGGACAAGTCGTTGCCCCAACTCTTCTCCATGTTAAAGTTTGTCGAAGTGGAGATCAAGAAAGAGCACCACGTGTTGATGGTCAATAAGACCACCAAATTCAAGAAGCAAGGCAAGTCCAATAAAAAGGGAAACTTCAAGGAGGGCGGTAAGAAAGTTACCGCGCCGGCGAAGAAGACCAAGGCTGGGCCTAAGCACGATCTTGAGTGCTTTACGCAAGGGAGAAGGTCCTTTGAGCGGAATTGCCCTAAGTACTTGGAGGATTTGAAGAACGGCAACATCAAGAAGAAAGGTATATCCGATATACATGTTATTGATGTGTATCTCACTAGTACTCGTAGTAGTGTCTGGGTATTTGATACTGGTTCAGTTGCTCACATTTGTAACTCGAAACAGGTGATGTAGAATAGATGGAAACTAGCAAAGAACAAGGTGACGATGCGCGTTGGAAATGGATCAAAGGTTGATGTGATCGCGGTCGGCACGCTACCTCTTCATCTACCATCGGGATTAGTTTTATACTTAAATAATTGTTATTTGGTGCCTGCGTTGAGCATGAACATTATATCAGGATCATGTTTATTGCGAGACGGTTACTTGTTTAAGTCCGAGAATAACGGTTGTTCGATTTATATGAGTAATATGTTTTATGCACATGCACCTTTGATAGATGGTCTATTCTTATTGAATCTCGAGTGTAGTAATGCACATATTAATAACATTGAATCTAAACGTTTGAAATTGGGCGATAACTCGACCTAGATGTGGCACTGTCGTCTTGGTCAAATTGGATTGAAGCGTATGAAGAAACTCCATTCCAATGGACTTCTTGAATCACTTGATTTTGAATCACTTGAAAGATCCGAAGCATGTCTGATGGGTAAAATGACTAAGACTCCATTTTCTGGTATGATGGAGCGAGCTACGGACTTATTGGAAATCATACACACCGATGTGTGTGGCCCAATGAGTGTAGCATCGCGCGGTGGTTATTGTTATGTTCTTACCTTCACGAATGACTTGAGTAGATATGGGTATATCTATTTCATGAAACATAAGTCCGAAACTTTCGAGAAGTTTAAGGAATATCAAAGTGAAGTAGAGAATCAACATAACAAGAAGATTAAGTTTCTACGATCTGATCGTGGAGGTGAATATCTTAGTTACGAGTTTGGCGAGCATTTGAAGAAATGCGGAATACTTTCACAATTGACACCACCGGGAACACCACAACGTAATGGTGTGTCCGAACATCATAATCGAACTCTTTTAGATTTGGTTCGTTCTATTATGTCACTTACAGATTTGCCGCTATCGCTTTGGGGTTATGCATTAGAAATAGCCGCATTCACTTTAAATAGGGCACCATCTAAATCCGTTGATACGACACCGTATGAATTATAGTTTGGGAAGAAACCTAAATTGTCGTTCCTTAAAGTTTGGGGTTGTGAAGCTTATGTAAAGAAGTTACATCCCGACAAGCTTGAACCCAAAGCAGAAAAATGCGTCTTCATAGGATACCCGAAGGAAACTATTGGGTATACCTTCTATCATAGATCCGAGGGAAAAATCTTCGTTGCCAAGAATGGATCCTTTCTATAGAAGGAGTTTATCTCGAAAGAAGTGACTGGAAGGAACGTAGAACTCGACGAGGTTGTTGAACCTTCTCTCGAACTTGTGAGTAGCGCAGCACCGGAAGTAGTTCCTGTGGCGCCTACACCAATATGAGAGGAAGATAATGATGTTGAGCATGAAACTTCGGTTGAAGTTACTACGGAACCTCGCAGGTTAACCAGAACTCGTTCCACTCCCGATTGGTATGATCCCGTTATGAGTGTCATGTTGGTGGACAACACCGATCACCCTGCAACATATGAGGAAGCGATGATGAGCCCAGATTCCAATAAATGGCAAGAAGCCATGAAATCCGAGATTGGATCCCTGTACGAAAACCAAGTATGGACTTTGATGGACTTGCTGGATGGCCGAAAGGCTGTCGAGAACAAATGGATTTTCAAGAAGAAAACAGATGTTGATGGTAATGTTATTGTCTATAAAGCTCGACTTTCGCAAAAGGGTTTCGACAAATTCAAGGAGTTTACTACGTTGAGACTTTCTCACCAGTAGAGAAGCTAAAGTCTATGAGGATTTTATTAGCAATCGCTGCATATTATGATTATGAGATATGGCAGATGGATGTCAAAACGGTGTTCCTCAATGGAGACATTGATGAAGAGTTGTATATGGTACAACCCAAAGGTTTTGTCCATCCTAAAGATGCTAACAAGGTATGCAAACTTCAACGGCCCATTTATGAATTGAAGCAAGCATGCCGAAGTTGGAATCAATGTTTTGATAAGGTAATCAAAAGTTTTGGTTTTATACAAACTTATGGAGAAGCTTGTATTTACAAGAAACTGAGTGGGAGCTCTGTAGCATTCCTAATACTATATGTAGACGACATATTGTTGATTGGGAATGATGTATACCTTCTTAATAGTGTAAAGGATTATTTGAATAATAGTTTTTCAATGAAAGATCTTGGCGGAGCAGCTTACATATTAGGCATAAAGATTTATAGAGATAGATCGAGACGCCTAATATTATTGTCACAGAGTACATATTTGGACAAAGTTCTAAAGAGGTTTGGAATGGAAGATAGCAAGAAAGGGTTCTTGCCCATGTTGCCTAATATGACCTTGAGTAAAACTCAAAGTCCTGCGACGGCAGAAGATAGAGAAAGGATGAGTAAGACTCTCTATGCCTCAGCCATAGGATCTCTTGTGTATGCCATGCTATGTACTAGACCCGACATTGCATATGTTGTTAGTTTGACTAGCAGATATCAAAGTGATCCAGGAGTGGATCATTGGACAGTGGTCAAAAACATCCTTAAGTACTTGAGAATAACTAAGGATATGGTTCTTTCTTATGGAGGTGATGAACAACTCGTTGTTAATGGTTACACCGATGCTAGTTGGAACACTGATCCGGATGATTTTAAATCACAATCTGGATACGTATTTACTTTGAATGGTGCAGCAGTTAGCTAGAGGAGTGCAAAGCAAAGCATTGTGGCGAGATCTTCAACTGAATCAGAATACATAGCTGCTTCGGAGGCTTCACAAGAGGCGATATGGATTAAGGAGTTCATTACAGAGCTCGATGTGGTTCCAAGTGCGCTGGACCCAATGTCTATCTACTGTGATAACATGGGTGTCATAGCCAATGCGCAAGAACCAAGGTCACACAAGAAGCTGAAGCACATCAAGCTACGTTTTCACGCTATTCGAGAGCATGTCCAAGATGGTGACATAAAGTTTTGCAAAATACACATGCTTGAAAGTGCAAGAGGAGCTTGAATTGACTGTGACTTAGACTTTAGCATGTCATGCTAGGTGTTGTTTTGACCTTATGCTTAGTGTTTATTGTTGTAGCATGACTTGTCCAAACAATTGGGATTGCTTAGTGTGCCTTGAAGGAATCATGCATTGTTTTAGCATGCAAAACTGTCACATCCCAAAATTTTCCAAATTTTGTAATGTGAAAAATAAATAAACAAAATAAATAATTGCTGAAATTTAGGGTGAAAAGAAACTTTTGTTTCTAAGTGGAAACTTAAAATCCCATCTTGAACAAACTTGAGTAATGTTTGAATCCTACTAAATTCAAATCAAGTGGAATGCATTCTTCATAAATGCATATCGAAATTTAAAACACTTGGGAAATAAACCAAAACCCTAAAACCCTAATGGAAGGAAAACATTTCCAAGTTATCTCTAAGCCTATGGATTTGATCCATATAAAAATTTGTCAACAAACATTTATAAATGATCAAGAATGACAAATAGAAATATTATAAAACCATATGAATTGGTTTCACTTAAATTGGAGCCATAGATAAAATCTTATGAATTTAATAAGATAAGGAAATTGAATTTCCAAAGCTAATAAAGCACCTATCTAAAAATCCATACCAAATGGTAAGCAATTAATCCTAAAGAGAATTAAAAGGATAAAAAAATACTAAATAAAATTATACAAATTGGAATCACCAAGTTTGGATCTATAAATAAAAAGATATGGATTTTATAAGATAAAGAAAGAAATATTAAATGAGGAATATTTAAAGGCCAAACTAAAACTTGGCCAAGACCATAAGTAAATGGAATAAACATAATTCAAGTTCAAATGAAATAAATGAATAAATAATATGGAAATAAAATAATATGGCCTTAACCAAATTCTATTGGATTAAGACAAATTCCCTAATAAGAATGATTAATTAAATAATGAGAAAATAATATTTGGAATTTACCCAAGTGGAATAAAAGTTATTTAATTAACTTAAATGGGATCAAAAAATCAACTAAATAAAATTTATGGAATTAAACTCATATTTAATTTCATTGGAATAAAGACAAATACCCAAATTAAATGATTAATAAATCATATTAAAAATATTGCAAATAATTCAAAGTGAATTATTTGACACCCAAATAAATGAATAAAACTTACTGAAAAGGTTTTGTGAAAAATTGAAACTAAATAAGGGTTAAAAATATATTTGATCTTATTTGAATTTAAAGCAAGGGCTTTGTTTTAAATAATTAATATACCCTAAAAAGAATAAAAGAAATATTCTAAATTTGGCTTTAAAATGTATTAATAAACAGTATTTGAATATACACAAAGTTTGGTTGAAGTTTGAATTCAAATATTTGTTTGAATTAATTAAACAAAATCAAAACAGAATAATGAATACAGAAAAAGAAAAGATTCAGAACAAAAAAAATGGAGGAAACCAGCCCAACTAACCCCAGGCCCATCTAGCCCAACTAACCCCTTTCCCCGAAGCGTTTTCTTTTACTCAGCAATGAACCCACTCAGACGCTGTGTCAACACCCGGATTATTAATCCCAGATGCCTGTTATGCCATACATCGCAATCCCAGGATTACCATTTTTGCGAGACATAACAGAATTGGATACACAGTACATCATCCATTACAAACCATACATAAAGTCTTACACAAATAAGGATCTCATGATCCAGTTCTTAGTACAACTCAAGCAGCGGAATACGTAATAATAACGGTAGCGTAGGCGAAGCTCCATCTTCGGGGTCATAGGCAATGCTGACGATGGGAGATGATCCTAGATGTCGTAACCTTCCTGGGGTCCATCTTCCAGGTACTCCTCTTCATAGTCTGGCCATGGGAATAGCCAGGGACAAAGCCATGAGTACTCTTTAAGTACTCGCAAACTAATACTAACAAGTAAAAGGGTTTTTGGATAATAGGACACTAGGCTCTAGGGTTGTTTTGCAAAAGCCAGATTTATCTCTACTAAGTTTGGAAACAACGAATGCTAGTTAAGGTTTTATAACACCTAAGTGGGAACTTGTATCTCATGCCACAACCCTGTTGTGGTCAAGTCAAAGTCTCCATTCATTTCACAAGTCATTTTGAAAAGTTTGACGAGGGAACATTATGGCCACTCCAACTGTCCATAACCGCGGACGTGGCTATTAGAATAGTTTGACACTCTGCAGAGATTGTACACTTTCACCACAACATTCGATACATCCGTCAGGAACAAATCCTGAATTCACCATACTCAGTATGCGGATAATCAATCCTAACCTTTAAATTACACGCCCTAGTATAAGCACCTCTCCTGTGAGTTTGGCCTCCCAACCATGACCAACTGTCATCTTGGGTACTGCACAGGTGGGCAATCTTCACAAGGTAGCCTCAGCTCAGACCTTGGCCGCGAGGGAACTGATACTAAGGTATATAAGTTTCTAGTCAAGCCCTACCCAATCTTCGGGTATTGTGGTTGTACGATAAAATTGGAATGGTATCGCATCCAGACAACCATCAGTTTTATAAAGGGCTAAGGCTCATGCCTCAACATTTTCATCACCAAAATCATCTGGTGTTCAGAAACACATGTCAAAACATCTCAGTAGAATGATCCATCATTCTAAGGTTTTCATAACCATTTTTCCACCAAGTATCCCCATCTAAAGTTGATCAAGTTTTATGCTTAGCACTAGCATCTACAAGTAGGGGTAAGCACTAATGAGGGGTGGTAAACTAGGGGAGTTTCACTAAGTACAACCTTATATCTTAGGATGATATCAAGGTTCCTAACTTAGGCCAAATTTTATGCTCTTTATGCACCCTTCAACTATATCTTTCTAGAATCTACAAGTCACTTGAGTACTCTCTAAGGAAGTAGCTTTGATAAGGAAATAAAATAGAAAGCTTGCAAATAAAACTAGGATTGGATTATCAAGTGGGTAATATCACATATGCTTAAGGCATATAGTGGCATGGTAGCAAGCAAGTAGTAGCTTGCATAGGTCAACTTGATTAGTAAGGCTTGCAAGTATTGGCTTGCACAATATCAGTATAAGCTTGCTAAATTGCAAGTGTTAGCTTGCCTTGTGCAAAGCAGTGGTTGAAGTTCTCCTCGGCTTCTTCTTCGTAGTATCCTCCTTCCTCCTCGTATCCTTGGTCGGTACTAGCGTCTATAAATAAATACGATGTACACAATCACCAAACAATACTTAAATACTTGCAATCATCACACAAAAGGGTCCTATAGATGATCTAGCATCATCACTAACATTACCAGATTAAAGCTTGGTTTAATTCCTTTTATTTTTAGAAAAGTAATTTCTACTCATTGAAAAACTACTTAAGATTTAATATACTCCAAACCAAACATGCGATCATGTTGACACATGTCATCACCACATATTTTAGTCCATGGGAATGTGATTTAAAGTGGTGTCACAATTTAATAAGGTTTTACCCTTTTATTTTAATTAATTAAAGTGGCTAGAAATGCCTATGTGGCATTCTTGTATTACTTGAACATTATTTCTGTAAGTAAACCTATATATTTTTATATATTCTGAAAGGTATGGTTAAATGTGATTTTTGAGAGTTAGAATAAACACAAAAGCTATTATGGTTTAAACTTGAAAAATGTTTGAATGCAGAAAAGCTTCTTCCTTGTTATTTTTACCAAGGGTGATCTACAGATCCAAATGACTTGAATCCAACGGGCTTGGATTCAGCATTCCCAGACCTTTCTAACAAAATTGGTTTCATTCAATTTGGTGCACTGAATCGATCTGGGTTGATTTTTGAAACTGGGTACGGAAGTGTGTTTGAAATAAAATGGAAAAGGTTTAATTCTAATAACTGGGCTGCGCTGGAAAGGTTAACGGGCCGGCCTGCTAAGTGCAGCGCTTCCGCGGGCTATTTAAGTGGCTGTCCCCACGCGTCAGTGAGAGAGGGGGTGCGAAACGGTATGGGGCGATGTGGTGCATTCGATCGGGTTCTAATCCAACGGCTGAGGGTCATCGTCGATGTTGGGCAACACCGGCGAGACAGAAACCTAGCGTGGCCAGTGGGGGTTGTTGGGGGCTCACCGGGGTTCAGGCGAGGGTCAGCGAGGCGGGCGAACGATGAAGTCGACGACGGCGGTTCTCCTGGTACCGGCAGCTTCTCCTGGGGCGGCTCCAATCGCTGGCTCCCTTCTTCTCTAGCAGCGGCGGGCTCCGGTGAAATTCCGGCGCTGCGCTGCTCGCCTTGCTCCGGGAACAGGGTGGAATGGTCAGTGAGGAGAGGGGAGTGAGATGGTATGCTCAATTCGGCTGGGGGTGGCCTCTATTTATAGTCGCGACGACGAGACTGAACGGCATGGGCAGGCGACGGTGGCGACATGGCTACGGGCTGCTAGAGGCATGGCCGGTGGTGGCGATCGATTGGTGGTCTCCTGGCGATTCTCTACGGCTTTAATGCGCTTGTAGGGGCGGTGCGGTTTGGTTTGGAACACGTGATGCTCTGCACGGCAGAGGCGGCGTCTTCGATGGCGAGCGGTGGCTGTGCGGCATGGGGCAGCGAACGGTGATGTCTGGCGGTCTCCTGGGTTGGTGGCGATCATGTATGCACGCGGCAAGGGCGGCACGCGGTCTGTGGGATTCGGTCGAGCTTGGCGCTCTGGCGCATGCTCAGCATGGTTGACAGAGGCACGGGCGCGGCGTTCCTGGGTGATGTGTTCGACGTCTTCGAGGCAGGGTTGGTCGAGAGGGGGCAGTGAGGCACGGGTGATCTCCCAGACAAGGTTGGCACGGCTAGTTTCCTTTCTAGCTTGCTGTCTACACTGGGGTGGCATGGTGTGCTTCGGCTGTTCACCATTGATTGCATTAGCGAGCTCACAGTGGTGCTAGTGATTAGTTAGGTTTGTTAGATGATCTACTGAGGCTATTGTGAGCTAGAGAGGGAACCAGTTAGGCTCAAAACACTGCACACTATAGTGTTTTGATTTTGTTAGATTTGAATTTGCAAGGTGTTTGATGAAATGGCCGCAAGAATTCAAGTTTTGAATTTTGAAAAGATTTTTGATGGGTGTGCTAGGTTGATGCTGGGGAGTCTGCAGATGCTTGGGTTTTGAAAGTTGAGCTTGTTTGAGTGGTTTTTGAAAAAGTGGGATCTTCCCATATGATAAAGATTCAATTTTGAATTGTCATTTAAACTATGCATTTGAATGTTTCTGGATGATCACAAAGTGGGCCTTGATACTTTGTTATGAGTACAATCAAGGGGTGCAAAGATCCAGAAAAGTTTCTGTTAGGTTCTGGAAGTTTGAGACAGCCAAACTAGGCATGGGAGTTAAATTGGTCAAAATGACCATTCCCTTATTTTATTTGTTTTGATTTACTTGTATTTGGGAAAAGTGTGGGAAATGTTTAGATGATGTTTATTTCACCTAAGCATCCATTTACAAGCAAAGGAACACACAAACAAGTTTGTTGAAAAGAATTCCAAATGAAATGCATACACCATGCATGCTTTCATAATTTTAATTAGAAAAGTTTTTGTTAACCCTAATTTTGATGCTTAGAGTTTGATGATCCAAGTTTAGTATTTTTGGGATGTTACATGCTGACCTCTGGTCCCCACCTCTCCTCTCTCTCCTTTGCTAACGAAGCGACCCCACCGCCAGCTCCCCTTCGTTCTCACCCGCACGCAAAGACCACGCCCTCCCGGCGTTTCTGCCGTTAGCTCCTCAGAGTAAATTCGCGGTGATGACTCAATGATTAATGCTCGCGATCACGCTCGATAACTCTCCTGCTCCTCCTCTCCATTTCCCCTCTCTCGCCCCTCCCTTTCTGCCTACAGGCCATCCCAATTCGCCCTCACACCGCCACTACCTCCGACGTCTTCCGGTGAGAATTCCGGCCAGCCGTCGTCGCCCCTCGCCCCCTCGACCACACAAGCGCACTCCCCATCACCCGGTGAACCTCTCTGTAACCTCCACTCGCCCGCGCGCGCTCCGCATCATTGGCAACCTCAACGACAACACCCCGCCACCGTCTGCCCCCACTCCGGCGACCTCTCCCCGGTAAACCCGACTGCCCCTCTCCCCCTCGTTGACACTCTCATACTCGCCTTCCTCTTGCGAACCTAATAGTGCATTCTACTTGTCCTATCACGCCCTCTAGCTTCACCTTCGACGACATCTGAGCGTACCCGACGCCGACGCCGTCTCCGGCGAGCAATCGTCAACGCCTCAGTGCTCCCCTTGGCCAACCAAAGCAACAAAGAGAATCAGTGCTTCACGGTGATTCTGGTGAGCATCCTCACACCTCCTCGCACGTCCTAGTTCGTCGGTAGCGTCACCGACAGAGCGCGCCGCCTCCACTCACCGCCGCCAGCGCCGCCAAATGTTGGTCAAATCGCTGTGAATCGTAGTATTTTGATCTAAGGGGTACGATAGAAGCATAGTCGAAGAGGTATGGCTGTCTCTGTACTGCACGATCCACATTAGATCCTACGGCCCGCATCGCTTGATCCGTGCGAATCGTTTTCAACCAATCAGAATAGGACGCGTGGCCTAGAGTTGTTATAAAAACCAGAAAATGTTCTATTAGTTATTCAAACTTGCAAAATTCATAACTTTCAAACCACACATCAAAATTTTGCAAACTTTATATCAATGGAATAAGCAGAACAAGTACTTTGCAACCATACACTTTGTTTAACAAATTGCTTCTGGTAAAATGGTTGTTTTTTCAGAAACTTGTGTAGGCATAATTTGAATATAAAATGCATTCTAAAGTTATTTTTGTGATAAAACCTTTGGCAAATGGATTGTTTTGAACCTACTGACCATAGAAACCAACTTGTGGATTCGAAAACATTTTTTGTGAAGCAAAAGAATAAAACTTTGATTTAGAACATTTCTAGTCAAATAAAAATGTTGTTCATATGTTGAAAATACCTTTTGGAGAAAAACCTTTGGGAAATGTTTTGATTTAAACTCTCTGACCCCAAACACCAAGTTTTAGAATTAAAAATGCATTTGGTGAACCCTATAAAGATTTTTGCTTTGCTAAAGGCATTTTCAACCACATAAAATATCGATTTGGTTTAAAAATGGTTTATAGGTAAAATCTTTTACAAATTGTTTTGCCACCTTTATAAAATGACCAATAGGTGTTTTAGAATGTTTATAACCTATTATAAACCACTTTTCCACATAAAACAATCTTTTGCATGCTTGCATGCATTGCTTTGTTTCTATTATTTCATGTGTTGTTTGCTTGAATGGTAGATTGAATTCTTGCTTGCTTGATTGAATTGTAGTGGAATTTGAAGAGTGTGATCATTGCAAGATCAAGGATTTAACTTATATTCTCTACCAAAAAGGCAAGTGGTTCTCCATACTTTTGTCCCATTATTTTCACTATGCATTAGTGATATTTCTAAGTAGGTCTTGCATGGAATTTTTTGCTAAGTATAAACTATGCCATGGGAAATCCTAGTAGATGAAACCTTCGTAGAAATTTCCTAAGTTAAGATTCCTACTACTATCATGCTTAGCTTAGCTAGTAGAAAACAAGGGTGGAATATATTCATACTATGGAATATTTCTAAGTCAAGGACTTGTGTTTTGTTTAATGAAACAACTAAGTGAATGAATCACCTGGGTGGAATGGAAGGAATGGTTTGTGTTGAGTGGTTACACAAGGCCCATTTCTATGGTTTACCTTGTGTATCTCACTTGTGGATGGCCACCCAGGAACAAAGAGATTTGAGATGTCAAATGTCGAGAAGCTTCAAGTGCAACCACATGGCATTCTGGGCTCTGCCTGGATCACATAGGTTGCAATAACTTAGTCAAATGGACAGTTGGTGGTAGGGGATGATAGGTTGGAACGCGTCCATTTTGGTCTAAGGGAAGGCTTCTGAAAGATCTTGTCTTGGTGAAACCAAGTCTTGTGGGGAAAGTGCACCACCTCTACAGAGTGTAAAATCTAAGTACTTAGCCATGTCCCTAGTAAAGGACAATTTGAGCATCAAGACATGGAAACTATCAAGAATCTCCTCATCCCAATTTCTAAGTTAAAGGTTTGAGGTCGAACAAGGGTTGAAGGATCACCAATTTCTATTGGGAGATGCCTTGGGTGATTTTGACAAGCAAAAGCTTAGTGTTTTCAAATGATAAGGAAAAATCTATTTTGAGCAAAGAAAGCCTAAGATCCACCTAGCCAAATGCATAAAGATGATAGATTCCACTATACTACCATAGTATCACTTGCCAATACGATTCAAATGTATTGACCCTTGTGGCTGTAACTTATTATGTTGCAGGTTTGTTTGATGTTAGTGAAGTGTGTTGATTAGGATTACAAGTCTAAAATCAACATGTTTGCCTGTGGCACTTTGAAGATGAAGGACCCCATGCTATAGTTATTTCTGCTGCATTGTAATGAGATAGCCAAATGAGCTATGTAAGATGTAATAAATTATTTTATTCCTGGTTATAAAGTTGTATTATGACCTTTGTTTCTTGATATTACATCTTAATTGTGGATGCTAGCTATTGATCCAGGTACTAGCATTGTAAACATAGGGATCTCTACCTTATTAAAGGTTGGGACCTCTATAGATGGTATCAGAGCACTGTGTTGCCTGTAGGATTGTAACCCTAGGATTGGACAAAACCCCTTAGAAAAATAGGAGTTGTATTTGTCCCAAAACTTATTTAAAAACAATGTTGTAAACTCTTTCCTCAACATTTTGGTTTTGATTCTACATCTATTCTATTTCAAACTTGATGGACAAAGCCTCCCCCATGGCCAAAGACTTCAACTTTAGTTCCACCAAGGACTTCAACTTGGATATCACTAAGGATACAAGTGAGACAAGAAATATTACTCAAGACTTGAAAACTAAGGAAACACAACTTAGGAATCATCATCACCTTTAGAGTTTTGTGACCAAGACACAAGAATTTTTCCAAGGAAACCATGATCTCATTCAAGAAGAAACAACAAAGAATTATGGAATGATCTCAAGTGAACCATATAGTTGGACCACCATTTTAAGTTTAGATCAAACACACCAACTTATGTGGTGTAGAAAAAAATATTTTGTTGCCTAAAATGTGCTTGAACTTTGTTGTTTGAGTGGAATGTTTGTTTGTGATTGCTTGTGTGAATTGTGATGTGTGTGATTGGAATTCTTCCCATGGAAATCTTTTATCTATTCTAATCCAATCCAACCCAAACAGATGACTACTCCAAGAAACTCCAACATCAATAATGGTGACAACAACAACAACAACCAAGAGATCAACATGAGAGAACTCATAGTAATCCAAACCCAATTGTTGCAAAGGATGACAAACCAAATGATCAACATGGGAGACAACCTTTCCCAAGGAGTTTGTGACAACAAGGATGCCAAAGATGATATTCTAGAAGGAACTCAAGCTTGCAATATTTATGGAGACAAGGATCACACTTCCAAAGAGCATGAAGATCAATGCCCCAATTGTGAAGAGAAACATCCAACTAATCAATGCCCCACATCTCAAGCTACTTGTTTCCTGTGTGAAGGAAATAATCATGTCCCTATCCAATGCCCCATCTATTCCATAGTTCAACAAAGGAAACAAGATGGAGTGCATCAACAGTTTGTAAACCCTCATGAAGGAACAACTTCTGCCAAGAAGGATGAAGGCAAAGTCAAAACCATGCATCATAAGGCCAAATCCAAAGTGACCACAAAGTGTTGCTACTCTTGTGAAGAAGAAGGTCATATCTCTAGTAACTGCCCCAAGAAGAGAGAAAGATTTCCCACCTTTGTGGTGAAATATGAAGAACATGAACTAGAAGAACTCCTAGCTTTGGAGAGACCCAAAAATAAGAAGAAGGACATAAGCCAGTTGCAATGTTACAATTGCAAAGAGATGGGACACTATGCCAATGATTGTCCAGAAAAGAAGAAGAACCAAGGAAAAAACAAGAGGCAATGATACCAAAGGAAAAGAAATATATCAGCCAAGTGATGTGTTTCAAATGCAAAGAACTAGGCCATTATGCAAACAAGTGCCCAGAGAAGATACATCAAGATCCCAAGTAAACCAAGATGTAATCTAGTTGGAAATTTTTAAGGGTGGTAGTACCCTAGTTGCATTGAAGCCTACTTGTAACCCTAGCCTTCCCAAATCTCGGGACGAGATTTCTTTTAAGGGTGGTAGCCTGTCACATCCCAAAATTTTCCAAATTTTGTAATGTGAAAAATAAATAAACAAAATAAATAATTGCTGAAATTTAGGGTGAAAAGAAACTTTTGTTTCTAAGTGGAAACTTAAAATCCCATCTTGAACAAACTTGAGTAATGTTTGAATCCTACTAAATTCAAATCAAGTGGAATGCATTCTTCATAAGTGCATCTCGAAATTTAAAACACTTGGGAAATAAACCAAAACCCTAAAACCCTAATGGAAGGAAAACATTTCCAAGTTATCTCTAAGCCTATGGATTTGATCCATATAAAAATTTGTCAACAAACATTTATAAATGATCAACAATGATAAATAGAAATATTATAAAACCATATGAATTGGTTTCAATTAAATTGGAGCCATAGATAAAATCTTATGAATTTAATAAGATAAGGAAATTGAATTTCCAAAACTAATAAAGCACCTATCTAAAAATCCATACCAAATGGTAAGCAATTAATCCTAAAGAGAATTAAAAGGATAAACAAATACTAAATAAAATTATACAAATTGGAATCACCGAGTTTGGATCTATAAATAAAAAGATATGGATTTTATAAGATAAAGAAAGAAATATTAAATGGGGAATATTTAAAGGCCAAATTAAAACTTGACCAGGACCGTAAGTAAATGGAATAAACATAATTCAAGTTCAAATGAAATAAATGAATAAATAATATGGAAATAAAATAATATGGCCTTAACCAAATTCTATTGGATTAAGACAAATTCCCTAATAAGAATGATTAATTAAATCATGAGAAAATAATATTTGGAATTTACCCAAGTGGAATAAAAGTTATTTAATTAACTTAAATGGGATCAAAAAAATCAACTAAATAAAATTTATGGAATTAAACCCATATTTAATTCCATTGGAATAAAGACAAATACCCAAATTAAATGATTAATAAATCATATTAAAAATATTCCAAATAATTCAAAGTGAATTATTTGACACCCTAATAAATGAATAAAACTTACTGAAAAGGTTTTGTGAAAAATTGAAACTAAATAAGGGTTAAAAATATATTTGATCTTATTTGAATTTAAAGCAAGGGCTTTGTTTTAAATAATTAATATACCCTAAAAGGAATAAAAGAAATATTCTAAATTTGGCTTTAAAATGTATTAATAAACAGTATTTGAATATACACAAAGTTTGGTTGAAGTTTGAATTCAAATAGTTGTTTGAATTAATTAAAAAAATCAAAACAGAATAATGAATACAAAAAAAGAAAAGATTCAGAACAAAAAAAATGGAGGAAACCAGCCCAACTAACCCCAGGCCCATCTAGCCCAACTAACCCCCTTCCCCGAAGCGTTTTCTTTTACTCAGCAACGAACCCACTCTGACGCTGACCGCTGGTCCCCACCTCTCCTCTCTCTCCTTTGCTGACGAAGCGACCCTACCGCCAGCTCCCCTTCGTTCTCACCCGCGCGCGAAGACCACGCCCTCCCGGCATTTCTGCCGTTAGCTCCTCAGAGTAAATTCGCGGTGATGACTCAACGATTAATGCTCACGATCACGCTCGATAACTCGCCTGCTCCTCCTCTCCATTTCCCCTCTATCTCCCCTTCCTTTCTGCATATAGGTCGTCCCAATTCGTCCTCACACCGCCACTACCTCCGACGTCTTCCGGTGAGAATTCCGGCCAGCCGCCGTCGCCCCCTCGACCACACGAGCGCACTCCCCATCACCCGGCGAACCTCTCTGTAACCTCCACTCGCCCGCGTGCGCTCCACGTCATTGGCAACCTCAACGACAACACCCTGCCACCGTTTGCCCCCACTCCGGCGACCTCTCCACGGTAAACCCGACCGCCCCTCTCCCCCTCGTTGACACTCTCATACTCGCCTTCCTCTTGCGAACCTAATAGTGCATTCTACTTGTCCTAGTGAGCCCTCTAGCTTCACCTTCGACGACATCTGAGCGTACTCGACGCCGACACCGTATCCGGCGAGCAATCGTCCACGCCTCAGTGCTCCCCTTGGCCAACTAAAGCAACGAAGAGAATCAGTGCTTCACGGCGATTCTAGTGAGCATCCTCACCTCCCACCTCCCTAGTAGTTTCGCGGGCGTCACCGATAGAGCGCCGCATTCGCCACGCCATCGCCGCCATTAATCGTTGGTCAAATCGCTGTGAACCATAGGATTTTGATCTAAGGGGTACGATAGAAGCATAGTCGAAGAGGTATGGCTATCTCTGTACCGCACAATCCAAATTAGATCCTATGGCCCGCATCGCTTGATCCGTACGAATCGTTTTCAACCAATCAGAATAGGACGCGTGGCCTAGAGCTGTTATAAAAACCAGAAAATGTCCTATTAGTTATTCAAACTTGCAAAATTCATAACTTTCAAACCACACGTCCAAATGTTGCAAAATTTATATCAATGGAATCAGCAGAACAAGTAATTTGCAACCATACACTTTGTTTAACAAATTGCTTCTGGTAAAATGGTTGTTTTTGCAGAAACTTGTGTAGGCATAATTTGAATATAAAATGCATTCTAAAATTATTTTTGTGATAAAACCTTTGGCAAATGGATTGTTTTGAACCTACTGACCATAGAAACCAACTTGTGGATTCAAAAACATTTTTTGTGAAGCAAAAGAATAAAACTTTGATTTAGAACATTTCTAGTCAAATAAAAATGTTGTTCATATGTTGAAAATACCTTTTAGAGAAAAACCTTTGGGAAATGTTTTGATTTAAACTCTGACCCCAAACACCAACTTTTAGAATTAAAAATGTATTTGGTGAACCCTATAAAGATTGTTGCTTTGCTAAAGGCATTTTCAACCACATAAAATATTGATTTGGTTTAAAAATGGTTTATAGGTAAAATCTTTTACAAATAGTTTTGCCAACTTTATAAAATGACCAATAGGTGTTTTAGAATGTGTATAACCTATTAGAAACCACTTTTCCACATAAAACAATCTTTTGCATGCTTGCATGCATTGCTTTGTTTCTATTATTTTATGTGTTGTTTGCTTGAATGGTAGATTGAATTCTTGCTTGCTTGATTGAATTGTAGTGGAATTTGAAGAGTATGATAATTGCAAGATCAAGGAGTGAACTTATATTCTCTACCAAAAAGGCAAGTGGTGCTCCATACTTTTGTCCCATTATTTTCACTATGCATTAGTGATATTTCTAAGTAGGTCTTGCATGGAATTTTTTGCTAAGTATAAACTATGCCATGGGAAATCCTAGTAGATGAAACCTTAGTATAAATTTCCTAAGTTAAGATTCCTACTACTATCATGCTTATCTTAGCTAGTAGAAAACAAGGGTGGAATATATTCATACTATGGAATATTTCTAAGTCAAGGACTTGTGTCTTGTTTAATAAAACAACTAAGTGAATGAATCACCTGGGTGGAATGGAAGGAATGGTTTGTGTTGAGTGGTTACACAAGGCCCATTTCTATGGTTTACCTTGTGTATCTCACTTGTGGATGGCCACCTAGGAACAAAGAGATTTGAGATGTCCAATGTCGAGAAGCTTCAAGTGCAACCACATGGCATTATGGGCTCTCCCTGGATCACATAGGTTGCAATAACTTAGTCAAATGGACAGTTGGTGGTAGGGGATGATAGGTTGGAACGCGTCCATTTTGGTCTAAGGGAAGGCTTCTGAAAGATCTTGTCTTGGTGAAACCAAGTCTTGTGGGGAAAGTGCACCACCTCTACAGAGTGTAAAATCTAAGTACTTAGCCATGTCCCTGGTAAAGGACAATTTGAGCATCGAGACATGGAAACTATCAAGAATCTCCTCATCCCAATTTCTAAATTAAAATTTTGAGGTCGAACAAGGGTTGAAGGATCACCAATTTCTACTGGGAGATGCCTTGGGTGATTTTGACAAGCAAAAGCTTAGTGTTTTCAAATGATAAGGAAAAATCTATTTTGAGCAAAGCAAGCCTAAGCTCCACCTAGCCAAATGCATAAAGATGATAGATTCCACTATACTACCATAGTATCACTTGCCAATACAATTCAAATGTATTGACCCTTGTGGCTGTAACTTATTATGTTGCAGGTTTGTTTGATGTTAGTGAAGTGTGTTTATTAGGATTACAAGTCTACAATCAACATGTTTGCCTGTGGCACTTTGAAGATGAAGGACCCCATGCTATAGTTATTTCTACTACATTGTAATGAGATAGCCAAATGAGTTATGTAAGATGTAATAAATTATTTTATTCCTGGTTATAAAATTGTATTATGACCTTTGTTTCTTGATATTACATCTTAACTGTGGATGCTAGTTATTGATCCAGGGACTATCATTGTAAACACAGGGATCTCTACCTTATTAAAGGTTGGGACCTCTACAAAAAGCATAGTATTGTGGTATTCTCCTTTGATGCTTTGTTTGGATTGACTTGGCACATGCTTACACCATGTTATGACTATGAACAAGTCACCATAGCCTCTATGATCGTTTAGTCCTTGACTTGTAGTACCACTCTATGCTTTTATTAGTAATGTGTTGTCGCTCTGCATGATTATGGCCATTATTGCTCTGTTAGTTGGTTGCTCCCATTCTTTTGCTAGCCTCCACTTGTATGAGTAAGCTCTACTCATGCTTGCAACTCCCAAGAAACCAAGTTATTCCAAAGTGTCCACTATAAATTCCTATGCATGGTGTGTTACACCATTCCAAGTATATTCTTGTTTTTAGCTATCTTCCAATTAAAAAGTATTTGTTATGTGAAAACTTAGTGATTAAAGTTCTCACGAACTTGATGGCACACTTTATATTCCTTGCCCCTAATAAAATTGAACCATTATGTCATCTATGTTGTATATGCTTGCACTTATACGTTGGAATTAGCAGAACCATGTTTTTCATGGGTAACATTTTCAACATTGCACTTGTACTTTGTACACAGTTGATATCATGCTCTTTTGTCTATGGATGTCGCTGGTGTGAAATAAAAAGGAAGCTTGTAAGTCCATGGAGTTATGTATTTTGTGTTAGAGAAACGCCTGGGCCGCTAGCCTAAGCCATGCCTAATCATGGTGGAAACTTGCAGCATCACCATAATGAGCAATCTGTGAAGCATCCTCAATAAAAACCTATGCAAATAGCAAATAAAAAGATCGCTGAGATGCTCATTGTCTGCTTGCCTTTTCATTTTGGTTATGGGATAGCTCCTGTACCATGTGCAAGGGGTACCCCATTGGCGGTTCTCTATGATACACATGTACTTACTATGACAAGAACTTACATGTGACTAAAGTTGAGTAGCATGAGGTGCGGCCCTCGTATTCAAGGGGCATGAGATTGCCAACTTATACTTTGTCAAGCATATACTCCATAGTGTGTTCACTTTAACCTTAATCACTTCAAGATGCTTATGATAGGGGAAATGAGGGCTGAAAGCTAACAAGTACCATAATTTTTGGAAGCTCTTTTTGAAACTTGAAATGCCTTCTTCCCTTTATGAAGGGCCTTTCTTCCACTATTATATTGAGTCTCCACCTTCTACCTTTAGGCACCAGTTAAGAGAGCATATTTGTCATTCTTAGTTCTATGTGCAGTGTCCCAAAACTTATTGATTGATGCATATTGTTGATATTGCTTGCTCTTGTGCTATTTGTATCTAGTCACCCTTATGAACTTTGAAGGTGTCCTATGCATCTATTTGCTACTCCATGAGGGATAAGATGAATGCCACTGTGCCATGTTTTCTGTATGTGAAACAAACAAACTTTTTCAATGCATGTTATTCATGATCTTTGTTTGTAGTCTTTCATGTTGCATGCATAGTTACTTTGTCTTATTGTTAGAACTCCATCTTTCATGCACATGTTCAGAGTTCTTTGATCCCAGCTTTCAATGCTTGCAAATGGTTTGATCTGGGTTTTTATGGTGCATGTCACCTCAAAAATTATTCTTGTATCACTTACCTACTTGAGGACGAGCAGGAGTTAAGCTTGGGGATGCTTGATACGTCGGAAACGTATCTATAATTTTTGATGTTCCATGCTTGTTTAGTATCTACTTTGCTTTGCTTTGTCCATACTTTGAGGTGCTTTTCATATGTTTTCTAGTACTAACCTATTAACAAGTTGCCACAGTGTCAGTTGCCTGTTTTTTGCTGTTTTTTGTTCCAGAAAAGCTAGTAAGGAAATATTCTCGGAATTGTACGGGACAAAAGCCAAAATCAATATTTCACCGAGGAGAACATGGAGTCTAGAGGAGAGACAGAGGGGCGCCACAGGGCGGCTGCACCCCCCCCCCCCACGAGGCACGGGCCCACCCTAGGCTGCGCCTAGGCAGGTTGTGGGCCCCTAGCCACCTCCCAGCCTCTCCTCTTCGCCTATAAGAAGCCCCCGATGCCTAAACCCTAAGTACCCGATCAATATTTCACAAAACCTTCTGTAGCCGCCGCCACCATCGTCCCTAGAACGGGGGGATCTGAAGCTCTTCTCGGCACCCTGCCGGAGAGGAGATCATCCCAGAGGCCTTCTTCTTCATCATGCCAGCCTCCGGTATGAAGCGTGAGTAGTTCCACCTTGGACTACGGGTCCATGTAGTAGCTAGATGGTTGTATCTCCTCCTTGTGCTTTCATGTCTAGATCTTGCGAGCTCCGTTCATGATCAAGATCTCATCTATTTGTAATCATGCATGTTGTATTTGCGGGGATCCGATGGAAATTGAGATTACTATGTCAGATGGATATTGACAGTAACTGCATGCCATTGTGTAGCTCACCGCAAATTCTGAGCTAACCAACGGCTCTTGCTTTCCAAGATATACAACTACTTCTATATATATTTGTTGAAATAACCTGGCTAGTTTATATTTGCTGAAATTCTAAGAAACACTTTGTTTGATTGCTCATTTCATTGTAGGAACACTTGCCTAATGCTTTCTTGTCCCGTTCTACAGGTTCACAAGCGACTCCATTATATTTCATATCTGGTTCTGGTTCGTCCTAAGCAACGACATAACTATCCTCTATTATATAGTTCATTTGTGGTTTGCATTCCTGCTCTACAAGTCCTCGTGTGATGCCGTTGTAATTTCTGTATCGTTCATTCTTAGCTACGACAGTAACTGCATGCCATTGTCTGGTTTATTCTTCTATATATATTTGTTGATATGACCTGGCTAGTTTATATTTGCTGAAATTATAAGCCACGCACATTGTTATATTTCTCATTTCACGGTAGGGACACTTGTTTAATGCTTGCTTGCCATGCTTGTTTGACGTAATGGTCAATATATTTGAACCATTGACCAGTAGTAAACTCCAGTTCATAGCTCCTGTCGTATTAGTTAAATGACTGGTTTGCCTTGTTTAACGTATTAACTTGTTATTACTTAGTTTCAGACTGCAATTATTGCTATCACCACCAAAGAGGCGGTTGCAAGATCATGTCTCAAGGTTGTTTTCCAATGTAGATGTCACTCTCAAAAGGGATATGCAGGTGATAGATGGAGAAAGCAAATTGAGGACTGCTATCAACTCGATTGTCAACTAAAATGCCGAATTTTCTTTCCCTTGAGTTGATAATATGTAATAATTTTAAGTAGTTTGCATTTGATGTAATATATAGATAATTCGCATAGGCTGTGTAGTTGAAGCAGTCCACACATAGAGGTAGGCGGTACCATACCTGCGCTAGCCAGGTCGATTAGGGTACAGTATCGTGCTCTGTATTTGCCCGTCTTGTATTAGGCCGACGATGAACAGTAAAAATGCTCACAAGCTGTACACCTTTTATGGTATCAAAATAGGCTCCAGAAATGCAGAAACTGTAAAAGTAACGGGGCCGACCCACAGGTGATATTAGTAACAGTAACGGTATGTAACAGCAACATGCCGTAACAGTGGAAGGCCAAAACAATAACAGACCAAAATAACGGTAGGCCGAAACAGCAATAGCTCTAAATAGTAACATGCTGAAATAGTAACGGTCCGAGAAAGTAATAGGATGAAACAGTAATGGGCCAAGACGGTAACAGACCGGAACAGTAACTCTCAAAAGAGTAAAGGGCCAGTAAGGAGCCAGAATAGTAGCAGGCCTGGCCATGAAAAAGTCCAGGATCGTACCAGGCCAGAACAGTAATAGGCCAAGTTTGCACCAAGCAGGAAGAGTAACATGCCACGAAACTCAGCAGGTTAAAACTGTAACGGGCTAGAATATGGGCCGGACATTTACGGGCCTGAACAGTAGGGCTCAAGTATATGGGCCGGTTCAAGCAGTACGTGGATACACAGTAATGGGCCATAAAGGTTACGGGCCAAAGCGGGCTGACCAAACAGGCCCATTTCAAACACTGCAGGGCGGAACACTAACGGGTCCGTGTATTTATGGGTCGTCCGAACAAGCCTATTTCAAACAGTTTATGTGGAAATAGTAATGGGCTAGAAAGTTTACGAGCCACCCACAGCTGCACCAGTGGGCCCATTTGTAATAGTGCATAGGGAAATAGTAACGGGCCTCGTTCCAGTTGGGCTTCCTTAATAGGCTGGCCCACTTAATAATACCAGGCCTTGGCTGGGCATATCTTCTACCATCGTTTCATTGACAGTTAACGGCGCTCGCCACATGGCAGTTTGCATAACATCAGCAGTCAACGCGGCTAGCGAACACATCTACGACGGAATGACTTTTCATGGCCAAAGGGTGTGATCTGCCACGCTCGAAAAAAACTGCGGTAGAATCATTTGTGATGGGGCTTCTACCACGAAGGGCATCCGTCATAGAAGGCTTTTCAGCCACAAAAACGGACCTTGATACGTCCATTTTGAATCACTATTTTATATCATAATTTTCTATTATTCATTAATATATTTCATATTAATAGGTGATACTCATGTTATTTCATCTATTTTACATGTTGGATGACTTTTGGAGGATGAACTGCCAGAGTCAGGATTCTGATGGAAAAAGCGGTGTCCAGATGCAATATTCGTGAAGATCAGAAAATTCCAGAAAATATATGGAAATTCCTATTTTTTCAGAAGACAAAGGAAGCCAGAAGGGGAAGTGGAGATGGACCACAGGGGGCCCACACCACCCCCTAGCAAGGGCCCCCCTGGGTCGCGCCACTAGGTGGTGTGGCCACCCTGGCCTATCTCTGGCATCGCCCTTTCGCCTATAATATCCCCCCGAAACCCTAAGACTCGGGGGGAGCAACCACAGAAAGATTCCGCCGCCTCTGTGGGGCGAAAATTTGTAACATCCCAAAAATCATGATTTAAAAAGCTTGCATATCATTCATGCATTCATGAGCATTTGATCTTTTTCAAATAAAATTCAATCAAAAGAAACCAAATTTAAGTCTTATACTTATTTAAGTGAGGCAAGATTTATATCTTATTTTCTATCTATACTTATTTTGCTCAGCATTGTTTTGAAAGTGAATGCAAGGCCACAAAAGGATTTTCAAAACAAATTCAAATTTAAACTCAGTTGTATGCCTATTAAAAATATTTCACTAAAGACATGGTTTTTATTTCAAGCCCAAAATGATTTTGAGTATGATTGGATGTTTTACACACCTCAAGACACAATAAACACAGTACAAAAATCTGGAGAAAATTCAAATTGAAACAGAATTAAAATGGGCATTCAAATTTAAACCAGAAAATCAAAACAGAAAAAGAAAAAGAGAAATAGATAAAAAAATAAACTAAACCAGCTATCTAACCCAACCCAACTCGCGGCCCAGTAACCAGCCCAGCAAGCCCACCCGGGAACCTCCCCCTCTCCTCTCTGTTTCTCATCACCGTGCTACCCGCAACATCGTCTGGTGGACCCTCGCCAGCTCACTTCTTCTTCCCCAAAATCACGCCCGCGACCATGTCGTCGCCAGCCGTTTCCTCCTCATCACTGCGATGATCAATCCCATTGATTCACCGCGAGATTTTCGCCCCTGATTCAGCGACCATTTCCCCTCACTCAGCACCCCCACTCCGCCACCAGGCTGCCCATATTTCGCAGAACACCGCCGCTATCCGACGAACTCCGACGAGACCAACCGTCCCTATCCTTCTGGTTCATACGAGCATGTTCCTTGTGACCTTGTGCATCCTCTGACATCGTTCATTTGGCGCGCCGCTCAACTCCGGCGATCGATTACGATAATTACTGAGCGCCCCTTGACCTCGCTTGCATACGACCAGGTTCGCCTTGTCCTTGCACAGCTAATGATACCACTGGCTTGTGCTAGGACGATCCAGAGCCTCGGCAACGACCTCGTCTGCAAGGAACCAACGCTGCCAGCAACTTCGACGAGCTCTAGGCCCCGCTACAGCATGCCCCCTGCCCAACCGTGACCATGTTGAGCTCCCTCGTGCGCGTGCGAGTCTGGTAAGCATCATCACCATCCCTAGGCCTCGCCAGAATCGCCATTCCACCACCGTTAGTAGCGCCGCCGCCGCATCGTCGTTTCTAGCGCCGCCCATCTTTGGTCGTATGCTCAGCAGCGTTGGATCTTGATCTAACGTTTCAGATTAGATCACTTAAACGAACCGGTACGAACAGATCTGGCCATACACTGTCACTTAAATCCAACGGCCCTCGTTGATCGATCCGTGCAAAACGGTATCAGCCAATAGAAACATCCCACGTGGCCTAGCCTGTCTGTTTAAAATTCCAGAAATGTTTTTTGAATGTTTAAACTTGTAAATTCAGTAACTTTTGTTCTGTTTATCCAAAAAATGCAAATAAGATATCAATGGAATCACAAAAATAAATCCTACACATCTATGGGCTTAGTTTTGTATTTTGTTTCTGTTAAAATGGAATTTTATGCACAGACATTTGCAAGCATATTTTGTGTATAAAAATTATTTGGAAAATGTTTTTAAGGCCAAATTTAGTTTATTTGGTGTATAATTGTCTTGTTTATTGTTCAGTACTGTTTACTTGTCTTGGTTGGTTTAGAAAAATCATCACATGGCATTTGCATGCATTCATATATTTTTGCTTGTTTATTCGAAATGTGCATTTGGTGCTATCATTTTATGTGTAGATTTTGGTGCTAGTGGTGATTATGACTGTGAGGATTGTTGTTACTCCCCCAACTACCAAGGCAAGTGGTGCTTCATACTTTTGTCCCAATATTTTGACTATGCATTAGAAATATTTTGTATAGGGCTTTCATGATAATTTTTACTAAGTATCTATATGCTATGCTTGGGAAATCCTAGTAGTTGTAGAATTGTTAGAATTTTCTCTAAGTTAAGATACTTGCTATTGCCATGCTTAGCCTAGCTAGTAGCAACCAAGGGTGGAATATATACATGCTATGGAAAAATATTGCTAAGTCTTTGACTTATGTTTTGCTTAATAAAAACAAATAAGTGAATGAAACACCTGGGTGGAATGGTGGATTGGGTTATGTTGAGTGGTTACACAAGGCCCATTTCTATGGTTTACCTTGTGTATCTCACTTGTGGAATGCCACCCAGGAACAAAGGGATTTGAGATGCCATATGTTAAGAAGCTTCTAGTGCAACCACATGGCATTATGGGCTCTGCCTGGATCATATAGGTTGCAATAACTTAGCCATTTGGACAGTTGGTGGTAGTGGGTGATAGGTTGGAACGCGTCCATTTGGTCTAAGGGAAGGCTTCTGAAAGGTCCTGTCTTGGTGAATATCAAGTCTTGTGGGGAAAGTGCACCACCTCTATAGAAGGAAGAAACTAAGTACTTAGCTGTGTCCCCGGAAATGGATAATTTGAGCATCAAGACATGGAAGCTATCAAGAATCTCCTCATCCCAATTTCTAAGTTAAAACTTGTGGTTGTACAAGGGGGAAGGTTCACCAATGTCTATTGGTGGTTCCTTGTGAGTTTTTGCCAAACAAAAACTTAGTGTTTTCAACTGATAGGTAAAACCTATTTTGAGCAAAGAAAGCCTAAGCTACACTTAGCCAAATTCATGTAGAAGTTAGATACTATTATTCTACTAAGGTATCACTTGCCAATACTATTCCAATGTATTGACCCACTGTGGCTGTAACTTGTGATGTTGCAGGTTACTCTGATGAGGATTAGGGTTATGAGTCTACACTCAACATGATTGCCTGTGGCACATGAAGATGAAGACTTTTATTTATATTGTTAAGCTAAACTCTTGTACTAGCATATGGCTATGGATTTGTAAAAGACTATGTTATCTCTTGAATGATGATGTAATAAAGACCTTTGTTTCTGTGTACTTCATATTAAACTGTGGATGCTAGCAATTGAACCAGGGACTAGCATTGCAATCATAGGGACCTTTACCTTTATATAGGTGGGGTCTTACAAAACTATAGAGAGAGAAAGAGCTCTCCGGCAGGCAGATTTCTATCGGGGAAATTCCTTCCCAGAGAGGGGAGATCGTCGTCATCAACACTGTCATCAAGCTAGACTTCATCGGGATCATCATCATCATCATCCTCACCACCATCTCCACCAGCACCATCATCACCACTCCATCATGTTGTAACAATTTGGTTGAATCTTGCATAGTTCTTAGGGGAAACTTTCTTGATGTTGATTACTTTTTTAGTTGATGCTTTTGAGTGGAGCAATTGAATTATTGTTTATGTTCAAATTGTTATTCATCATTATACCATCTCTGATCTTGATCCATATGATGTCTCGTGAGTAGTTCGTTTAGTTCTTGAGGACGTGGGAGAAGTCATGTTGTTAGTAGTGGAATTGTGTTGAGAAATATTCAATGGTTTGATATTTAAGTTGTGGTGTTATTCTTCTAGTGGTGTCATGTGAACATCGACTACATGATACTTCACGATTTATGGGCCTAGGGGAATGCATTCTATATTTGGCTACTAATTGTGGGGTTGCCGAAGTGACAAAAACCTGAACCCCCATTAGGAAACCTTTGCACAAGGGACTGTAGGATCTCGGAGTTTAATGTTGTGGTTAGGTTTTTATCTTAATTACTTTATTGTAGTTTCGGATGCTTGCAAGGGGTATAATCACAAGTATGTATTAGTCCAAGTAAGGTTGGTACATTAGCATAGGTTCACCCACACAACACTTATCCAACCAAAGAAGATTAATCAACTATATGAAGCGAAAGCACTTGACAGTATTCCCATGTGTCCTCCAGAACATTGGGTCCTCATAAGTAATACAACAGGCTTGTCATTTGCCGAAGAAAGATTGGGCCACTTGATGCAATTATTATTATCTTTTATTTACTTGCACTTTATTTCTCTACATTATCAAAAAAACCTAAAAATCCGTTTGCTAAGTATTTACCGAGAATTCCTGATCCAAACCACTTATCAACACCTTCTAATCCTTGTTGGGATCGAAACTCCTATTTATCAGAAGTACTACGATACACCCCCTATACTTGTGGGTCATCAAAACTATTTTATGGCGTCGTTGCCGGGGAGTGAAGCGCTATTGAAGAGTGGAACTGGTAAAGGAAATTTCTACTATGAGTATTGCTTTTATTTCTGTTTGTTACTTTGTTTCCAATATGGATAACTCACTTAGTTTCCTATTTGGGAAAACTACTACCACTACTGAGGTAGCAGATGAACCACCACCTTCTGAGATAGATCCTTTTAAAATACCTACAAAAATTGTTGATCGTGTTATGGATAGCTATTATTTTGGAGATGGAATTGTCCATCCTAGTGATCATTTTCTTTTTATCCATGAATTATGCAGGTTATTCAAGTGTGCAGGTATCACAACGAAACAAGTCAAGAAAAAGTTACTCTCTATATCATTGAAAGGTAGAGCTGAAGAATGGTATAAGCTGTTGAAGAATGGACAATCTATGGAATAGGAGGAAATTGTACCTCTCTTTTATTCTAAATTTTATCCTCCTAGTGAGATTCATAAAGACCAGCATCAAATATATAACTTTTGGCCTCGTGATGGAGAGAGTACAAACCAATCTTGGGGGAGACTAAAGTTACTAATGCTCAAATGTCCTATTCATGAGCTCCCTGATAATATTATTATTAATAACTTTTATGCAAGGATTTCTCTTCATGATAAGGATTTATTGGATGCTTCTTATGTTGGATCATTCACACATCTAAAATAAGAAGCTAAATGGGATCTTCTAGACCGTATTCAAGAAAATACTGAAGCATGGGAAAATGACAAAGGAAGAAAGTCAGGTATAAATTATGATTATGAATGCATTAAATCTTTTATGGGAACTGATGACTTTCATAACATTAGTACTGAGTATGGTCTTGATTCTCAAGTTCTTGCAAATTGTTTTAAGGCCTTTGCCTCGTATATTGAAATTCCTAAAAAGGAGTGGAACAAGTACCATGCACCTTATAAAGATACTGTTAATCATGTTCCTGCTAATACTGAAGTTTGTACTATTGATCGCATTTTGCCTGAACCTTATATTGAGAAAATACCTTTCCCTGCTAAGGTAAAGGAACATTCTATTATAGCTAATGTGGTTAACAAAAGTACAAAGAAAGCTTTAGAACCTGATGAACAAATAAATATTGAACCTGCAGTAGCAATTGTGAAAGACCTTGTCACTAAAAATGTAGAATATGGGCACATTATATTTTGTGAATATGCTTCTAATATTGTCTCACATCCTAGTAAAACTAGGAAAGCTAGTGTCCCTATGCTCTCTATTAGAATTGGTGATCATTGCTATTATGGTTTATGTGATATTGGTGCAAGTTAAAGTGCTATTCCTATGAACTTTACAAAGAAATTATGCATGAGATTGGTCCTTGTGAACTTGAAGATATTGATGTGGTTATTCACCTTGATAATAGAGATACCATTTGTCCAATTGGTATTGTAAGAGATGTGGAAGTTCTTTGTGGTAAGATTAAATATCCTGCCGATTTTCTATTACTTGGTAAGGAAGCTAGTAAAACTTGTCCTATCATTTTTGGTAGACCTTTCTTGAACACTTGTGGAGCTATTATAGATTGTAAGAAGGAGAAAATTTTAACTAAATTTGTTGGAGAATCTTATGAGTTTAACTTTTCCAAATTTGCTAAAACTCCTTATGAAAATGAATTGCCTAATGAGGATTTCAGAATTAAACAACTTTCTTCTATTTCTCCTGCTCCTAAAAATGCTTTGCAGCAATATATGCAAGATCATGAAAGTGAGGTGTTCATGGAAGAAAGAAATGAGATTGACGAGATTTTCCTTCGTCAACCTGAGATGCTTAAGCATAACCTACATGTGGAAGATTTGGGTACCACACTACCACCTAAAGGGGATCCTGTCTTCGATTTAAAACCTATGCATGATGATCTTAAATATGCTTATCTAGATGATAAAAAATATATCTTGTTATTATTAGTTCTAAACTTTCATGAAAGGAAGAGGAAAGATTATTGGAAGCATTGAATAAACACCTAGGAGCTATGGGTTATACTCTTGATGATTTAAAAGGGAATTCTCGTACAATATGTCAGCATGCTATTAATATAGAACCTGATGCAAAGCCAGTTATTGAACATCAACTCTATTTAAATCCTAAGATGAAGGAAGTGGTAACAAATGAGGTATTAAAACTTCTTGATGTTGGTATATTTTCTGTATTGTTGATAGTAATTGGGTTAGTCATGTTCATTGTGTCCCTAAGAAAGGAGGAATTACTGTTGTGTCTAATGAAAATAATGAGCTTATACCTCAAAGAGTAGTAGTTGGTTATAGGATGTGCATTGATTTTAGAAAGGTGAATAAAGTCACTAAGAAAGATCATTGTCCTCTACCTTTTATTGGTCAAATGCTAGAAAGGTTAGCCAAGAAGACTCACTTTTGTTTTCTTGATGGTTACTCTGGGTTTTCTCAAATTGTTGTTAAAGCGCAAGACCAAGAGAAAACCACTTTTACGTTTCCTTATGGAACTTATGCTTATAGGCGTGGGCCTTTTGGTTTGTGTAATGCTCTTGCTACTTTTCAGAGATGTATGTCTGCTATCTTTCATGGCTTTTGTGAAGAAATTGTGGAAGTATTCATGGATGATTTTTTCGTCTATGGAACTTCCTTTGATAATTGTTTGCAAAACCTTGATAAAGTTTTGAAGAGATGTGAAGAAACTAATCTTGTTCTTAATTGGGAGAAATGCCACTTCATGGTTAATGAAGGAATTGTTCTTGGACATAAAGTTTCTGAAAGAGGCATTGAAGTTGACAGAGCCAAAGTTGAAGCAATTGAGAAAATGCCATGTCCTAGGGATATTAAAGGTATTCGTAGTATCCTTGGTCATGCTGGTTTCTATAGAAGGTTTATTAAAGATTTCTCCAAAATATCAAAACCCCTTACTAATCTTCTCCAAAAAGATGTACCTTTTTTATGATGATTGTAAGGAAGATTTTGAAACTCTAAAGAAGGCTTTAACTACTGCTCCTATTGTCCAACTACCTGATTGGAATTTTCCCTTTGAAATTATGTGTGATGCTAGTGATTTTTGCTATAGGTGATGTTCTTGGGCAACGAATAGATAGAAAATTGGATGTTATCCATTATGCCAGTAAGACTCTTGATGCTGCTCAAAAGAATTATGCTACTACTGAAAAAGAGTTCTTAGCTGTAATCTTTGCTTTGATAAGTTTAGACCTTATATCGTTGATTCAAAAGATACCATTCATACTGATCATGCTGCTATTAAGTACCTTATGACAAAAAAAGATGCTAAGCCTAGGCTTACTAGATGGGTGTTGCTTTTACAAGAGTTCGATCTACATACTGTAGATAGGAAAGGTGCTGAAAATCCTGTTGCTGATAATTTATCTCGATTGGAAAACATTTCTTTTGATCCTATGCCTGTTAATGGTAGTTTTCCAAATGAACAGTTAGCTGCAATAAAGGTAAGCTAGTGAGAGAGTCCTTGGTATGATGATTATGCTAACTTTATTGTTTCCAAGTATTTGCCCCAACCTTTATAGCCCAACAAATAAAGATATTCTTTTATAATCTGAGGCATTATTTTTGGGATGGCCCACATTTATATAACAAAGGAGTGGATGGTATTATGCGAAGATGTGTTCCAGAATATGAACAAGAGATATTGAGAAAATATCATGGTAGTGCTTATGGAGGACATCATGTTGGAGATAGAACCGCACAAAAGGTTTTACAATCAGGTTTTTATTGGCCTACTCTTTTTAAAGATGCAAGAAAGTTTATTTTATCATGTGATGAATGTCAAAGAGTTGGCAACATTTCTAGACGCAATGAAATGCCTATGAATTATTCTCTTGTTATTGAACCATTTGATTGTTGGGGATTCGAATTTATGGGTCCTTTTCCTCCTACAAAAGGGTATACTCATATTCTTGTTGTTATTGATTATGTTACTAAGTGGGTAGAATCCATACCTACAAAAAGTGCTGATGGTGAGACCTCTTTAAAAATGCTTAAAGATGTTATTTTTCCTTCGTTTGGTGTGCCTAGATATCTTATGACCGATGGAGGTTCTCATTTTATTCATGGTGGTTTTAGGAAGACCCTTGCTAAATATGATGTTAATCATAGAATTGCTTCAGCTTATCATCCTCAAACCAGTGGGCAAGTAGAACTTTCGAATAGAGAAATTAATTCTATCTTGCAAAAGATTGTTAATAGATCTAGAAAAATTGGGATCAAAAGTTGAATGATTCTTTATGGGCTTATAGAACTGCTTATAAAAATCCTATGGGAATGTATCCTTACAAAATGGTTTATGGTAAAGCTTGTCACTTGCCTTTAGAATTAGAACACAAAGCTTATTGGGCAATGAAAGAACTGAATAGAGATTTTAAACTTGCTGGTAAGAAAATATTGCTTGACTTGAGTTCTTTAGATGAGTGGAGAAGTGAAGCTTATGAAAATGCTAGACTCTTTAAAGAAAAAGTAAAAAGATGGCATGATAGGAGAATTCTTAAGAGAGAGTTCCATGTTGGTGAGAAAGTTCTATTGTATAGGTCTCGTCTCAGATTTTTTGCAGGAAAACTACTCTCAAAATGGGAAGGGACCTTCATTATTGAAGAGGTGTATCGTTCAGGTGCAATCAAAATCTCCTCATTGAGAGACAACACTACGCAAGTGGTGAATGGTCAAAGGCTTAAACATTATATTTATGGAGATTCTTATAACGAAGATGTCGATATTATTCAAATGGCGACTCCGGAAGAATTTATTAAAGACCAAAGTCAGGAATCTGCAGAGTCCGTTTTCGAACAGATAACAGTTTTGGTAAGAAGAGGTTCACGAAAAACTTGCCAATTTATATTTTTGCAGTTTTATTCCATATGGAAGATAATGAGTCGAAACAGGGAAGGAAATGGAGCCCGGGGTGGCCCACACCACCCCGTGGCGCAGGCCCACCTGGCCGCGCCACCAGGGGGTGTGACCACCCCGGAGCCCATCTCCGTCCCGTTTTCACCCAACACCTTCCTTATGTCGTAAAACTTCGTAATATATAATCCCCCGGATCCCCCGAGGTATGTATATCGTGTTCTCATTGTGTTTTTATTTTGATCTGTTTCTGTTAGGTAGATTCTCAGTTTTGGAGCCACAATGTCTTCCTCTGGATCACCCAAAGAGGATTCCTCCATGGACATCATCAACCCATATATGTATGAATTGAAGATTCACCCCAAGGAGTTGTTACTCAAATAAGGGATGGTACAGATAAAAGAAGTTCAGGTCCCTAAAGGAGAAGGCGGTCTAGAGGATAGGATGGAAGAATTGGAGCAAGAAGTTTTTAGGTACAAGAATATGGCGGAACGTGAAGTGGATGTCATCCATAAGATAAGTTCAGAACTCGTCGCGAAGTACAAAAAGGAGACTGCCAAGCTTCGGGATGATATCCTCTCGCTCCATCAGACCACCAACAAATTACAAGCACATCTCTACGACATGCAAAATCAAAACTGTGAGTATGAGGCTAGGTTTAAACGCATAAGTTCTGCTGCTAGTTTCAGGATATTGGAAACCAAGACATCCTTTGTGGATGGGGAGCCTTTACCTTGGAAGTCTGATGATGACAAGGAAACACCACCACCACCGAAGGAGTAATTCGTCATCAGGTTTTGGCATCCCCTTGGTTTGTTCCAAGCTTGGGGGAGTGTCGCGGTATCACATCATTATCTTTCATATTTTTGCCTTTCTAGTAGAGTCATATCATGAATAGAGAAGTTATCATATAGGATGGTTTGCATTGTGGAAGTATCTCTTCTCTAGTTGGTTATCTATGTATCCCTTGGTGTGAGTGTCGTTATGGAATATTAATGAGAAGTTTCATCATTTACTTTTTGCACATCTTATTTTAGTTTGCAATTTCTGCTATATGATTGATCTTGTTGTTAGTATTGGTATCACTTTGGGAGCATCAAGTAAATTTAGTTGGTTTTGGCAAACCTAACTTTGTTCAGTAGCAACACTTTTTGAGGATTAAAAGGAAAAGAGAAAAGTACTAGTATATATTATATTATTTTCTTTCTTTCTTGATTGGCTCATAAGCTTAGTATTATTTAGTTAAGATCTTTTGTGTTTTCAAGGAAGATTGCATGATTGTTTATATCACTTGTATGTTTGCTTGTTTCCTTCAACTCTTATGCTTGCCACCCAACCTTGCTAGCCAAAAACCTGTATTGAGAGGGAATGTTTCTTGTGAATCCAATCCTTGAACTAAAACCTTTGCCATTTGTGTCCACCATATCTACCTATTAGCATTATTGCTATTCCAAGTAAATTCTCGAGTTTCATCTATCTTTCAAATTAAAAATTCTTTTGTTATGTGAAAACTAGTTAGTAAAGCTCTCACGAACTTGATGGCACACCTTATTTTCCTGCCCTTAATAAACTTGAACCATTGTGTCATCTATGTTTTATATGCTTGCACTTATAAGTTGGGAATTAGCAGAACCATGCAGTCATGGGGAACGCTTTCAACACCTGTACATATTACCCAGTTGATATCATGATATTTTGTTTACGGATGTCGGTGGTGTGAAATAAAAGGGGAGATTGTAAGTCCATGGAGTTATGTATATGTGTTAGAGAAACACCTGGGCGGCTAGCTGTAACATCCCATCATTTAGGAACTAACGAAGGGTAGATTTAGGAATGTGAAACATTAGATGCATTCATCTGTGAAAATGGAGGTAAATTTTTCGCCAAATAAAAACCTAAAGTGATCAAGGTTTCTTTCATGCTTTGAGAATAGGTTTGATCTTGAAGAATGATTGTTATAGACTTTGGTATGAGCTTTGTGGATTTATGGTTTTGGGAAATGAAATTTGAATTTAAAACTTGAATGTTTGAATTTATAATTCAAAAGGATTAGGAATTAGATTTGAGTGATTTGATTTAGTCAAGAGTTAACAATTAATGACTCAAAATAAATGAACCCATAGAATGAATATTGATTCCAAAACTTTATACAATAAATGAGTTACAAAATGTAACTTATGAAAATAATCAAGAATCTTTACAATAACAAATAAAATAAAAAATAAATCTATATAATGAGTAATATTACAATCTTTATTACAAAAGAATAAAATAAATATTACAAAAGAATAAAATAAATATTACTAGGGACTATTCTATAAGAAAAAGAAAACCAAATCTAAACCTTGAATCTTGAAGTCTTGTACCTGCAAAACAAAGAATAAACAAACAAGAAAGAAAATAAAAGGTTAGAATATTTCTTTTACTCTCAGTAGTGACAGTGAGTTGCACTTTTCAAACTTACATCATTGAGTAATATTTAGGGGCAAGTTTCACCAATATGAAAGAACTAAATCTTTCATCATTATTAAGCCATAAGTCAAATAACTCCAAACAGCAAGAGGGGCAAGTTTCACCAGACAAGTAAGTGTAATCAGATAAAAGGTAACTTCCATTCCCTGAGCATATCCACAAGGTGCAGCAAGCACACAGGCAGCACACACACCTAAATGCATGGTGTGTGCTGTGAGCACAGCAACAACAGGCCATACAAACAAAACTGCTCAGTACAGCCGTGGGAAGCACCCCCAACACCATTTCTTGTTCATACACAACAAGCTCAGCAGCCAAACCAAACCACCAAAGATCAACCAAACATAACCAGATGGTGACATAAGGAGGGGGGAGGATCAGGTGGACAGCAAGGCCAAGTCCAGGAGCTAGGAGGAGCAGGCTAGCTCAAGGTCAAGCACAGAAGATCATCAAAACAAGAACAACATTAGAGGTGAAGGACAGGATCTAATCAGCAAGATCAACATCATCACCCAATTCCATAATCATCAGTTTTTGTGGTGAGTATCATAAAACCATCACATGATCTAATCATATTATCTAGACAGAAGCATGTGTTGTTTTATGAAACAATCTCTCAATAATCACCCAAGTGAGGTGAATTATCCTAGAGATTTCAAGTATAAAGATCAGAAATCAAACTAAGCCAAAAGCACCAATCTCTCAGACCAGCCTCATAGAGTTTGGTGTTAGCATATGCAACTTAAATAATTCTTCATTTGTTCTTATCAGACCAAGGCTCATCTCCCAAAGGGAGTAGCACCTCTAATATTGCAAGTTACAAACAAACTATTTGCTCAACTAACTAGGCTTAAAATCCTAGAGCCTCAGACCAACATCATAGGTAGGAGAGTTAGGAGAAGCTTTCATTTTATCTTGCTAGTATTAATCACAAGCATTGTCAGAGCTAAGCTCAGGAATAGGACCCAATCACTTGTGTGCCAGTTTATAATGGTATCACAAAGGAAAAGTTCTAATGAGCTAATCCCAATCTTTACTTAGATTTCACAAATAAAAGGGACAAGCCACTAAATATCATCTTCCTGGAGCCAAATGCCAAGAATCAACATCAAACTCATCTATACATCCACAGAAAATCATTAACATGTAATGATTATATTTAGTATGTATATTCTCATACAGGCCAACCATTATAAATGCAGTAAGCACTTACTGATAGAATCAATGTTAGTATAAACATCTTGACAGTGGAAAGTTCTCAGATCAACAACATTTCCAATTAGGGATTCCATAGAAACACTAACATTGGATCATAGTAAATTACCACTGGAAGAAGTCTGACAAGCCACTAGCATCACCAAAGCCAACTACAAATAATGATCCATAGCAAACAATCATTCATCATGCTCAAGGAAGATCACCACTAGATCTAAAGCATGATGGATATGATCAACAGAGGGTTATGAACTCTAATCAGAACAAGAACCCTAATTAGGAGATGAACCCTAATCAGAACATAGTCACTAGGCAAGAGTAGCCACTAGATACACACAGAGATATTCATGGTGATAGGATGAACCAAGATCCACAGAGGCAACTTACCCGGGGTCCTCGCTGACGAATTGAAGAGGAAGCAGATTGGCCGACGAGCCCGCGGTGGCATAGGGAGCACCCCAGAGGGCGCTGCAACCTGCACCAGCAATGGCGGCGGCCACAACAGCACACGAACACAGCACACCACCACAGGAGGGACCGCGGTGGCGGCAGCACTTCCCCAAACCCTAGGGTTCGGGAACGGGGTGAACCCGGTCACAGGGGAGCTCCAGAGTCAAATCGAATTATACCAGATGAACGAGCATAGTCGCCAACCTTGCCCTGCTCCACGGCAGCGGCCAGGGAGGGCCACAGCGGCGGCCATCGCCAGCGGCGACGCCAGAACCCCACGAGGTCGAGAGAGAGAGGGGAGATGAGAACGAAGGAGAGACAGAGTGAATGAGTGGGCTGGGTGGGCCGAAAACCCCTCGGGGTAATAATTTTGACCCTGCCCTATTGGGCCACAGGGGCCCAATAAGCCCAAATGGCCAGCCCAAGTCAATTGAAATCTGTTTTAATAAATAGGAAAAGACCAAAATGCCCCTGAACTCAATAAAATTCTAGAAAATAAAAAAAAATCCAAAAAATTATAAATAAAATATTTTTGGATTCACAAAAATCCAAATTATCCAAATAAATTGAAATATAAAACTTTAGACATATAAATTTTATTAAGAATTTTGTAAATTATATATTCCTTATGCAATTTTACAAAATTATTGAAAGATGATATAAATAAATAAAAATCACTTTCATTATAGATTACTATTTTAGTATTTTAGAAAAATACTAAATAAATATTTAATAACAATTTTTAATATTTAAGTGATAATTCTTAGAAGAATTATTAAATCTATAAAAGTCAAATAAAAGGGAAATAAAATAAAAGAATAGAATATTCTATTATAAATATTAAAAATTAATATTTATAAATCCTTTATTATTAAAATGAATTTTATTAATAATGGGGAGAATGCATACCAAATTAAATGATGCATTACATTACTTTGCATAATCATTTTGCTTCTTTAAATATTGTCCTTAGTGGGAAATAATGATGTTTTTGTAGACATAGAAGCTCAAGGTCTAGTGCAAGCATCAGACTTCACTACCTTGCCATCACAAGGCAAGTTCATTTCTTGCTCATGTCCTTTGAAGAGTCTTTATCAAAATATTTGCAAATTGTGTGTTATCATTTATACTAAAGTAAAAGAAAACACTATTTTCTCATGATACTAAATCTTAGATATCATCCTAAGTGATGATATGATGAAGCAATAGAACTTAGGGTTCTAATTGCAATAATGATGAACAATTAGGGATTAATAACCCATGACATTAGTGATTCTAGCGCCGTATATTAAGCGTTAACCATGAGATTTGGAATTGGACGGAGAAGTCAGTTGTACCCTTTTCCTCTTGTGTGGATCCAACATATGGGTGTGCACCCTTACGCCCCACACTTTTGGTGTCTAGATTATCTATGAATGGTGTTTAGGGAGATAGTCCATGTAAATGGTACTAATCCGGGCATCACTAGGTCATAGAGTCTTCTGAAACTCATCAGGGTTTTAGCCTGCCCGAATGGGGGCTTAACGAAGGTGAGCTAGCCGAAGGATCGTGTAGACATATGAGGTCGCGGAGAGGGCAGTGATTGGCTTGGACCAACTACTGGGCCCCACATCATGGAATTGTGGACGGGAAAGTACGCCCAGTTGTGCAACAAGGAGTTGATCTCTCATGGGAAAAGTAGCGCACCTCTGCAGAGTGTAAGAACTATAACTTGTTACTCCCTGTTCCGGGAAGGAGCTACGAACACGGCAGGAAAGGAACTCCATAAAAGTTTTGGTCAACCTGTGAAGGCTGATGGTCATAGATTTTTCATAATAAAAACAATCTTTGAAGAAAGATTTAAGAAAATTGCATTATACCTAGGACTTATAGTCCAAGGTGGTAGTTAGAGCATCAAACTTCCTACTTTGCATATAATGAACTTGTTGGGTAACGCTATTACTCATCCTTTCCTTTGAATCCTTGCTTAGACTCTGAGAATCCTGAAGGCACTCCAATGTACGCATCTGAGAATCAAGAGGAGGTCTTCTATGAAGAGCCCAACTTGTATGGAGCCTTAGAAGGGGAGGATTACGACATCGTCTACGGAAGAGAGTTCTAGGAGTCAGAATAATTACTATAGTTCTAGTAACCACTTGAGCCGAGCATCATGAACAATATATAAAAATAAGTTATTGAGCTCAATTTGGAGTTTAAGTTTTTAAATTTGAAACTTCCGCTGAAACACTTATATTTTGGTTTGTAAGTTGAATCTTTTGGAAGTCTTGAACTTCCGGTATTGTAATAATAATAACGTGTGTATGTTTGTAATATGGACCCGCAATGTTTATGTTGTACCACTCTGAGGGATGTGATATTTACGGAACGGTGTTCTCTGGACGTCATGTCAACGACTATAGTGTACTACACATGTAGTGGTATGCTGGGTCACCGCAGTTGGTATCAGAGCAAATTGCTTTGACCTTAGGTTGGAAACCTAGTAAAGAGTATTACCTGTAGGAAGAGTAGCAACGATAAATAATTCTCTAAAAGTAATATAATGGGTATTCAAATGAGAATATTCCATTATATGTTTTAGTGCGATAATTCTTTGTTATGATGCAAAATATTATTTGATACTAATCAAAACTATTTTTCTGATATACAGAGATATGGCACCAAAGTTTCCAAAACAGACTTTGGTAAGGAAAGAGGAGACTCTAGATGATTATCAAGGATCAGTCACCGACCAACTTCGTCAACTTTTAAATATCTTTAGTTGTCCAACTAGAATTCCAGTGAACACTATCACTTATCTTGATGGTCGGATGTTGTCCAAGTATCGTGTGAGTATTCAACTCCCATAGGAGCTTGGATTATATCACGATCTACCTATAGGTGAAGGTAGGAGTCATTTAGCAGCATATCATGTTGCGGTTGTGGAGGCGATAGCTAATATTCGGGAGCATAAAGCCAAGGAGTTAGAAGGTAGCACATTCTCTGTGATACCTCATGATTCTATAGACTCGGAGCCTATACCGGATCATCTTACTCTGGTTAAGAAGCATCCTAAGTTAGCTTCCAAATTTATGGATAGATACCGAACACTCGTTGCTTATTTTTATAAGACACATCAAGTGATTGTCGAAGATAAAAATGACATGTTAGAGGATCTAACTGATCCGGAAAGGAGGAAGCAGTTGGCATACCAGTTAGAGAAGGAAGCAAGTAGTAGTGCAACACCTATCTTTAAGGATATACCTATAGATCCTGAATCTTTTATACCATTTCCTTATTCACCAAGACCTGAACCTATACATGATCCTACTTTGGATATGAGGTATGCAGTACCACATGGCTCAGAGGATGGTTCTGATTCGGAACTTCCTATTGAGAATTCTGATGGTTGGAGAATGGGATCATATGAATGATCTCATGAATACCAGATGTCCACGGATGGTTCTGACAGAAATGTTGGACAATCTAGCTGGATGGGTGCAAGGATTAACCCTAGTAACAGTAGTAGAAACACCATGTCAATAGATAATCAGGATGAAGAAGAAGATCCTGAGGAGAGAGTGTTTGAATCATCAACATCTTCTCAAAACCCAGGGAATATACATTATCCGGTGTTTAACTATCTTGCCCAAAGGAGCATCTGGGAAGCAGCAGGATCTGCGTATCCTGTTGACAACTCAAGTAATGAAGCTCAGGAGATGCAAGGGGGAGATAATGTTGATAATGTTTCTGAAGACTTTTCAGCTGAGCTGGAGGGAGTCAATACGCTCAGGTTGAGCAATGACTCAAGTGTTGACACTTCAGATACAGAGTATGTTCCTTCTGGAAGGTCATTTGTTCCACAAAATGTGCGACGAACAACACGTCATCACGGTTGGACATTAGGCATGTATGATGAACATATTTACTACTAGAAGGAGGCAACTAGTTAGTGATATCAAGTACCGTGTATTGTACTCCAAGAAATAAGATAGTTAGATGAATAAGGTAGTTTGTGATTATACCTATATGGTATATGTTATAATGACTTTGTATTATTATGATATTATGTATAATATGTGAAATGCATATTTGGATTCTCTTTGGATTTTCATTGTGTGACTAGTTCTGTGCGTAAAGTCGAGCTCATAACACATGTGCATGATGTAATTATGAGTATTCGCTTTATGTTGCAGGACTAGAGGGTCATGGATACGGGCGTAGAAAACGAAACTGACCAGCAGCGGATGGAACGAGAGACCAAGGAGAAGGCCGATGCAGATACAGCAAATCAAGGAACATTACCACCACCACCAATGAGGCCGTTAATGGAGCAGAACTTTATGCAGTGCATGCAAATGATGCAAGAGACCCAGAACAAGTTCATGGAGGAGTTGCCGGGACGAGCAAATCAGAGGGCACCTGAAGGTGGAGGAGCAAGTCTATCTGATTTCCAGAATACAAGGCCGTTACCTTTTGCATCAGCTCATGAACCAATGGATGCAGAAGATTGGCTAGCAGATATAGAAAGAAAGCTGAAGACTGTAGGTTGCAATGAGGAGGAGAAATTGAGGTATGCAACTCATCTTCTGCCAGGACCTGCAGCATCTTGGTGGGAAAATCAGTTGGCCATGCAACAACCAGGAAGGGAGTATACCTGGGAAGAGTTTAAATAGAGATTCCGTGAATATCATGTTCCGGAGAGTGTTACGGAATTGAAGCGGAGAGAATTTGAGGAGCTGCAGCAGGGATATACAAGTGTTATGAAGTATATGCGAGAGTTTAGTCAACTATCTCGTTATGCTGAGGAAGAGGTTAACATGGAGGAAAAGAGGAAGAAGCGTTTCCTGCGTGGATTAAATCCATTTGTGAAGATGCAGTTGAGGTTGGCTAATAAGCAAACTTATCAGCAGTTGCTAGACACAGCTATTACCTTCGAAGATGACTACAAGAATGTCCAAGAGGATAGAAGGAAGAGAGCTAAGAAGGAAACCAAGAGGATACAAGCGAGCAAACCCAAGCCCAATCTTGAATTCAAACCAAGGAATAGGCCCTATAACAACAACAATCCCAATCGGAGTGCAAATCCAAATGCAAAGAATATTATATGCCACAATTGCAAACTCCCAGGGAATATTAGTAGGGATTGCCCGAAACCAGTAATTGTATGTAACGCTTGTGGTCAGAGAGGTCACATCAAGCCCAATTGTCCAAGCAAACCACAAGGCGGTTGGCCGGTTCGAGATGGAAGGCAAGCCAGTGGAGGAAATGGACATCCCAATAAAGGAGGAAATAATGGCAAAAACAACAATGGTAAGAGGAATAGACCTACCAGGAAACTGAACTGTGCAACCCTCGAGGAGGTGGATAATTCGGAGCATGCAGTGATAGGTACGCTCAATATCCTTACCAATCCCGGCAAAGTTCTATTTGATACTGGTGCAACTACTTCATTCATTTCTGAAGAATTTTGTGATAAGTTTGGGATTAGAAGGGCAACGTTAGAAAACCCTATGACCATAGTTACGGCAGGGGTAAATGTGATTATACGCCACATCAAACAAGATCAGGTTATCTCGATCTATGGTTGTACATATTTCACAGACCTTTATGTGATTCCTTTGAAGGGAATTGCAGTAGTGCTAGGGATGGATTGGATGATGGAACACGGAGCTTAGATAAATTGTGAGGAGAAAACTGTCTCAATCAAAACTCCAAGTGGAGCAAGGATAGTTTATCAAGCATATAAGCACAGTCATATCATGGTGGATTTGCAGTTGAACTCAATGAAAGAGGTCGAATTGGAAGATATTCCTATAGTAAATGAGTTTCAAGATGTTTTTCCAGCAGAGCTACCGGGAATGCCACCAGACCGGGATATAGAGTTCACTATTGACCTAATTCCTGGTACAACACCAATAGCTCAAGCACCATATAAGATGGGGCCCAAAGAGTTAAAAGAACTCAAAGAGGAAATTGATGAGTTAGCCAAAAAAGGATTTATCCAGGAAAGTGTATCTCCATGGGGAACACCCGTAATCTTTGTGGATAAGAGAGATGGTGGAAGAAGAATGTGTGGAGATTATAGAAATCTGAACAATGTCACTATCAAGAATAAGTATCCTTTACCAAGGATCCAAGATTTGTTTGATCAAGTGAAAGAAGCTGGAGTATTTTCAAAGATCGACCTAAGATCTGGATACCATCAAATCAAATACTGGAAGACATGTTAAGATCTTGTGCATTAGATTTTGGAGGTACATGGGAAGATCATCTACCGTTGGCAGAATTTTCCTATAATAATAGCTATCAGAGTAGTCTGAAGGCAGCTCCATACCAAGTTCTGTATGGAAGGAAGTGTAGATCACCTATATGTTGGTATGAGCCTGGAAGCAACAAAGAATTTGCGCCAGATTATATCAAAGAAAGACAAGATATCATTGATAAGATCAGGGATAGACTGAAAATAGCCCAGAGTAGGCAGAAAAGTTATGCTGATCAAAGTCGAAGATCTTGGCATCCAGAAGTAGGAGATATGGTATACTTGAAAGTAAGTCCAATGAAAGGGGTGAAAAGGTTCGGAGTTAAAGGAAAACTGAGTCCAAGATACATCGGACCATTCAATATATTAAGTCAAAACCGAACTATAGCTTATGCTTTAGAGTTACTATCTAGATTAGCTCAAGTGCACAATGTTTTCCATGTGTCACAACTTCGTAAATGTTTGAAAGTTCCGGATGATGCAATCACACATCAGGAGATAGAATTACAAGCAGACTTGACCTATGTTGAAAAACCTTGTAAAGTCTTGGAAGAAAACTGGAAAAGATTGAGGAACAAAGCAATCAAGTATTTCAAAGTACAATGGGAACATCACCCTGAAAGAGAAGCTACTTGGGAGAAAGAGGAGGATTTAAGGAAAGCCTATCCAGAACTATTCAGGTACATCTCAAAAAACTTCGGGACGAAGTTTAATTTAAGGGGGGAAGTCTGTAACACCCCGGCATTTAGGAACTAACAAAGGGTAGATTTAGGAATTTGAAACATTGCATGCATTCATCTGTGAAAATGGGGGTGAATTTTTCGCCAAATAAAAACCTAAAGTGATCAAGGTTTCTTTCATGCTTTGAGAATAGGTTTGGTCTTGAAGAATGATTGTTATAGACTTTGATATGATCTTTGTGGATTTATGGTTTTGGGAAATGAAATTTGAATTTAAAACTTGAATGTTTGAATTTATAATTCAAAAGGATTAGGAATTAGATTTGAGTGATTTGATTTAATCAAGAGTTAACAATTAATGACTCAAAATAAATGAACCCATAGAATTAATATTGATTCCAAAACTTTATACAATAAATGAGTTACAAAATGTAACTTATGAAAATAATCAAGAATCTTTACAATAATAAATAAAATAAAATAAAATCTATATAATGAGTAATATTACAATCTTTATTACAAAAGAATAAAATAAAGATTACAAAAGAATAAAATAAATATTATAAGGGACTATTCTATAAGAAAAAGAAAACCTAATCTAAATCTTGAATCTTCAAGTCTTGTACCTGCAAAACAAAGAATAAACAAACAAGAAAGAAAATAAAAGGTTAGGATATTTCTTTTACTCTCAGTAGTGACAGTGAGTTGCACTTTTCAAACTTACATCATTGAGTAATATTTAGGGGCAAGTTCCACCAATATGAAAGAACTAAATCTTTCATCATTATTAAGCCATAAGTCAAATAACTCCAAACAGTAAGAAGGGGAAAGTTTCACCAGACAAGTAAGTGTAATCAGATAAAAGGTAACTTCCATTCCATGAGCATATCCACAAGGTGCAACAAGCACACAGGCAGCACACACACCTAAATGCATCGTGTGTGCTGTCAGCACAGCAACAACAGGCCATACAAACAAAACTGCTCAGTACAGCCGTGGGAAGCACCCCCAACACCATTTCTTGTTCATACACAACAAGCTCAGCAGCCAAACCAAACCACCAAAGATCAACCAAACATCACCAGATGGTGACATAAGGAGGGGGAAGGATCAGGTGGACAGCAAGGCCAAGTCCAGGAGCTAGGAGGAGCAGGCTAGCTCAAGGTCAAGCACAGGAGATCTGCAAAACAAGAACACCATTAGAGGTGAAGGACAAGATCTAATCAGCAAGATCAACATCACCACCCAATTCCATAATCATCAGTTTTTGTGGTGAGTATCATAAAACCATCACATGATCTAATCATATTATCTAGACAGAAGCATGTGTTGTTTTATGAAACAATGTCTCAATAATCACCCAAGTGAGGTGAATCTATCCTAGAAATTTCAAGTATAAAGATCAGAAATCAAACTAAGCCAAAAGCACCAATCTCTCAGACCGGCCTCACAGAGTTTGGTGTTAGCATATGCAACTTAAATAATTCTTCATTTGTTCTTATCAGACCAGGGCACATATCCCAGAGGGAGTAGCACCTCTAATCTTGCAAGTTACAAACAAACTATTTGCTCAACTAACTAGGACTTAAAATCCTAGAGCCTTAGACCAACATCATAGGTAGGAGAGTTAAGATAAGCTTTCATTTTATCTTGCCAGTATTAATCACAAGCATTGTCAGAGCTAAGCTCAGGAATAGGACCCAATCACTTGTGTGCCAGTTTATAATGGTATCACAAGGAAAAGTTCTAATGAGCTAATCCCAATCTTTACTTAGATTTCACAAATAAAAGGGACAAGCCACTAAATATCATCTTCCTGAATCCAAATGCCAAGAATCAACATCAAACTCATCTATACATCCACAGAAAATCATTAACATTTAATGATTATATTCAGTATGTATATTCTCATACAAGCCAACCATTATAAATGCAGTAAGCACTTACTGATAGAATCACTGTCAGTATAAACATCTTGACAGTGGAAAGTTCTCAGATCAACAACATTTCCAATTAGGGATTCCATAGAAACACTAACATTGGATCATAGTAAATTACCACTGGAAGAAGTCTGACAAGCCACTAGCATCACCAAAGCCAACTACAAATAATGATCCATAGCAAACAATCATTCATCATGCTCAAGGAAGATCACCACTAGATCTAAAGCATCATGGATATGATCAACAGAGGGTTATGAACCCTAATCAGAACAAGAACCCTACTTAGGAGATGAACCCTAATCAGAACATAGTCACTAGGCAAGAGTAGCCACTAGATACACACACAGAGATTCATGGTGATAGGATGAACCAAGATCCACAGAGGCAACTTACCAGGGGTCCTCGCTGACAAATTGAAGAGGAAGAAGATTAATGAGAGCTCATGGCAGACAGGAGCACCCAGCAGGCGCTGCAACCTGCACCAGCCACGGCGGCGGCCACAACAGCACACGAACACAACACACCACCACAGGAGGGACCGCGACGGCAGCACTTCCCCACCCCCTAGGGTTCGAGAACGGGGTGAACCTGGCCACAGGGGAGCTTCGGAGTCAAATCGAATTGGACAAGATGAATGAGCGTAGTCGCCACCTCAAGACCACGGGCCAGGAGGGCCAACGGCTACATCACCGGCCATCAATGACGCTTTAACAGGGTTGAGAGAGAGGGGAGATGAGAACGAAGGAGAGACGGAGTGAATGAGTGGGATGGGTGGGCCGAAAACCCCTCGGGTTAATAATTTTGACCCTGTCCTATTGGGCCACAGGGGCCCAATAAGCCCAAATGGCCAGCCCAAGTCAATTGAAATCTGTTTTAATAAATAGGAAAAGACCAAAATGCCCCTAAACTCAATAAAATTCTAGAAAATAAAAAATAAAATATTTTTGGATTCACAAAAATCTAAACTATCCAAATAAATTGAAATATAAAATTTTAGACATATAAATTTTATTAATAATTTTGTAAATTATATATTCCTTATGGAATTTTACAAAATTATTGAAAGATGATAAAAATAAATAAAAATCACTTTCATTATAGATTAATATTGTAGTATTTTAGAAAAATACTAAATAAATATTTAATAACAATTTTTAATATTTAAGTGATAATTCTTAGAAGAATTATTAAATCAATAAAAGGGAAATAAAATAAAAGAATACAATATTCTATTATAAATTAAAAAAATAATATTTATAAATCCTTTATTATTAAAATGAATTTTATTAATAATGGGGAGAATGCATACCAAATTAAATGATGCATTACATTACTTTGCATAATCATTTTGCTTCTTTAAATATTATCCTTAGCGGGCAATAATGATGTTTTGTAGACATAGAAGCTCAAGGTCCAGCGCAAGCATCAGACTTCACTACCTTTCCATCACAAGGCAAGTTCATTTATTGCTCATGTCCTTTGAAGAGTCTTTATAAAAATATTTGCAAATTGTGTGTTATCATTTATACTAAAGTAAAAGAAAACACTATTTTCTCAAGATACTAAATCTTAGATATCATCCTAAGTGATGATATGATGAAGCAATAGAACTTAGGGTTCTAATTGCAATAATGATGAAAAATTAGGGATTAATAACCCATGACATCAGTGATTCTAGCGCCGTATATTACGCGTTAACCATGAGATTTGGAATGGGACGAAGAAGTCAGTTGTACCCTTTTCCTCTTGTATGGAGGCAAGACGACCTTAACGTGACGTTGTGATTCCTTGTGTGGATCCAACATATGGGTGGGCACCCTTACGCCCCACACTTTTGGTGTCTAGATTATCTATGAATGGTGTTTAGGGAGATAGTCCAAGTAAATGGTACTAATCCGGGCATCACTAGGTCATAGAGTCTTCTGAAACTCATCAGGGTTTTAGCCTGCCCGAAAGGGGGCTTAACGAAGGTGAGCTAGCCAAAGGATCGTGTAGACATATGAGGTCGCGGAGAGGGCAGTGATTGGCTTGGACCAACTACTGGGCCCCACATCATGGAATTGTGGACGGGAAAGTACGCCCGGTTGTGCAACAAGGAGTTGATCTCTCATGGGAAAAGTAACGCACCTCTGCAGAGTGTAAGAACTGTAACTTGTTACTCCCTGTTCCGGGAAGGAGCTATGAACGCGGCAGGAAAGGAACTCCATAAAAGTTCTGGTCAACCTGTGAAGGCTGATGGTCATAGATTTTTCATAATAAAAACAATCTTTGAAGAAAGATTTAAGAAAATTGCATTATACCTAGGACTTATAGTCCAAGGTGGTAGTTAGAGCATCAAACTTCCTACCTTGCATATAATGAACTTGTTGGGTAACGCTGTTACTCATCCTTTCCTTTGAATCCTTGCTTAGACTCTGAGAATCCCGAAGGCACTCCAATGTACGCATTTGAGAATCAAGAGGAGGTCTTCTATGAAGAGCCCAACTTGTATGGAGCCGTAGAAGGGGAGGATTACGACATCGTCTACAGAGGAGAGTTCCAGGAGTCAGAATAATTACTATAGTTCTAGTAACCACTTGAGCCGAGCATCATGAACAATATATAAAAATAAGTTGTTGAGCTCAATTTGGAGTTTAAGTTTTTAAATTTGAAACTTTCGCTGAAACACTTATATTTTGGTTTGTAAGTTGAATCTTTTGGAAGTCTTGAACTTCCGGTATTATAATAATAATAACGTGTGTATGTTTGTAATATGGACCCGCAATGTTTCTATTGTACCACTCTGAGGGATGTGATATTTACGGAATAGTGTTCTATGGATGTCATGTCAACGACTATAGTGTACTACACATGTAGTGGTATGCTGGGTCACCGCACTAGCCTAAGCCATGCCTAATCATGGTGAAAACTTGCAGCATAACTATAGTGAGCAATCTATAAAGCATCCTCGATAAAAACCTATGCAAATAGCAATAAAAAGATCACTGAGATGCTCACTATCTGTTGCCTTGTCATTTTGATATGGGATAGCTCCTGTATCATGGGGAATGGGGTACCCCATTGGCGGTTCTCTATGATACACATATACTTACAATGACAAGAACTTGCTTGTGACTAAATTTGAGTAGCGTGAGGAACGACCCTCGTACTCAAGGGACATGAGATTGCCAACTTATGATTTGTCAAGCATATACTCCATATTTGTTCACTTTAACATTAATGACTTCAAGATGCTTATGATAGGGGCAATGAGAGCTCAAAGCTAGTAAGTATCATAGTCTTTTGGAACCTCTTTATGAAACTTGAAATCCCTGCTTCCATCTGCGAAGGGACTATCTTTTACTTCTTAGTTGAGTCAGTAAACCTATTCCTTTCTATATTCAGCAAGCATTTGAGTTGTTGTGATTCAATCATTCATATGATGATTTATTCAATCTTGTTTTTTATCTTCCTTATTTTGCACATTGCTCTTATATGAATGAATATTACTTTGAAAGCTATCATTGTGAAAAGCCCATTGTTTTGAGTGAAAGATTCCTGCTTTATAAACTCCTTTATAAAAGCTTTGCTTAAAACTAAGCATGATTTGGCAACTGTTCTCTGACCAAGAACAAAGTTTGCCATTACCAATTATGATTGTCTTTATGCATCTTTATTGTGACACCCATACTCGTTGAAAGTTAAGTTATATAATGGTGAGTTGTTTTCTATTATGATTTGTGTATTGGTGAATGTGATTCTTCTTGTCCATATTCTTTTTATCGATACTTCACTCCATAAACCGGTGGTCATGTTTATTGAGCTTAGTTTTCACTTGGGGACAAGCGAGGTATAAGCTTGGGGGGAGTTGATACGTCCATTTTGCATCACTATTTTACATCATAATTTGTTGTTATTCATTGATATATTTCATATTAAGAGGTGATACTTATGTTATTTCATCTATTTTGCATGTTGGATGAATTTTGGAGGATGAACTGCCGGAGTCAGGATTCTGATGGAAAAGTGGTGTCCAGATGCAATATTCGCGAAGATCAAAAAATTTCAGAAAATATATGGTAATTCCTATTTTTCCAGAAGACGAAGGAAGCCAGAAGGGGAAGTGGAGATGGGCCACAGGGGGCCCACACCACCCCTGGCGCAGGCCCCCCTAGGTCGTGCCACCAGGTGGTGTGGCCACCCTAGCCCACCTATGGCATCACACTTTCACCTATAACGTTCCCCCGAAACCCTAAGACTTGGGGGAGCGACTACAGAAAGATTCCGCCACCTATGCGGGGTGGAAACTACAGAGAGAGAAAGAGCTCTCCGGCAGGCAGATTTCTGCCAGGGAAATTCCTTCCCGGAGAGGGGAGATCGTCGCCATCAACACCGTCATCAAGCTAGACTTCATCGGGATCATCATCATCATACTCACCACCATATCCAACAGCACCACCATCACCACCACTCCATCCCGCTGTAACAATTTGGTTGAATCTTGCATAGTTCTTAGGGGAAACTTTCCCGGTGTTGATTACTTTTGTGGTTGATGCTTTTGAGTAGAACCATTGAATTATTGTTTATGTTTAGATTGTTATTCATCATTATACCATCTCTGATATTGATCCATATGATGTCTCGTGAGTAGTTTGTTTAGTTCTTGAGGACATGGGAGAAGTCATGTTGTTAGTAGTGGAATTGTGTTGAGAAATATTCAATGGTTTGATATTTAAGTTGTGGTGTTATTCTTCTAGCGGTGTCATGTGAACATCGACTACATGATACTTCACCATTTATGGGCCTAGGGGAATGCATTCTGTATTTGGCTACTAATTGTGGGGTTGCCGAAGTGACAGAAACCTGACCCCCCGTTAGGAAACCTCTGCACAAGGGATTGTAGGATCTCAGAGTTTAATGTTGTGGTTAGGTTTTTATCTTAATTACTTTCTTGTAGTTGTGGATGCTTGCAAGGGGTATAATCAAAAGTATGTATTAGTCCAAGTAAGGTCGGTACATTAACATAGGTTCACCCACACACACTTATCCAACCAAAGAACATTAATCAACTATATGAAGCGAAAGCACTTGACAGTATTCCCATGTGTCCTCGAGAACATTTGGTCCTCATAAGTAATACAACCGGCTTGTCCTTTGCTGAAGAAAGGATTGGGGCACTTGCTGCAATAAATTATTGTCTTTTATTTACTTGCACTTTATTTCTCTACATTATCAAAAAACCATAAAAATCCGTTTGCTAAGTATTTACAGAGAATTCCCGGTCCAAACCACTAGTCAACACCTTCTGCTCCTCGTTGGGATCGACACTCCTATTTATCGAAAGTACTACGATACACCCCCAATACTTGTGGGTCATCAGACCTTCAACCACAAAAATTGTCTGTTGTAAAAGGACATTTTTCTCGTAGTGTACGATATAATGTCGGTACAAGATACAACTTGGATTACAAGTAAATCTACCGGCCTAAGTTGGTAAGTCTTCTAGGCCTTCATGTAGGCGGATAGGCCTCTGTCTTCTTTCCCTGATTGGGCCAGCTCTAACCCAGAAGTAGAACACCCTAGTTAGTGAGTAGCCATGGATATATCCGGAAATTATATCCCCAACATTCAACTCTAACTGTCTTGAAATTACACCTTACGAACTATTCATCTGAACCAGGTAGATCAAGATCATCACCAAAATTGTCTCCTATATTGATGATTGTGAAATATAGCCATCCATGTCCACATTTAAACTAGATATTATTCATACTTTTGATGAAATATCTCTCTAAATCCTGCCACTAATGCCTAATGATCAAAGGGGTATGCAATCCTATCTTTCTATTTTTTCCTGCGCAGATAATGATGTTTGATGATGGGAATCAAAACATTAAAGTCAAAGATACGAGATTTCCAACAACCCAAAGAAATAAGGAGTCGTGGAAAGGAGGCAGAAGCTTTAACGACCAACTATATGACGGGAATAAAATTCTGGTCATATAGTTGCCACCGACACCGCTAGGTCAAATAGAACAACTTTCATCAAGGGACCCCTATATAAAGAGGCCTCGGGCGATGAGAAAACTCTCTTGCAGCACCCCCCACGACACCCAGCCATCAGAAACCATAACATCGAAGGGATAGATCTAGATCTAATCTCCAAACCCTTCCTCCTACCATAGCCATATTCTACCACTTGTAATAGTAGATATCATCTCCAATTGGTGACATTTGTAAGACTATTACTATCAATCTCATGATTTCCATTACAATGTTTATGATTGTTGATTTCATCTCTATGTGTGAGTAATTCTCCTTGGGCTAAGGGCTTCGACCTAGCCATGTATTTTGTGCTTGTTATTTATCATAGATGGGATCATGTATTAGTTTGTATGACATGATGATTATTGTACACTCTCTTGCCTCAATCGAAGGACTTGTCAGGTACCCAAGACCCCGAGGATTGATCCATGTATAGGGAGTGTGAGTAATGACTAATCTACAGGATGGGAACCCAATGACAGGAAGGGTAGTATGGTTGTATGTGAGGGATTTACTTGGGATTAACGATGACATCACTATGCATATCATTAGTTCTCTCTCTTCTATGGATGAGACTAGTAGGTTATTTCTATAAGCGGTTGCGTAGGCAATAACAATTATGGATGCACTGCCCACATATAATTATCTTGCTCTAACAATTACATGCATACTTTATTATTACCTTTTATTCCCATCAGATGTTTTGCACAACTATAGGTGAAACCGAAAGCCCCATGCCCTCTCTCTCCATCATCGACAACAACAAAATATCGCAAGCTCTTGATCCGGTAAAACACAAAAAGAATTCTAAAACTCCCGAAGGTCCATTAAAGAAACTTTACTATGCTTTCTGCTTCCCTAGGATTCAATAACCTAGGTCTACTAGGGAAAAGAGCTATACTACATCCATAATCTGGATCGAAGGTATCAACCCTTTTTCTAGCGTCGTTGCCGGGAAAGCAATAGCTACCCTGATAAGGTTAGTAGGAACCTTGCTAGTTTTGATTCTTGTTTTTAATTTTGTTAGTTTGCTTTCAGTCTTTATTTGAAAAACCAAAAAAATTAGTTAGTCTTTAAATTCTTGTTTTTACTATCATAAGTTTTGTTTAAGAAAACTCAAAAACATAGGAAATATGGCTAAAAATAAACTTGGGGAGTTTGCAACTCCCAATAATGATTATTTGCATACTCCTATTACCCAGCCAGCAATTACCATTGAGGACTATGAAATTAAGCCCCACTATTTAAGTTTGGTTTAACAGAATCAATTTGGAGGCTCTACTGTTGAGGACGCAGGTATACACTTGAATACTTTCACTGACTTATGTGATATGATGCACATTAAAGATGTTGACCCCGATGCGGTCAATTTGCGCTTATTTCCTTTCTCTCTTAGAGGAAGAGCAAAAGAATGGTTGCTATCTTTGCCTAGAAATACTATTGCATCATGGGTGGAGTGTACTTCTTGATTTATGACTAAATTTCTCCCACCTACAAAGACTATGCAACTAAGATCTAATATTATTGGTTTTAGAAAGGAAGAGTATGAACCACTAGTGCTTGAATGGGAGAGAATGAAAGAATGCATGAGAAACTGTCCTAGCCATGGAATGGAAGATTGGTTAATTCTTCATTTATTTTATAATGCTCTTAACACTATGTCTAAGTCTATGCTTGATACTGCAGCTGGAGGAACATTTATGGACAAACAAATTACCGAAGCAAAGCAGCTGCTAGACAATATGCAAGCCAACCATGCCCAATGTCATGTGGAAATATCAAACACAAAGAAGGTGAACTCCGTCACACCTCAGGAAAATGAAGAACTTAATGCTAAGTTGGATGAGCTCATATTAGTCATCAAAGTTAAGGAAACCCAGGTAAGAGATATCCCAGAATCAAATATTGATGAAATAGACTTTATAGTTCATAATGATTATAACCCTGCTTGGAAGAAGAACTATAATCCTAATTTCCAGAAACATTATTCTAGCCCTGCAGGTAACTCTAATAATAATATGGGATCAAGTAATGGTAGTCTCCAAGAAACTCTCAAGTCTTTTATGGACTCGCAAAATGAGCAAAATAATATCCTTGTTAAGAAACAGAGAACCATGCTAATATGCTTGGAAAATTGTGTAACCAAGCTGTAAGTTTGAGGAATGATTTATAGGCCCTCCAAGAAAGAACAATGATTTTTGAGGCACAACTAGGTAACATAACCAAGAGTCAAACTCTCATTCTAGCTAAATTTGCAGGAAAAGGTGAGCCCAATCCAGTTGAAGACCTCAAGATGATAAGAATCCAAAGGGAGGAGCCTAGAGAACTTGACTATAGCAATGCCCCTTCACCAAATTACACGGTTGAAGATCTTGTGAAAAGGATCAATATCAATATTCCAGTAAGTGAAGGAAATGAGGAAGCTATGTATCAACACTTCATTAATCAGGTAGCAATAAAGGTACGTGAGCTTGAGGAAGAATATAAGAAAATTGCTGAAAAATTACCTATTAAGCTTGATGATATATTTGAGACTACTATTAAGATTAAAATTGGGACTAGTGAGATAGCTGCACTTTGTGACTGAGATGCAAGTGTTTTAACAATTCCAAAAAGTCTGTTTAATAAGTTAAATCTTGGATCTTTTGAAATCATCGAGTTAAAATTACATCTAGCAGATTCTACCTACAAACAAGCAGTAGGAATTAAAGAGAATACTTTAGGATACATTAAAGGTTGTCATGCTGTTATTTATTTTGTTATTGTTGACATGCCTAAAGATCATACCGCTCCTATCATATTAGGTCGTCCATTCTTAAGAACTATTAAGGATTTGATTAATTTGCATGAAGGGAACATGAAGCTTTAATTGCCTTCGCGGGATCCTTTTGTTATTCATTTCCCCAGGAAGAAGAAAGCCAAGCATAATGAGAAGGAGGCCATCACTTTAAAGGCTAACTATTTTAATGTGGGTGTCCCACTTATCTAGCCTAAGTGAGCAACATCAAGGTCAAGCTATTTGACCATAAAAGAGCGCTTCATGTGAGGCAACCCATGTGAAATAAAGGTTTGGGTAAAAATTTTAAGTTTTAGTTTAAGTTTCATCTTGAATAAAGAGTGCTAGAAAACTCTAGTTGAGGAGGGGAAGTTCGGTGGTACTAAAATCCTATTTTATATATGCTGATGTTGGTTGACGATTTAGACTGTCATTTTTTCATCAAAACATGGTGTTTCATTAAGTTTCAGGTTAAGAAAGAATTCTCGAAGAAGCAGAAATTTTTTGACGACTCCAGTAGGTTTAATGACCAACTATACGACATGAATAAAAATTCTAGTCGTATAGTTCCGGTCGTATAGATATCTATGCCATTGTCGAATTTTGTTTTTCAGGTACAAAAGGTTTTACGACCAACTATACGGCAGGGATAAAAATCCCGGCCGTATAGATATTGCCGCCAGGAAGAAATCCTAAGAAACCCTAAAATTTTGCCGTCAAACCAACTATACGGCAGGAACAAATATTCCGGCAGTATAGTTCCGACCGTATAGTTTGTCCAAGCACAAAAACGCCACGGGATGGTACCCCCAACACCAAAACTTCAATCCTTTTTCTCTCTCTACCTCCAAACTCTCTTAAAACCTCAAGAGTTCTTCATCTCTACTCAATTTTGTTCGATTTCCTCGCACACAAGTGATCTACGGTATGTTTCTCCTTCGATCCTCCAATTACTTTTTGCAAATTCATCTCTGATTTGTTGTCATTATTAATCTAGGTGAGACCTATTATGAACTAATTGCCATGTTTCTCTTGCCTAGATTATTATTTTGAGGAGATTATTTAGTGTGCTATGATGAGGAATATGTTATGCTTATTATTGTTGGATCAAAAAGTTTTATTTTTGTCTTTCTTATTATTTTAGAAGATGAATACAAGGAGCCAAACACGTGCTCGTGCCGCTACAGCTCAGGACCGCATGGGGATAAAGTTTAGGAATGAGCTCCAACGTGATCGCTTTGACAGGATCAAGAACCAAAAAATGAAGACAACCAAGTGGGCTTGTCCCGTTATATTGAATCAACTCAGTATTTCTAATGACTTCAATTTACTTTGCAATAGAGTCGGCTTGCAAAACTTTGTATTCCAAGATGTTCCCACTTATCACCGGTTAACTCTTAAATTTTTAAGTTCTTTATAAAGCACCATTAAAATATGGCACGAGGAGGACATGATTTCTTTCTGACTTATGAACAACAATTATACATTATGACTTGATGAATGGTGCAATTGTTTTAGTTTACCAAACAATGATGTTAATGCCTTACGAGCATCTTATGCCGACATGCACCCTTCCCAGATCATTATTATAATAGAATGAGTTTCACTTCTAGAGTCAACAAGAGGAAGAATATTCAGCATCCTGCTATTCAATATTTGTTCTATGTTATTGCCAACACCTTGCATGCACGAAATGAGTTTACAAGACTCAATGAGGAGGACATCTTGGTCCTCGAAAAAGCTGCTTTCAACAACAACTTGTCACCCAACTTGGGCGCAATTCTTGTGCGATACTTGAAGCACCAATCCTCGCAAATCCAAGGACCAATCATAGGTGGAGGCATCATCACCGTGCTTTCCATTGCCTTATAAATCGACCTAGGTGAGTTGAAACCATTGCTAGGTGAGCGACGTGTTGCTTTATCTACTTTAAAAGCTTGTAGAATGCTCACTAGGAGAGGTGGTGGTTATTACTTGCATATTGCAGGAGCTGGGCATCTCTACCCCTCTCCTTTGACTAATGGTCTTTTCTCTATCGAGGAGGGACGTTTGCTATATAATGTGCAGGTTGAACTACACCAACCCGAGAAGGATAACCCGGATGAGGATGAAGACCAAGAAGAGGAGCAAGAAATTCCTGATCAAGAGGAGCAGCTACCAACCCAGTTCGCTACATATCAAGACTTCCAAGAACTTGGAAGAACTGTAGATGAGATGCATAATCTCGCCCTGAACCTCCGAGAAACCACTAGTAATTTATCAACTCAATTTGCGAATTGGAGTTACAACTTTTTCCCGCCACCACAATGATTTGAAGGGCTTGCAAAAGCCTAAGCTTGGGGAAGTTTCCTCATTATCCTTATTTGACGTTCACTTGTTTTATTTTATTTTGAGGTTGTGTTTTTAATTTGAGTTTATAAGCACTCGTGTTGTTTTCCCAACACTTTATCTTTAGTTATTTTATTTGTTTTGACATTTTCAAACCGAGCTTTGCCGCCAATTTTCTATTATTTAATTCCCTCTCTCAAAAAAATATTTCTCCATTTATTTTTATTTTCACTTTTTATTTTCTATTCTCCTTGTGGTTCTCACATATTTGCAGGAGAGTGATTGACTTTGAGTTTCCAAGAAACAAATCAAAAGGGAAGAGAGAAGTGGAACCAATCGTGAGAGGTATGCCTTATGACTCCCCACTTTTGAAGTTTGAGAAACCCATGCTAGTTAGTAGTAAATGTTAAGATATTATATTGGTGGAGTGAGTCTTTATATTAGAGTAAAATTTTGCTTGCATGTGTATTTAGTTGAATATGTTTTGTTACAACTCTTGTAGTTAACCAAGTCTTGCCTAAAATTTGCTAAACAATTGAAATTAGAAAAAGTCTCACAATTGAAGGATTGGGTGTTGTAGTGTTTAGTCTTGAAAGTTTATTCCTAGAGACACTCAACACCATAAAAATAATGATTGACTTGATATCTCTCTTTGAAAGGATTTGTTCAATTGAATTAATGTTTAGCGGGTTTTGTGAGCATGCCAAAGTTTGACTTGTGAATCATAAGAATGCTATAGCTTTATGTGTGTCAAACTTCATGGGATGCCAACAACTCTGCTAGCCTACGAACGATCTTCATGGAGGAAACTCCTAGATTTCGGCTATGAGTTGATTAAACATATGTAGCAACAATGCTATAATGGGTAAGATTCTTGGCATTCTCGTGTAGTTGTGTTCATGATGGAATCACTCCTCTGGCTGATATGAGTAATCATTATGCAAAAGGAACAAAAATCTTGGTAATGCCATGAGTGTTCATCACAACCCGATAAACTAATTAAAATTTTTGGTATGCTCTCAATTACTTAAGAATTGAAATTCTTAAAAGACAATGAATAGAAAAGTAGTGCTTGGAAAATCTTGATTTATTGATCTAGGATAATATACTTTAGTGTATATGCTTTTCATGACAAACTCTCACACTCTCAATTATACATGATTATACTTTATTGTTCAAAGGAAAGCCTATGAGTTGATTACATGACATGGGATAAAGTTTAGTCATTTGAATCATCCATGCTAATAATAATCTTGCTGTGCTATATGGATTCATTAAAACCCGTATGATATGCTTGCCATTACTCTATTTATGCTAAAGTTTTTCATATTAATAAAGTGGAGGAAACATGAGACTACCAACCATGAGTAAGATCACCATCTCGTTATTTCAGTTTAAATGCTGAGTTCCTTTTTTATTTTAGATTTCTTGCTTGAGGACGATCAAGTTTAAGCTTGGGGAGGTTGATGGCTGTGAAATATAGCCATCCACGTCCACATTTAAACTAGATATTATTCATACTTTTGATGAAATATCTCTCTAAATCCTGTCACTAATGCCTAATGATCAAAGGGGTATGCAATTATGTCTTTCTATTTTCCCCTACGTAGATAATGACGTTTGATGATGGGAATCACAACATTAAATTCAAAGATACAAGATTTACAACAACCCAAAGAAACCAGGAGTCGTGGAAAGGAGGCAGAAGCTTTAATGACCAACTATACGACGGGAATAGAATTTGGCCGTACAGTTGCCACCGACACCGCTAGGTCAAACAAAACAACTTTCGTGAAGGGACCCCTATATAAAGAGGCCCCAAGCGACGAGAAAACTCTCTCGCAACGCCCCCAACGACACCGAACCATCAGAAACCACAACACCAGAGGGATAGATCTAGATCTAATCTCTAAACCCTTCTCCACCATCATAGACATATTCCACCACTTATAATAGTAGATCTCATCTCCAATTGGTGACATTGTAAGACTACTACTATTAATCTCATGATTTCTATTACAATATTTATGATTGTTGATTTCATCTCTATGTGTGAGTAGTTCTCCTTGGGCTAAGGGCTTCGTCCTAGCCATATAGTTTGTGCTTGTTATTTATCATAGATGGGATCATGTATTAGTTTGTATGACATGATAATTATTGTACCTTATCTTGCCTAAATCTAAGGACTTATCAGATACCCAAGACCCCGAGGATTGATCCAGATATAGGGAGTGTGAGTAATGACTAATCTGCAGGATGGGAACCCCAGTGACAAAAATGGTTGTACGACTGTATGTGAGGGATTTACTTAGGATTAACGGAGACATCACTATGCATATCATTAGTTTTCTTTCTTCTATGGATGAGACTAGTAGGTTATTGCTATAAGCGATTGTAGAGACAATAGCAATTATGGATGCACTGCCCACATATAATTATCTTGCTCTAACAGTTACATGCATACTTTATTATTACCTTTTATTTCCATTGGATGTTCTGTACAGCTATAGGTGAAGTCGAAAGCCCCATGCACTCTCTCTCCATCATCGACAACAACAAAAGATCGCAAACTAATGACCACAATTGACTTGTGCTATCATGCTGTCAATATGAAGAGGGCCTCCGATCTCAACTAAGCACTTTGTATTAACAGACCATCCTTGCAAATAGAAATAAATTTTGATCCTACCTTTAGATTCATACCCAAGATTCTCAACCAAATTGTGGACCGAATATGCATCCGAGCTAGCCTTCTCACAATGATCATACTAAGCAACACTCCCACCAACATATGTCATGTTCTCGCCCGTACCAAGAAAAGAACCACCATGGTTCACTTAACACTGAACCTTTCGCTATCTGAACTATGAATCAAATAAATGTATGATCTAAATTAGTATTTTATGCTATATGAACCTAAAAATCAAATTAATGCATGATGTGAAACAGTACTTTATGCTATCTTGAACCTAGAAATCAAATAAACATATGATATGAATTAGTACTTTATTCCCACATCACATCACGCTTTTGATTCACTTCAAATCTTGAAAAAGAAATCCTTAAAAAACCGGAATCAAATAGCAAACACCGAACACATTCACTTCATCATTGTCAAACAAGATCCTCAAAGATTCAACAAACTAACAAATCAACCTACATTCACGGATGAAAATAGAGGAAAATATTAGTGCTCTAACCATACGTAGGCGGAAGGTCTTCGTTTGGTCAACGAACATGCCACATCGCTCTTCGTCGCGGGAGATGTGCACCTATTTCTCCTGGAGACAAGACCGTCCCCCGAGGATCTCTTCTGCAAACTAGAACGCACCAATGACTAATGTAACTTCCTCTTCCTAGATTGATCCGAATTATCAGGAAGCACACGTAAAGATATAAGGGGTTGTTTGGTTTTTGGACACACTTGCCAAATATGGCAGCCATAAGAAATGTGGCTACAAAATTTGCCAGCCAAAGTATGGCAAAATACGATACATATACCAATAAGTAGCCCAAATTATTTTGAAGAAAATACATACACAGGGTAACGAGCTGGTTAGGTAAGAGTACTGAGATGTATGTCATGTCAGCACAAAATGTAGCTTCATGGCCTCGGCGATCGTATTGAGTCATGAAAGTATGAAATGACCGTATTTTTAATTTTCCCGACTCCGGTGACCATCGTGAGAATATGCGACAAGTTCAGTAACCGTATATGTATTCTACAACCTGGCAAATTATTGTTAAAAATCTATCTAAAATTAGTTAACTTGGAACAATTTGGATCAGAGGTAGTACGGTAACTTTTTTATCATGAGACCGAATGATCGAAGGTAAAGCTCTTTTAGCTCACGAGCTACACAGTTTGTTTGGTTGACCTTTAATAATACATTGCCAATTTAATAATACGGTTTTAAAATATAAGATGTTTTAGTTTTATAAAACAAATATATCTATTTTTTAGTATGTATGTTCATTCAGGTTTAAAATAAATCTATACATACTAAAAAAAGTTTAGATATTTTTTTTTCATAAATCTAAAACATCTTACATTTTAAAACGGAGGGAGTAATTGTTTGAAGTAATAGTTGTATTTTTTTTTGGCCTGGAGTACTAGTTTTCTTTCGACGCTATAATCAAATCTCTAATCTCGTTCGCAGTGAAAACCCATCTCCTCCACGACGACTTTTCTTCACCCACCATACCGGTATACTGTTCCTCAATCTCCCCCCTCCCATGGTTTGACCTACCCGAGCTCGGATCCCACCCAATGCGGCTCTAAAATCTCCCCTCTAGTCTACAACCGCCGTCAGCATCCCGCCCCGACGCCGCCCCGCACCTCCGCCTCTCACGCGCACGTGGGTCGCCGTTCCTGTTCTACCTCACCGCTCCCTGCTGTCTCCACCCCCGTCCACAATCTCGGGGCATTGGTTTTTCAGGTATGAGCTTCTACTCACCCAGTAATTGCTTAAACCCGAACTAACTCCATGAATTTTGGTTGCGGGCCAGGCACTGTACCTAGATCCGCCCCCTCTTGGGTTCGGAGGTGCAGGCGGAGATGGCGAGGGTCGGAACGGCGTGCGCTGTTCTCGCGGTGGCTGTGTTGGCGTGTGTGCTGGGGGCTGGAGCTGATGGCTCCGATCACAGGTACAAGGAGGGAGATCGTGTCCCGCTCTACGCCAACAAGGTCGGCCCTTTCCACAATCCAAGGTATAACAGTAATTCTCTCGCCATGCGCTGCAAGCTATTTTTGTTCATGTTGATTACATTGTCTGTGTAGAGATGCACGAGCGAGGGCTTGGTTTCTGTTTGTGCCAGTAAGTACGATCAAGTTATAATTGGATTACTGCTAAATTAACGCTAAGAGCATTTCCAGTACTCCCTCCGACCCAAATTAGTTGACTCAAATATGTCAAGATACGGATGAATCTAATACTAAATCATGTCTAGATACAATCGAATCTAGACAAATCCAAGTCAACTAATTTGGGTCGGAGGGAGTATGAGAATTAGTATATATGAGTAGGCAAGTGTGCAATTGTGGGGTTCGTCGATGGTAGGAGGGGCGCAAGAGTAGTTACTGTCAGTTGCTCCAATTGTAATTTCACAGCAAAATCTATGACAAAGTAGGATGGATATCCCAGTCATAGCGGAAGGAGGTCTCTGCTGGCAATAATGCTGCGTGCACTATGACAATTTCACAGTTTAAGTATTACCTCAACCATGTTATGCTACTAAGTTAGAGCATCTCCAGTCATGTCACCCAAACCATCCCCCAAAGGTCTTGGGGCACGCCGGAAAGAGTCATGCGCCCAGCCGCGTGCCCCAAAGGCCGTTTTCGTCCGGCGCAGCCCAATACACTGTCCGGCGCGCCGAGGCCATCCGTGCTACACATGAGACGCTTCGGGCATGCCGTACGAACGCTTTGGCGCCAAGGAGAGTGGTGGGCCAGCCTTGTCATCCACACAGTGGCTGGTACATGACCCCAACCCTCCCAGATTCATTTCATTTCTCCTGCTCGTCGTTTATTTTCCCGCCGCGAGCTCGCTGTCACCGCACACGTGCCTCCTTTCCACCCTCCTCGCAGCCATGGCGCCAAAGCCACCTAGGGTACGAAGGGTGTGAAGGGCACGGAGGGCACGAAGCCGGCTGGTGCGAAGGGCGTGAAGGCGCCTTTCAGCAAGCCATGCAAGGCTCTGCCGCCCAAGGTCAAGCCGGATAACATGTCGCAGGAGCAGTGGGACGAAATCGAGGTCCGCCGCAAGTCCGTGACGGCGGAGCGCAGGGGGGCAAGAGAGAGCAGACATGAAGAAAACGGCGTTCACGAACGCGCACACATCACCGCACTCACCGCGAGCGCCTTCGTCGGCCACGGTGGTGGCGCATGGGGAGCGCATCGCTGTCTTCCCCGAGCTTCTTCCGCGAGAGCCCTGTGATGAACTTTGAACTAATGGCGTTTGAACTTTATGATTTATTTTATTAAAAATCATGGAGTATTTAATGTTTGGTGGCCGGTTTGGGGCACGCGACTGGGAACAGGCATGCCCCAAGCTTTGGCGGTGTACCCCAAGCGACCGATCCGGCGCTTTCACCGGACGTCGTTTGCGGGATACAACTGGAGATGCTCTTAGCTTGTTAAAATTGGATTGCTTTTCTGTTAGGCCATGATCAGGATAATTGAGCTACTCTTTTGTTTTGCAGTGAGACATACCGGTACTATGATCTACCCTTTTGTGCACCAGGTTTGTAATCGTTTTAAGGCCACATGCCTTTTGTTGTTACTTGCCTCATTTTGCAGTCTCTTTGGTTGGTTATTGCCCAAGTTATTTTTCTTTGTTATTAACGGCTGTCTGGTCTGTAATAGAACACCCAAAGGACAAAAAAGAGGCTCTTGGGGAGGTTCTAAATGGTGATCGGTTGGTCGATGCACCATATGAGTTAAACTTTAAGGAAGATAAGAACTCCAAGACTCTGTGCAAGAAAGAATTGTCTAAGGAGCAAGTCGCCAAGCTCCGCGATGCAGTTGCCAAGGATTACTACTTCCAGATGTACTATGATGATCTACCTTTATGGGGATTCCTTGGTAAATTAGAGAAGGACAAGGAACAGGGGAACGGAAAGTACCTTCTGTTTAAGCACATCCACTTTGACATCATGTACAACAATGACCGTGTCATAGAAATCAATGTGCAGACAGACCCGAATGTGGCTGTAGATATCTCAGATGACAAGGAAGTGCATGTCGAGTTCTCTTATTCGGTAACTTGGAAAAAGACGGATATTCCTTTTGAGAAAAGAATGGAGAAGTACTCAAAGTCTTCCTCTATGCCACAGCATCTGGAGATCCATTGGTTTTCTATAATTAACTCATGTGTAACGGTACTTCTCTTGACTGGCTTTCTGGCAACAATCCTGATGCGCGTGCTCAAGAATGATTTCATCAAGTAAGACTGAATCATTGCATCCTGTTCTCATCACATGGATTGTAGCTTTACTAAATGCAGTTTTAATGTCCCTTTTTTGCTGAAGATATTCTCATGAAGACGAGTCCCTTGAAGACCAAGAAGAGACTGGATGGAAGTATATACATGGTGATGCGTTCCGTTTCCCGGAGCAAAAATCTCTTTTTGCAGCAATCATTGGATCTGGATCTCAGCTTCTTGCCCTGTAAGAACTTCCTCGGTTCAGTTTATGTTATGATGCAAGCTATGCTGTAATGGTCCTAACAAGTTACAAATGTTCTCTTTCGATAGTGCAATTTTCATCTTCCTACTCGCAATTGTTGGGGTCTTCTATCCATACAACAGAGGAGCCCTTTTCACTGCCCTTGTTGTCATCTATGCCCTCACATCCGGCATTGCTGGATACACAGCAACTTCCTTCTATCTTCAGCTCGAGGGAACAAACTGGGTAAGGCATGCATTGGTTGTTGGTTTCTTCAATTTCTTTGCTGCTACATCTGACAATTTTTCTTGAATGTTTCAGGTGAGGAATCTGATATTGACTGGCTGCTTGTTCTGTGGGCCTCTTTTCCTGACATTCTCCTTCCTAAACACTGTTGCTATAGCGTATAGTGCTACAGCAGCTTTGCCTTTTGGTACTATCATTGTCATTATTCTCATTTGGGCACTCGTAACCTCTCCTCTCCTAGTGCTGGGTGGTATCGCTGGAAAAAATAGCAATACAGAATTCCAAGCTCCTTGCCGCACAACCAAGTATCCTAGGGAAATCCCTCAGCTGCCCTGGTACCGAAGCACCATTCCCCAGATGGCAATGGCAGGGTTCCTCCCATTCAGTGCTATTTACATCGAGCTGTACTACATATTTGCCAGCATCTGGGGACATAAGATATATACCATCTACAGCATCCTCTTCATTGTGTTCATTATCCTCATCATTGTCACAGCGTTTGTCACAGTGGCACTCACGTACTTCCAGCTTGCAGTTGAGGATCACAAGTGGTGGTGGAGGTCAGTATTCAGGATACTGATTCATCTTGTTTATCCTGGTTTGTTAGTGCTTTTTATTCATGTTTACTTAGTTTCTTGTTTGTTGTGCTTGCACAAGAAAAATCGGTCAGAAGTCCAAAACTAAAATAGAACCTGTAGGGAAACATGTAGTTCATCATTTGCGTGGTACATGGCATTCTAGATCAGTACTTATGTTTTTGCATGCCTGTTGCAAGTGCAAACGTGTTAATTTCCCTAAATGTTGTTGCTTCTATTTGCAGATCTGTCCTTTGTGGAGGCTCCACTGGTATTTTCATCTTCTTCTACTGCATCTACTACTACCATGCCCGGTCAGACATGTCAGGCTTCATGCAAACATCCTTCTTCTTCGGCTACATGACCTGCGTCTGCTATGGCTTCTTCCTCATGCTGGGTACTGTTGGTTTCCGTGCATCACTGCTATTTGTGCGACACATCTACCGTTCCATCAAGTGCGAGTAACCTGGACTGCAGTGGTGACATTACAAATGGCTATCACTAGGGAAGCTCAAGAGAAGCGGACCGACAGATTCCTCATGGGATTGCTTCTGAATTTTGTGTCCAAGCAGTCTTGAACATGTACCGCCTCCCTCACTATATTATCTTGGAGTTCCATTTGTGGAATGGTGATGTATTGTGTAGGACCGATACCAGAGCCGGCACTATAATGATATATGTCTAGTTGTATCTGCTGCTATTGAGCCTAATATGGCCCTTTAATTTATTCTGAATCGTGTGTTTGCTCAGTTGCTTGTTAGAAATGTGCGTACCTGGTGGAGAGTACATTATACTTGTGTGTGAATGAATAGAAATAAGAGTATATGATAATGATAATTGTGCTAGAACAGTTACAATTAGGTACAGGGTTTTTTATACTCCCTCCGTCATGAAAACCCTCCGTCATGAAAAGGATGTCTCAAATTTATCGAAATTTGGATGCTATATACTAAATAGTGTCTAATGCATTCAAGTTTAGACAATTTTTTGACATCCTTTTTGGAACAAAAGGAGTATAAAAGTACAAAAACAATAAAAAATCTAGAGGCATGATGTATCTGCTAGAGTGATCATGTTTTTATAAACTTTGGTTACAGCATTCTATTCCTCGGTCTGTTGCTTTCATGTGATTCCGGATTATAAAATCGGCACAACTTAAACATAGCACAGAAGGAATGCTTTCATGTGATTCCGGATTATAAAATGGGCACAACTTAAACATAGCACAGAAGGAAAACGGGCTCAATTAAACATTTAGCCTTGGAGTTAAATGGGCTTAAGGCCTCACTAGATGGACACGCCTACGGTCTATTTGGCAGAGTGTGGTAGATTTGGCAGAGTATGGTAGATGTGTTGTACTTACTGATGGTAACATATTTTGTTTTGTTTGTGTTACAATAGATTAAATATACGAGCATGTATGGGGTTGAGTGTTTTAATCTGTAGACAAATATTATTTACGTGTTAGACATGTATGAAATTGAGAGATCTGAAGTGCCCTTATTTCATATTGAAGGTCCTAAGCAATATAAGGGTACCAATGTTACTTCAAGTAAACAAAAAGATACATCAAGCAAACTTTAAACAAAAATACATCGAGCAATAGATCAAGTTCAATACCACAAGAAACTAAAAAACTAACGATGTCAAAATAAGCTAACTTATAAAGATCAGACAGTAACCTTGTTTGACTACCTAAAAATCGATGCTTGCAACTGTTTGGATTGCAGAGCTCCAAGGAAAGGCACAACTTTGTATTCAACACTTATAAGTGGATGGATTATTAAATAATTAGTTTAGTCGATATAGACAATCAAATTACATATATACTAATGTTATGCAGGCGTTATATTTGATATATTTCAAATTATTCACCGGTTCAATAAAATTTAAAAGAGAAGGTATGGCTAGAAATTGCCACGAAACCTTTACATAAAAGCAAGATCTAATATGTAATCAAGTTTGATAATTTCTATATATATCAAAATAAAAAATAGAAGTTATGACATGTTTTTTAGGCCCACTTAGTCAATGGAACCCACTTGTTCATTAATCGTACAACATGCTCCAAGTCAAAGGCACTAAATTTTTTGTTAACTCGTGTAGAGATTGTAGAACAACGTATAATATGTATCAATTTACAGAAGCATCTTATCTATTTTCGAGATATGCTAATATATTCAAAAGCAAATTCAGTTGCAAAGCCTAAAAGGGGCCAAAATCAGCTTATTCTGCTTCGTTTTAGGAATACATATATGTTAATTGTTGAAGTGACATAACAAGCGACCGTTTCTCGCAAGGCGCGACCATTTCTCGCCCTGTTAACGTTCCACGCTTTCTGTTGAGTGATTCTTCCGTTCGGTTACTATAGATTCTGGGTTCTGGCCAATCTCTCTATGCCGCGTCATCGCATGCCTCGCGAGTCTTCTCCTTTTCAATTCCTTTTGTCTGCCATCCCTCCTTGATTTTCTAGTCAAAGCGGTGAGGATGACGTGGCATCTTCGCATAGTCCCACATAGGAGCATCTCTACTCGCGTCGTCCCTCTCTCTCACCCCCACCGTCCCATGCGCTCACCTCCTCCTTATCCTCCTCACCACCGGCAAAGCATGGAGGTGGACGGTTACGCGAGGTCGGGGGCGATGTTGAATCGGTACTGGGCAGGTTCAAGGCGAGGAAGCAGAGGCGACCGACGCTGGATGCGGGAGCTGGATGGGAAGCAGTGGCCTTGTGAGGGAGGGGCGGAGGGAGCGGAGATGAGAGGAGGAGCTAGGGAGCGGAGGGGCCTTCTCCTTTTCAATTCCTTTTTTTTGCCATCTGACCCTAATTTTTCCAGTCAAAGCGGTGAGGATGATGCGACATACCCATGTAGTTATGCATAGGAGCATCTATACACACGCCGCCCCCTCTCTCTCACCCCCACCGCCCCATGTTATCACCTCCTCCTTATCTTCCTCACCACCGGTAAAGCGTGGCGCTAAACGGGTGCGCGAGGTTGGGAGCGATGTTGAATCGTTACTGGGCAGGTTCGAGGCAGGGAAGCAGAGGCGGCCGACGCTGGATGCAGGAGCTAGACAGGAGGCAGTGGCCCCATGAGTGGAGGGGGCGAAGGAAGCAGAGGTGAGAGGGAGAGCTCGAGAGTGGAGGGGGGCGTCAGTTGCTAGGGTAGACAGAGGAGGGGCTGGGAGGTGATCATAGGTATAGGGTGTGCGTGTGTGCGTTCATAGGGATAGGTGCATGTACTGTTTTGAGTGTCTATGATTGTACCGTGTTTCTAAAAAAGGTATCTTTCCGTTCTACCATTGCTCTTCAAAAGTGATGAAAAATACTCCCTCCGAATCTCCGATTCATAATATAAGATGTTTTAGCTTTGTGAAGATAATGTATCTAGACATTTTTTCTAAGTAGGTTCAGAGAGGTTCACTTCGAATCTAAAGACTAAAAGATCAATGGGGATGGCTGGTTCTAGCTTGCCATGTTCGGCTGGTCGGGGTTGGCTCGGGCATGCACGACATGGTGCATTGGTAGGGGTCTAGGTTGGTTCAATGCACTGGTTGGCACTGGGGGAGACATGGATGATCAATGGGGAACAAGGTTTGGGGTGATCACTGCTCAAAACAGTGAAGTTTGGCCAAATTTGTTTTCTGTCTCCAAGTGTTTGATGAAATGGCTGAAAGAAATTCATATTTGAATTTTTGGATGAAACTTGGTGAGTGTACTGGGCACATACTAGGTAGTCTCTGGTTGATTGGATTTGTCAAGGTGAACTGCTTTGGTGGGATTTTGAGAAATGGTGATCTTACCATATGAACTAGATTCAATTTCCAAATGTCATTTGAATATGGTTGCCAAATGTTTCTGTGGGTATACAAGGTGGGCTGGGTTCACTTTCACTTGGTATAGCAAGGGGTGAAAAGAATTGGATTTGTTTCTGCTAGAAATCTTGGACTAGAAACACTCAAAGTGGTCTAGTGAGCAAGATTGGCAAAAATGACCATTATCTCATTTTGATTGTTTTTGAATTTCTATTGATTTGATTCTGTTTGGAATTGATTTAGATGATGTTGTTTTCATCTTTAAACCAATCCTTGACAGTCACAACAATCAAACAAGTCCATTCAAGCATTCATGCATTCATCACATACACACATGCATTCATATGGATTTTAATTAACAAAAGTTTTTGTTAACCCTAAATTTGGGTGATTAGAAATGATAACCTTGATTAATATTTTGGGGATGTTACAGGGCGCAGGGCCTTCGTTGATGACGAGGCCACGTGAACGTGTCCTCGATGGCAAGCGCACCAGCGATTCCACCTCTCGCTTCACCGGCCAGAGCGGAGGCGTGGCGTGCGGCGACCTGGACTGCGCTAGCGCCGACCCGTATGAGCGTGACAACGACGCCGAGGAAGATGAAGAGAGATCACCCATCCTCCTTTGCAGCCAGTTGGTCACTACACGGCGCCTGGCGGCCGACGACGGCGAGCGAGGAGGGTAGCCCAACTTAGGGCGGTCCCCATCGGTGATGTGATCGAGGACGGTCGCGAGTGTCCGGCCTAGTGTGCTCCACCACCGACAGTGTCTTGCGGCGTTGTGCCGCTTCGGCGGCATGCCGACCCCATCATGGGCGGGAAATTGCTGGTTTTAATGTTCAACAAAGAAGTTCTCCTAGTACACTAGGTTACCGGGTTCTTCGGCGAGCTCCGAATCCTCAATGGCCGCGATGGCCGCCTGGATCTCCTCGACCATGTCAGCGTTCTCCGGCACCGGTGGCACCGGCATGCCATCGGCATGGAGCTTCCAGGTCGGCGGGCACCGGAAGTCCGTTGGCGCCTGGTAGCCGGTGTCGTGAAGCAGTCGTGCCTCCCATGGCTGCAGAGACTGCCGGTTGAAGTCGTTCGCCACCGCCGGATTGCCGGGGTACCTCTCCCTCATTGCTGCCATTGAGATCTTCTTCTGTTCGCCGAAGTTGGAGTTTGTGGGTAGGGAATTGGAGGTGAGAGTGCGTGCTCTAGGAACCGACGAGGGCGCCGGTATTTATAGCCAAAAGAGGAAAGGGCGGCGAAGGAGGGAGGGGTGTAGCGGCGTGGGTGGGAAAAGAGAAAACAATGGTAATGCCGACGAGACAGGTGATCATTGCCTGTGGTCCATCACGGGAGCCGAGGTGACGGGATGAGGACGACTTGGCTTCACACGCTGACAGGACAGGGCCACTAATGACTACAAGTGCACAGATTGATTGTAGCTAGTTTCGAAATAAGAGTATCGAACTAACAAAGAGATATTTGGTTAAGGTCTTTATGTCCCTTGCACTATCTACCAAAAGATACTTGTAAGCTGCCTTTGATTTCAAGTAAAGGGTGTTTGAAAGGTTTTTGGGTTGATTGCAGGAAAGTAAATAAAACAATTAAAAACAGGACAAGTAACAAAAGCGTTTGGAATGGTGGTTGAATTCAATAGGGCTAAGACGTTCTCGAGGATGTAGGATACACCACTAGCATATTGTAGTTAATCATAATTAGGATAACCTATTTCTTATGTCATGATATGTGTGGAGAGAGTTCCATAAGATGTTCACTAGAAGGCTCGTAGACAGTCACTTTGTTGAGCCAAGAATAAGGTCATCTCTAAATAACCACCACGATGTCTGAGAGCAGTCACCCATACAAACCACCGCAATTAAGGGTCTCCCCATGGATATCGTAATTATCTTAGTGAATCTCTTTTTGTTCCTCCTTCGACCGTGCAGGTTGCTAGCCATGCTTCTAGTTACAATAGCTCCGGACACGCTTCCAAACATGTCCAAAGGATTTCACCATCTTCTTTAGACCCGAAGGAAAATGATATGTGGCCGAATACACATACCATCTAAAGAGAGAGATAAAACACACATCATAGATCAATAGATCATAGACACAAGTAATAGATCATCTTTATTTCATTTCAAAATAATACTAGGGTTTCTCTATCTCTCCAAGAACGAAGGAAACTACTCACACATGGAAGCAATCAACAACATCATCATAATCAAATGGATGGATAAAAGTACGGGAATGAATCTAGTGCAAACCACTATTGAATCTGGAATTACAACAAGATCTAATGGATGGAAGATGGTGGTAGTAATGGTGATGTGTTTTCCTCCAATGATCCCTGAAGCAGCAGGGAATTTCCCTTATCCAAGTTCTTCCTCTATATCCTTTTCTGGTGTGTTTTTTCGTGGTTGGAGGTTTCTATGAATGTCGGATCTCATATCCGTCTTTGCGAGGTGGAAGTATTTGATGAGGTGGTCACACTGCCACATTGTACGACAGATGGTACATGTGGGTTCCACTTGTACCAATGGTCGTTAAGTGCCCTTTGACCTCCTCTGTGCAAGAAATTCCTCTGGGTGCAAACATAAATTAATTAAATGACTTTTATCAGTTAAAAATATCATATTGTAGCATAATATGATAGTCTCAATTCATATGTTCATCAGAGACATAGTAATTTGGGATCCTGTTGAAACAAGGACAAAAGGTGCGCGCAAAAGCAGTAAAATATTAAAACCCCTACTCTACTTATGCTAAAACAAGAGGTAAATATGCTCCAATTTTGGACTCATCAACTCCCAGAAGCTAGACTCTTGCTCGTCCCCGAGCAAGATGGTGGCTTATGAATAAGAATCATCATGTTTATAAGGAACGCGCCATTACAATAAATGAGGTAAATATTAAAACATGAGTACAATATTGAATGTAGAGTTACATCAAGATCTTTATCACACCTTTACACATTACATGACTTAGAGGCTTCCACACCTTTTTGTATCGATGAAGTTATAAGAAGCTATTAGTGATGGAACATATTATATAATCATAAAGTTAAATTTGTTGAGCACTTTATTTTAGTAATGAAGATTCATGATCATTCACTTTTTATTTTCTTTTTCTCTTTTCAAGATTTTACTTTTTTCTTTTGCCTTGAAATTTTCTTGATAGCTAAATCTTTTGTCTCTTCTTATTGCTCTTTTTTATATAGCATAGCTACTTGATCATGCTCACTGAAAGTGCAACGGACGTCGCCTAGAGGGGGGGTGAATAGGCTTATAAAATTATTATGTTTTAGGCTCTAATAAAGGCGGAATAAAAACTAACGTTTAATTTATTGAGCACAAAACCTAACCACTAGGTTCAACTAAGTGCACCAACAACCTATTCTAAGAAAGACAAGCAACAAAGTGATAGCAAAACGAAATACTTCAAGAACGATGGCTATCACAATGTAAAATGCATAAGTAAAGGGCTCGATTGAGATATAACGGATGGACCGGGAGACGAAATTTTTTATCCCGAATTTCACTTCCAAAGAAGCTATGTCTCTGTTGGAGAGGTGCGATGGCGCAATGCTCTCCGAATGCCACAAGTGGCTCACCTCGAGGTGTGGTGGATCAATGCTCACCCAACGCCACACACGGCCTCACTCCGGATGCGAAGGCACGCAACTCACCGACAACACAATAGGCTCACCCTATTCTCCCATGAGCTTGCCACAAAGGCCTACTCAGGATCCACTAAGGGAAACTTGAGGGCGGTCATCAAACCCGTATAAGGTTGGGGATATCTCCACAACTCAATTGGAGTCTCTCAATAACAATGCCACAAAAGGTTACAAAGCCACAAGCTTGAGTCCACTCCACAATGGAGGCCTCAAGAAATTAACACACCAACCACACAACCGTCTAGGGTTCCAAGAACCCAATAGTAACAAGCTCACAAACTTGTACTCGCCGAATCTTCATGGAGAACTCAAACCTATGCAACAAATGCAAGGGCAAGTTCTTCACTCCCAAATTCCAACAAAGCTACAAAATCTATTGGGGGAATAAGGGAGGAAGAACACAAGAGGAGAACACAAAACTCTACAATATCTAGATCCCAAGGATTCCTTCACAAAGAAGGGATTTGGTTAGGTGTGGTTGTAGATCTAGATCTCCTCTCTCAAATCCCTCAAAGAGATACAAGAATCTGGGAGGGAGAAGGGGAGAGGAAAAGCTTTTGAAGGTCAACAATGGAGGATAGAGAGTGAAGGAGCTAGCAAAAATGGCCTCAAAAGTTGGGGAAAAATTAGGGAAGACCTTAAATAGGGCAAGAGAAATCTACCCGTTTGGGCTAGATTCGCGCACCACTGGAACTTACGGTGCTCCACCAGAACTATCGGTAAATAGAAACATAGGTTACATAATAAAACAGACCTTCACCGGAAGTTGGGTCGGAATTTGGGCCGGAACTTCTGCTCAAGCAAAAACCCTAGACAACATTGCACGGAAACTTCAAGAACTTTTGATTCCAGACTCTGTTTTTGATTATCTTGGGCTCCTTTTGAAGAGAACGATAAGCTCTACAAGATTATGCAAATAAACACCATAGTACAACATGGAAGGATAAAACAAATTGAGAAAGGTATGACCTCTCTAGAAGCGATGAACTGGTAAAACCTCCAAAACCCAAAACACAAGAAGTTGAGCTTGGAAACTCCGATTGGGATGAAACCAATTTTGTTGAAAAGATAAAACCAACAAGAAAAGGTGAAATATTGGATACCACCAAGGGAGACAATATAAAGTATATATATGTGAGATATCTCCCAAGGTGTGGAGCCAGAAAAACCCGCACGATCAAGAACGCAATAAGATATGTAGTGGAAATCTATTTTTGATGAACTGGAGCTTGTTATGATGATAACCACAAGCTCTAGATCCTCATATGGACAAGACACAAATAACAACATAGACGATGATGCAAGAAAGCAAAGGTTTGAGCTCTCTCGGAAATATGTGATCGAGTCACTCACTCGAGAGCCCCTCTTGATAGTATGACTATCTATCCTAAATCCGGCATCCCAACAAGCAACATGAGACCGAAAAAAGAGAAACCCTATCAAGATCATACCTTTGCCTTGAGCATTACACTTGAGCTTGATGTAGAATGTCTTTTCCTTCTCAAGATGAAACACCTTTCTTGATTGTTCTTGCTTGATGAAGACTTGCGAATTGCTCCCCATACTTCATGGAGAAACCTCTTCTTTGAACTTGTATTCATCACTCCATGACCACCGAGGGTGGCAAGCTCCAATCATGAGATATTCTAGATACGGTGCATCTTGAGCTTGCCCTTCATTTCTTCTATCCCCATCTTCTTCTTCAAGACTCTCTTAATCTTCTTTTTCTTCTTCTTCATTTTGTCTACCTTGAAACCAACACATGGTCCAAGTGATGCAAATTGACAAACCTACAAGTGAAACTCAATTTGCACATTAGTCCATAGAGATTGTCATTAATTAGACCAAAACCACACATGGGGGCATACATGCCCTTTCAATCTCCCCCATTTTGCTAATTGATGACAACCCTTTGAGAGGGTTTAAATATGGAATTTAACGAACAAAGTGGCTGCCCCAACATTAAATACTACACAAGTATGTGATGTTGGTACAACCATAATATATAGAGAAAACTCCCCCACAATATATGCACATGTGATGAACTTGAATTTCATTGCATATATTTCTAACCATTACCATTGGTTGAGTTTCCTCTATATATTCAACATGCAAAGCAACCACAAAGATGCAAGATCATGAGAGTCAAATGCTTAAGAATACACTCAAAGCAAAGGCCAACTTCCCTTAAGCTCACCAAAACTTCTTCCCCATTGGCATCGATTGCCAAAATGGGTGAAAAATTCTAGACGACCAATATAGTGAGAATTCCTCCAAAGGTGTGCATATGCACATGTCAAATGATGAATACTCGGGAGGAATTAAAACTATATTGGACCCAAAGATTGCAAAAAATAAAAGAAAGAGAAAGAAAATTCAACAAATGAAGCGAGCAATCACAAGATCCAAAAGAACCAATTGAATACAACAAACGATACCAAATGGAAACAACAAAATGAGTGTTTAAATGAAAATAGGGATGGTCCCCAATATTTGTGCACAACTTAGAATAATTGCATTTGAATACAAAATGCACAAATATGGAATCCTCACTCCCCCATAAGCATTTAAACCATAAAATATGAGAAAGAAGGAAAATGAGCATTCTTAAATGAATTAGAGAAGCACCCCAACGGTTATGCACCAATTATAGTAATTGCATCTGGAAACAATGTGCACAACCATAGAATCCTCACTCATCCAAACTCATTTAACTATAAAAGGCGTGAGAGAACAAAATATGAGTGCTCAAAGATGTGAAAAATGTGACAATCACTCATAGGACAATTTTTTTTGAAGCCACGGAAGAGTCAAAATGAAATAGAAGGCGGTCTCCAAGGAATGCAAAAACAACCAAATATTTATCTTCTCTTGTGTGTTAGGTGGAAAATATCACAAATACATATGCCCAACAAGAAACATGCACACACAAGATAGATACTCAAGAAAGCACATGGAAGTCATAAAATATACCAATAAGATGTTTTGCTTAAAAGCATGGACAAAGGCTCAAATATATCTTATTGTACATCAATGAGGACCAACCATCAACATACTACATACATGTCAACTATTATAAAGGGAAAAAGGGAATAACTGGAATATATGGAGAGAGGCAACAAGTATTACAAATAGAAATCAAGTTTGCAAAAATACTCACTATTGCACATGAGAGTAATTGAGGAATATATATTCAATAAAATTGCTAGATTGACATATTTAGGATTGGTGAATCAGGAGAATGATTTTGTATAGTCCCCATTATATGCACTCATCTCAACATACACACATTTGCAATAGAGAGAACTCCTAAAAACCAAAGGAAGAACCTCAAAAATTTCAAATACACAATTCATGCCAACAAGCAACCTACAAAAGGTTGTGAACAAGATATGTATGCACGAGAAAGAGATACTTGTTTCCGAGATATAATTGGTAGGATGTAGAGGATATGGATTAATTGATCATCCTAGCTTGCCTCAAATTGCCATGTAGACACCACCTCTTCCCAATTGATGAAACAAGCATCCAATATATCTCCAATGTACCTAACACAACATTAAGTACAATATGGCCCCCAAACAAATTGGGTACAAAGTAGTTAGTGCAACTACAATACATAGGAGAGCCTACACATAAATATTTGCATACTGATATGAAATTGAATTTCATGCACATCTTATCCCATTAGGATTTGGTGGAGTTTCCTCTATATAATGGATCAAATAGAGAATGCCAAAATATATACATGAAGTAAATATGCATGCACAAGACTTTCAAGAACCAAAAGGCGATACAATTTGAACAAAAACACCAAGTAAACCAAGAATGCACACATAAAAGTGTGACTTAAGAAAAGGTGTCCAAATTGTATCAAATAACCAAATAAACACATGAAACATCACAAGTTCAACAAATGAACTAGGCAAAGGACAAAGACTAAAAGATAGAGAAAAGGCATAAATTCTCAAGGATTTATCTCATTCTAAAAGGTCAAAACATGTGACAAAGAATGAGACAAAACCAACTCCCAAAGAGAGCAATGTTCCAACAAACAAATCCAAATCTTCACACTTTTCATGATGGCACACAAAGTACCCAAAACAAAAAGATTGGACTTCCAAGCACATAAAACACGATATGGATCAAACGAAGAAGTATAAGAGGAGTGTTCTACATAATATAGGAGAGCTCCCCAAAGTTGTGCATTATATAGAATTTTGATTTTGAATGAAAAATGCACACAAATGATATAATCACTACTACCTATGTTAAACTAAAACACATGAGGACACCAATAAAATAAAATGATCCACACGAGGCAAGGAAAGCTTGGGAGACAATACAAAACATTTTATTGTCAAAAGATAGGACAAAAATAAGAAAAGGGAAAAGTGAATATGATCCATAAAGTCTATCATAAATCGAGTACTAATTGTCCAAGGACAAGAAGTATTGGGAATAATCTTCCCGAGATAGTTCACAAGGATATCCAAGATCATATTCACACTAAGAAGCATATAAAAAGTATAAGAATTAAGCTTGATGCTTCGAAATAGATTCTTGGTAGCTTCAAATAGTCACACAATCACTAGTGATTAGAGTAACTTGAAGAAAATGGTTTCCATGAGGATATAGATATCCAAATATGAGGAAACACATACCAAGAAACACTCTCACACATAATATCCAAATATGCACAATAAAAACATCCAAGCAAATTGGAACTTGTATGAGCTAATGTGCCACATAGGAGCTAGATAATTATCAATATCAATTCTAAGTGGCACTACCTTAAATGTCCACATTTTCTAGGTTTGTAATATGAACAAAGCATATGACTCCCCCATAATGTGGTAACCAAGAAAACATAACAAGAGGCAAAAATATCAAACTAGAGATGATTAATGTACATTATAAAACTTGAATTTCTAATGAGAAAGACTTACCACGTAGAGACTATATAATCTTGCAATATCAATACTAAGTGATGCTCCTCATGTACACACATTTTAGGATTGTGGAATTCCCAAGCATGACACTCCCCCAAAATGAAATAGTCCATTAAACTCTCACAAGAGCTGAATAAGATACCAAATGGATTCACTAAAGGCTCCAAACCAAGAAACACAAGTACATGGTGTGCCAACCAACATACACAAATATACTTCATAGGTCAATATAAGTAAGTGGTAAGTGTTGGAGATATGCCCAAGAGGCAATAAAAATGGTTATTATTATATCTTTGTGTTTATGATAAATGTTTACATCCCATGCTATAATTGTATTAACCGGGAACATTAATACTTGTGTGTTTTGCGAACATAAAAGAGTCCCTAGTAAGCCTCTTGTTAAATTAGCTTTTTGATTAATAGGTGATCATGGTTTCCTGATCATGGACATTATATGTTATTAATAACAAGACCATATCATTAGGAGAATGATGTGATGGACACACTCCTATAGTTAGCGTAGCGTAAGATCAAGTCATTTAGAGTTCATTTGCGACAAGCTTTCAAATACATAGTAACATAATCCTTCGAAAATGATATCATGTTAATCACCATCATCAGATGGATGCTTTGATGATATCAAACACCACTTCATAACTGGGTGGTTATGAAGGTGGCATTAGGTATCTGAAAGTATGTGTTGAAGCACATGGATCAAGAGTGGGATTTGTCCATCCATATTACGGATAGATATACTTTGGGCCCTCTCGGTGGAATGCCATCCAATTGGCTTGCAAGCATGTGACTAGGTCACAAGGGATGTCATATCATGGAATGAGTAAAGAATACTTATCGATAATGAGGTTGAACTAGGTATAGAGATAGCGACGATCAAACCTTAGATTAGTAAAGTATCGCGTGACAAAGGGAATCGGTATCGTATGTAAATGGTTCATTCAATCACAAAGTAATCGTAGAAATATGTGGGAGCCATTATGGATTTCTAGATCCCACTATTGGTTATTGATCGGAGAGGTGTCTCTATCATGTCTGCATAGTTCATGAACCGTAGGGAGACACACTTAAGGATTCGATGTTGTTTGAGTAGATATGGAATGTGAGTTGGAGACCGAATGTTGTACGGAGTCTCGGATTGGATCTAGGACATCACGAGGAGATTTGAAATGGTCTGGAGAATAAGATTCATATAAGGAAAGTCAATTTCCGGGGTTCGGAAATGTTTTCGGTGTTTTGACTGGAAGCTTCGAGAATCTTCTGGAGGGTCCACCACCCCGGGAGGGGGTACTTGGAATGCACCATACCCTGATGGGCTGGGCGCATCATACCCTAGGCCAACTCGGCCAAGGAATAGGAAGAGAGACAAACTCTACTTTTAAAAGTCAAATCCTAGTTTGAAAAGTCAAATCCTAGTTAGGGAAGGAAAGGGAAACCTTGAGGGACAAGTCCTCCCTCTCCCCTTCCTTGCCGCTGGCCTAGAGGAGTTGGGGAAGGACTCGGCCAGGGGTGGGAACCCTGGACGTATCCCCCACCCAAATAAGGAGGGGCGAGGGCGCCCTGTTGGGGATATGCTATATGGGTATCATCATAGCATGTCTCTAATCCGAATATCCCGGGTGGCCAACAGTTGGTAGCAAGGCCTATGGCCTGATGGGAGGCCCAATTATATGGATCCAGAAGGGAGACCCATGCTGGATAAAGGAAGGCTACGGAGGAGTCACCGATGTACCCGGAGCCTTGGAGTGCAAGACACGTTAGACTAGTTGTATACCGTGTAGGACTCTGTTACCTGTAACCCTAGGATCTGGTAACTATATAAGTCGGACCTATGGGAGCCTTTAGGGCACCAATCAACTCATAGCGCTCACAGCGAATCAATCCCTGTAACTCGGCGTATTGCCATTATAGTGATTTATAGCAGGAGTAGGATTCCGCCACCGTCGTGGGATCTGAACCTGGGTAAGCTGTGTTACCTCGTACCCGCAAACCTTCCGCCTTACCCCACGTCTCTAAACACGCTCTGTGAGGACCCCTCCATGGCGTACTCGTCGGCAATACCATGACAGTTGGCGCCCACCGTGGGGCAAGAGGCGCTTTAGGCTCTACAACGGGCGAGGACCAAGCTCTTCGCGGGAATCGGTGAAACCGTAGCCATTGGCCGTATTCTCTTCTCCGGCAACATTCCGATTGTCCCTCCCGACAAATTTTGGATCCCGGTGAAGACGAACCCCACCCGCTGCTCGATCGTCCCAATCGGGGACATCCACCTCTTCATCGACGAAACTGACTCGGGCACTAGTTCCCTGGAAGTCGGAGGAGCGTCAAGACCCGCACGGACCGCCTACGGGCAGGATACGCTCGCGGAAGGATCGAAGTCGGATCTCTCTTCGGAGTTTGCCAGCAAAGATTGGAAAAATTCAAGGCCCACCCAAACCGCCCCTGTGTAGGATATAATGGTGGGAGATCACTATAAGTCCGCCGGCTTCGCCCGTGCGTCTGGACAACAGAGATCCAAGTTCGTCGGCGTGGTGACTATCTTTGATATAGCGCATTGCATTCAGAGAGAAGGTGAAAACCCCCGCGATTACCTATCCAGGTGGCTCTGTATATGGGCCGACCTGGAGCATTACCCCAATGATGATGCCATGTATCATTTTGTGGAAGGACTGGACTGCGGTACACTTCTCCAACATACTTTAAGGCGGATGAAGGCTTCGGGACGCCTCACTTTCGAGGGAATGGTAAACACCATCATCAACTTCGTGGCCGCGGATGCAGAAGCTCAGGCAGCGCTCGCGGTCCTACCCGGTGCCCCTCCGCCTCAGCCACTGCCACCACCGCCTCCGGTCGTCGTCACTGCAGCCACACCACCGCCTCCAGTCATCATCGCTATCGTCGCACCACCACCGCCTATCATCGAGGAAGCCCCGGCACCCTCCGACTCCGTTCTTGACGCGCTCTACGCTTACATCTGTGCTGACTCAGAGGAGATAGACTTCAGTCTAGAGGAGATAGACTCTGCTATGCAGGAGATGGAGGAGGATTTCAAACGCGACGAGCATGCAGGCCGCCAACGCCGTCACGCCCCGAGAGGTGTTCGTCGCCATTGGGACCATGATGGAGGAAGATCAACCCGGACAGGATTCGCCTAAAGCGCTGGACAAGGGGAAGGGATCACCTGTTGCTACCGACAATGATCGTGCAAAGGCCATGCCCCCTCCGTCTAACCCAGTGCAGCAGCCGCAGGAACTCAACGACGGTCCGAGTAACAACAACACCGCAAACCCGCCGCCTCCGGCATCTACATTTACTGCTGCCCAAATCACTCCAGCTGATAGAGTGATGTATGGCAACCTGCTCGTCGAGCCCATGACTGTGGCTCATATTAGGAACATAGTCCAGCTTGACGAGAAGTGCCAGCAGCTACTGGAGGAAGCGCAGGCCATAGCGGAGCAAGGCGCAAAGCTGGATCGAGATCTGGTCAACACGTAGAAGTCAATAGAGAAAGATAGAGCCATGGAAGCCGAGTACAAGACTCTTCTCAAGTAGCAGAAGGCTAAGAAAGCTCCGGCTCGCATCATCAATGATCCTGGTGTACGGTGGAACCTATGGTGGGCTCCCTCCAAGCCGCCACAAGCAAAGCCATACATTGACAGCGAAGGCAGGCATGTCATGCCCACTCCTATTCTCAACCTAGCCGTCGCCAAGACCCTTCTGGAGCAAGATAGATCACCCACAACTATGGAACAAGTCTATGACCTTGTGGCAAAGGCGGTGAAACAGCAGGAAAAGGCCACCTCTCAGAGGCTTGAGTCTGACCCAGTGTTTTGCCAGTCTAGCATTCCTAAGCCTCCAAGGGACCGATCTCCTCATGATGTTGGGTCCTAGACGGGTTCATCAGAACGAAGACGGAGGGATGCACACAACAGGAAGGACGCTATCTACATATCCTCCGACCATGGAGGCAAGGCTCATCCTCGTCGCCCATCTCCACCATCCCGGTCTCCCTGACATCACGAAGACCCCAAGGCTCACCATCGCACGGACATGCCTCCGCCAAGGCAAAGCGGCATCGTCATCCGCGACAACACGGAGCAGCCCCGTCATGACGGAGAGCACAACCAAGGACACAAGATCAGGTCGCGTCATGACCCTCCGCGTCCGACAAGCAACCGCGACAAGCGTGAGGTGTCGCAGGAGGGTAACAACAAGAAGGATAACCCACCACTACCTCCTCCTCCGTCGCCCCCTACCAGCCACCATGGCGGAGGAGGCCCGCGTCGTTCACACAACCCATCCCCTGGTGGCAAGAAGAAAAGAACAAGCCCGGAGCCATACGACGCACGTTCACGCCTGGACAAGATTCACGAGGCCCAGGAAGGACAATACCTGGGACCACGTTGCTTTGGACCTATAATATGGACCGCAACTTACCCCAAGGGTTTCCGGATTGACAAGACCATCAAGCCCTATGACGACACCGCAAAACCAGCTACGTGGTTACAGGATTATGGCAACACGGTGGAGATCGCCGGGGGTAACTCCAACGTCACCGTCAAGTACCTCCCACTGATGCTGGCGGGCACGACCCCATAATGGATTGACGACTTGCCGGAGAAGTCCATCTGCAACTGGTTGGACATGCAAGAAGCGTTCACCAAGAACTTCGAGGGTTACGTATAAGCGTCCCTGCACTGTTGGCGATCTATAGCGGTGCGTGCAGGAGAAAGATAAGTCATCTCGCGCCTACCTCTCTTGCTGGCTGGATATGAAGAATTCCTGCGCAGGAGTGCACGCTCAGACCACCATGTCCGCCTTCATCGATGGGTTGGATAAAGGTACGTTGCTCCGACATAAGTTGAAGCGCCTGTAGGACAATCACCGGCTAGATCTCAACCAGATGATCCAGCTGGCTAGTGAGTTTGAGGCTGCCGACGATGATGCTCGTGGCTCCCTGCCGGCAATGGCCGTTCCAACTCAAGCTAGGAGGAATAATAGCACCAAGCGGAAAAGCCTACCAGAAGAAAAGCAAACCTCCGACATGGTCTCCATGACATTTGCAGGACGAGGTGATGGCGGACAGCGTTGCCGAGGACAGGGGGCTAGTCGTGGGCAGCAGCGAGGTAGTGAAACTACCCCGGCAGTGCTCCGCGTTCCCCAAACATACAAGGAGTACCACGATATGCCGTGCCTTGTACACCTAAATGCCAACGACAAAGCCACTCACACCAATCACCATTGCAAGTTCGTCAAGGATCTCAAGGAGGACCCGGAGTCCGGCTACAAGCGAAGTCAGAAGAATAGACCGCGAGGCAAGGGCAAGGGGAAGAAGAAAGAAGAGGAGTCCAAGGATTCAAATGACATGGACGAGTACGTTGACCCCAAGCACACCGCCAAGAGCGATGGCAAGGGCAAGAACCCCTTCTAAAAGAAGGCTCCCGTCTACCACGCTTTCCTTGGCACCCCAACTGTCCAGGCACAGAAAACCTCGCTGAGGATACTGATGGCCACCCTACCCCCAGTACCCCAATACCTGCACTGGTCAGAGTTTCCAATCACTTGGGACAGGAAGGATCACCCAGACCTCATCCCTACGGAGAACCAGTACGCCATGGTCATCACCCTCCTGATTGACGGCAACGAGTTCACCAAGTGTATGGTGGATAGTGGAAGCAACATCAACATTATGTACCTTTGATACACTACACAAGATGAACTTGACAGAGGCTAACCTAAGGCGGACCAGCATTGTGTTCCATGGCGTAGTTCCTGGCCGGGAGGCTCGGTCCCTTGGGTGCATCACACTTCAGGTCGCTTTTGACGATGTTAATAATTACCACCAAGAACACATGACCTTCGAGGTGGTCCCCTTCAAGAGCGTGTACCACGTCATCTTCGGACGCGACATCTTCCACGCCTTCATGGCAAAGCCATGCTTCGTCTACAAAAAACTCAAGATACCTAGACCAAACGACATCATCATTTTATCTGGAAACTTTACCAAGTCAAGGGACTGCGAGATTGGAGAAGCAGCCTTTGCAGAAGCTGTCCTCTACAATGAAGAATTCAAGGAGATCCAGAGCAAGGTCGATGCCACGGAGATGCCGGCGTCGAAGAAGCAGAGTTCTGACTCCGCCCCAGCCTTCAAGGCCGCCATCGAAACCAAGCCGGTGGAACTTGTGGTAGGCGATGCCTCCAAGACCACCATCATTGGGACGAACCTGGATCCCAAATAGGAAAGCGTGCTCGTCGAGTTCCTCTGAGAGAATAGGGACATATTTTCCTGGCAACCTGCCGACATGAAAGGTGTACCTAGGGAACTTTCCGAGCACAGCTTGAATATTGATCTAAAATGCAAACCGGTGAAACAACCTCTATGACGCTTCGGAGACGAGAAGAGACACGCCATAGGCAAAGAGATAGCTTGGTTACTTAAGGCTAGTTTTATCCGAGAAGTCCTTCACACCTGATGGGTGGAAAATCCTGTACTTGTCCCCAAAAAGGTAACCAAAGAATTAAGAATGTGCGTTGATTACACCGGCTTGAACAAAGCGTGTCCCAAAGATCCATTTGCTTTGCCTCGCATTAACCAAGTCATTGACTCGACGGCTGGCTCAGAGCTTTTGTATTTTCTCGATGCATACTCAGGATACCACTAGATAAAGATGAGGAAGTCGGACCAATTGGCCACTTTGTTCACCACACCTTACGACACGTTTTGCTACATCACGATGCCCTTTGGGCTAAAAACATAGGTGCTACGTACCAGCGGACTATGCAGCATTCCCTACACGATCAAATTGGTCGAACATTCATGCCTATGTGGACGATATAGCGGTGATGTCTAAAAAGTAAAACGACTTAAGCTCCGACTTAAAAGAAACCTTTGATAATCTCCGGAAATAAAATATGATGCTTAACCCTAAGAAGTGTGTCTTAGGAGTTCGAGTCGGCAAATTGTTGGGCTTGATCGTTTCCTAGCACGGAATCAAGGTCAACCCGGAGAAGATCAAGGCCATCCTAAACATAACGTCTGACATGCCTAAAGGACATACACCGGCTCACAGGATGCATTGCAGTAGTTAGCTGGTTCATCAGCCGACTTGGAGAGAAGGCTATGCTGCTGTACAAGTTGCTGAAGAAGGCAGAAAAATTTACATGGACGGACGAGGTAGATGCAGCACTAAAGTAGCTAAAGGAGATACTCTCCTCGGCTCCTATCCTTGCAGCACCCGAGCCTATGTTAATTTACATGGCGGCCACCAACCGGGTAATCAACATCATCATCGTGGTAGAGCGGAAAGAACCAGGGCATGAGTACGGAGTTCAACGACCAGTTTACTCTGTAAGCGAGGTCTTGATAGAGTCCAAGCAGCGTTACCTGCACTACTAGAAGCTAGCTTATGGAGTGTTCCTCGCTTCTCGGAAGCTAATGCACTACTTCCAGGAGCACCCTATCACAGTGGTGAGCAAAGCTCCATTGTCCGACATCATCAACAACAGCGACGCTACAGGAAGGGTCATGAACTGGGGCATTGAACTTGCCGCCTTCAAGATTACCTACAAGAGATGCGACGCTATCAAATCACAGGCCTTGGCGTATTTCATCACAGATTGGACGGAGATGCCAGATGCTACCCCTATACCAGAGCCAGAATACTGGGTGATGCACTTTGACGGATCAAAGCTACTCAATGGCTCGGGGCTGGTGTACTATTATAGTCACCAATAGGGGAAAATCTACACTACATTATGCAGATCCACTTCGAGGCTACAAACAACATGGCGGAGTATGAAGCACTCATTCACAGACTACGCGTAGCCAAGGATATTGGCATCAAGTGCATAGTTTGCTGTGGAGATTCCGACTTGGTTGCCCAACAGGTGGCTGGCACCTGGAACGCGCGTAACCCTATGATGGCGGCATATCGACACAAAGTGGACGAGATAGCCAAGAGCTTCTTGGGCTACAAAGTCAAGTATGTCCCCAGGGAGGAAAATGAGGCGGCTGATCTACTGTCAAAACTTGGATCAGGGCGCAAACAAATTCTGCCTGGCGTTTTTCTAGAGAATCTACGGACACCATCTGTGAAGGTAGCGGACTCCGAGAACCCAGATAGAGTTGACTCTTTCGTTCACATAGTGATGAAGGTCCCTCTGGCTTGGACACAACTGTTCATGGAATATCTCGTACACAGAACTTTGCCCATCGACGAGGTCAAAAGTCGGCAAATATTACGTCGAGCAAAGGGCTATACCATAATCAATGGACAACTCTATAAAAGAAGCACCACTGGTGTATACCTAAAGTGTGTTTCCCAGCAAGAGGGTATTGAAATCCTTCGTGAGATCCATCTCGGAGATTGCGGGCATCATGCCTCTCCTTGATCGTTGGTCTCCAAAGCTTTCCGGCAAGGATTCTACTGGCTGACCGCGAAGGCAGACGCCGACAAGCTGGTTGAGACATGCATGGGATGCCAATATTATGCCCGATGACCACATGTTCCAACTGAAGAATTGCGAACAATACCAATAACTTGGCCGTTTGATGTCTAGGGGCTAGACATGGTTGGTCCGTTGCAAACGGCACCATGTGGGTTTACGCATCTACTAGTAGCAGTTGATAAATTCACTAAATGGATAGAAGCTAAACCCATTAGAAAGCTTGATGGGGCAACTGCCCTTAGGTTTGTCCGGGACCTAGTGGTGAGATTTGGTCTCCCACATAGCATTATCACCGACAACAGCAGCAACTTGTCACTCGGAGAAGTGGAAGATTATTGTTGGGAGAAGGGCATCCGACTTGACCTAGCATATGTGGCTCATCCACAGTCCAATGGCCAAGTTGAGCGAGCCAATGGATTAATTCTGCAGGAAATCAAGCCACGTCTTGAGGCACCGCTACATAGAGCAGCTGGAGCCTGGGCGGAGGAATTACCATCTGTGTTGTGGAGTTTACGAACTACACCCAACAAATCTACCGGCTACACCCCTTATTTCATGGTATATGGAGTAGAAGCCATCCCGCCTTCTGACATCCTTCACGATTCACCAAGAGTTGCTGCCTACGACGAAGATGACGCTGAAGAATCCAGACGCCTAGATGTGGACCTTCTCGCGGAAGAGCGCATATTGGCATGCCAAAGATCCGCCATCTACCAGCAGAAGCTACGCAACTACCATAGTCGTCGCGTTCGGCATCGCTCGTTTAAAGAGGGGGATCTGGTGCTCCAACTTAAGCAGAAGAAGTCACACAAATTATCCTCGCCATGGTAAGGACCGTTCATCATAAGCAAGGCGCTTATCATAAGCGTAAACTTGAGGAGAGACCCAACGATGATCATAAGCGTAAGCGACGTGACCCGAATGATGACTACCCGGAGCTTGATCAGCCATGGAACAGAGCACAACTACGTCCTTTTTACACTTAGCATATTTTTTATCTACTGTGTACCTCTTATATGATCAATGAAATAAAGCTCTCTGGTTCACTCATATTCCTGATTCTTTTACCTCCTTTAGTGTTCATTTTTGGATCGTATAAAACCTTTTTGCGCAAGCTTTGCATTTGCACTAGTGAAAATTCCGCCTACGGGTGTTAGCTTAAGTTTTCTGGTCTACACGTTCTTTGTTGTTTTTATGTGGATTCTGGAGTAGTGACTTTTGACACTTGAAGTCGGCGATTTTGTGCTTAGGTTTTGATGGTGCCATTGGGCATCATCACATGAGCGCATGGTTCTGACTACGAGTCTTCCGACTCACGAAAGGTCAAGCATAAAAACCAAAGTAATGGATAAGCCAACACTTGCGTAAAAAATATTTACATGCTGGAACTAGTACTTGAGTAGTAGGAAATTACAGCTATTGTTTTTCCGCCTTAAGTTACCACAGTAGTTTTTTCCGCATACACAAATTTAGAGGAAACAAATATTACAAAGTGTTTTTTATTCCTCTGGTGCAGTAGACTTTGAGGCAGCATCGTCAGCAACATGAGATCCATCCTGATCATCTTCAAAGTCGGTGGTCTTGAGGGACTCGGAGGAGCTTTCGTGGTTGCCGTCAAAGATCTCAAGAGGCACAAAGATGTTGTGATCAACCAACTCGGCAACCCTGCTGTCAAAACCCACGAGCGATGCCCAGATAGCTTTATGATCAATCTGCTGGCCTTCATAGTCTACGTCGGGCAGGCCCGAGGTTACCGTGTCGATGTCGGCATTCTCATAATGGGCCTTGACCATTTCGAGCAACATTGTTGCACTAGCCCGGGTACATGAAGCTTTCTAGCTAACGATACGCTCGGGGGATTGGCGCAGGATCTTTGAGTACTTCATCACGTAGTTCACCGCCTTAATGTTGATGTTCAGGGGTTTGGTAATCTCTTTGGCTTGCTTGACGATGGTGCTGATGAAGTTGCCGGCGAGAACCATGCATTCCTTTGGTGGAGGAGGCGAATTGGTAAAAGCAATAGGAGCTACATTTCTGACAAACAAAGGAGCACATGGGTTCAATAACACAAAAAGTTCAGAGTACCTGGCTTACAGAAGTACAAGACGGAGATCGCTTACCAAAGATGCTCGCCTCCGCTTGCTAGAGTGTCTCTGCCATGGAGTCCCGCTCTTGTTGGAGAACCTTGTAAGCCTCAAGGTTGTGCTGATTCTGCTCATCGGCAGCTTTCTTCTGCTCCTTGAGGATTGCAATTTCCTCCTTTAGATGATTCATCTCCATGTTGGCGGACTCCTGCAAGGCCTTCATGGATTCCTCGTGCATCTTCAGAGTGTCAGCCCTCTCCTGCTTGAGGATCTTGTTCTCGCTATCTAGCAGCTCAATGTGCTTGGATTGCTCGACAATGTCCTTGGCCTTGGCAATAGCTTCTGCAAGTCGGAGAAAAGACAGCACACAATGATTAGTCGGAGAGTGATGGAACAAGACCAAGTTTGAGTACGAAATCGAAAGGAAAAACAGACTCTTGCTCTTGGTGATTAGTTCCTTCAAGAAGGCAGTTTTACCCTTTTCGGCTTCCATCTCAGCGCGCATCTTGTGGAACTTCTCATTGACGACGCCTCTCCGAGCATTCTCATTCTATGGAAAGAAGATCAAAATTACTTAGCTTCTTGGAGAATCTAGCCGGATAAATATCCACCTAGAGGGGCTACAGTGAGAGTTTTTAACTCAGCAATATGCTTAATCTTTATTTAAGAATCTAGTCGGAACTAATTCAGTTTCAACTAGAGGCTTGGGGGCTATATTATTGAAGTTTACAAACATTGCGTATGCTACTCTAAAAGTATCTAGTCAGAATAATTCATTCAAACTAAATACTTGGGGTCTATAGTGTGAAGTTTTCTAGCTTAGTCACTCTTAGAGCATTCAAATGCAAATACCTATGGTTTTTCGTCTAAATCCTCGGGGGCTACAGTGGAATACTCATATGAAATGCAAAAGGCAAATAAAACTTACAAGCGCAATGATCTTGAGGTTGGTGGCGCTCTCAGCAAATATCTTGCTGAAGGAAAGGCTATTTCCTTGTAGGATATCCGCTTGCCTGAGAAGCTCCTCAAGGCCGCAAGTCGGAGAAGTTGGCACTGCACCAGGAGCCAGAGTTGAGCTACTCGACGTAAGCACTGGGTAAACTATCTTCGGGAGCTCTGTTGACGTCCTGGGTGCAGTGGCGCCGCCTTCACCAGACGTTCCGCCTACCACCATCGCCTTACCGCTACTGATGGCATCTTAGCCAGAGCTTCAGCCATTTTGGTTGCGGTGCTTTCTTTTGTCGCCTGCTCGCTGGCAACGACCAGATCTGTGGTATCACCTGGATCCACTTCCATGGCGGAAGGGCCAGACGCTACCTTAGCCGGAGAGCTTGTCGACGCGGCAGCAGGCTGGACGCTAGGAGTGGTAGGGGCGATGGTGGGAGACGCTTGGTGCAACATATCTCTAATATTTTTAGAATCCCCCGATGTTTTGGAGGTCTTCTTCAAACTTAAACTGTCCTTCTTCCTGAAACATGCAAACGTATAAGTACAGGAATAAGATGAGCAAGAGACAATGTCGGAGGATAAGAAACATACACAACAGTGGGTGCCTTGGTGAAAGGGATGCCGGTAATTCTTCTTTTCTCCGCCTCCAGGGCGACAGTGGACTTCTTGGAGGCTCCACCCTCCATCTTCTTCTTCTTGCCTCCGTCAACAGCGTCAGAGGTGGAGCTCTTCCGCTTACGCGCCAACGGTACATCGTCGTCGGACACGACGGTGACTTACTTCATCTTGGGGTCATAGATTTGGGCAGCCATGCTATCCTCCTCTAGAATTTTGAGTTGTTAAGTGAAATCCCAAAGTGTTAGATGAGATGATGGTGGCTAGACGGAAGAACTGGAGTACATGTCGTACACGGAAAATAAACAAGTACCTCTAGGCACTTGCCCTCCACGAACATGTCATAGGTGATGGCAAAGCCGCGCTTCCTGTCCTTCACCTCGATGATGTCCTTGAAGCGGAGCCTGATGGAGTCACTCGAAAAGTTTTCCTCGGAGATGCGGAGGCTATCCTTCATATCCTTGGTATATTGGTGCATCGGCCTCACGCGGTGCTGCAGAGGCTGGATCCGCCTGACGAACCAGCAAATGGCTAGGTCCAATCCGGTCAGACCCGTCTCTACGAACCACTCGATCCGTCTTATGGCGCGGGAAGCGTCGTTGTCTGAGGGAAGGGTGGCCTGGGATCTCCATGTCGGGGCTTCAGCGGCGGCCCCATCGACGAAGTCCGGGTACGTTGCTTCTCGGCCATCCAGAGGGATATCTGGGCCATAGAAGTACGTCCGCTGCCAATTCTTGCAGGACTCATGGCCTACAATGTCGGGGAACCGGCGACCAGGCCGGATCTTGTAGCTAATTGCTCAGCAATTCCTGAGCTCGTCCTTGCTCGCTCCGGCTTCCCTCTTGACGGTGAAGAAATAGATGAATAGATCTAACCTAGGCCTAATTCCTAGGTAGCCCTCGCAAAGCGCTACATACTTACTAAGCGCTAGGATGCTATTCAAAGAAAGGTTCTGAGGTTGAACCCGGTAATGGTTGAGGACAGAAAGGAAGAAGTTGGAGATTGGGAGGGAGACGCTACACTTACCATTTGTGCTTTGAGGTACACCTTCTCTCCGTCTTGGGGAGAAGGGGTGACCTCGCCGGCCGGTGCCGCCCTCTAGACTAGTCCCTCCGTCGCGGGGAGGTATCCTTCGGCGAGCAGCTCTTTGAGATCGCTATTGGCGATATCAGAGCCGCGCCATTCTCCCTTGTGGGAGTCACTCTCCTCTTCCAGCAGTTGCATCCCCGCTGGAATATGGTCATCGCCGGTGGCTTCCACCACTGAGGACCGTGGCAGGACCACACCCTCTGGAGGCACATGGACGGAGCCTGCCGGCTTGGTCACGGTATTGTTCGTCACCACCATGGACGGGGTGGAGCTGCTGCTCGCCATTGGAGTGGGAGAGAGGTGACTGGGAGATTGGGAAGAAACTAGGGTTTTTCGCATATGCGCGGAGAGCTTGAGGAGGTGTTCGCAGGAGGAAGATGATGACATAGGAGAGAATGAGGTGAAAAGATAAAATCTGCCAAGATTGTAATTTATAACCCCCAGCGTCAAGATTCGTGCAAAGTGATCGAATGGTTGCTGCGTGGACAGCGTGTGCGCGGAAATTTCGCCATGTTCCCACTGCCACCGCCAACGGTCCGTATCCTTCGCGCGGGAAAAACAGACATGATTGTGTTCTCTATATGTGTGAGTTACGAGGCGTCGCTGACCTATGGTCTACATTGCTCTAGCTAACACAGGCAGGTGAACCATCCCATCGGAAGATTCTGGCATGAACGGATCCAGTCCGGCTACGAGAAGAGTACGATGGAAGATTCATCAGTTCTCCGACTTACAAGTTGAAGACGGAGAGCATTGCAGGGTTCTTGGGAGGACTACAAGATATTGCTTGACGATTTGCTGACATTCATTTAGATGGAGCATTCACCCTGAAGAGGAAAGACGGCGCAAGATCTCGGAGTTCTCCTGGGGCTACTGTTGGGGATATGCTATATGGGTATCATCATAGCATGTCTCTAATCCGGATAACCCGGGTGGCCCACAATTGGTAGAAAGGCCTATGGCCTGCTGGGCGACCCAGTTAGATGGATCCAGAAGGGAGGCCCATGCCGGATAAAGGAAGGCTACGGAGGAGTCACCAACGTACCCGGAGCCTTGAAGTGCAAGACACGTTAGACTAGTTGTATACCGTGTAGGACTCTATAACCTGTCCGGCTAGGACTTTAGCTGTAACCCTAGGATCTGGCAACTATATAAGCCAGACCTATGGGAGCCTTTAGGGAACCAATCAGCTCATACCGCGCACAACGAACCAATCCCTGTAACTCGACGTATTGCCATTATAGTGATTTATAGCAGGAGTAGGATTCCGCCACCGTCGTGGGATCTGAACCTGGGTAAGTTGTGTTACCTTGTACCCGCCAACCTTCCGCCTTACCCCATGTTTCTAAACACGCTCTGTGAGGACCCCTCCATGGAGTACTCGTCGGCAATACCATGACACGCCCCTAGCCCCTCACCTCAAACCCTAGCCACCGACGCCTCCCCTCTCTCCTCCATACACTGCTCCGGCTTAGGCGAAGCCCTGCAGTAATCTCTTCTCCTCCTCCTCCACCACCAGCACACCGTCTTGCTATTGGGATTCCAAGGAGATCTACAACCTCTGCTGCCCTGTTGGAACAAGGGAGAGGGAGGTCTTCATCGACTACCGTACATGTGACCGACTGCGGAAGCGCTGCCGGAACATGACGCTAGAAGGATCGTCTACGCGATCTTGACATCGGCAAGTGATCGACTACATCAACCATGAGATCTGAATCTCGTTAAACATTTTGGATCTTTGAGAGTTAGTTCTCTATAATCTTGTTGCACCGATCTCGCAGAATAGATCTTGGTTTTGTGTGTTCCTGCGATATAATTTTTTTGTTTTGCATGCTGCGAATCCTATAGTGAGTGACTACTTTTGGGCTTGTAGAGCTGCTTCTAGGTGCCAAATAGGTGAAGCCCAAAAGAACTCTCCTGCTTCACCCGAGCTTAATTCCACCTAGAAGCGAATTGGCAGTGTAATTCCAGAAACCGGGAGCGAGCAGTTTCCCGCGCTTCTGCTGGGAAAACCGAATCGTTATGTCTATCTGTCCTCCAGTTCAGTAGAATTTATAGTAGAATGCCACTTCAAAACGATTCAGCCAGCCAAAGTCGGAAAAACTGTCAAATCCATCGCACCCTCCACTCCCGAGCGCACTCCCACCTGCCCGTTGGGTTCATCGCCGCCGCTGCCTACCCCGCCGATCGCACGTGCATACGCCCCAGCCCCCTGCCTGCCCGTTGGGGGTTCATCCGCAGCCGCCGCCGCTTACCCCGCCGGTAGCACGTGCAGCCGCCCCCATCCCCGCTTCTCCACTTCTCACGGCCACCTCCACCCACAGCAGGACAACGCGCATGACGGAAGAACATTGATCCGCGGCCGCCGGTGCCCACCCCGCTCGATGACCACCCCGCTGTACACGGTAGCTAGCTCAAATCCTTACAATTTCTAACATTTGTTAGCGCCAATGGTCTACTTCCAATTTCAGCTTTATGGCCAAATTGTTCGTCCTATTCCGTAGATGTGAATCGTTGTGCTAGTGATTTATAAATCATATTATTTAATATTAGGTACTTTTCGTGGATAATGAGCTCAGTTTACTGATGTTGCTACGTATCTAGATGGAGTCAAACACATACTCCCTCTGACTTATATTAATTGACTTGGATTTGTCAAAATTTAGATGAATCTATATACGAAATAGTGTCTAGATTCATTCAAATCTAGACAAATTTGAGTCAATTAATATGGGTCGGAGGAAGTATTTAATTTTGGGGCATTACATACATTTCACAACACAACAAATCAAATAAGCCAATTTTTCATAAGCCCAAAAGAAGTCATTCACACGGTTTCTAGTAGCTTCTTTCCACAAGAGTTTCTGCCCACCGTTTTTCATAAGCAGGCTTATGCATAAGCAGAAGCCCAAAAGAAGTTACCCAGTGTGCGGTGACCCAGCATACCACTGCATGTGTAGTCGTTGACATGACATCCACAAAACACTGTTCCATAAATATCACATCCCTCAGAGTGGTATAACAGAAACATTGCGGGTCCATATTACAAACATACACACATTATTATTATTACAATACCAGAAGTTCGAGACTTCAAAAGATTCAACTTACAAACCAAATATAAACTGTTTCAGCGGAAGTTTTAAAGTGACAACTTCAACTCTGAATTGAGCTCAGCAACTTATTATTAAATATTGTTCATGGTGCTCGGCTCAATTGGTTACTAATAACTAAGGCAGTTATTCTGACTCATTGCTCTTTCCTCCATAGACGATGTCGTAGTCCACCCCTTCTACAGCACCGGAAAGATCTGGCTCCTCGTAGTAGACCTCCTCTTGGCTTTCAGCTGCATACAGTGGGGTATCTTCTGGATCCTCAGAGTCTAAGTAGGGGATTAAAGGAAAGGGTGAGTAACAACGTTACCCAACAAGTTCATTATATGCAAGGTGGGAAGTTTGATGCTCTATCTACCACCTCAGACTATTAGTCCTTGGCACTATGTAGTTTTTGTAAATATTTCTTTAAAGATTGATTTTATTATTAAAAACTATTCCCATCAGCCTTCGCAGGCTGACCAGAACTTTCATGGAGTTCCTTTCCTGCCGCGTTCGTAGCTCCTTCCCAAAACAGGGAGTAACAAGTTAGAATTATTACACTCTGGAGAGGTGCGTTACTTTACCCATGAGAGATCAACTCCTTGTTGCACAACCGGACATACTTTCTCGTCCACAATTCCATGATGTGGGGCCTAGTAGGTGATCCAAGCCAATCACTGTCCTTTCCGCGACCCCGTATGTCTGCATGATCCTTCGGGGATGGCTCACCTCCGTTAAGCCCCCTTTCGGACAGGCTAAAACTCTGATGAGTTCCCAAAGACTCTATGAGCTGGTGATGCCCCTGGCAAGTACCATATAGGTCTGGCTATACCTCCGACATCCACTCATAGATAATCTAGACACCAAAAGCGTGGGGCCTAATGGTGCCCACCCATATGTTGGATCCGCACAAGGAATCACAACGTCATGTTAAGGTCGTCTTGCCTACATACAAAAGGAAAAGGATACAACTCACTTCTTCGTCCCATTCCAAATCTTATGATTAACGCGTTATATACGGCGCTAGAATCACTGATGTCATGGGTTGTTAATTCCTAGGTGATTATCCTTGTTGCAAATAGAAACTTAAGTTCTATTGCTCCCCTAATCCATATCATCACTTAGGATGATATCAACAATTTATTTGTTTGAGAAAATAATATTTTATTTCCTCGAAACATAGATGATAACACACAATTTATAAATACTTTGATAAAGACTCTTCAAAGGACAAGAGCAAGTGATGAACTTGCCTTGTGATTGCAAGGTAGTGAAGTCGGATGCTTGCACTGGACCTTGAGCTTCTATGTCTACAAAACACCATTATTGCCCGGTAAGGACAATATTTAAAGAAGCAAAAATGAATATGCATAGTAATGTCATGCATTATTTATTGTTCAACTTCTTTGTGTGTTTTACTCAACATTTTAGTTTCTAGAATTTCTTTATGTAATAAAGAATTTATTTTAAGGAATAACCTTAATATTTTATAAATATTATATTCACTATTTTTATAATGTAATATATTATTAATAGAGTTAAAAACTAATTTTTATTTAATTTTAACTCTTATAATTATTTACTTAATAATTCTTTTTAAGAATAAGCATTTTAATTAAGGAGATTTTATTTTGGTATCTTCAAATATTCATTTAGTATTTTTCTAAAATACTATAATAACTAAATATGATAAAAGTTATTTTTATTTATTTTTAGGTAATTTATTGATTTTTACAAAATTCCATAAGGAACATATAGTATAAAAATCTTTAACCTAAATTAATGTCATTGAAAATAAACCTCTTAATTTAATTAAATAAATTGTATTATTATTAAATCTAAAAATATTTTATTTGGATTTTAAGACATTTATTTATTTTTTGGAATTTATTAAATTCTAGGGTTATTTTGGTCTTTTGCTAAATCATTAAAATCCCTTTAGGGTTTGGGCCAACCCATTGGGCTATTTGTGCTCATCTTGGCCCAATTGGCCTGGTCAAAACATCTCCCCGAAGTGGTACTGGCCTTATCGGCCTAGTACACTTCCCCCTTTCTCTCTCTCTCTCTCTCTCTCTCTCTCTCTCTCTCGATCTCTCTCTCTCTTGATCTCACCTCTTCTTCTTCCTCAACCCCGTGGTTGCCGACACCTCCGCCGTGCGATTCATTCCGCCGTGGTCCTCTCTGGCCGCCATCGTGGTGCATGGCATGGTTGTTGACCCTGCTCTTTCATCTTGTCCATTTTGATTTGGCGCTGAGTCTCTCCTGCGTCCAGGCTAGCTCCGTCCTAAATCCTAGGGTTTGGGGTGGTGCCGGTGATGCCTCCGCCACTGCTCCAGTGGTGCCGTGGTGTGTTCGCATGTTGCGGTGGTGGTGCTTCTCGTCCTCAAGTGTTGTTGTGGCCGCCGCCTCAGCTTGGTGCGGGTTGCAGTGCCCCTTAGGTTCTCCCTGTGCCACCGTGCCCGTAGGCCCCTCTGCTTCCTCTTCTAATCTACAACGAGGACCTCCAGTAAGTTTGTTATCTCTTCCCTCTCGTGCTCTCTGTCCTCTGCCTCACTTGATCTCCCTTGTGTGCTTCTAGTGGCTATCCCTGATTAGGGTTCATGTCTTGATTAGGGTTCATCCCTCTATTTTGGTTATATATGATGGATTGGAACTACTAGTGATGATTATTGAGGATGGTGATTGAGTATATTATGTTGATCACTGTGCACAGTTGATTTTGATGATGTTAGTGGCTTTATTGGTCCGATTCCAATTGGTAATTGGATATGGTTTTTGATGATAGTGCTATTGTGGGACTATTACTTGTGGATTCTGTTGATTTGGGGATTTACTACTATCAAGATTTTAGTACTGACAGTAGTTCTGTCAGTGATTGTTCACTACATCTATAAATGTTGGCTTGTATGGTTATATACAGACTGAGATTAATCATTTTATTCTAGTGATGCTCTAAAGATGTATAAATAAGCTTGATGATGATTTCTAGTGTTTGATTCCAGGAAAATGATATTTAATGGCTTGCCAGTTTATTTGTGAAATCTAAGTAATTGTTTTGCTTGGTTTTTAGAACTTGTTCTTGTGACACCATCTTAGAATGGCACACAAGTTGTTGGGTTCTACTACTGGGATTTATTCTGACAGTGCTTAAAATTGGGTAAATGCCAAAGATAAGTTGAAATTCTCTTTTAAACATCTTTGCCTATGATGTTGGTCTGAGGCATAGGAACTAGTTTCCTATCTTGTTGTCCCTAATAGAAATGTTCTGGTATTAATACCAGTTACTTATTCTTGAGTCCTAGTTGGTAAAATGATTGGTATGCTTCTTAAGTTATATGGATCCATAAGATCTAGGGATTCTGGGGTGCTACTATTTTTTTAAGAGATGTGCCCAGAATTCCAAATCTTGGCTATGTTTATTCTTGGAGTATGGGATATAACTTTATAGCCATGATCAATGAGGTTGGTCTGAGATCCTGGTTTGATCTGTATAGTTTACTTATGGCTTTTGTATTAAAAAATCCTCTGTGATGGATTCACCCCACTTGGGTGATTACTGAGAGATTAAATATGAAACAACACATGAATCTCTATTTAGATAAGATAGACATATCATGTGAGGGTTTTATATTACTCACCACAACAGTTGGGTTATTGTTGTGGTTGATGGTTGATCTTGTTCTTCTCCTCCTGGTACTGCTCCTGCTACTTCTAGCTCCTGGAAGCTTGTCCTTCATCTTGCTATCCACCTTCTCCACCCCCTCCTTATGTCACCATATGGTGAAGGTTTGGATGATATGGTATATGGTTTGGCTAGTGGTTTGCTTGGATTTGACAGGCTTGGTGTGTTCCAGGTTTGCTGTTTGAAAGTGAGAATGAGCTGTTGTGAGCTTGGTTACAGCTGAGCTCAACTCCTTTGCTTGTGTGGCTGCTGCTGTGTTGATAGCACACACCATGCAGTTAGGTGATTGTGCTGCCTGGCTGTTTGGTGCATGTTGTAGATCATCTCGATGATGTGTTTTCACATTTTGACCTTTTACAGTTCACTCACCTGGTGAAACTTGTGCCTTTTACTTACTGCTAATATCTGACTTGTGGCTTATTTATTATGGAAGAATAGATTCTTTCATATTGGTGAAACTTGGCCCTTTAACAATACTCAATGATGCAAACTTGAGCAGTGCACCTCACTGCTATCCACTCACAGTAATCCTAACAACTAATCTTTTATTTTCTTTTTGTTTGTTTTAAATTTTGTTGCAGGTACAAGATCTGGATATGCCAGATTTAGTATAGGATCAGATAGATAGACATATTCTCATTGTAATTTCTATTTTATTCCTTTTTGTAATAATCTTGTAATAGTTTATTATTTGAATTCCATTTATTGTAATTCCCTTACTGTACTGAACCCTTCATTGGTTTAATGAGTTCATCATTGTAAAAAAAATGTGTATGGAATGAGGATAAGAAATAAAGGGTCATTTCTTATTTGAATTACTTTAAATTGAATTCAATTATTATTTATTATCTCTTTATTATAACAAATGATATTACTAAATCATTTAAAAATCATTTCAATATCCAAATCTTAACTTTTAAATATAAGTTCAAATTTCAAATTTGAATTCAAATTCTCCCCCAAAACACATTTATTCATAAAGATCATGTCAAAATTTATAACGATCACTCTCAGTAGCTATTCCTACACACAGAGTGAAAGAAATTCTGATCACTTTAGGTTTTTGTTTGGCAAAAAATTTACCCGCATTTTATAGACGAATGCATGCATATGCAAAAAATCCTAATTCTACCCTTCGTTGATTCCTAAATGCTGGGATGTTACATAGTGGTATCAGAGAGGACTCTATGCGTAGACCTGTTGCACGAGTAGAACACAATGGTTTTGTGGGCGTTTATGCTTTTGTTGTTGCTTGCTTTTTGTGTACTTTGCATCTTGCGGGATGGTGGGATGAAGCGGCCCGGGCTAACCTTACATGTCATCGTAGATGAGACTTGCTCCACGCTCAATGTGCAACTTGCATTGCACAAGTGTCTTTGCAGGTGTCTATCTCTCCCACCATAGGGAAGATTAAATTTACAACGGGCACTTGACAATACTTGTATCAACTTTTTGGTTCATGTTCGTAAGTTAGAACGGTTATTATTCGAAAGCCCCATCCACTTAAAACATGCAAAGAAAATTAGAGGTGTCTAACTTGTTTTTGTAGGGATTGTGTTGTGATGTGATATGTCCATGATGTGATTGTGATTATATATGATGTATGCAATGATCCTTATTGTAAGTTGGCAACTGACAGGATCCTTATGGTTGACTTTAAATTTCATTTAAGACCTACGTGTCTATTCAAAGTAGTTGTAATAGTTGTTGTTGGTGGAGGACAACCATGAAGTGGTGCCATTGACCTTGACGCCACGCCGGTGATGATGGAGATCATGTTCATGCTTTGTAGATGGATATCAAAGGCACAAGAAGAAAGGCCATATCATATCACATATTATGAATTGCATGTGATGTTAATCCTTTTTACGCATCTTGTATTGCTTAGATTGCGATGATAGCATTATAAGATGATGTCTCTCATTAAATATCAAGTAATAAAGTGTTTGTCCTTAGTAGTCACCGTTGCTAATACTCGTCGTTTGAAGCACCACGTGATGATCGAGTGTGATAGATTCTACGTGTGCATACAATGGGTGCAAGCCAGATTTGCCATGTGGATACTAAGGTTAACCTTGACGAGCCTAGCATGCACAAACATGGTCTCGGAACATGAAGTACCGAAAGGTAAAGCACGAGTCATATGATTGATATGATGAACATGTTGATTGTTCGCCTTTGAAGCTACATCATCTCTCATGATGATCGGACTTGATGTAGTGGATTTGGTTCGTGTGATCACTAAAACAATGTGAGGGATGTTGTTTTGAGTGGGAGTTCACCTAGTTAATTTAAGAATTAAATATAAACTCAATTTATCATAAACTTAGTCTAAACTCTTTTGTAAATATGTTGTAGATCATGGCGGCCCCTACCATCAATTTTAATGCGTTCCTAGAGAAAGAAAAGTTGAAAAACAATGGAAGCAACTTCGCAGGCTGGTTCTGCAACTTGAGGATTGTCCTCAATGCTGGTCAGTTGACCTATGTGCTGGATGCACCGCTGGGTGACCCGCCTGCAGATGATGCTACCGATGAGGTAAAAAATGTTTTCCTCACTCGGAAAATTAATACTCCACAGTTCAGTGTGCCATCTTGTACGGTTTGGAATCAGAGCTTTAGAAGCGTTTTGAGAACCGCGACCCTCATGATATTATCAATGTGCTGAAAATGATATTTGAGACTCACGCGGCTGTGGAAAGCAACTACAAGATGGAAGAGGGCAGCTCCGTTAGCGTGCATGTGCTTACAATGTCTAGGCACGCAAATAAACTCAAATATTTGGGAATAATGATTCCTAATGCGTTGGGTATTCATCGTGTCCTCCAATCACTGCCACCTAGTTACAAGAACTTCGTGATGAACTACAACATTTAAACGCATGGATAAGTCATTGCCTAAACTCTTCTCCATGTTGAAGTCTGCGGAAGTGGAGATCAAAAAAGAGCACCAAGTGTTGATGGTCAATAAGACCACCAATTTCAAGAAGCAAGGAAAGCCTAAGAAGAAGGGTAACTTCAAGAAGGGCAGAAAGAAAGCTGCCGTGCCTACAAAGAAGCCCACGACTGGTCCTAAGCCTGATACTGAGTGCTTTTACTGGAAGGGAGATAGTCACTGGAAGCGGAATTGCCCCAAGTACCTGGCAGATCTGAAGAACGACAACATCAAGGAGAAAGGTATATTCGATATACATGTTATTGATGTATATCTTACTAGTAGTCATAGTAGTGCCTGGGTATTTCATACTGGTTTGCTTGCTCATATTTGTAACTCGAAACAGGTGCTGCAGAATAAGTGAAGACTAGCGAGAGATGCGTGACGATGCACGTTGGAAATGGCTCCAAGGTTGATGTGATCGCTGTCGGCACGCTCCCTCTTCATCTACCGTCGGGATTAGTTTTAAGTCTAAATAATTGTTATTTGGTGTCTGCGTTAATCATGAACATTATATCTGGATCTGGTTTATTGCGAGACGGTTACTCGTTTAAGTTCAAGAATAATGGTTGTTCGATTTATATGAGTAATATATTTTATGGTCATGCGCCTTTGATAGATGGTCTATTTGAAGGGTTTCACAGCATAGTAAATCAAAAATTTTCTACGGATGCGAACGGGAAAGCCAAGATCTAATCTAGGAGATGCAAACAATGAGGGGGGATAGATGAGATCTTCATACCCTTGAAGATCGCTGAGCGTTCAGCGGGCGTGGTTGATGTAGTCGTACTAGCTTCTCCTCCTCGCAATCCGATCCAATCCAACACCGCAAGTGGCGATGCCTCCGAGAGATGCACACGTACGGCACCTCGAAGTCTCCTCCTTCCTCGGTCCAGCAAGTGGGGTGGAGAGATAGATTGGATCTACAACATGACGGTGTGGTGCAAAAGTGGAGAGTTTCTGTGGTAGGGCTTCGCCTACGCGCAGTCGGGAGAGAGAGAGATGAGGGCAGCAGGTAGGCGGCTAGGGTTTTGAGGAGGTGTGGGGGGAGGGTGCGCCCCTGCCCTCTTTATATAGAGGGCTGGCCGGCTGCCCCCTTTCCCCTCCTCCAAGCCTTGGGCCGGCGGCCACATGGGAGGAGTGGGGGGCAAGTTCCCCCCTTCTAGAAGCTCTCCCTAGGGTTTCCCCTAGGGCTTGGCCGGATGGGCCTATGGGGCCTTGTTCCCCTGGCCCAATGCGGACAGGGCACTCCCTCGTAGGCCCACGCCCCTCCCAACAAGTGGGGCCACGTTGGTCCCACTCCAGAAGCTTCTAGAACCCTCCGGTACAATACCGAACATTCCGAAACGATTCCGAAATCCAAAAACTGCTTTCCTTTATATGAATCTTATTCTCCGGACCATTCCGGAACCTCTCGTAACGTCCTGGATCTCATCCGAGACTCCGAACAAAAACTCATAAACCAATTATCCATTCTATCCTAGCGTCGAGACACGTTAAGTGTGTGACCCTACGGGTTCGAGAATATGCAGACATGATCTTCTATCAATAATCAACAGCGGGGTCTGGAAACCCATATTGACTCCCACATACTCATCGATGATCATATGGGATGAATCACGATGCCAGAATTCAATTAATCCCATATATATATTCCCTTCGTCACGTGATATTTTACTTGCCCGAGATTCGATCGTTGGTATCGGCTTACCTAGTTCAATATCGTTCACAGCAAGTACTTTACTCGTTCCGTAATCCGATATCACTTTGTGATTAACTCCTTAGCCACGTGCTTGCAAGCGGTGTTGATATCGATTACCGAGTGGTCCCGAAGTATATATCTCCGACTTGGGAGGGACAAATCCCATCTCGATACATACAAACCCACAAGTACTTTCCGATCACCTGAGAGACACCTTTATGATCACCCTCTCATAGGATGACGTTTGATGACCTCAAAGCTTTCTTCCGATACTAGGGAGTTGCATTATCTCATGGTCTAAGGAATACAATATTTGACATAAAAAAAGCTTCGCAAAGATGAACACGATGACACGATCTAATTGCTCTGCTTGATTTGGGTCTATCCATCATATCATTCTCCCAATGATATGATATCATTATTAATCGATAACTCATGTCTATGGTAAGGAAACCTTAACCATCATTAATCAATGAGCTAGTCCATAGAGGCGTACTAGGGACACGGTGTTGTTCATAAACCACACAAGTATCAAAGTTTCCGCTTAATACAATTCTAGCATGGAATATAAACTTTATCATGAACAAGAATTATAATAATAACATCTTTATTATTGCCTCTAGGGCATAATTCCAATAGTCTCCCACTTGCACTAGAGTCAATAATCTAGTTTACATCTGGCAACAATCTAACACCCATGGCACTAAGGTGCTGATCATGTTTTGCTCGTGGAAGAGGTTTAGTCAACGGATCTGCGACATTCAGATCCGTATGTACTTTGCTAATCTTCAGATCTCCATCTGTTATATAATCTCGAATTATATGAAACTTGTGGTTGATATGCTTGGTCTTTGGATGATATCTTGGTTCCTTAGCCAGTGTTATGGCGCCAGTGTTGTCACACAATATCTCCAGTGGGTCCAAGGCACTTGGAACCACACCAAGATCAGTGATGAAGTTCCTGATCCAAAATCCTTCACTTGACGCTTCTGCAGCAGCCATGTATTCCGCTTCTACTGTAGATCCTGCGATCACGCTTTGCTTGCAGCTTCTCCAGCTCACAGCTCCTCCATTAAAAATATAAACGTATCACGTAGAGATTTAGAATCATCCTTGTCGATTGTCGAAACTAGCATCGGCGTAACCTTTCCGACGATGTTCATCACCTCCATAGACTAAGAACATTTCTTTAGTCCTATTTAAATACTTTAGGATGTTCTTCATGGCTGTCCAGTGTTCCACTCCTGGATCACTTTGGTATCTGCTCGTCAAACTAAGAGCATTGGACACATCCGGTCTAGTACACATCATGGCATACATAATAGAACCTATGGCCGAGGCATAAGGCACTTTGCTCATAGCTTCTCTATCGTTTACCGTAGCTGGACACTGAGCCCTGCTCAATATCTTACCTGACAACATAGGCACTGAACCTTTCTTTGCCTTATCCATTCTGAACCTTTTTAGAACTTTGTCTAGGTATATACTTTGGCTTAAAGCTATCAGGCGTCTTTGTCTATCTCTATAGATTTTGATGCCCAATATATAAGCAGCTTCCCCTAGGTCTTTCATTGAAAAACATTTGTTCAAATAACTCTTCACATCGTTAAGCATGTCAATGTCATTTCCGATAATCAATATGTCATCGTACCAAAAATGTCACTGAGCTCCCACTCACTTTCTTGTAGGTACAAGCTTCGTAGCAATTTGGAACAAATCCAAAGCTCTTGATAACTTAATCAAAACAAAGGTTCCAACTCCGAGATGCTTGCTTCAGTCCATAAATGGAACGCTGAAGTTTGCACACCTTATCAGCATCCTTAGGATCGACAAAACCTTCGGGTTGCATCATATACAACTCTTCATCAATGTTGCCATTGAGGAACGCAGTCTTGACATCCATTTGCCATATTTCATAATCATGAAACGCAACAATTGCTAATAAAATCCGAATGAACTTAAACATCGCTACGGGAGAGAAAGTCTCATCGTAGTCAACACCTTGAACTTGTCGAAAACCTTTCGCGACAAGCCGCGCTTTATAGATAGTAACATTACCATCCGCGTCCGTTTTCTTCTTGAAAATCCATTTGCACTCAACGGTCTTTCGGTCGCTAGGAAGGTCCACCAAAGTCCATACTTGGTTTTCGCTCATGGATCCCAATTCGGATTTCATGGCCTCTAGCCATTTCTCAGAGTCTGGGCTCATCATTGCTTCCTCATAGTTCGCAGGTTCACTGTTGTCTACTAACAAGACAGTTAAGACAGGGTTGCCGTACCACTCAGGAGGGGCACGCGACCTTGTCGACCTGCGATGTTCAGTAGTAGCATCGTCCGAAGCTTCATGATCTTTGTCATTAGCTTCCTCTATTGTTGGTGCAGACGGTACTGGAACAATTTCAGGTGCTGCGCTACTCTCCAACTCAAGAGAAGGTTCAATAACCTCGTCTAGCTCTACTTTCCTCCCACTCACTTCTTTTGAGAGAAACTCCTTCTCAAGAAAGGATCCGTTCTTTGCGACAAACACTTTGCCTTCGGATCTGTGATAGAAGGTATACCCAATAGTTTCCTTAGGGTATCCTATGAAGACGCATTTCTCCTCTTTGGGTTCGAGCTTGTCCGGCATCAACTTCTTGACGTAAGCTTCGCATCCCCAAACTTTAAGAAACGACAACTTAGGTTTAGCACCAAACCACAGTTAATATGGTGTCATCTCAACGGATTTAGATGATGCCCTATTTAAAGTGAATGCAGCGGTTTCTATTGCATAACCCCAAAATGATAACGACAAATCTGTAAGAGACATCATTGATCGCACCATATCTAATAGAGTTCGATTCCGGCGTTCAGACACACCATTGCACTGTGGTGTTCCGGGTGGCGTGAGTTGCGAAATGATTCCGCTTGCTTTAAGATGCGTGAGAAAATCATAACTCAAATATTCACCTCCACGATCGGATCGTAGAAATTTAATTTTCCTGTTACGATGGTTTTCCACTTCGTTCTAAAATTCTTTGAACTTTTCAAATGTTTCAGATTTATGTTTCATTAAATAGATATACCCATATCTACTTAAGTCATCAGTAAAAGTGAGAAAATAGCGATAACCACCGCGCGTCGAAACACTCACTGGTCCACATACATTGGTATGTATGATTTCCAACAAGTCCGTTGCTCGCTCCATTATTCCGGAGAACGGGGTTTTGATCATCTTGCCCATGAGGCATGGCTCTCACGTGTCAAATGATTCAAAATCAAGAGACTCCAAAAGTCCATCAGAATGGAGTTTCTTCATGCGTTTTACACCAATATGAACTGAGCGACGATTGCCACAAATAAGTAGAATTATCACTATATACTTTGCATATCTTAGCCTCAATGTTATGGATGTGTGTTTCATTGTTTTCGATATTCAGAAGAAATAAACCATTCATAGCAGGTGCATGACCATAAAAGATGTTACTCATATAAATAGAACAACCATTATTCTCCAATTTAAATGAATAACCGTCTTGCAATAAACACGATCCAGATATGATGTTCATGCTCAACGCAGGCACATAATAACATTTATTGAGGTTTAAAACTAATCGCGAAGGTAAAACTAAGGAGAGCGTGCTGACGGCCATCACATCAACTCTTCATCTGTTGCCAACGCGCATCATCACCTCATCCCTCACTAGTCGCCGTCTATTCCGTAGCTCCTATTTTGAGTTACAAATATTAGCAACTGAACCAGTATCAAATACCCAGGCACTACAACGAGGGCTAGTAAGGAAAACATCAATAACATGTATATCAAATATACCTTTGATGGTGCCAGCCTTATTGTCCGCTAAGTACTTCGGACAGTTGCACTTCCAGTGACCCTTGTCCTTGCAATAGAAGCACTCAGTGTCCGGCTTAGGTCCATACTTGAGCTTCTTCTCAGCAGGGCAACGCGCTTGCCGCTGCCCTTCTTGAAGGACTTCTTTGCACCCTTACCTTTCTTAAAGCTGGGGAGCTTGTTGACCATCAACACATGATTATCTTTCTTGATGTCCACCTCCACAGCTTTCAGCTTAGCGAAGAGCTCAGTGATCGTATCAGTGGAACCAATCTGATTATGAGTAACTACAAAACCTTTGTAGCTAGGAGGGAGTGATTGCAGAACTCTGTCAATCTTGAGCTCCTCTGGAATCTTGCAGTCCAGTTGCTCAAGGCGTTGAGTATAGCCCGACATCTTAATGGCGTGCTCACTAACGGAACTCCCTTCCTCCGTCTTGTAGTTAAAGAATTTCTCAGAGATCTCATATCTCTCAGAACGGGCTTGAGTCTGAAACATAATTTTCAGTTCCTCAAGAATCTCAAAGGGCCCGGGGAACTCCTCAAAATGATTTTGAAGGTCTAATTCCATAGAAAACAACATGGTGCTCTTAATCACACCATAATCATCCTTGCGCAATTGATAAACAGCTTTCTCATCAGCCGACGCATCTACAGCAAGGGCGTCACCTAGCGCTTTCTCAAGGACATAGTCCTTTTGTCCGCCAGAGAGAATGATTCTCAGATTGCAGAACCAGTTGGTGAAGTTATACCCATTGTTCTTAAGCTTTTCTTTCTCAGCAAAAACGTTGAAGTTGAAGTTGGACTTAGCCATTTGATCTACAAAATTTGCTAGTACAATTTAGACTATGTTCATGATAACTAGTTCAACTTAATCAAATTACTAGATGAACTCCCACTAAATTCAACATCCCTCAAGTTGTTTAGTGAACATGATCCAAATTCACCACACCTAATCCGATCTTCACGAGAAGAGATGTGGTTTCAATGGTGGACAACAAAGTGTCGATCATATCATTCATATGACTCATGCTTAACCTTTCGGTTCGTGTGTTCCGAGGCCATGTCTGACATGCTAGGCTCGTCAAGTCAAACCCAAGTATTTCTGCTTGTGCAAAACTGGCTTGCACCCGTTGTATGTGAACGTAGAGTTTATAGCACCCGATCATCATGTGATGCTTGAACACGACGAACTTTCACAATGGTGCATACATGGGGAGAACACAGTTTTATCTTGATCTTTAAGTGAGGAATCATCTTATAATGCTACCGTCGCGATCTAAGCATAATAAGATACATCAAAAGATAAACATCACATGCATATAATTTTATGTGACATGGTATAGCCAATCTCCGCGCAATGATCTCCATCTTGTGCGTGCCAGCATGATCTCCATCACTCCACCATGATTGCCTCCACCACGAATAGCAACTACAACTATTGCTAACTACTTAGCGATAAAGTAAAGCTATTACATGGCATATAAGAAGTTGACACACAGGTCATACACAATTATAAAGACAACCATATGGCTCCTGCCGGTTGTGTACTCATCGACATGCAAGTCATGAAACATTACAAAACATGATCATTGCATACAACATACACATCACATCTTGGGCCATACCATATCACAGAAACACTCCCTGCAAAAACAAGTTAGACGCCTCTACTTTGTTGTTGCATGTTTTACGTGGCTTATGGGTGTAACAAGCTAAGAACGATTCTTACCTACAGAAAGCCACAATGGTGATATTATGGTTGCCAACATCCGGTGTAAATACCATGACAACTATAGTGAGAGAAACTGGCATCCACCAGCCGCATGTGTGGAACAAGCCACACATCAAGTGCGGAGCCGGTCTTGCGAAGGAGGTCGCATAAAGTTGGCCTGGACCGCTTCGATCTCACTATCCCGTGTCATAAGAAGTACACAAACAAGAGGCTTGCAATAGAAAACATCAACGCCCGCAACAAGCATGTTGCGTTCTACTCGTAAAACACATCTACGCATAGATCTAGCTCTGATACCATTGAAGGGTTTCGCAACATAGTAAATCAAAAAATTTCTACGGATGCGAATGGGAAAGCCAAGATCTAATCTAGGAGATGCAAACAACGAGGGGGGATAGATGAGATCTTCATACCCTTGAAGATTCACACAGCGGAACGTTCAACGGAACGTGGTTGATGTAGTCGTACTAGCTTCTCCTCCTCGCGACCCGATCTGATCCAACACCATAAGTGGCGATGCCTCCGAGAGATTTACACGTACGGCACCTCGACATCTCCTCCTTCCTCGGTCCAGCAAGTGGGGTGGAGAGATAGATTGGATCTACAACACGACGGTGTGGTGCAAAAGTGGAGAGTTTCTGCGGCAGGGCTTCGCCTACGCGCAGTCGGGAGAGAGAGATGAGGGCAGCAGGTAGGCAGCTAGGGTTTTGAGGAGGTGTGGGGGGAGGGTGCGCCCCTGTCCTCTTTATATAGAGGGCTGGCCGGTTGCCCCCTTGCCCCTCCTCCAAGCCTAGGGACGGCGGCCACATGGGAGGAGTGGGGGGCAAGTTTCCCCCCCTTCTAGAAGCTGTCTCTAGGGTTTCCCCTAGGGCTTGGCCGGCTGGGCCTATGGGGCCTTGTGCCCCTGGCCCAATGCGGCCAGGGCACTCCCTCGTAGGCCCATGCCCCCTCCCGATAAGTGGGGCCACGTTGGTCCCACTCCGGAAGCTGCTAGAACCTTCCGGTACAATACCGAACATTCCGAAACAATTCCGAAATCCAAAAACTGCTTTCCTTTATATGAATCTAATTCTCCGGACCATTTCGGAACCTCTCGTAACATCCTGGATCTCATCCGAGACTCCGAATAAAAACTCATAAACCAATTATCCATTCTATCCTAGCGTCGAGACACGTTAAGTGTGTGACCCTACGGGTTCGAGAATATGCAGACATGATCTTCTATCAATAATCAACAGCGGGGTCTGGAAACCCATATTGACTCCCACATACTCATCGATGATCATATCGGATGAACCACGATGTCAGGATTCAATTAATCCCATATATATTCCCTTCGTCACGCGATATTTTACTTGCCCGAGATTCGATCGTTGGTATCGTCATACCTAGTTCAATCTCATTCACAGCAAGTACTTTACTCGTTCCGTAATCCGATATCACTTTGTGATTAACTCCTTAGCCACGTGCTTGCAAGCGGTGTTGATATCGATTACCGAGTGGGTCCGAAGTATATCTCTCCGACTTGGGAGGGACAAATCCCATCTCGATACATACAACCCAACAAGTACTTTCCGATCACCTGAGAGACACCTTTATGATCACCCTATCATAGGATGACGTTTGATGACCTCAAAGCTTTCTTCCGATACCAGGGATTTGCATTATCTCATGGTCTAAGGAATACAATATTTGACATAAGAAAAAGCTTCACAAAGTTGAACACGATGACACGATCTAATTGTTCTGCTTGATTTGGGTCTGTCCATCATATCATTCTCCCAATGATATGATCTCATTATAAATCGACAACTCATGTCTATGGTTAGGAAACCTTAACCATAATTAATCAATGAGCTAGTCCATAGAGGCGTACTAGGGACACGGTGTTGTTCATAAACCACACAAGTATCAAAGTTTCCGCTTAATACAATTCTAGCATGGAATATAAACTTTATCATGAACAAGAATTATAATAATAACATCTTTATTATTGCCTCTAGGGAATAATTCCAACACTACTCTTATTGAATCTCGATAGTAGTGATACACATGTTCATAATGTAGATGCTAAACGAATGAAATTGAATGATAATTCCACATATATGTGGCACTTCCATATTGGTCACATTGGAGTGAAGCGCATGAAGAAACTCCATTCTGATGGACTTCTTGAATCACTTGAAAGATGCGAAGCATGTCTGATGGGACAAATGACTAAGACACCATTCTCTGGAATAATGGAGCGAGCTACAAACTTATTGTAGATCATACATACCAATGTGTGCGTTCTAATGATTGTGGCATCGAGCGGTGGATATCGTTATGTTCTTACTTTCACGGACGGATTTAGTAGATATGAGTATATCTACTTTATGAAACATAAGTTCAAAACTTTCGAGAATTTTAAGGAATTCCAAAGTGAAGTATAAAATCAACATAACAATAAGATCAAGTTTCTACGATCTGATTGTGGAGGTGAGTATCTAAGTTACGATTTTGGCATGCATTTGAAGAAATGCGGAATACTTTCACAATTGACACCGCCGGGAACACCACAGCGTAATGGTGTGTCTGAACGTCGTAATCGAACTCTCTTAGATATGGTTCGTTCTATGATGTCTCTTATAGATTTACCATTATCATTTTGGGGTTATGCATTATAAATATCTGCATTCACTTTAAATAGGGCACCATCAAAATCCGTTGAAACGACACTCTATGAATTATGGTTTGGGAAGAAACCTAAGTTGTTGTTCCTTAAAGTTTGGGGCTGTGAAGCTTATGTAAAGAAGTTACAGCCCGTCAAGCTTGAACCCAAAGCGGAGAAATGCATCTTCATAGGATACCCTAAAGAAACAATTGGGTATACCTTCTATCATAGATCCAAAGGCAAAATTTTTGTTGCCAAGAATGGATCCTGTCTTGAGAAGGAGTTTCTCTCGAAAGAAGTGACTGGAAGGAAAGTAGAACTCAACGAGGTTGTTGAACCTTCTCTCGGATTGCATAGTAGCGCAGCACTAGAATATGTTCGTGTGCCACCTACACGAATAAGAGATCAAGATAATGATAATGATCATGAAACTTCGAACGAAGTTACTATGGAACCTCGTAGGTCGACGAGGGTTCGTACCACTCCAGATTGGTATGACCCTGTTATGAATGTCATGTTGGTGGACAACACCAACGACCCTGTGATGTATGAGGAAGCAATGATGAGCCCATATTCCAACAAATGGCATGAAGCCATGAAATCCGAGATTGGATCCATGTACGAAAACCAAGTGTGGACTTTGGTGGACTTACCAGATGGTCGTAAGGCTGTCGAGAACAAATGTATTTTCAAGAAGAAAACATATGTTGATGGTAATGTAACCATCTATAAAGCTCGACTTTTCGCAAAAGGGTTCCGACAAATTCAAGGAGTTGATATGATGAGACTTTCTCACCGGTAGCGAAGCTAAAGTCCGTGAGGATTTTGTTAGGAATCGCTGCATATTATAGTTACGAGATATGGCAGATGGATGTCAAAACAATGTTCCTCAATGGTGTCATTGCATAAGAGTTGTATATGGTACAACCTAAAGGTTTTGTTGATCCTAAATATGCTAACAAGGTATGCAAACTTCAACGGTCCATTTATGGATTGAAGCAAGCATCCCAGAGCTGGAATCAATGTTTTGATAAGGTGATCAAAAGCTTTGGATTTATACAAACTGATGGAGAAGCTTGTATTTACAAGAAAGTGAGTGGGAGATATATATCATTCCTAGTACTATATGTATATGACATGTCGTTGATTGGGAATGAATAGAACTTCTTAAAAGTGTCAAATACTATTTGAATAATAGTTTTTCACTGAAGGATCTTGGCAAAGCTGCATACATTTTAGGCATCAAGATTTATAGATATAGATCAAGATGCTTAATAGCTCTTTCACAAAGTACATATTTGGACAAGGTTATAAATAAGTTTGGAATGGAAGAAAGCAAGAAAGGCTTCTTGCCCATGTTGCCCACTAAGACCTTGAGTAAAACTCAAAATCCAGCTATGGCAAAAGATAGAGAGAGGATGAGCAAAACTTACTATGCCTCATCCATAGGTTCTATCATGTATGCCATGCTATGTACAAGACCATATATTGCATATGTTGTTAGTTTGACTAGCAGATATCAAAGTGATCCAGGAGTAGATCACTGGATAGCGGTCAAAAATATCCTAAAGCACTTGACAAGGACTAAGGATATTGTTATTTATTATGGAGGTAAGGAAGAGCTCATTGCAAATGGTTACACCGATGCTAGTTGGAACACCGATCCGTATGACTCTAAGTCACAATCTGGATACATATTTACTTTGAATACTGCAGCAGTGAGCTGGAGGAGTGCTAAGCAAGGCGTTGTGGCGAGATCTTCAACTGAATCGGAATACATAGCTTCTTTGAAGGCTTCACAAGAGGCGAAATGGATGAAAGAGTTCATTATGGAGCTTGGTGGGGTTCCTAGTGCGTTGGACCCAATGGACATCTACTGTGACAACATGGATGCCATAGCCAATGCATAGGAGCCAAGGTCACACAAGAAGCTGAAGCATATCAAGCTACGTTTTCATGCTATTCACGAGCATGTCCAAGATGGTGACATAAAGATATGCAATGTACACACAGATATGAATGTGGAAGATCCGTTGACTAAACCTCTCCCTAGGACAAAACATGACCAACACTAGAACGCCATGGGTGTTAGGTACGCGGAGGGTCATGGTGCGACCTGCTCTTCTGTCCTTGATTTCCATTGCGCTCCTGCCATGACGAGACTGCTCCGCATTGTTGCGAATGATGATGCTGCCCTGAGGGCGTCTAGGCGGAGGCATGCTTGTACGATGGTGAGATCTTGGGTCTTTGTGATGTCGGGGGGACTGGGGCGATGGAGACGGGTGACGCGGGTGATTTTTCCCTCCATGGTTGGAGGATATCTGGATTGCGTCCTTCTTGTTGCACGCGTCTCTCCGTCTTTGTTCTGACGAACCCGTCTTGGACCCAACATCGTGAGGAAATCCCTCCCTTGGCCGTTTAGGATTGCTAGACTGGTAATATGCCGGATCAGACTCAAGCCTCTGAGAGGTGGCCTTTTCCTGCTGTTTGACAGCCTTGGACACAAGGTCATAGACCTGTTCCACAGCCGGAGGTGATCTATCCTTCTCTAGTAGGGTCTTGGCGATAGCCAAGTTAAGGATAGGTGCAGGCATGACTTGCCTGCCTTCACTGTTAATGTGTGGCTTGGCATGTGCCGGCTTCGAGGGAGCCCACCCTAGGTTGCGCCATACGCCAGGGTCGATGGCAACATGATCCAGAGCATTCCTAGCCTTCTGCTGCTTCAACAGAGTCTTGTACTCGGCCTCCATGGCTCTAGCTGCTTCGATTGATTTCTGCGCCTTGGCCATATCTCGATCTACTTTTGCGCCTTGCTCCGTGATGGCCTGCGCCTCCTCTAGTAGTTGCTGGCGCTTCTCATCAAGCTGGACTACATTCCGTATATGGGCCATAGTCATAGGCTCGACGAGCAAATTGCCGTACATCACTCTATTAGCTGGAGTGACTTGGGCGGCCACAGATGTGGATGCTGGTGGCGGTGGATTTGTGGTGTTGGCATTACTTATAACGGTGTTGAGTTCCTACGTCTGTTGCAATGGGTTAGGCAGAGGGGGCACGGCCTTTGCGCGATCATTGTCGGCGGCATCAGTTGATCCCTTCCCCTTGTCCAACGGCTTAGGCAGAGCTTGTCTGGTTTGGTATTCGTCCATCACACCCCCAATGGCGACGAACACCTGTCGGGATGTGACAGCCTTGTCGGCCTGATCCTCACGCTTGATAACCTCCTCCATCTCTTTCATAGCTGAGTCAAGCTCCTCCGGGTTGATGTCCATCTCCTCCGAGTCCACACTGATGTCGGCATAGAGCGCATTGAGTATGGAGTCAGAGGGTGCGGGGGCTTCTTCGATGACGGAGGACGATGTTGAGGCAACAGGGATGTTGGTTGGAGGTGGTGGCTATGGCTCGGGTATGACAACGAGATCTTCCTGAGCAGCTGCATTGGTGGCCGCTTAACTATTGACGGTGCCAATAATGCTCTCAAAGTGATAGATAGCATCATCACTGTGGTACTGTTCCAGATTGGCCCGTATCTGGAGCCATCTGGTGAGGTAATCGCGGGGGTTTCCCCCTCTCTCTGGACGCATCACGCCAGATCGAATATGGTTACCACACCGACAAAGTGTGATCTCTGCTTTCTAGACGCATGGGCAAAGCCGACGGATTTGCAGCGATCTTCCACCATTATATCCTGCACATGGGCGGTTTGGGTGGGCCTTGAATTTTTGCGATCTAAGTCGGCAAACTCCAAAGAGAGATCTGACTTCGATCCTTCCATGAACGTATCCTGCCCGTAGTAGGTCCGTGTGGGCCTTGACGATCCTGTGACTTCCAGGGCACTAGTGCCTGAGTCGGTTTCACCGATGAAGAGGTCGATGTCCCCGATTGGAACGATCAAGCAGCGGGTGAGGTTCGTCTTCGCCAAGATCCAGAATTCGTTGGGAGGGACGATCGGAATGTTGAAGGAGAAGAGAACACGAACAATGGCTATGGTTTCACCGATTCCCGTGAAGACCTTGGACCTCATCCATTGTAGAGCCTGAAGCGCCTCTTGCCCCATGGTGGGCGCCAACTATCGTGGTATTGCCGACGAGTACACCATGGAGGGACCCTCACAGGGCGTGTTTAGAGACGTGGGGTAAGGAGGAAGGTTTGCAGGTACGAGGTGACACAGCTTACCCAGGTTCAGATCCCATGACGGTGGCGGAATCCTACTCCTGCTATAAATCACTATAACGGCAATACGCCGGGTTACAGGGATCGGTTTGCTGTGCGAGAGTTGTGTTGTGACGTGCCCTAAAGGCTCCCATAGGTCTGGCTTATATAGTTTCCAGATCCTAGGGTTATAGGGAAAGTCCTAGCCGGACAGGTTACAAAGTCCTACACAGTAAACAATTAATCTAACATGTCTTGCACTCCAAGGCTCCGGGTACGCTGGTGACTCCATCGTAGCCTTCCTTTATCCGCCATGGGCCTCCCTACTGGATCCTTCTAACTGGGCTGCCCAGTAGGCCATAGGCCTTGCTACCAACTATGGGTCACCCAGGTTATCCGGATTAGAGACATGCCATGGTGATACCCATTTAGCATATCCCCAACACTTAGGGCCGCAAGCTTCAAGCATGATATCTTCTAGAGATGGCGCATCTTGAGCTTGCACTTCATTTATTCTAACTTCATTTGGATGATGTCTTGAAGATACACATGAGGAACTCCATCTTATTCTTATAGACACTCTTGATCTTATTTTTCTTTATTCTTCTTCTTCTTCTTCCTCTACATGATTCCAATAGGCCCAAAGCCCTTGGACAATGCTTATTCTTCTTGTTCTTCTTCTTCTTCTTCTTCATTTCTTCTACCTTGAAGCCAACACATGCTCCAAGCGATGCGAATGGAAAATATCTACAAGTGCAACTTAATGAAAATATTAATCCATAAAGATTGTCATTAATTACCAAAACCACACATGGGGGACCACATGCTCTTTTACCTAGTTTATGCTGGAATTTAGAAAAATGAAAGTCCATTTTATCTTCACCAAACTTGAGAGATACCGTTTCTTTCATGCAGTCAATGTTCGCTCCTGTAGTATTCAAGAAAGTTCTTCCAAAAATAATTGGAAAATAAACATCAGTAGGCATATTAACAAGTACAAAATAAATGGGGTACTTGTATGGTACAATACATATTGGGACATCTCTAATTATTCCCATAGGAACTCTGAGTGTTTTATCTACAAGCTTTATTGCCATATCAGTATCCTCTAATTCAGTTGGGGCTAGTTTGTTTTGGATTTTTAGATAAAAGTTTTCGGGGATTACATTAATAGCTATTCCTATATCATAGAGGCCATAATAAGAAGATCCACCAAAAGTGCAATGGAGAATAAGTTTACCAACTTCTTTAGCTTTTACCTTTCCTTCAACAAACTGCGAAGCTTCGGTATCTAGCTCTATCACATTGCAATGTGCAAACCTGGTTAAGATATCTTCTTTTGTTGGTTCCCCAGTCTCCTACATACTTACTTTGTTAGTTTTTCTTGCTTGTGCCTACTCTTCTAACATCTTGAGGAACACTCTTTCTTCTTCACATTGATTTTCGAGCTGTTGAGCCATCATATGCTTCCTTGAGGTCCTTGTAAAAGGAAGAGGTTCAACATACAGGGGCATCTCCCTCAATGGATCCATATGAGCTGTAGTTATTATATCAACATCTTCAACTGGCTCGGGTGGGGGAGTATATTGAAGCCAGTCTTTCTTGGTAGCTTCAATGTGTTTTGAAAACAACTAAAGTATTTGCACAATAATATCATCATCAAGTTGAATCTCATTAGCAGTTTCTTTTATCTTACCGGAGTCTTTATAAGCATCGAGACAGTCATATTCAATTTCTACAGCCCCTTCACCGCCTAAATCAAATCCCCAAGTTTCTCTATAGCGACGAATACATTCTAGGAGTTCCCAAGCTTTAGTTATAGTTAGCTCCATAAAAGAGCCTCTAGAATTTGTATCAAGCTCATGTTTAATTTCTTGATTAAGTCCCCCATTTAAGATATGCAAAACACACCATTCAGGTAAATCATGGTGGGGACATTTATTAAGGATGGACTTATACCTTTTGAAGGTCCTTGCCAAGCCTTCACCTGGAAGGTTCTTGAAGTTCATGATCGCCCTTCTTACCTCATATGTCTTAGCCTTGGGAAAGAATCAAAATATGAATTCTGATTTGATATTTTCCCAATTATCAATTTTATCTACAGGGAAAATTCTACCAAGCTAAAGAAGTGTTGGTTAGAGATTGGCTAAACAATTTAAGTTTTAGTTTATCATCAGAATAGCCTCTCAATTTAAGTATCCAACATAACTTGGTAAATTCATGAAATGAGTGTAGGTATCCTCATTTGGATCATCTCCTGCAAAAGTTTTCTCTTTAAAAATAGCGATAAAACAAGAGTTACCTTGTATTCTAGTTCGCTCCCACTTGGGAATTCTTTGATAAGCCTTCTATTAAACTTCCCAAGGTTTTTAGCTGCATCGAGCCGATTCATCAGTCCGAGTGCAGTCATGGTGTTTACCTGAAACTAGTAAACAACTTTAGTAAAACAAGTAATAGAATTATCAACTAAGAACAAAGACCAAATGCGCTTAGCTCCTCGGAAACAACACCTGAAAATATCTTGATGACTACAAGTGTACATATCGATTGTAGCCAGTTTTGAAATAAGAGTATCGAACCCACAAAGAGCTATTTGGTTAAGGTCTTTATGCCCCTCGTCACTATCTACCAAAGGATACTTGTAAGCTTACTTTGATTTCAAGTAAAGGGTGTTTGAAAGGTTTTTGGGTTGACTGCAGGAAAGTAAATAAACAAGTAAAAAGAGAACAAGTAACAAAAGCGTTTGGAATGGTGGTTGAACTCAATAGTGCTAAGACGTTCTCGGGAATGTATGATACACCATAAGCATGTTGTAATTAATCATAATTAGGATAACCTATTTATTATGTCATGATATGTGTGGAGAGAGTTTCATAATAAGATGTTCACTACAAGGCTCATAGGAAGTCACTTTGTTGATCCAAGAATGATATCATCTCTAAATAACCACCGGGATGAGTGAGAGCAGTCACCCATACAGACAACCACAAGTAAGGGACTCCCTATGGATATCGTAATTAGTTTAGTGAATCTCTCTCTGTTCCTCCTTCGACTGTGCATGTTGCTAGCGGTGTGCTTCTAGTCACAATAGCTCCAGGCACGCTTCCAAACACGCCCAAAGGTTTTCACCCTCTTATTTAGTCCCGAAGGCAAATGATATGTGGCCGACTACAAATACCATTGATGAGTCCAAAATTGGAGCATTTTTACTTATTTTTTTTGCATCTATAGAGTAGGGTTTTTAATATTTTACTACATTTGTTCACACCTTTTGTCCTTGTTTCAACAAGATCCCAATTTACTAAGTCTGTAATGAACATATCAATTGAGATATTTTTAAGTGATAAGTCATTTTATTGATTTATCTTCGCACCTAGAAGAATTTCCTGTGCCGATTGGTACGGGTGGATCCCGCCCTTACCACGTGCCCATATGACCCGGCGATGGGACCGCCTCTTCAAATACTTTCTCCTCGTGAAAACGTATGATAGATCTGACATTCATAGAAACCTCCAGCCATGAAAAACCATACTAGAAAGGGATCTGAAGGAGGAACTTGGATAAGGGAAAATCCTTGTTGTTGCACGGATCATTGGTGGACAACGCATCATCCCCTACATCATGAACCACTGCATTTCCATCACTATATCTACCCCCATCTTCCATTCATTAGATCTTGTTGTAATTACAGATTCAATTTTGGTTTGCACTAGATTCATTTCATTACTTTTATCCATTCATTTGATTAAGATGATATTGTTGATTGCTTCCATGTGTGAGTAGTTCCCTTCGTTCTTGGGAAGATGGAGAAACCCTATCATTATTATGAAATCAAATAAAGATGATCTATTACTTGTGTAAAGGATCCATTGATCTATGATGTGTGTTTGATCTCTTCCTTTAGATGGTATGTGTAGCCGGACACATATCATTTGCCTTCGGGTCTAAATAAAGAGGGTGAAACCCTTTGGACGTGTTTGGATGTTGTGCCGGTTGCTACTATGACTATAAGCACCGCTATCACCCAACACGGTCGAAGGGGGAACAAAGGGAGATTCACTAAGCTAATTACGATATCCATGGGGAAACTCTTAATTGAGGTGGTCTACATGGTGACTGATTCTAGGCATCGCAGTGGTTATTTAGAGATGACCTCACTCTTGGCTCAACAAAGTGACTGCCTACGAGCCTTGAGTGAACATCTTATTATGGAACTCTCTCCACATATATGATGACATAAGAAATAGGTTATCCTAATTATGATTAATTACAACATTCTAGTGGCGTATCCTACATCACCGAGAACTTCTTAGCCCTATTGAGTTCAACCACCATTCCAAACGCTCTTTTTACTTGTTTTATTTACTTTCTTGCACTTAAACCAAAAAAATTTTAAACACCCTTTACTTGAAATCAAAGGCAGCTCATACGCATCCTTTGGTAGATAGTGATGAGGGGCATAAAGACCTCAACCAAATAGCTCTATGTGGGTTTGATACTCTTATTTTGAAACTAGCTACAATTGATATATGCACTTGCAGTCATCAAGCTTTTTTCTAACGCCATTGCCATGGATCTAAGCGCTTTTTGTCTCTGTTCTTAGTGCTAATTCTATTTTTTTACTAAAGTTGTTTACTAGTTTCAGGTAAACACCATGGGCGATTACCGACATATCATTCAGCTGGAAGCTGTAAAGAATTCTGGTCCACCCATGGATGCTTATTTAAAATTTAATAACCCGACAGGGTATGATATTAACCCCATGCTTTTGGATCTTTTGCATGCTACAAAAATTGTAGGAGAAAGTACGAAAGATCCTTATGAGCATGTAGGGTTCTTTGAGGAAACACGTGGGACTTTTTGTTTAAACATATTTACTGAGGATGAGGTTAAATCTCCACTCTCTATTCAAACTCTTATTGATGAAGCCCATTCTTGCTATATTCAAAGTCCCAATTAGATCACTAACTCCTGGGAGAGGTTAGGCTCTTCATTCTTGATTGACTTCTTTCCCAGGACAAAAACTCTTGGAGCCCACTGTGGAGCAGTTTTTGCCTACCTCTAGCTCCGAGGATACTAATGATTGTAGAGTGCTCAATCTTATCAAAGGATTTTTCAAAACCCAATTTTAAAATTACAAATTCTTCTTTGGATTTATGACACTGGTAGAGAAACTCAAAATCCCACCCTAAGCAGTCCTGAATGGTTCTTTTCTTGAGGAAACCATATTGATTTTTGTGAACATGCTTTAGGATCACATTCTGAAGTCTGCTAGCCAGAATTTTGGTGATAATATTGAACACACTGTTCAGCAGAGAGATTGGCCTGAAGTCTGCAGGTGTCATGGGATTCTCATTTTTTTGGAATTAGAGTGATAAATGAGGCATTAATGCTTCCAAGGAAATCCTGCCATCATAGAAGTCAACAATACGCTGCTTAACATCCTCTCTAATAATAGGCCAACAGTGTTTAATGAATTCATTGTTAAAACCATCAGGACCAGGAGATTTGTCATTTGGAAGGTCCCTAATCACCTCCTCAATCTCTTTATCAGATAAAGGCTTTTCCAGTTCATCTCTAGCCTTAGAAGACATACCAGCACCAAAGAGATCATTCAGGTTAGCCCCAATAAGATCACTAACAGGGTCTCTCCCTTTCACCTACCTTGGTTTGCCCCTAAACCTTAATAAGCCCACCGTGGAGTAGTTTTTGCCTCTAGTACAAAGAGTTGAAAGAAGACTTTGTGGCATTGCTGACTTTCTAAATTATGGAGGAAAGTTGCAACTTGTGAAATCAGTTTTGACCTCCCTTCCCATTTATTACATGAGCTGTTTTGAGCTGCCTGTTTCCATTAAGGATCAACTGATCAAATACATGAGGCACTGCTTGTGGAGGAAGAAGACTGTAGATGTCCAAGATAGAGGGCAAGCATTAGTTTCCTGGAACAAAGTTTGCAGGCCCAAGACTCAAGGTGGATTGGGAGTTCTAGATCTTAACATTCAAAATTCTGCTTTATTTTTGAAGAATCTGGACAAGTTATTCAATCATCATGATATCCCTTGGGTTCATCTTGTTCCGAACACTTACTACAATAATAATGGAAATCTACCAGGAAGAAGTATGGAGGGGTCATTTTGGTGGAAGCCCATCTGAAATTAATTGATACCTTCAAAGGAATTGCAAAATTCTCGGTGGGTAATGGTAAAATCACTCTATTCTGGACTGATACGTGGAGGGAGGAATGTCTGCAGCATCAATTCCCTCATTTGTTGTCCTTTGCAAAAATTCAAATATTACTGTCCAGGAGTTCATTCAAATCCCTCATATCCAAGACCATTTTTCCTACCTCTCTCTCAGCAGGCTTTCTCTAAATTTCTTAGCCTGGAGCAGATTTGCCAAGACATTATCAGTTCAGGACAGCATGGAAATATAGATAAGTGGAGCTACATTTGGGGAAGTGACTCCTTTTCTGTTAAAAAACATACTCTTCTCTCTCTGGACATGTAGCTGTCCCACCACATTTCTCTTGGTTATGGAAGTCTTCTTGTCAGCAAAAGTACAAGTTCTTTTTCTGGCTGCTCCTATTGGACATATTAAATACTAGAAACTTGTTGAAGAGAAAGAAGTTCTCCCTGCCTTCTTATAACTGTGCTACTTCTGGCTGCCCTGCTGAGGAGACTCTGGTTCATCTCTTCTAGGATTGCCCTTTTGCCAAAGCATGCTGGGATGAAATTTTTCCATCCAGGTCCATTGATCTGCCACTAAATGAGGCCTTTTCAGACATAAAAAGCAAGTTGAATGTTCCTTTTGCAATTGAGATTATTATCTTGGGAGCCTGGGGCATCTGGGTATGCAGAAAAAACTGGATCTTCAATAACATACGCCCTTATTTGGAGGAATGGAAGGCCATTGTAACTCAAGAATTGAGATGGGTTGTGTTTAGAATTAAGAAAAAATATTCCCAGGATTTGAAAGCCTGGATCAACTCCCATTTATATTGGAGATAGCTATCTTTTGAGTGTAATACCTCAATGAGGTTGACATGTAAATATGTACATATGTAACTCTCTACGATTATTATATAAAAATTGCAGTGGGGGATTTCCCTACTGTTCAACCTTCAAAAAAAAAACTCTTGGAGCTAGATGTGTTATCACTTATTTTAAAGGGAGACCTATAGAAATCCTGTGTGAAGGATACACAAGCTTTAGGGGACTTCTTACCCGTTTCTCCCATCATAACTTCCCACCTTGCTTGGTAATACTCCCTCCGTTCCTTTCTATAGTGCCTATAGTTTTTTTTAAATCCAAAATATAAGATATAGTGCGTTACATAACTTGTTTGGACAACTTTTTTAGGGAGTTTACATGAAGTATATAGCGTTGCATGCCTCCTGCAAACTCCTCTATTTTATCACGTCAATTAGCCACGAGAAATCCTACCCAAAACTATTTTAATTTTCTCTCCACATGTGTTTCTTAATTTCCGTGCCAGAAACTATAGGCACTATAAAATGGAATGGAGGGAGTACATACTTTCTACGCAGGTTTGAGCACCGATAATAGAAATGAACTAGACTCCTTTACTAATGGGTCATTTACTGAATTTAGTATTGAATGAGCTTGGAATTTGCTAGACACGGTGCATAGGATAGAAAATTCTCATCGTGAAGCCGTATTAAATGAAGAAAACCTTATAGAGTATAGTTGTCTTAAAACCTTTCTAGCTTCAAGCAAAGTAGAAAATCTCCTTAGAAATTTTAACCTTGACCCTCGAATGATTTTCTAAATCTTTAAAACCTATGTTGAGCATTTGTAGATCTCAAAGGAGTGGGAACTCTACACACCTACTGGTAAGGTAAAACCCCCTATACCTGGTCTCGAAAACAAATATTTGCAGATGCAGAAAAGCTAAAAATTGAGGATAAAAATATTCTCACCAAAAAAACATAGGACAAGAGTGAGGGAAAGCAAAGGATAGGTAAGTTAACCATGAATCTGAGTACCATCAAGAAGAACATTGGCAATAGTAAAAGAACTTCTAGAACCTGACATATCTAAAGTAGAGGTAATATTGGTGAGCATAGAATCCTCTGATGTAATTAGAGGTAAGTTTGAAGATAAGAATAAAAGCCAACAGAAAATTCCTTTTCAGTTTAGGAGGAGTTGCTCATGTTGGTTTTTTTGTGATCTAAACTCTCCTATAAACATTATTACTTACTTTATGTATAAATAATTATAGTGTCATCTTGATGAACCAGATCTTGAATCATCCAAAGTCACTTTTATGCTTTCTGAAAAAACCCTGCAGCGGACTCATGGTATTGTTTGCGACACCTGCATATCTATAGAAGCATTTGTGTACCCGGTTAATTTCTATATTATTGATATTCCTTTGAATTCCGCGTTCCCAGTAATTTTTGGTAATCACTTTTATAACTCCATGAATGCTAATATTGATAACAAGAAACAAGTCTTGTCCTTACAGATTGGAGAAGAAATCTTAGAAGTTAAATGCAGCCAATTTACAAAATTGCCTTATGAGAAAAAGATTAAATTCAAGGAAGATAAGACTATTTAATAGTTGGCGGCAATATATTTCACTACTCCATAATACGAGTTGGAGAGAATCTTTGAAAATAATGATTCACATCCAGATGAATCTGCAAAAGACGAACTGTATAAGATCCTTAATGCAACACAGGATGTCGAAAACCACCTTGGAAATGAGTTTGAAGAGATAGAAATAATAAGAGATGAGGATCCACCTCCTCTCGTTTTGAAGACTCTTCCTACAGGGCTCAGGTATGAATTTTTAGACAAGGTAAATTTCCAATAATTCTTGATAATAGCCTCTATCCTGAAAAATTAGGAAACTATTAGGAGTACTTATCAAGCATCATGAAGCCTTTGGGTATACTCTTAGTGACATTAAAGGGATATATCCTTCCATAGCTATGCATAAAATACCAATGGGTGATGATGCTAAACCTTTTGTTGATACTCAAAAAATATTGAATCCTAAAATGAAAGAAGTGGTAAGGAAGGAGGTCATACGCATGCTAGATAATAATATTATATATCTTATCTCCGATAGTAAATGGGTAAGTCCAACCCATTGTATACCCCGAGAAGGTTGCATAACTATAATTAATAATGATAAAGATGAATTGATCCCTGGTAGAACTATAGCAGGATATAAAATGTGTATAGATTTTAGAAAATTAAATAAGGAAACTATAAAGAGCCACAATCAAATACCTCTCATGAATAACATCTTGGAAAGGATGTCTGAAAACTCTTATTTTTGTTTTCTTGATGGTTATTACGTATCGTACGATTGATGAGAAGTACGCCATAGGGGTCCTAAGAGTATTGAGAAGATGGGGTGTGAGCCGTATGGTATTCCGGGAGCGGTGAGCACAAGTTTACCCAGGTTCAGATCCAACTGTGGTGATCAGATCCTACTCCTGCTAGTAACCCAGTAATATATCGGCGAGAGCCGGATGTTACAGCTGATTACAAGAGAGGTTCCCATGTGCGAGTTATGGTTGTGTTGTGCCCTAAAGGCTTCCTCAGGTCCGTCTTATAAAGGTGATAAGACCTAGGGTTATAGGAGATACCTATCCAGATACATTACAAAGTCGGTATTAGATACAACTTGGACTACAAGTAATTCTACATGCCTAAGTCGGTAAGTGTCTGGGCCTTGTCGTTGCTGGAATTGACTCCATCCTCTTTCCCTGACTGGGACACCAGTGAATCAAATCTCTAACCTATTGGTGGGCCACCATGGTCAGCGAGTCATGTGGGTATACCCGGAAAGTATATCCCCAACAGTAGCCCCCGGAAGTCTCCAAGATCCAAAGTCGGATTATTCGTCTAGCTTGATGATTTCTTCATCTTGTAGAATCTTGAAGGGTTCCAGAATTCAATCATCTAGGATTCTGAGTCTCATCTGAGTCAGATATATCTTCTAAAGTTAAGTCATTTCCATGCTTGATTTCAAACTTGAGCTGGATTTTGAGATGTGGACGCGTCTGACAACTTTTTTAGACATGTTCTATCACTAATAGAACATTTCGTTAGCATGAACATTGGTGGGTCCGCATTTTATGGAACCGAGGCACCCTTACAGTGCATGCACGGAGATCGAGGCAGTGGAGGCTTCGCGAGGAAGCTGCCTCTCCCCTTCCGCGTCGCGTGGCGTAATCTTTGCGCTTTCACACTAATCTTGGCGCATATGGGATATATAAAGGGAAGAATATCCCCTCATTTTCTCCACGAGTGCCTGTTTTTCCCTTCTTCTCTACGTGGGTGCTTTCTCCTAGTCTTCCTTGTTCTCCCTTCGCAGATTTCCTAGCGCCACCAAGTTAGTGCCAATCCACCCATAAACAATATTAGAAGCATCTGGCTCTGGCCCACCAGTGCTTCCGCGACGGAGGACAAGAAATATAGGGGTTTCTGGATCCCCTGCACCCTAGATGACGAAAAATCTAGGAGATGGAGGAGGAGGGGCTCCTTCTACCCAGCGAGTGGCGGAGAGGCTATGGCGATCTTGTTCCTACACCCTGCACCGACGAGCGGGTCCACTTCGGGATTTACCTTGATTGAGTTTTGATTTTCCAACAATCGGAATTCTTTACCGAGGTAAACTCCCACTATGGTGTTCAACTCCACAATCTTCCTCCAAACTCTATTTTAGAGCTTAGTCCATACGCATATTTGTGCAAGGGTTTCCTCGGCATTAAGACAAATCTTCTTTTGTTCTGGTACTACTTTGGTACTCGGAAAAAATTCTACCAGTACTAGTATTCCCTACAACACTGGCACGCTTACCTTAGTTCTTAGGAGATACCGAGTCTATCCTAGGATTTTCTCTAGTGAGTCGGTTAGGAGATGGGCATCCACCTTCCTCTATCACAAGGATATGACGACTCCCGATAAGATGGAAGGTCTACCGGTTTTTGTTGATGGTGTTATCGCTCACCAAGAATCTTGGGACTCGAAGGGTCTGGCTCTGACTGATGATCTGATCCTTGCCAAGAGGTGGATCAAATATTTGATGAAGCATAAAGGACTGAGGGGATCCGACTTAGTCCATTGCTGGCTACTTCGTTGGATTCAACCTCTCCAACACCATGGGGACCGGCTGATGCACATGGTAACCCTCGATAAGAATGACAACTTGAAGCTGAGGCAGACTCCGATCCCTGCCAAGGAGTATGACTCCAGGGTGAATTGGTTGATCAAGGAGCGAGTGAACCAAAAAATTACGAGGATCTCGATGCACATTTACACGGCTGAAATTCCATTGACCATGGTAAGATTTTCGACTACTCTTTCTTGCCGTTTTGTCTCTGCGTGTTTTGCAATACTAAGTTACTTTTTTTCGAATTTCAACTTGATAGCCTTCCCGAGTCAAAGATCACTCCTGTCGAGGGATATCCCCAAGAGGTTTCTGAATCTCTCGAGATTGAAGAATCTGAGGAAGCAGTAGAAGCATTATCCCAGAAATGGAAGAATCCGGTTGTGTCTATTGGCCCGCAAACAGTGCCTATTGTCAAGAGGTACATTTTCCTACTAGACTTTCATGTTTTTGGTTATGTTCATTCTGGATCTTAACGATCATCACATGTTATTTTCCAGAGCTAGATCTTTGATCAGGTAAAGGGGAAACCAGGAAAGGTCATGCGCCAGCAGAAGCTATCCATGCCTTCTCCTGCTGTCGCACCTCTGACCCCCAATCCGATTCATTCCTTAGCGCTGGAAGATATATGATCTCCGTGCACTTCAGAAACCGAACCTGTGACCTTAGGTTGGCAAACCTATGTCACCATGGGTGACTCGGGAAATGATAAGGGTGAAGCATCTAAGGGTAATGATTCCTCAACAAATAAAATTGTCGAGGATCCCTTGAAGATTCCGAATGGCCTCATCAGGAAGAGAGCTGAAGAGCTAAATAAACTTGCTCGTGATTGCCTGGAGCGCAGGAATATCTCTGCAGAGGATAAGGCACAAGAAGCTGAGGACATGAAGTTGGTGGAGCTGCTGGAACAAGTCCATCTCCAGGATGATAAGCTGAAGGCCGACATGATCCCGCCTTCACCTTTCATCCCGTTGACGCTTGCTGAAAAGGTTACTCTTGAGATCAAGACCAGCCTCCACAAGCTACAACATGAGCATGTTGCGAGTTGTCTTTTCGACTCTTTCTACTGTATGTATATCTTATCCTATATCCCCCAAGCATGAAGTTGGATAGAGATCCAGATTTATGCTTTTATAGGATGCCAAAGAACGAAGTAGAGTATCCCCCAAGGCTCGTGCTAAAATTTAACTTAGTTAAAATTGCAGCCCGAGTCTTAGTAACCATCTCACTCTGCTTACTATCCTGACTTATAGAAAGTTAATGTTTAAAACCAGGAACTGTTAAAGAACATATGTGACAAGCGGAGAGAGGTAAAAACTCTCTAACTTGAAAATGCTCATCTTAAAGTGGAGAAGGATGAAGCCGAAGGTAAACTTTTCCGACTATCTATTCTCAGAGAATATTTCTTCAGTCGAATTTCATGAGTTCAACTATCTGTTGTTTTTTTTATCTAGTCCAGACTTGTTGAAGAAATCTTTCAAGCTTGTGGAGAACACCAAGAATTTCTGGACCTTGGAGTCGGGGAATGCTAGACTTGGGGAAAAAATCCAGAAGCTAAGGGCTCACCACGAACACAGTGTGACCAATATTTTGGAGCCCAGCAACATGTTTATCGAGGATCATTATCGCACCATTGCTCTCAGGGATAAGGAAATCTAGGATCTGAAGGAAGAACTGGAATAGCAAAAAGACACCACTCAAGCACTTAGGGATGAACTCCGGATTTTGAGAGAGGAAAAGATCAAAATAGATGAATCTATCTTCAGTATGTGTTGCTAGCATTCTGTCTCTGTTTTACTTGTTTTTTTATTTTCTAACGATGGTATGTAGGATTTTGATTATTGAGTTTTATCCACAGAGCCTCTAAACCTCCTGGACTCTTCATCATCTGAGTCATGCACCAGCAGACTTGTTACAGTCAGAGATATGCCGCCAATCTCTCGAAGAGATTAGCGAAGCCGTTGATCTCCCCGACTTAGACAAGCTATCAGCTCTGGAGGTGTGTGACAAGGTGAAGGATTTGCTCAAGCTGGTCCAAGATTGGAAAATTTCATATGCTCATACAGATGCACAGAATGCCCTAACAATGGTAACGAGCCACCATGTTCATGGAAATATGGCAAGTTACCAAAGGTTATGCGATTGAAGATGAATATGTAAAGCCTCAGAACAACAATTTTTTTTGGGAATCTTGCGTCCAATTAGCTTGTCGTGTGGCCGAGATGACCAACTTCGAGAAGCCATTCTTTACTCATGTTGCGGTGCCACCCACTACTAGGGAAAAGCCTACTCGAGGCACATATGGAAAGCCATTAGAGTCGCATTATGGATGTGCCTCGAGCGCCATGACTCAAGTATTTCTTACACGAGTCGCATCTTATATGCGCCTTGTATAAGCTACATATGCGAGGCACATATCAATAATGCGACTTGCATATGTTGCTTATACAAGGGGCATCCCTGATGAGACTCGCATAAGTATACATATGCGCCTCAAATAGAAATTTCAAAATTTAAATTTTACAGAGCCATAATACAGTGCACAATACACAATACACAGTTATTATATAGTCCAGAATACACATCATAGAATTTCTAGAAAGTTGCAATTGGCCAAAACATAGTATAGCCAACACTAATACATAAGAAAGGTTTATATATATGGATAATAATTCCTTATTCTCCAAACTATCCATAAGAACCTGGACATCAAAAGCAACCAGACAGTACAACATGAAGTTCACTACATGTCCAACTACAAAAAATTCACTACATAGCTACTCGACCCTTTTAAGGATCGGCTTGAGACCGTTCTCCGAGCACCCATGGAACTAGAATAGGAAGACTTCACCCTCTTTCATCTTGGTATTCGTCACCACCTTATTCCAGTTGGAGGTGATCTGGACTCCTACATTGCTTCCTATGCCAAATTTGACTCTCACTGTAGCAATGCTTCCCCCCTTCCAAAAAACGTGGATGTTTGTTAGCAAGTTCAGGTATTTCTTGATGAAAGAAAATCTGTACTTCCTTGCAAAGTACTGCATAAAATAAACAAAAGGAACATTAATTCACAGAAATGGGGATGATCGAGGCATGAAAGCAATAAACATAGATGTGTCTTGTGTGCATAGAAATAGAGGTGATTGACAGAAATGCATACCATTTTGCGCATTGCCTCTCTATGTGTGTATCCTGAATAGTGCAAACATATATTTGTCTTGTTGGTCTCTCATGAGCTACCTCCTTGAGAAAGTCAACTTGTGAACCATCCAAAGCCACAAGGTTCGCAAACACACAACATTTATCAAAGTTGAATCTCATTGCCTTTACTCTCGGGCCTACATGTAAGAGACACATACTTAGCATGTAAGAAACATATACATAGAAGAGACATATATACTTAGCATGTAAGAGACATATACATAGAAGAGACATATATACTTAGCATGTAAGAGACATATACATAGAAGAGACATACTTATCATGTAAGAGACATATACATAGAAGAGACATATTTAGCATGCAACAACATATACATAGAAGATTACCTCGAATGGCAATAGCTCTAGCTTCATGAGAAGCAACACGCCGCTTAGCAGCAGCACGCTTGCTAGCAGCAACGGCTTCATGAGTAGCATGCTTCCTAGCAGCCACAGCTTCACGGAGAGTGCGCCGCATAGAAGCCACAACTTCATGATACCTTCGATCCGGATTACGGATGTAGTATAGTTCTTTACCCCTAGTAGACCTAGGTTTATCGAATCCTCGGGAAGTAGAAAGCAAAGTGAAGTTACTTGAATGGACCTTCGAGAGTTTTAGAATTCCTTTTGTGTTTTCACTGGACCAAGAGTTTGCGATCTTTTTATTGTTGTTGACGATGGAGAGAGAGAGGGCTTGGGGCTTTCGGATTCACCAGTAGCTTTGCAACATATCTGATGGGAATAAAAGGTAATAATAAAGTATGTATGTAATTGTTAGAGCAATATAATTATATGTGGGCAGTGCATCCATAATTTCTATTGCCTCTACAACTGCTTATAGCAATAACCTACTAGTCTCATCCATGGAAGAAAGAGAACTAACGTTATGCATGGTGATTTCATCGTTAATCCCAAGTAAATCCCTCACATATAGCTATACTACCCCTTCTCTCAATGGGGTTCCCAACCTGCAGATCAGTCATTACTCACACTCCCTATACCTGGATCAATCCTTGGGGTGTTGGGTACCTGACAAGTCCTTAGATTGAGGCAAGAGAGGGTAAAATAATCATCATGTCACACAAACTAATACATGATCCCATCTATGATAAATAACATGCACAAAAAGCGACATGGCTAGGCCAAATCCCTTAGCCCAAGGATAATTACTCACACATAGAGATGAAATCAACAATCATAAACATTGTAATAGAGATCATAAGATTGATAGAAAATACTCTTACAATGTCGCCAATTGGAGAAGAGATCTACTATTACAAGTGGTGGAATATGGCTATGGTGGTGGAGAAGGGTTTGGAGATTAGATCTAGATCTATTCCTCTGGCATGGTGGCTTCTGGTGGCAGGGAGAGTTGTGGTTGACAAGAGAGATATTGAGAGAGGGTTTTCTTGTCACCTAAAGCCTCTTTATATAGGGGTCCCTTTATGAAAGTTATTATGTTTGACCAGGTGATGTCGATGCCAACTATACGGCCGGAACTATACGGCCAGAATTTTATTCCGGCCGTATAGTTGGTTGTTAAGGGCACTGGATCCATTTCATGGCTCCTGGTTTCTTTGACGTGTTGGAAATCTCTTATATTTGACTTTAATGTTGTGATTCCCATCATTATATGTCCTTATCTGTGCAGGGAAAAATAGCAATAAAGCATTGCATACCCCTTTGATCATTAGACATTAGTGGCAGGGTTTAGAGGGATATTTCATCAAAAGTATGAATAATATCGAGTTTAAATGTGAGTGTGGATGGCTATATTTCACAACCATCAACATCCCCAAGATTAAACTTGATCGTCCTCGAGCAAGAAAACCAAAATCATAAAGGAACTCAACATTTAAATTGAAATAATGAGATGATGATCTTACTCATGATTGGCAGTCTCATGTTTCCTCCACTTTATTAATCTGAAAAACTTCAGCATAGATAGAGTAATGGCAAGCATATCATACGGGTTTCATGAATCCTTATAGCGCAGCAAAATAATTGTAAGCACAGATGATTCAAATGAGTAAACTTTATTCCATGTCATGTAATCAACTCATAAGCTTGCCTTTCAACAATAAAGTATAATTGTATAAAATTGAGAATGTTAGAGTTTGTCATGAAAAGAATATACACTAAAGTATTTCAATCCCCCCACATCAATAAATCAAGACTTTTCAAGCACTACTTTTCCATTCATTGTCCTTCAAGAATTTATGTTCTTAAGTAATTGAGAGCATGCCAAAAAAATTCATTAGTTTATCGGCCTGTGATGGACACTCGTGGCATCACTAAGGTTTTTGATCATTTGTATAATGATTAATCATATCAGCCAGAGGAGTGATTCCATCATGTTTATAGCTACCTGAGAGTGCCAAGAATCTTACCCATTATAGCATTGCTGTTACATATGTTTAATTAACTCATTGCCGAAATCTAGGAGTTTCCTCCATGAAGATCGTCCGTAGGCTATCAGAGTTGTTGGCATCCCATGAAGTTTGACACGCATAAAGCTATATCATTATTATGATTCAAAAGTCAAACTTTGGCATGCTCATAAAAACCGCTAAACATTAATTCAATTGAATAATTCCTTTCAAAGAGAGCTATCAAGTCAATCATCATTTTCTGTGGCGTTGAGAGTCTCTAGGAATAAGCTTTCAAGACTAAAATCTACAACACACAAGTCTTCAATTGTGAGACTTTTTCTTATTATAATTTTTTAGCAAATTTTTAGGCAAGACTTGGTTAACTACAAGAGCTGGAACAAAACGTACTCAACTAAATACCCATGTAAAAAAAATTATACTAAAATATAGAGACTCACTCCACCGATATAACATCTTAACATTTACTACTAACTAGCATGGGTTTCTCAAACTTCAAAAGTGGGGAGTCATAAGGGATACCTCTCATGTTTGGTTCCACTTCTCTTTCCATTTTGATTTGTTTCTTGGAAACTCGAAGTCGATCACTCTCCTGCAATTACAAGATAACCTCGAGGCGAAAAGAAAAGAAAGAGGGAAAATAAGCTTAAATGGATAAATCTTTTTGTGGGTTTTGAGAAGGGATATTTAAAGAATAGAAAATTCGCGGCAAAGCTCGGCTTGAAAATCTTGAAAACAAAATAAAATAACTAAAGACAAAGTGTTGGGGAAACCAACACAAGTGCTTATAAACTCAAATAAAAAGCATAACCTTGAAAATAAAATAAAGCAAATGAACGCCAAATAAAAATAGATAGAAAACCTCCCCAATCTTAGGCTTTTGCAAGCCCTTCAAATCATTAAGGTGGGGGGAAAAGTTGTAACTCCAGTCCGCAAATTGAGTTGATAAGTTACTTGTTGTTTCTCGGAGGTTCAGGGCGATATGATGCATCCCTTCCACAGTCCCTCCAAGCTCTTGGAAGTCTTGATATGTAGCGAACCGGTTTGGTGGCTGCTCCTCTTGATAAGGAACTTCTTGGTCCTCCTCTTGGTACACATCCTCATCCGAAATCTCCTCCTCCGGTTGGTGTTGCTCAACCTACAAGTCATAAAGCACGTGTCCTTCCTCGATAGAGAAAATACCATTAGGCAGAGGAGCGGGGTCAAGACGCCCAATTCCAGCAATATGCAGGTAATAAACACCACCTCTCCTACTGAGCATTCCACAAGCCTTTAATGTGGAGAAACCAACACGTCGCTCACCTAGCATTGGTTGCAACTCACCTGGGTCAATGCCCAGGGCATTGGCAAGCTGCGGTGACCCAGCATACCACTGCATGATGTAGTACACTATAGTCGTTGACATAACACTAATGAAACATCGTTCACTAGTATTACATCCCTCAGAGTGGTACAATAGAAACACAGCGGGTCCAATACATGGCTAAATGTTACAACTCACTCTATACACAAAATCCAGAGAACCTTCTAGGTTAAAGAGAGAGAAAGAACTTCTTACAAAGAAGAATCAAAGATAAATAATGCACCAACTATTTTACTTTTAAGACTAGTATTTTAACTAAGGGGTTGGCATTGCTGCTTTGCAACGCACTACATAAATAGGTTCTTTGGCTAGAGAGTATATTCCTATCTAATAAGTAACTTCGTCTTCACTTGAGTTGAGGTATTTGTTGACTTCCTTGTCTTTGTTGAAGAGCTTTAGCTTTGGATGATGATTCCTGGAGCATAACTTGGTGTAGACGTTGTCTTAACGGCTTCAGAATCTAGCAAGTGTTAAGAAGATACTTTGAGTATGAGCGTACTCAGCAAGTTCACTATAAAAGGAGTGTTTGATGCACTATAACTACAACCACAGATCGTAGGTCGTATGCAATGCAAGTTTTCGTAAACATTTCTTCAAAGGTTGCTTTTATTCCAAAAAGCTATGTCCGTCAGCCTTCACGGGTTTACCAGAACTTTCATGGAGTTCCTTTCCCGCCGCGTTCGCAGCTCCTTCCCGGAACAGGGAGTAACAAGTTACAGTTCTTACACTCTACAGAGGTGCGTTACTTTACACATGAGAGATCAACTCTTTGTTGCACAACCGGGCAGCTTATTCCCGTCCACAATTCCATGATGTGGGGCCCAGTAGATGATCCAAGCCAATCACTGCCCTCTCCGCGACCTCATATGTCTACACGATCCTTCGGGGCTGGCTCACCTTCGTTAAGCCCCCTTTCGGGCAGGCTAAAACCCTGATAAGTTCCCGAAGACTCTATGACCTAGTGATGCCCGGAATAGTACCATTTACATGGACTATATCCCTAAACACCATTCATAGATAATCTAGACACCAAAAGTGTGGGGCGTAAGGGTGCCCACCCATATGTTGGATCCTCACAAGGAATCACAAAGTCACGTTAAGGTCGTCTTGCCTCCATACGAGAGGAAAAAGATATAGCTGACTTCTCCGTCCCATTCCAAATCTCATGGTTAACGCGTAATATACGGCGCTAGAATCACTGGCGACATTGGTTGTTAAGTCCTAGATAATATGTTCCTTTACCACCGGAACTTTCATAGTAGGTTATTACCTCATGGTAAATAACCTATAATCATATTATTATGAAAATAGTGTTTTCTGACCTTTTTCAAATGCAGGTGATGACAACACTGGATTTTCAAAATACTTTACAGAAATAACCAAAGGACATGAGCAAGTGTGAACTTACCTTTTGTGATTGCAAGAATATGCACTCACGGTGTTCAAGACAATATAAGATCCAATATCTGAAATCAGTATCATTGGTCCGGTAAGGACTAATGTTTAAAGAAGCAATATGCTCTTATGCATAAGTAATGTGATACACTTTATAAACGTGAATCCCTAGGATAACGTTGTTCTAGGGTTTGGATACTAGAAATGATTACTTTAAAATGTGTTGTTCCTTTTTTTATAATTTCATACTTGTGTTTCTTATTAGGGCTTGTGAGTGTGTATGAAACAATATGTAATTATACTCATACAACAGTAAGATACAAAATTGTGGAATGCTATTCAAGGATTACTTATATAAGAATTGTTGTTTGAAGTGGCAAAAAGAATAACATTTGAAGAAAAGATTTCTTTTCTAAGGTTTAAACAATCTTTATTGTTAATAGGAAGTGTTCAATGTCTTTTGGTATGTGATTGATTAGTTTGGACTTGAGATGCCTTATGTCTTAATTGGAATATACCAAAGTTAACTATAAAAACATATGTAGTTTATTAGATATAATGTATATAAGCCTTGAGACTAAAGTTAACTTTTAAAAAACATAGATGGTTTGGAAGTGTAATTCTTATGATATTTGTACCTTGTGTACCTGGTAATGTTTCCTTAAGGTTACTTAAGAATGGTTATCCTTTTACTTGGTGTAGTGGTTTCTTGATTTTATAATGGAATAGTATCATTTACCTTTTTTATAAATGAGTGGTTATAGTTTATAAACAAAGAAGTAATATTACTTAACTACTTATGGACTTACTATAGTGTTGTGATAGTTTTGTAAACTGGTGGTTGAAGTATATGGAAAAGATTGGATTTAGTCACAATTATTCTTGGGGATTTTATATTGGATAAGGATCCTTTTGGAAAATAATCTACACTTATGGTTGAAGGATAATTAAATAAAATGGTATTTATAATGTTTTGAACCATTATGACTCCATATTATTAATATTCAAGACTAATACTTATTTATTATACTTGATTGACTAATTTTATAAATATTAACAAATTTTACTTACCCTTATATGAATTATTAACTAAAGAAATAGGTTTAAATTCAAGTTGCTAAAGTATTAAGTTTTTTATTACTTCTAAAGTGGAATATTATATTTTTAACAACTAGACATTATTTTTGTGATCATTTTGATATATTACATTTATTTTTGTGATTTATAAATAATAAGGTATGATTTTGACAATATTTATTACTTTATAAATACTTAATAGATAATAAATATTTAATTAAGTGAAATAATAATGCATGATTATAGTTTTAAACTATAGTTCTTATTTTTCTAAGATTTTTGGTATTTTATCTATATTTTTAATATTTACCATTATTAGAATATGAATTATCAAAGTTTTATTACTTTTAAAATCTTTATTAAACAATAATTATTTAAATTGTTAACATAATAAATTTTTATACTGGATTAATGTTATAGATTTTATTTTTCTAAACATTTTCATATATAATACATATTTTTCTGAATTATAAAACAAAAGTTATGGATTTAATAAGATTTAATGATTTTATTTTATTTCTAGAATATTTAAACTTGGGTTTATATTCTTTATTTATTTCTTAAACAGAAAATAACCTTTTGCACCGGGGCTAAACCTACCCGAGGTCACTGACCTGTGGGACAATGGCCACATCATCAGCCATGCGAGACAGAGACTGGGTCAAACTGGCTGACTAGGCCGAGAGTGACGTTGGTATGACATCATCGGAGTTTGATCCTCTCAGATCGATGGTGGATCAGGTGATTTGGTGCACGTGCGGGGCTGCAGTGAGGCTTGATGGAAAGAGGACGATGCGAGGAGTCTAGGAGTGGTGGCGCCACTAGAAAATGGTCGTCGGAGGATGGTCAATGACGGTGAACAACGGCGGCGGTGTCGGGTGCTCGTGGTGTGAATGAACTAGAGCGAAATACAGAGAGTAAAAGGTACAGTAAGATCTAGTGGCTCACCCTGGTTGCAGTGGTGGTGTCGGCGAGGATTGGTTCGATCAGAGGCCAGCTCTCCGACGAGGATTCCGATGAACTAACGCAAAGAGGAACGGCAAAATTCGCCCTCTCCAGTGCTCCCCTTGATGCAAGATTCCACCTAGAGGATCTACAGAGGACGGGGCATCTCCATGGCTACTTGGAAGAGAGTGGGAAGGTTCGCCTCGATAGTGAGGCGAGCTAGGGCTTTGGCACTGATGAAGAAATTAAGAGAGAGAGAGAGAGAGTTGTAGAGGGGGAAATGGGGATGAGGACGAACATACGGCGTCGTGGCGTTCTTATCCCTTCCTTCCAGGAGCGGTAGAATGCATCACAGCGTGGCAGTCCATCGATGGCGGAGCTCCGGCCAGCGAGCTGCTTCCAGTAGGCGAGGTAGATGACAATGCGACATTTGCGAAAAAAACCCTGGAATGTTTCCTCTCTTGATCCACAGTCCCCACGCTGGCCCACTCGTCAGTCACTGAGCGAGACGAGCCGGGCTGGTTACTTGGCCGAGGTGGCTGCTGCAGTGGATAAGGAGAAGGAAGTTGGTCCATGGGATAGATTTGGTCTCCTTCTGTTTTTTCCTGTTTCTTCTTTTCTATATTCTATTTTGTTTATAGATTTGAATTTGTATCTTTAATTTGAACTTTTCTAACAAAGTTTACTTGCTGAATATTTGCAACAACAATTTATATTGATTGAGATTTATTTTTTAAATCTTAATGGTAAATATTTTCTTTTTATATATTTCTTTATTTTCTTTATATATGAATACCTTTTTAATATTTTGTAGAAGCCTTTGTTATTAATTTTCTTTCTATAATAAATCATGGCTTTATTATATGATATTTCCTTATTTGTTTATAAAACTTAATCCTAGTTATCTCATAGTTTGAATAGAAATTTTTATATAATGATCCTATATCATTATTTGATGCATGATATACAAAGGAAATGAATATGGTTAACATTACTCCCATTAATTTAGAGAATGCCAATGTATATATTCTATTAAGATTAACATAGAAGTTAGGGTTTGAATTGTAAGTGCTTACCCTAAAGTTTAGGATTCTTAATTTACTTATATTCCTTTGTTGATGTGAGTAAAGATTTAATAGCTAAGCATATTGTATTATGTTTGTGATCTTTAATGATATCACCTTTAAAATAGAAAGTTAAAAATGTCTTATGGAAAAGAATTGATAAAAATATCTCTTAAACACATATGATTAAGATAATTGGAAATGATAAAGATGTGCTTATGTGATTTGCTATAGGAAAATATTCCTATAAAGTGATATAGATATAAGATGAGGAATTCATAACATGAAATGGATATTATGTTTGGTTTAAGATTTAAAGTTGGGTGTTTACCAAGAATTCCTATCTTCCATAATTCACAATCCTGGACTTCTAGATATACTACTTCTTCCTATCCATCATCATGGTTAACATGATGAGCTTCACTTCACAAGAATATTCTTATCCACCTTTTGTTCTCCTAAATCCATGTTAAAATCAAATGAGCTTGACATTAAAGCTTTCATGGTTTTCTCATATCCATACTTGGTTATATCAACTACTCTTTTGCTGATAACCTTCAATCCAACAAGTAGATACTTCTAACTCCATTCCTTTTCTTCCATAATCATCCACACTAATATTTCTCAAGTGGATGTATACATCAAACTACCTTTCTCTAAACCTTACTATCCTTTAAGAGGAATAACACTACTTCCAAAACTCCATGCTATACTAGCTTTAATTTAATCATACTATCTTACATTTACTTTACTCTAATAACTCATACTCCAACCTCACATTATAGTAATGTGACTTGTAATGACTACGCTAGGATAACTTATCTATACTAGGGTTTAAATCATGTTCTACCCACCAATGTCACTTATACTAGATATAAGTAGACAATCCTGGTGAGAAAGGCATGATCATTATAATCCTTTAATCATTTATAGCTTAGGTTTCCAAATGGGATAATCAAGGCTTCATCAATACAACCTTACAATGGTATTGAAATTATCGTCTCAGTATCTCTAATTGAATTAAGGCTGTTATTCATGGACTATGCCCACTTGATCCAATAGAATTACTACTGGTAACTATCTTCAGGATTCATCCTGGTAATCTTCTTTACTACCATATAATTATATATTCCATTAAATCTTCTGTTATTCCAGGAGTGAGTTTAACTCCATCAATTATCAGATTGATTTGATTCTCTTCAATCACTCCCATACTATAGATGATATTTAAAACTAGCATTACTATTCACCTCTTCTTAGTTGTTTCTTTATAGGCACTTAAATGTATGCTATAATATGGTCAAGAGTTGATAGATTAAGAATTTGTGAATCAATAGTTGATTACTCAACATTGATGAACAACGGATATTGAGATAGGGTTCCATAAGGATTGATATGGAAAGAAAGATATATGGTGAATGATCTTGACTTGGTTTCTTTCCTACTCAAACTCACTAAAGAGTTAAGGTTAGGTATTACCATGATACTCATATTAAGAATATATAAGAATAAGATAGGTCAGGATTAGTCATTACATTCTTATTACTTAAGTTGTAATCTTAACTTGGCATTTATGAGTTGTTGTGCTGAATATTATGATATGATCCCTTAAGGATCAGATATTAATCATTTAAGCAATGCATTATGAGTAACATTTTATTATATTTGATCTACCCTTAGATCAAATCATGTTTACCCAAATAAGGTTTTAGCAAAGGTCATATTGAAACTTATCACGGTCAACTTGATGATCTACTTCAATTCCATCAAGTTGAGAGAAGCTTCAATCACTTTGACAAGTTCTTATTTAAAAGCGTGAAAATTATTCGGATTTTCTATATATGAATGCAATGCACACATCTGGGTTCAGCTTATTTCTAAGCTCTAATGCTGGGATGTTACACAAGCACGGTGATGACGCCTCCACATGTGATTGGTCCTTGGCTTTGGGAGGATTGGTACTCCAAGTAGCGCACAAGAATTACGCCCAAGAAATTCTATCCTCTCCATGCCATGTTTTAACGGTGCTTTTCAAAGAACTTAAAAATTCAATAGTTAACCTGCGATAGGTAGGTGCATCATGAAATACAAAGTTTATCAGGCCAACTCTATTGCATAGTAAATTAAAGTCATCAGAAATACCGAATTGGTTCAATATGACGGGCAAGCCCACTTGGTTGCCTTCACTTCCCGGTTTTTGATCCTGTCAAAACGATCACGGTAGGACACATTCCTGAATCGTATCCCCATGCGTTCCTGAGCTGCAGCCCGAGAAGAACTAGCTGCAGCAAGAGCATGCATTTGGCTCCTTGTGTTCATCTTATAAAAATAAATAAGAAAGACAAAAATAAAACTTTTTGATCCAACAATAATAAGCATATCATATTCCTCATCATAGCACACTAAAGAATCTCCTCAACATAATAATCTAGGCAAGATAATCATGGCAACTAGTTCAAAGTAAGTCTCACCCGAGATTGATAATAACAATAGATTAGAGATGAATTTGCAAAAATTAATTGGAGGAAATCGAACGAAATTGAGTAGAGGTGAAGATCCCTTGAGGTTTTGAGAGAGTTTGGAGGTAGAAGAGAGAAAAAGGATTGAAGTTTTGGTGTTTTGGGTACCTTTCCGTGCATTTAAGTGGTCAGACGCAACTATACGGTCGCAACTATACGGCCGGAACAATTTTTTCCCACCGTATAGTTGGTCTAATGGCAAAAATTAGGATTTCTAGGGTTTCTTTCCTGGCGGCTATAACTATACGGCCGGAACTATACAACCAGACTAAAATGTTCCCTCCATATAGTTGGTCGTTAAACCTTCTGTATCTAGAGAATAAAAATTGTCGATGGCTCAAATAACTATACAGCCGGAACTATATGGCTGGAATTTTATTCCCGCCGTATAGTTGGTCGTTAAAGGTACTGTATACATCAAAACATTTCTATTTCTTCAAGAATTACTTTTTAGAATGAAACTTAGCGAAACACCATGTTTTGACAGAAAAATGATAGACTAAATTTTCGACCAACATTAGCATGTATAAAACAGGAATTTTTAGTACCACGGAATCTCTCCTTCTCACTGGAGTTTTATAGCACTATTTATTTGACATAAAACTTAAACTAAAACTTAGAAACTTTACTCAAACCTTTATTTCACATGGGTTGCCTCCCATGTAGCGCTCTTTTATGTTCAATAGCTTGACCTTGATGTTGCTCACTTAGGCTAGATAAGTGGAACACCCACTGCAAAATAGTTGGCCTTCAAAGTGATGTCCTCCTTCTCATCTTGCTTGGCTTTCTTTTTCTTGGGATAATGAATAAAAAAGGGATCCCGCAAAGGAAATTGGAGCTTCATATTCCCTTCATGTAGATTAATCAAAGCCTTAATAGTTCTTAAGAAAGAACGGCCTAATATGATAGGAGTAGTAGCATCCTCAGGCATGTAAAAAATAACAAAATCAATAAGAGTATGATAGCCTTTAATGTATACTAGGGTATTCTCTTTAATTCCTACTACTTGTTTGTAGGTAGAATCTGCTAGATGCAATTTTAACTCAGTGATTTCAAAAGAGCCAAGATTAAACTTATTAAAAAGACTCTTTGGAATTGTTGAAACACTTTCACCTAAGTCACAAAGTGCATCTATTTCATTAGTCCCAATTTTAATATTAATAGTAGGCTCAAATATATCATCAAGCTTAATAGGTAATTTTTCTGCAATTTTCTTATATTCTTCCTCAAGCTCACGTACCTTTATTGCTACCTGATTAATAAAGTGTTGATACATGGCTTCCTCATTTCCTTCACTTATCGGAATCTTGATATTGATCCTTTTTACAAGATCTTCAACTGTGTAATTTGGTGAAGGAGTATTGCTATAGTCAAGTTCTTCAGGCTCCTCCCTCTGGATTCTTATCATCTTCAGGTCTTCTACTGGATTGGGCTTAGCTTTACCTACAAATTTAGCTAGAATGAAAGTTTGACTCTCGGTTATCTTACCTAGCTGTGCCTCAACAATCCTTGTCCTTTCTTGGAGGGCCTGCAAATTCTTCCTCAAACTAATAGCTTGGTTAGATAATTTACAAGGCATAGCATCATGGTTATCCGTTATTTTAACTAGAATATTGTAACACCCTCGCCTGATAAGGCCGAGTTCATGTGTATAGTGTCAATCCCTGGACCGGTTCACTAGCACACTGTAACATCCCAAAAATCATGATTTAAAAAGCTTGCATATCATTCATGCATTCATGAGCATTTGATATTTTTTCAAATAAAATTCAAACAAAAGAAACCAAATTTATGCCTTATACTTATTTAAGTGAGGCAAGATTTATATCTTATTTTCTATCTATACTTATTTTGCTCAGCATTGTTTTGAAAGTGAATGCAAGGCCACACAAGGATTTTCAAAACAAATTCAAATTTAGACTCACTTGTATGCCTATTAAAAATATTTCACTAAAGACATGGTTTTTATTTCAAACCCAAAATGATTTTGAGTATGATTGGATGTTTTACACACCTCAAGACACAAGAAACACAGTACAAAAATCTAGAGAAAATTCAAATTGAAACAGAATTGAAATAGGCATTCAAATTCAAACCAAAAAATCAAATCAGAAAAAGAAAAAGAGAAATAGAGAAAAAAATAAACTAAACAAGCTATCTAAACCAACCCAACTCGCGGCCCAGTAACCAGCCCAGCAATCCCACCCGGGACCCTCCCCCTCTCCTCTCTATTTCTCACCACCTCATCGCTACTGATCCTAGTGGACCCTCGCCATCTCACTTCTTCTTCCCCAAAATCACGCCCGCGACCACGTCGTCGCCGGCCGTTTCCTCCTCATCACTGCGATGATCAATCCCATTGATTCACTGCGAGATTTTTGCCCCTGCTCCGGCTACTTAACCCCCACCCCTCTGCGACCATTTCCCCTCACTCAGCACCCCCACTCCACTACCAGGCTGCCCATATTTTGCAGAACACCGCCGCTGTCCGACGAACTCCGATGACAAAATTCCAGTGAGACCAACTGCCCCTGTCCTTCTGGTTCATACGAGCGTGTTCCTTGTGACCTTGTGCATCCTCTGACATCGTTCGTTTGTCCGCGCATGACCCAGGCCGCCGTCCCCGTTCACGCCTGCAAGCGACAAAGCCGCCGCTCAACTCCGGCGATCGATTACAGTAATTACTGAGCGCCCCTTGACCTCGCTTGCATACGACCAAGTTCGCCCTGTACTTGCGTAGCTACTGATACGACTAGCTTGTGCTAGGACGATCCAGAGCCTCGGCATCAACCTCGTCTGCAAGGACCCGCCGCCGCCAGCAACTCCGACGAGCTCTAGGCCCCGCTACAGCACGCCCCCTGCCCAACCGCGACCACGTTGAGCTCCCTCGTGCGCGTGCGAGTCTGGTAAGCATCATCACCACCCCTATGCCTTGCCAAAATTGCTGTTCCACCACCGCCAGTAGTGCTGCCGCCGCATCGCCGTCGCTAGCGCCGCCCATCTTGGTCGTGTGCTCAGCAGCGTTGGATCTAGATCTAACGTTTTAGATTAGATCTCTTAAACGAGCCGGTACGAACAGATCTGGTCGTACACTATCACTTAAATCCAACGGCCCTCATTGATCGATCCGTGCGAAATGGTATCAGCCAATAGAAACAGCCCACGTGGCCTAGCCTGTCTGTTTAAAATTCCAGAAATGTTTTTTGAATGTTTAAACTTGTAAATTCAATAACTTTTATTCTGTTTATCCAAAAAATGCAAATAAGATATCAATGGAATCACAAAAATAAATCCTACACATCTATGGTCTCATTTTGTATTTTGTTTCTGTTAAAATGAAATTTTATACAGATACATTTCCAAGCTTATTTTGTGTATAAAAATTATTTGGAAAATGTTTTTAAGGCCAAATTTAGTTTATTTGGTGTATAATTGTCTTGTTTATTGTTTAGTACTGTTTACTTGTCTTGGTTGGTTTGGCAAAATCATCACATGGCATTTGCATGCATTCATATATTTTTGCTTGTTTATTTGAAATGTGAATTTGGTGCTATCATTTTATGTGTAGATTTTGGTGCTAGTGGTGATTGTGACTGTGAGGATTGTTGTTACTCCCCCAACTACCAAGGAAATTGGTGCTTCATACTTTTTTCCCAATATTTTGACTATGCATTAGTAATATTTTGTATAGGGCTTGCATGGTATTTTTGCTAAATATCTATATGATATGCTTGGGAAATCCTAGTAGTTGTAGAATTGTTAGAATTTTCTCTAAGTTAAGATACTTGCTATTTCCATGCTTAGCCTAGATAGTAGCAACCAAGGGTGGAATATATACATGCTATGGAAAAATATTGCTAAGTCTTTGACTTATGTTTTGCTTAATAAAAATAACTAAGTGAATGAAACACCTGGGTGGAATGGTGGATTGGGTTATGTTGAGTGGTTACACAAGGCCCATTTATATGGTTTACCTTGTGTATCACACTTGTGGAATGCCACTATCAACACCCATATTTTTAATCCCAGATGCCTGTTATGCCATACATCGCAATCCCAGGATTATCATTTTTGCGAGACATAACAGAATTAGATACCACAGTACATCATCCATTACAAACCATACATAAGGTCTTACACAAATAGGGATCTCATGATCCAGTTCTTAATACAACTTCAAGCAGCGGAATACGTAATAATAACGGTAGTGTAGGCGAAGCTCCATCTTCGGGGTCACAGGCAATGCTGACGATGGGAGATGATCCTATTTGTCATAACTTTCCTGGGGTCCATCCTCCAGGTACTCCTCTTCATAGTCTGGCCACGGGAATAGCCAGGGACAAAGCCATGAGTACTCTTTAATTACTCGCAAACTAATACTAACAAGTGAAAGGGGTTTTTGATAATAGGACACTAGGCTCTAGGGTTATTTTGCAAAAGCCAGATGTATCTCTACTAAGCTGAGAAGTAAGAGAAGCTAGTCACAATTTTATAACTCCTAAGTAGGAACTTGTATTTCATATCACAAACCTGTTGTGGTCAAGTCAAGGTCTCAATTCATTTCACAAGTCTTTTGAAAACATCTGACGGGGGAACAGTATGGCCACTCCAACTGTCCATAACCGCGGACGCGGCTATTCGAATAGTTTGACACTCTGCAGAGATTGTACACTTTCACCACAACATTCGATACATCCGTCAGGAACAAATCCTGAATTCACCATACTCAGTATGCGGATAATCAATCCTAACCTTTCAATTACACGCCCTAGTATAAGCACATCTCCTGTGAGTTTGGCCTCCCAACCATGACCAACTGTCATATTGGGTACTGCACAGGTGGACAATCTTCACAAGGTAGCCTCAGCTCAGACCTTGGCCGTGAGGGAACTAATACTAAGGTATATAAGTTTCTAGTCAAGCCCTACCCAATCTTCTGGTATTGTGGTTGTACGATAAAATTGGAATGGTATCACATCTAGACAACCATCAGTTTTATAAAGGGCTAAGGCTCATGCCTCAACATTTTCATCACCAAAATCATCTGGTGTTCGGAAACACATGTCAAAACATCTCAGTACAATGATCCATCATTCTAAGGTTTTCATAACCATTTTAACCAAGTATTACCATCTAATGTTGATCAAGTTTTATGCTTAGCACTAGCATCTACAAGTGGGGGTAAGCACTAATGGGGGATAGTAAACTAGTGGAGTTTCAGCTAAGTTCAATCTTATGCCTTAGGATGACATAAAGATTTTCTAGCTTAGGCCAAATTTTATGCTCTTTATGCAACCTTCAATATATCTTTCTAGAATCTACAAGTCACTTAAGTCAACTCTAAGTTAAAGCTTTGATAAATAAGTAAAGTAGATGGCTTGCAAATAAAACTAGGATTGGTTTATCAAGTGGATATGATCACATATGCTTAAGGCATATAGTTGACATAGTAGCAAGTAAGTATTAGCTTGTCCAATTGCAAGTATAAGCTTGCCCATTCAACTAAGTATTAGGCTTGCAAGGTTAACTTGTATAGTAAGTCTTGCTAAAGTAGAGTATCTTGCAAGTGTTAGCTTGCCTTGTGCAGAGCAGTGGTTGAAGCTCTCCTTGGCTTCTTCTTCGTAGTATCCTCCTTCCTCCTCGTATCCTTGGTCGTTACTAGCGTCTATGAATAAATACGAGGTACACAATCACCAAACAATACTTAACTACTTGCATTCATCACACACAAGGGTCCTATAGATGATCTAGCCTCATCATTAACATTACAAGATTAAAGCTTGGTTTAATTCCTTTTATTTTTAGAAAAGTAATTTCTACTCATTGAAAAACTACTTAAGATTTAATATTCTCCAAACCAAACATGGGATCATGTTGACACATGTCATCACCACATATTTTAGTCCATGGGAATGTGATTTAAAGTGGTGTCACAATTTAATAAGGTGGCTAGAAATGCCTATGTGGCATTCTTTTATTACCTGGTCATTATTTCTGTAAGTAAACCTATATATTTTTATATATTCTGAAAGGTATGGTTAAATGTGATTTTTGAGAGTTGGAATCAACTCAAAAGCTATTATGGTTTAAATTTGAAAAATGTTTGAATGCAGAAAAGCTTCTGCCTTGTTATTTTTACCATGGATGATCTACAGATCCAAATGACTTTAATCCAATGGGTTTGGATTCAGCATTCCCAGACCTTTCTAACAAAATTGGTTTCATTCAATTTGGTTTATTGAATCGACCTGGGTTGATTTTTGAAACTGGGTACAGAAGTGTGTTTGAAATAAAATGAAAAAGGTTAAATTCAAATAACTGGGCGCTGGAAGCGATCTCGGGCCGGCTGCTAAGCTGGCCACATTACGGCTGGTTAAGTCGCTGTCCCCACGCGGTATGGGGCGATGTAGTGCGTTCGATCTGGTTCTAATCGAACGGCTGAGGGTCCCCGTCGACGTTGGGCAACATCGGCGAGATAGAAACCTAGCGCGGCAGGTGGGGGTCATTGGGGGCTCACCGGGGCTCAGGCGAGGGTCGGCGAGGCGGGCGAACGACGAAGTCGACGACGGCGAATCTCCTGGTACCGGCAGCTTCTCCTAGGGCGGCTCCAATCGCTGGCCCCCTTCTTCTCCAACAGCGGCAGGCTCCGGTGAAGTGCTGGTCGCCTTGCTCCGGGAACGGGGTGGCACGATCAGTGAGGAGAGGGGAGTGAGATGGTGTGCTCAATTCGGCTGTGGGTGGCCTCTATTTATAGTCGCGACGACGAGACCGAACAGGATGGGTAGGCGACGGTGGCGACATGGCTACGGGCGGCTAGAGGCATGGCCGGCGGTGGCGATCGCTTGGTGGTCTCCTGGCGATACTCTACGGCTTTAATGCGCGCGTAGGGGCGGTGCTGTTTGGTCTGGAACGCGCGATGCTCTGCACGGCAGAGGCGGCGTCTTCGATGGTGAGCGGTGGCTGTGCGTCATGGGGCGGCGAACGGTGATGTCTGGCGGTCTCCTAGGTCGGTGGCGATCATGTATGCACGCGGCAAGGGCGACAGCGATGCGTAGGCGTCGGTCGGCGTGGCGCTCTAGCGCATGCTCGGCATGGTTCTTTGGCGGCGCTGGCCGATCCGTGCGTGTGGTCCAGGGTTTGGCAACGCTCACGGCTGGGACAGGGAGTGGCGATGGACGGTGGGCTGCCTCCCAGACAAGGTTGGCACGGCTAAATCTCCTTCTAGCTTGTTGTCTCCACTTGGGTGGCATGGTGAGCTTCGGCTGTTCACCAGCTTACAGTGAGGCTAGTGCTTGGTTTAACTTGCTAGATGATCTACTGAGATGGTTGTGAGCTAGAGAGGGGACAAGTTAGGCTTCAATCACTGCTCACAATAGTGTTTAAGATTTTGATGATTTGTTTCTGCAAAGTGTTTGATGAAATAGCCGCAAGAATTCAAGTTTTGAATTTTGAAAAGATTTTTGGTGGGTGTGCTAGGTTGGTGCTGGTGAGTCTGCAGATGCTTGGGTTTTGAAAGTTGAGCTTGTTTGAGTGGTTTTTGAAAAAGTGGGATCTTCTCATATGATAAAGATTCAATTTTCAACTGTCATTTAAACTATGCATTTGAAATTTTCTGGATGATCACAAAGTGGGCCTTGATACCTTGTTATGAGTACAATCAAGGGGTGCAAAGATCCAGAAAAGTTTCTGTTAAGTTCTAAAAGTTTGGGACAGCCAACGTAGGCATGGGAGTTAAATTGGTCAAAATGACCATTCCCTTATTTTATTTGTTTTGATTTACTTGTCTTCGAGAAAAGTTTGGGAATTGTTTAGATGATGTTTATTTCACCTAAGAATCCATTTACAAGCAAAGGAACACACAAACAAGGTGGTTCAAAAGAATTCCAAATGAAATGCATACACCATGCATGCTTTCATATTGTTATTTTAGAAAAGTTTTTGTTAACCCTAATTTTGATAATTAGAGTTTGATGATCCAAGTTTAGTATTTTTGGGATGTTACAGCCACCCAGGAACAAAGGGATTTGATATGCCATATGTAAAGAAGCTTCTAGTGCAACCACATGGCATTATGGGCTCTGCCTGGATCATATAGGTTGCAATAACTTAGCGATTTGGACAGTTGGTGGTAGTGGGTGATAGGTTGGAACACATCCATTTGGTCTAAGGGAAGGCTTCTGAAAGGTCCTGTCTTGGTGAAAATCAAGTCTTGTGGGGAAAGTGCACCACCTCTCGAGAAGGAAGAAACTAAGTACTTAGATGTGTCCTCGGAAATGGACAATTTGAGCATCAAGACATGGAAGCTATCAAGAATCTCCTCATCCCAATTTCTAAGTTAAAACTTGTGGTTGAACAAGGGGGAAGGTTCACCAATGTCTATTTGTGGTTCCTTGGGAGTTTTTGCCAAACAAAAACTTAGTATTTTCAACTGATAGGTAAAACCTATTTTAAGCAAAGCAAGCCTAAGCTACACTTAGCCAAATTCATGTAGAAGTTAGATACTATTATTCTGCTAAGGTATCACTTGCCAATACTATTCCAATGTATTGACCCACTGTGGCTGTAACTTGTGATGTTGCAGGTTACTTTGATGAGGATTAGGGTTATTAGTCTACACTCAACATGATTGCCTATGGCACATGAAGATGAAGACTTTTATTTATATTGTAAAGCTAAACTCTTGTACTAGCCTATGGCTATGGAGTTGTAAAAGACTATGTTATATCTGGAATGACGATGTAATAAAGACCTTTGTTTCTCTGTATTTCATCTTAAACTATGGATGCTAGCAATTGATCCAGGGACTAGCATTGCAATCATAGAGACCTTTACCTTTATATAGGTGGGGTCTTACACACACAGTACAAAATGATACCAAATATAACCGTGCATCATAAATACAACGAATATGATCCAGAATTTACATTATATCACAGCGGAAAGAAAATACAAGGTAGATCTCCATCCTTCAAATGTGCCATAGGCGAACAATTGTTGAGTGGAGTCTCGCGACCTATGAATGATCACTCAGATACGATATAACCTTCATCATAAAACGTAGCAGCCCCGAAGGGTCAATACATGGAATGTATGGAAAGTAGGCTAAAGTGGTTAACAACAGATCTATTAACTACATGCTTATTTGGCTAAGTGGAGTTCAGGCTCATTTGCATAAAGCAATAGTTTTATCCTAACATTTGTATCAAAGTAGTTTTCCAATACGATAAATAGGACACTCTGGTTCACTCCCAGGTGCTCCTACCCAATTAAGTTGAGCCAACAAATTTTAAATAATTGAGATATAAGAATGAGAGAGAAATATGTCATAGCATCAATATTAGGTCGCTCAAATTGTCCAAAACCGGGGACACAGCTAATCGATTAGTTTATACACCCTAAAGGGGTTAGTACACTTTACCCATGTGACTTGGCCAACCAAGCTCGGACCACCACACTCATATTGTGTGATGATAGGGAGAAGTCCAAGACGAGACAATTCGGGAAGAGCTTCCCAAACCCATCCACGCACTATACCAACCTACACTATCCACATCTCTAGCTACATAGGGTTCGAGTCGCCACAACCTACTAAGTCTAGCCAACCGCCCATTTCATTATTGGCACATGGTTGTACACGTAAGCTATCAAATAAAGAAGCCAATCCATTATCAGTACCCTCAGCGGCATTCCCACCATAAATCCACACTCGATGACCCAATCAATGCCATTCCGCACAGGTGGTTCATTAAAATCATGTTGGTTTGTCATTTAGCAAAATATAATCCTTTCAAAACATATAACTTCTCATGGTGTGATTCCTTTCCTCGTCTAAATAGCATAGCTAAGCAATCTATCAATACGATGGTTCATAAACAAGGAATACTAGGGAATAATATGGGACATAGCATAGCATATAAACATCAATTCCTACATATGTAGTTCTACTAAAACATCTACAATGCATAGGAAAACAATAGGACATTTATGACCAAGATAGCACCACTTGCCTTTGTTGTAGATATAGTCGATTGGATAATCCTCACAATCCTCATAGATGTAATGGTTGCACTCATCATAACCACAATACTTGCAATTATAGTAGTTGCACTCCTCGCAATCTATCATTCAAAAACAAAGGCACAACAAGCACACCATTCAAACATTGCAATTATGCACAATACAATAAATCAATGATTAACAATGCATGCATGATGATTTAATAGGTCACTCTTATTGTATTTAATGTTCTGAACATTATTATATCACATGATGCATGTGGAAAGTCATTTAATGCATTAAAGCATTTATTATTAAAGTTATATGGATTAAATATGGTTTATCTCACTTTAATTCAATTGTTGATGTTTCTATTGTATTAAATTGTGAACTAAATTCTAATGGATAGGTAATCCAATTTATAACGATTAGCAATTTGAATCACCGAAAAAGGAGTTATAGATATTTTCTTATGATTAAAATACTATTACAATGAGTTTAAAGCTTTCTGCAAGAATTTATGTTTTAACAGTAACAAATAATTTGGCATGCAATTTCTTTGGATATATATTATAAACACAAACAGTACCAATTGGTTTCATTAATTTTGGATTTCTGGTTAATTTTCTGTGATTTAAATACTAGTTATAAGGGTTTAAATCATTTAAATTATTTCCTTCGACAAAAAATATATCTAAGTCCAAATAATTGTTCTACATGAATCAAGGATTCCAAGGAAACCTTATTTGTATTTTTATGATATATAGATAATTTACTATGATTTATTTACTCCAAATAGAACATTAAATCGTTTAAATGGTTACGGAAATACCTTATAGTAATTGCATGAACCAACTGCATAACAATAATCTACATGAAATTATCTTTCCAACGGTATATTATTTGCTATTTTTGGATCAATAGATTATTTTCCTATGATATTTACAAGATAAATTGATTTTATGATTACATTTAAAAATTTGTAAAACACGGGGGAATATTCCCGCTGACTGGGTCAAGGGAGATGTGGCACGTTTTTACTGGCCGGTACCTTTTCATTTAACTGGTGTATCTCTGGCTGTTCGATCTGGATCAAACGGTGCTGGTTGTCCTGGCTCAGCGACGGTGGTGGCGGTCAACGACGAGGGAGAACGCGGCGACGATGGTTCGGACGTCGATGATGGCGGCGGTCACAGGGGTATCTGGTGACTCCGAGGTAGGCGATGAGATGCGGCGCACGATTAAGGTCACGAGGGTGATCTCCACTCCATCCTTCTCTTCTCCGGTCGATGATAGTGAGCAGCCGGAGATGCGTGGCGGCATTGAGGCTCCGACGACTCCTCCTGGCGATGACGGTGCGTTGCAGAGGATGGGAGAAGGTCGAGGAGGTGCGTCAAATCGAGGCGAATGGCTTAGGAAAAAGAACAGGGTGCAGAGAGGTCCAGAACCTCGAGATAAAGCTCGTATGCAAACCCCGACAACGGCGGATCGGAAACTCCTTGGTGGCGGCTAGGGTTGACTATTTTGCAAAACAAAAATGACAAGGTAGAGGCAGGGATTTATATAGGGGCGATAGAAGTGCGAGAGGGATACGGGATCGAACCAAATCGACGAGATCAGAGAGGGATCGACCCTTGCTTGTGGGGAAAGTGCACCACTTCTTGAGAAGGAAGAATCTAAGTACTTAGCCGTGTCCCCGGAAATGGAAAATTTGAGAATCAAGCCATGGAAGCTATCAAGAATCTCCTCATCCCAATTTCTAAGTTAAAACTTGTGGTTGAACAAGGGTAAAGGTTCACCAATGTCCATTGGTGGTTCCTTGGGAGTTTTTGCCAAACAAAAACTTAGTGTTTTTAACTGACAGGTAAAACCTATTTTTAGCAAAGCAATCCTAAGCTACACTTAGCCAAATTCATGTAGAAGCTAGAAACTATTATTCTACTAAGGTATCACTTGCCAATACTATTCCAATGTATTGACCCACTGTGGCTATAACTTGTGATGTTGCAGGTTACTCTAATGAGGATTAGGGTTGTGAGTCTACACTCAACATGCTTGCCTGTGGCACATGAAGATGAAGACTTTTATTTATATTGTTAAGTTAAACTCTTGTACTGGCCTATGGCTATAGAGTTGTAAAAGACTATGTTATCTCTGGAATGACGATGTAATAATGACCTTTGTTTCTGTGTACTTCATCTTAAACTGTGGATGCTAGCATTTGATCCAGGGACTAGCATTTCAATCATAGGGACCTTTACCTTTATAAAGGTGGGGTCTTACAGATGGTATCAGAGCACTGTGTTGCATGTAGGATTATGACCCTAGGTTGGATTAGACTAAGAAACCACTAAGGAAAAAATTTCAACACTTTGAAAAATTTCCACACTTGTATTTTTCTTCTCGTAAACTTTTCTAATCTTCTTTCTCATCTTATTTGTAGATGAACTCCATCAACGAAGCCGTGAGGAAGGGACCACTTATGACCATGACCTTGGAGTGTGAGACTGAATTTCCCAAAGCACTCAAGAACCTTATGGTTACCATGGGGATACATGGTGCAGCTGTGTATAAGGGATTCCCTATGATGGATGAAGGAGAAGAGTATTGGTGGGTGCAACTTCACTTGTACAAAAAAAGGAAGACAACCACAAGGAGTCAGGATTTTGCATGGTCACCAACTCCAAAATGCACACAACATTCTTTGAATCTGCAAGAAATGCAGCTTGGAATGCCATCAAGGAGCTTGATGATAGACTCAAGTGCAGAATGCTCAACGCCCAAAATGACCTTAGAGAAGAAAGAAGCATACCCAAGAATTAGAGACTACCAACCAACAACTAAGGGGAGACATCATAGACTTAATATGGGAGTCTTGTGAACAAGATAGACAGATGGCCACTAAGGATGCCCTGATAGCTATTTTGTCTAGTGAATGAGAATTGTAACGTACTTCGTTAGTTGGACCACCACACTTATCGTTTTTACTTCCAATTTTTTTTCTAAGTTATTTTGAACCTTTGGTGTTTGTAATGGATTTGTGTATGCCATGACTTGTGTGTTTATTGCTAAAAGATGTGCTTGTGATATTTTGTCTTGTGAATTTTCTCTACTTGTGTCGGTTCTAACTTTTCTCTATCTTATAAAATAGATGCCTAACGTTGTTATCAGCATGGCCGAGGAGTTCAAGGGAACTCGTTTTGATACTCGTCTCATTGAGCTCACTAGTGTGCACAACCTTCCACTTCCTAGCATCACGACACTTCAGCTCACCAAGTTTGGGAGGAAGGACCTATGGGGCTTCAGAGTCACACAGCCGGGACGCCAGGCAGAGCCACCCACAGAGGCTATCACTTTCAAGCTGATGCATGACGACAAGGAGAGAGGCTTAGATGTAGTCATGCAGGAGTTACTTGGACGCTTGGTAGGGAGGCACTCCACCGAGCTTAGAGGTCTTTACTTTCACCCCTTCGGGAGACGCAACAAGGAGGGTGAGGCTATAGAGTACGATGATGCTACTAGAGAGACAATGGAGCCGATTCGTCTGTACCTTCAGGACCTAGAGGGTCTTATTAGACACCTTGATACTGATAGGACCAACGTCATGCATAGCAATGACAAGCTCTAGGTTTAGCTACGAGAGAAGGACAAGCTCTTTGCGGAGAAAGACTAGATATTCAAGGAAATGGAGGCCAAATTTGAAAGCCAGGACAAGAAGTTCAAGAGCCAGGATAAAAGAGTCCAAGATAGGAACAAGAAGATCCAGGAGATGAAGGAAGAGTTAGAGGCCAAGGACTTTGAGCTTGAGCACCAGCAGGGAGTGATCGAGAGGCTTCGCTCATAGAAGAGGGCTCTTAGGGCCAAGATTGAGGCCTTGACCACTAGTGTTGATGAGTACAAGACCGCCATGGAGAATGCAGGTCTTACCCTTGTTGATGTGGAGATTGATGCCGAGGAGTAGGGTAGACTACTCGATTATCTTTCATCTACCGTACTTTGATTATTGAGTCGCAATGACCATCCAACATGTGGATGGCTTGCTATGGTGTGTTTGCATTTTCAAAACTTGTTGTTTATGTCGTTCAAATTCTATGTTATTTTGATGCTTGGTTATTGTGATTGTTCTATGTGATGTATTGTGCATGTTAAGCATCTATGGGTATCTCATTCTTATCCTTATTAAAACCATAGATGCCTCCTTGACGTGCCAACCCCAACCAAAACAACAATAACAACGTCACTCCCGAGATGCAGCAGTTGATGACAGCACAAGCTCAACTGATGCAGATGATGACACAGTTCATGCAGAACCAGAACCAGAACCAGAATAACAATGACAACAACAATAACAACAATCAGAATAATCCTCCGGAATTTGACATGCTCACCAGATTTTTGAGACTAAGGCCTGCAAAGTTCTCGGGAACCACTTATCCAATGATAGCCAATGACTGGTTACGTCCAGTGAACAAGGACTTGGTGACTTTTGGCTGCACCGACGTGGAAAAGGTCAGGTTCGTAGCACATCTGCTTGAAGGGCCAACAACAACATGGTGGGATAACTACCAGATCACCACTCCCCTTGAGGATGTGACATGGGCTATCTTTGAGGATGGATTCCGTACAGCTCACATCTCATCCGGAGTGAAGAATTTGAAGGAGTTCCACAATCTGAAGCAACGTCACCGCAGTGTGGCTGAGTATACTGAGGAATTCAACAATCTGGCACGATATGCACCGGATGAAGTTGATACTGATGCAAAGAGGAAGGATAAATTCCTTGAAGGACTGAATGATGAGTTGAACCTGTAGCTATCTGTTGCCTATGTTCCAACCTACCAATCACTTTGTGACAAGGCTACATCTTGGAAAACAAGATGAAACAGGTTGAGAGCAGAAAGAGGAAGCATAGCTTTGATAAGCACAGCTCGGGATCGTCTCACAAGCGTTCCCATCATGATGATAGTGGGAGTTCTGGATCCCACAAACATGGAAAGTACAACAACCACCACAGCCACAACCGTCATCATGACAACAAGCATCACCGCAGTCATGATAATGACAAGTATACGAACCACAAGAGTGGACACAAGAGCCACCACAGTGGAGGTGGAAGTGGAAGTGGAAGTCAGCCTATAAAGAAAGATCTCAGTCAGGTTGAATGCTTCAAGTGTAAGAAGATGGGACACTATGCTAATGAGTGCCCAAAAAAGAAAGTTGAAGGTGCCAACAAGCCCAATCCCTTCCAAAAGGGACAAGTGAACCACATCAATGTGGAAGAAATCTATGAAGAATCTTATGCAGTGGCTGGTAAGTTCAAACTCAATTCTATTCCAGCACTTGTTCTTTTCGATACTGGCGCATCACATTCATTCATATCACGAGCATTTGTTGATAAAAATGGATTTCCAACTAAAAATATTGGGTGTCATATAAAAGTAAGTTCTCCCGGTGGAGATATGATAGTAAGTCTTGGATGTCGTGATCTAGTAATAGAATTTGGAAAGCATAAGTTTCCAGTTAGTCTGATAATCCTAGATTCCCAAGGATTGGATGTTATTTTGGGAATGGATTGGATGACTAAGTATGAAGGAGTAAAAGATTGTGCCAATTGTACTGTCACAATCACAACCCCGGATAATAAAAGGATTAGATTCAAGTCTAACATTGAATCAAAAGGGAGTAATCTAAATTCTCTTAAGGGGGTTAGCATAGACAGTGTGCTAATTGTGAGAGAATATCCGGATGTGTTTCCGGAGGAATTGCCAGGAATGCCACCAGATAGGGATGTCGAGTTTCTGATTGACTTGCTGCCAGGATAAGGACCAATAGAAAAGAGACCTTACAAGATGTTAGTTGATGAGTTGAAAGAACTCAAGAAACAACTTGGAGAACAGTTACAGAAAGGATTTATTCAACCAAGTTCTTCATCTTAGGGTGCACCAGTTTTATTTGTTGAAAAGAAAGATAGAAGTCAAAGGTTATGTATAGATTACCGATCACTCAATGAGGTGACTATCAAGAACAAGTATCCTTTGCCCAGAATCAATGATTTGTTTGATCAATTAGAAGGAGCCCATGTGTTCTGAAAGATTGATCTCCGATCAGGCTACTTTCAGCTAAATATAAGGGAACAAGACATACCTAAGACTGCTTTCACCACTAGGTATGGATTGTGTGAGTACACCGTGATGCCATTTGGTTTGACCAATGCACTATCCTATTTCATGAATATGATGAACAAGGTTTTCATGGAATTTCTTTACAAATTTGTTGTCGTTTTCATCGATGACATTTTGATCTACTCCAAGAGCAATGAAGAGCATGAAGAACATTTGCGATTGATACTTGAGAAGCTTAGGGAGCATAAGCTGTATGCCAAATTCAGCAAGTGTGAATGCTGGCTGAATGAAGTCGGAATTCTTGGACATATTGTGTCAAGAGATGGTGTAGTAGTTTATCCCGCAAAAGTGTCAGCTATAACTGAATGGGAATCTCCTAAGTCAGTGAAAGAAGTGTGAAGTTTCCTTGGCTTAGCAGGATACTATAGAAGATTCATTGAGAATTTATCAAAGGTAGCTTAGCCAATGACAGAGTTACTTAAGAAAGACAAGAAATTTGATTGGACTGAAGGATGTGAACTCAGTTTCCAAGAGTTAAAGAAGAGACTAGTGACAACACCAGTCTTATTTCTGCCAGATTTGGAGAAGGATTTCCAAGTTTATTGTGATGCATCTCACCAAGGATTAGATGTAGTTTTGATGCAAGAAGGGAAAGTTGTGGCTTATTCCCCGAGACAACTCAAAACTCATGAAGTGAATTATCCTACTCATGATTTGGATTTAGCCTCTGTTGTCCATGCACTCAAAACATGGAGACATTATCTTTGGGAAAGCGTTGCGAAGTGTTCAGAGATCACAAAAGTCTGAAGTATATCTTCACTCAGAAAGAAATCAACATGAGACAAATAAGATGGCTAGAACTCATCAAGGACTATGACTTGAGTTTGCAATACTACCCCGGTAAAGCAAATATTGTAGACGATGCATTAAGCCGTAAGGTTAACGTGAATGGCCTTACTAAGGGAGAATTGCCAGATGACCTGTGTGCCCAATTCAAAGATCTTAGATTGGAGATAGTGCTTGAAGGACATCTCATGTCGTTGGATGTTTAACCCACATTGTTGGACAGGAGAAAGGAAGCCCAAAAGTTGGACAAGGAAATTGAAGAGATTAAGGACAAAATTAGCAAAGGGAAAGCCAAAGGATTCCATGAAGACGAACATGGTACTTTATGGTACGAAATACGTATCTGCATTCCGCAAGATCCGGAGCTTTGGAAACTGATTTTACAAGAAGCAGACAACTCACCATATTCCATTCATCCGGGTAACACCAAAATGAACATGGATGTGAAGGAAAGATTTTGGTGGAATAATCTCAAGAAGGACATCGCTGAACATATTGCTTTGTGTGATGTATGTAGTAGAGTGAAAGCGGCACATCAGAAACCAGCAGGATTGTTACAACCACTACCTATACCTGATTGGAAGTGGGACAAGATTGGCATGGACTTCATCATCAGACTGCCAAGGACTAGATCAGGATATGATTCTATTTGGGTCGTGGTAGATCGCCTAACTAAAGTGGCTCATTTCATACCCGTTAAGACAACCTATACAAGTGCTAAGTTAGCCAAGATTTATATGAATAGGATTGTATGTCTGCATGGAGTACCCAAGAGTATTGTGTCTGATAGGGGAACTCAATTCACTTCCCATTTTTGGAGACAACTGCATTAGTCATTGCGAACGAGATTGGAATTCAGCACTGCTTTTCATCCCCAGACTGATGGACAGACAGAAAGGACCAACCAGATCCTAGAGGATATGTTGAGGGCATGTGCCCTATACTATGGAGCTAGTTGGGATGAAAGTTCGCCTTACGCAAAATTCTCTTACAACAATAGCTATCAAGCCAGTATTGAGATGGCACCGTTTTAATTTCTCTATGGAAGAAAGTGTACTACACTAGTGTTATGGAGTGGTGTTGGAGAACGAAATTTGTTCGGGCCATAACTAATCAAGGAAGCTAAAGAGGTAAAATTGGTGAAGGATAGATTGAAGATAGCACAGTCCCGACAGAAGAGCTACGCAGATCCAAAGCATAGAGAAGTCACCTATGAAGTAGGTGATAGAGCTTATCTTAGAGTATCACCACTTCGTGGAGTGAAGAGGTTTGGAGTCAAAGGAAAATTGGCACCAAGATATGTTGGACCATTCAAGATTCCGAGTCGCAAGGGAGAAGTGGCATATGAGATTGAATTGCCTGAATCATTGTCTGTAGTTCACAATGTATTTCACGTGAGTCAGCTAAAGAAATGCCATCCGGAGATGGAAGAGACTTATTTGAAGGATACTATAACTTTGGAAGAGGTCCAGATGGAAACTGATCTCACTTATGAGGAAAAACCTATCAAGATTCTTGAGACTTCAGAAAGAGTTACTCGGACTAAGACTATCAAGTTTTGCAAAGTTCAGTGGAAACACCATTCCGAAGAGGAAGCAACTTGGGAAGAGAAGATGATCTTCGGAACGATCACCCTCACCTTTTTGCTAGCCAATCTGAATCTCGAGGGCGAGATTCACCTTAAGGGGGTTAGATTTGTAACATCCCAAAAATCATGATTTATAAAGTTTGCATAGCATTCATGCATACACAAGCATTTGATCTTTTCAAATGAATTTTCAACATAAGAAACCATATTTTACCTATTACTTATTCAAGTAAGGCAAGGTTTATATTTTACTTTCTAAATATGATTAGAATTTGATCAGTAATGATTGGAAAGTAAATACAAATCCCACACAGAAGTTTTCAAAACAATTCAAACATAAAACCATCTTTATGCCTATTGTCATTATTTTATTAAAGGCATGGTTTATATTTATTTTCAAACTCAAAATGGTTTTTGAGTATAAGATGATGTTTTACACATCCTTGGACACAAGAAACACAGAATAAAATTCTGTAAGAAATTCAAATTGAAACAGATTTGAAACACTCATTCAAATTCAAAACAGAAAATCAAAACAGAAGAAGAAAAAGAGAAAAGGAGAAAAAAATAAACCTAGCTAACTAACTAGCCCAACCCACCCGCGGCCCAACAAGCCAGCCCAGCTAGCCCACCGGGAAACCCCCACCCCTCTCTGTTTTTCACTCACTCCCGCACCCCCCTCTCACTAACGACTTGGCCCCACACACCAAGTCATCTTCGTCCCCAAAATCACGCCGCGACCAGCACCACCGTGGCCGTTTCCCTGATTGATTCCACGCTTGATGGTGAGTTAACGCCGGAGTAATTCCCTCTCTCGCCACGGCTACTTAATTCCCCCTTCCTTCCGCTCATTTACCCTCAAGCCACACCCATAGAGAGCCACCAGGCTGCCCACATTCGACCTCACTCCGCCGCGGTACCGAGAATCTCCAGCGGCAAATTCTGGTGAGAACTCCCCACCCCTTTCCTCCTGGCCTTGCTAACATGTTCGCCGCATCCTTGCGCATCTACTAACACCTCTGGTATGTGCTAGGGCGAACCAGAACGTCACCAACGTCAATGACTGCGCATGCCCGACGAAGTGCTCAACTCCGACGAGCACACACGGTAAACCTAGCTTTCCCCTTCCTCTCTGGTTCATGCTCGCACACTCGTAGCTTCAATACGCGTCTAACGCCGCCCTCCTTTTCCTCTCCCGTGCCTTGTAGCGCCCCTAGTGACGACGACCGAGCGCACCCGAAGCCGCCTGCAACTCCGACGAGGAATCCTCGCCGTGTTCGTGCGCCCTGACCCCGTCCACCTGCACGTTGAGCTTCACTGTGTCACCACTACCTCGATAAGCGCCAGAACCTTCGCCTTTGCCCTCTTGTATCGCCGGAAATTCACCGGCAGATGCGCCGCCACCGCGGTGGCCATTTTCACCGCCCGCGAATGGTCAGAGCGACGTGGTCCGCTGGATTTGGATCCAGCGGATGCGATTAGATCATCTCGGGAAGGGGTACGCGTAGATCTGGGCCTTAGATATTAGATCTAGCGGTATAGAATAGATCATATGCGAAAGGGTATGATGTGATATGGTGCGTTGGATTTAGTTAGATCTAACGGTGTGGACGCGTGATTCGGAGCAAACCGGTACGCGACAATCAAACGCTGCCGCGTGTCAGGGTTTTAGTTTAAAAAATCAGATTTGATTTAATTAGATGATTAAACTTGTAAATTGAATAACTTTTGTTCTGTTTATCCAAAAATACAAATAATATATCATTGGAATCACAAAAATAAATCCTACATACCTGCAGGCTTAATTTTGTGAATTGCTTCTGCTAAAATAGAATTTTATGCAGAGACATTTGTAAGCCTATTTTGTGTATAAAAATTATTTGGAAAATGTTTTAAAAGCCAAATTAAGTTTAATTGGTTTAAAATGTTTAGTTTAATGTTCGGTACTGTTTTACTTGTCTTGTTTAGTTTAGAAATATCATCACATGGCATTTTCATGCATTCACATATTTTTGCTTGATTATTTGAAATATGAATTTGGTGCTATCATTTTATGTGTAGATTTTGGTGCTAGTGGTGATTGTGACTGTGAGGATTTTTTTTACTCCCCCAACTACCAAGGCAAGTGGTGCTTCATATTTTTGTCCCAATATTTTGACTATACATTAGTGATATTTTGTATAGGGCTTGCATGATAATTTTTGCTAAGTATCTATATGCTATGCTTGGGAAATCCTAGTAGTTGTAGAATTGTTAGAATTTTCTCTAAGTTAAGATACTTGCTATTGCCATGCTTAGCCTAGCTAGTAGCAACCAAGGGTGGAATATATACATGCTATGCAAAAATATTGCTAAGTCTTTGACTTGTGTTTTGCTTAATAAAACAACTAAGTGAATGAAACACCTGGGTGGAATGGTATGTTTGGGTTTTGTTGAGTGGTTACACAAGGCCCATATCTATGGTCTACCTTGTGTATCACACTTGTGGAAAGTCACCCAGGAACAAAGGGATTTGAGATGCCATATGTTAAGAAACTTCTAGTGCAGCCACATGGTATTATTGGCTCTGCCTGGATCACATAGGTTGCAATAACTTAGCCAAATGGACAGTAGGTGGTAGGGGGTGATAGGTTTGGAGCGCGTCCATTTTGGTCTAAGGGAAGGCTTCTGAAAGGTCTTGTCTCGATGCATGTCGAGTATTGTGGGGAAAGTGCACCACTTCTCGAGAAGGAAGAATCTAAGTACTTAGCCGTGTCCCCGGAAATGGACAATTTGAGCATCAAGACATGGAAGCTATCAAGAATCTCCTCATCCCAATTTCTAAGTTAAAAACTTGTGGTTGAACAAGGATAAAGGTTCACCAATGTCTATTGGTGGTTCTTTGGGAGTTTTTGCCAAACAAAAACTTAGTATTTTCAACTGACAGGTAAAACCTATTTTTAGCAAAGCAAGTCTAAGCTACACTTAGCCAAATTCACGTAGAATCTAGAAACTATTATTCTACAAAGGTATCACTTGCCAATACTATTCCAATGTATTGACCCACTGTGGCTGTAACTTGTGATGTTGCAGGCTACTCTGATGAGGATTAGGGTTGTGAGTCTACACTTAACATTCTTGCCTGTGGCACATGAAGATGAAGACTTTATTTATATTGTTAAGTTAAACTCTTGTACTAGCCTATGGCTATAGAGTTGTAAAAGACTATGTTATCTGTCACATCCCAAGATTTTGGAAATTGAGACTAGAGTTTTTTTTTGCATTTGCATGACATTCATGAGCATTGCATTGCATATTTGCATCAAGAAAAATCCCTAAATAAAAATAAAGGACTAAAACCCTAAATAGTATATGCCACTTTGCTCCTAAAGAGAATTAAATTGGCTTTATAAAAACCCATTGTTGCTAAGGTAGCGATTATTGCTAAATTATAGCCTAAGAAGATTCAATGAATATTACAAAATTTTAGAAACAAAATTGAGCTCATTTGGAGCTATTATGAAAAAGTTATGGAATAAATACAAACAAATAAAAATATAAATAAAATGAAATATACAAATATTTATAATTTCACTACTTAAAAACTAGTAAAAATATTACAAATATGATCCTATATTAATCTATTCTATTTTAGAAAAATTTAGAAACAAGAATCATATCATTTGAAGTTTATATGCAAAAGATATGAGGAAAACACATAAATAGAAAATAGAAAAATAAAAAAAAACTAACTGGGCCGGCCAAGCCAGCCGGCGGCCCAGCTACCAGACCAAACCAGCCAGCCACGCCATGAAGAAGGATCGATCCCATGGGTGCTTTAAAAAACATGCAAAAATCAGTTTTCTAAACCTATCTCTATTCAAAATCTTATATCTTTTTATCTATAACTCTGAATCGACTTCTGTTTGTTTCTACGTTCTCCCTACATCAATACCTATCTCTACATCGTCTTAAACCTCCATATAAACTCGTGGAGCCACAGTGGTATGAGTTTTCCTTCTCGAAATCCCGAATCTACACATGCCCGAATCTTGTTTCGTTTATTCACCCATCTAGACTTCATCGTTTGCCTTCGGCCAAAACACGAAAGCTGTAGATCTCGTCGAAATATTTCGATCTCGACAAACCTCACCTCTTTTCATCCACCACAGCCGGTGAATTTCGCATCGAAATATTTCAGATATGACAGTGTAAATCCAAGATGTACTCGCGCTCGTTTCTTCAAATCCAAATTCCTTTGGTGAGAAGGTAGGACTAATGATTCCTCACAACTTTCATGTTGTAAGTTTTTCAATTTGACCTACGGATTTGTCTCTCTAACACAGATCTATTTCTTGTCTATTTTGAGCCAAAATCGGGTCAATCTCCGCCAGTGGATCTCATCCCGATGGTCAAGATTAGAGCTTATCAACGAAGGGGTACGCGCCAACCAAATCTCGCCATGTGTCAACGCCAGGTCAGCCCCGCGCCCTGTAGATTTGAAATTGAATTTAATTTGCAGAAAATTGTGTAAATTTGCAAAAATCATATAAAAAGATTCGTAGATCCAAAAATAGCAAATTATATATCAATGGATTCAGAAAAACGTGTAGAATATTAATATGAGATTAGATCTAACCTTACTGTAGTAATTTAATTAGTTTTAATGGTCTTTTAGGTTAATAAATTCATAGGAAATTATCTGTAACTCCGAAAAATATGAACAATATATCAAATTGAAGCTACTATAATGTAAATTAATAATATCTGGTTGGATACAGCCTTTGTAGATTATTTACCCTGTAGTGATTTAATTAGTTTTAATGGCTTTAGAAATCATTAAATTCATAGTAAATTATTTGCATATCACAAAAATATAAATAATATATCGATGGAAAGCTGGTTCCATGTAGATCATCAATATGCAAATGGTTCAGGCAAATACTATAAGGTTTCAGAGGAATTAAATAAATAGATTAATGGCTTATTTAGAGTATTAAAATCATAGTAATTCGAGTGCTTCTCAGAAAATTACAAATAATATGTCCGTGGAATCACAATTCCGTGGAGATTACAGATATAATTTTAGTTTGATTTTTAGGCAACAGAAACTATATAAATGATTTAAAACCCATTAAACACTATTTAAATCATACAAAAAGATCTATAACTCCAATTATGGTGAATCCAACGCCTACTGGTTCGTATTAACGTCATCTATCCAGTAAACCCAAGAAACTAATTTAATTCGATAGTTAGAATAGGCGTTACAACAGAACTATTAAAAACCCTATATTGGCAAGTAATTATTAATAACAAGTACTCCATTGCATTAATTGGCCTGTTGCATGCATCATATACTTTAGTATTGTTTAGAGAACTAAAGTAACAACTATTGTGACTTATTAAATTTTCATGCATGCATTTGTTGCATTTGTTTGATCTCTATGTGCTATTATTTATGTTGTATGCAATTGTTTGCTCGATAGATTGCGAGGAGTGCAACGTGTGTGATTGCAACAAGTGTTTGAACGACTTCACCAACTATCAAGGAAAGTAGATGCTACTTTGTTCATGATATTGTCCAACTATTTTCAATGCATTGTCGTGTATTTTGTAGATGCATATGTAGGAAAGTACTATCGCTATGCTATGCCCTACTATGTTGTAGGGATTTCCTGTAGATGAGCCACCGTTGGTAGATGTGCTTAGTCATGCTATGATGAATGAGGGCTGGGTTACATCACTGAAAGTTGTTTCTAAATGTGTTGGTTTGCGAAAACTAAAAATAACTTAATCAATGAAACTCCTGGGTGTGATGGGATTGAAAATTTTGGTGGTATCATTGCGAAAAGGCACCCAGGTATCAAGAGAAAATGATTGGCTTCTTTATTTTGTAGCTTAAGTTTACAACCATGTGCCAATAATGAAATGGGCGGTTGGTTGGACTCAGTAGGTTGTGGTAACTCGAACCCACGTATCCAGAGATGTAGAATTTTGGTAGGTTGGACCGGTGCGTGTCGGGTTTGGGGAGCTACTTCCCAAACGGTCCCTTCTTGGACTTCTCCCTATCATCACCCAATATGAGAGTGGTGGTACGATCTGGGCTGGCCAAGTCACATGGGTAAAGTGTACTAACCCCTGCAGGGTTTATAAACTAATCGATTAGCCGTGTCCCCGGTTATGGATATCTGAGTTGCTTGATATTGAGTTCATGACATGTTTCTCTCTCATTCTAATTTCCTAATTGCTTTAATGTTGATGGGTTACCTTAATTGGGATCTTTTCAAAGAAAATCAAAAACTGTTTATGAAAGTAGGACAAAGGTGTTTGCAAATGCAAGCTAGCCACATCTCCACTTGCCAAATATGCATGTAGATGCTAGGATTATTGTCTCCTTACTTAGCTATAATTTCCATACATTCCAAGTATTGACCCTTCGGGGCTGCTACGTTTTATGTTGCAGGTTATGTTTCCGATTCTGAGTGATCGAATAGGTCACGATACTCCACTCAATAGTTCGCCTATGGCACAATTGAAGGTGGAGCCTATCAATTGTTTATGCTTCTGTATGCTACTTGATATTGATCTAGCCTTGAGCTAAGCATTATTGCAATAATTGCAAATTCTGGATCAATTCGTTATTTATGATGCACTCTTAAATTCTTTGGTATTCATCTGTACTGTGTGTGCCAGTGAACCGATCCAGGGATTGGCACTATACACATGAACTCAGCCTTTTCAGGCAAGGGTTTTACAGGATGGTATCAGAGCAGTGCGTTGACTGTAGGATCGTGACCTAGGTTTGTAATAGGAAAGCCATATGAAATTATAAACCCTATTTTATTCTATCTATTCTCTTCTTACACTTCTTTCTAGTATCTCTTATCATTTCAATTCTCATACTCTTCTCTTTTATGATATAGAAGGAAGGCTCTCCCTAGCAATGAACTCATAATTCTATACTTATTAGATTCTTGTAATCCTTTATCTATCTTTTCTAATCTCATCTTTTTCAAACTTGTAGATGAACACTTGTGCAAGATCAAATATAGTTAGACGGTGACCACCATATAGTTTGATATGATCTCGTTTAGATATAGCAATCGATTGGTGTAAGAACTTGTTTGATAGTTAATTTATTATATTTAGGTTATGCTATTTGATACCTTAAAGTTTCATAATATTTTTGTGAGATTCCATAATATATTAATGAAGGTTTTGATTAGAAATTCGTGATATTTTCGCTGCAGTTTTCTGCTGAACCTGCTGTACTTACGATTTTTTATATTTTTTCGTAATTGGGAAAATCTAAAAAAATAGGATTTGGTGCGAAACTTCCTGTACTATATTTGCAAAAATTGGATAAAATTCCTGATGAGTTTAAGGTACCCAGTAAAATTCGTGAACACTGCTGTAGTTTCAGGACAGACTCGGTCCATTGCTTTTATGATTGTAGGTTCACCCTCAAACGTATATTAGTCAATGGAAAACAATATTGTGGATGGTATGCCACTAAAAAAACTTCTGGAACATAAACAAAACTATTTTGGATTGAGTGTTGTTTGTGTTGATTGAGTGCTTGTGTGCTAATTGTGTGTTTCATATAGTTATGGGTAGTATTAATTCTCTAGTCTTTCTATCTATAACTCATCTATTCTACCCAAAACAATGCCACCATTAGACCATAGACATTGGAGCACATAAAATTTCCCACTATCTAGATTATATTGGATTCACATGACATAGTAGTAATAGTAGGCATAGACTGGATGGTTAAAAAATAAGCTCAGATAGTTGATGCACAACTTGATACTACACTCACAATCCTAGAGGGAGGAAGAACAAGATATAGTTTATCAACTAGCCTTGGAGATGCCAAGTTTAATTTTCTTAAGGGGGTTAGCCTCGATAGCAACACCCACACCTTGCTAGCCATTCCGAATCTCGGGACGAGATTCATCTTAAGGGGGTTAGTCTGTCACATCCCAATATTTTGGAAATTGAGACTAGATTTTTTTTTGCATTTGCATGACATTCATGAGCATTGCATTGCATATTTGCATCAAGAAAAATCCCTAAATAAAAATAAAGGACTAAAACCCTAAATACTATATGCCACTTTGCTCCTAAAGAGAATTAAATTGGCTTTATAAAAACCCACTGTTGCTAAGGCAGCGATTATTGCTAAATTATAACCTAAGAAGAATCAATGAATATTACAAAATTTTAGAAACAAAATTGAGCTCATTTGGAGCTATTATGAAAAAGTTATGGAATAAATACAAACAAATATAAATATAAATAAAATGAAATATACAAATATTTATATTTTCACTACTTAAAAACTAGTAAAAATATTACAAATATGATCCTATAATAATCTATTCGATTTTATAAATTTTTAGAAACAAGAATCATATCATTTGAAGTTTATATGCAAAAGATATGAGGAAACCACATAAATAGAAAATAGAAAAAGGAAAAAAAAGAAAAAAACCTAACTGGGCTGGCCAAGCCAGCCGGCGGCCTAGCTACTAGACCGAACCAGCCAGCCACGCTATGAAGGAGGATCGATCCCATGGGTGCTTTAAAAAACGTGCAAAAATCAGTTTTCTAAACCTATCTCTATTCAAACTCTTATATCTTTTTTTTCTATGACTCTGAATCGACTTTCGTTTGTTTCTACTTGTTCCCTACATCAATACCTATCTCCACATCATCTGAAACCTCCATATAAACTCGTGGAGCCACAGCGGTATGATTTTTCCTTCTCGAAATCCCGAATCTACACATGCCCGAATCTTGTTTCGTTTATTCACCCATCTAGACTTCATCGTTTGCCTTCGGCCAAAACACGAAAGTTGTAGATCTCGTTGAAATCTTTCAATCCCGACAAACCTCACCTATTTTCATCCACCACAGCCGGAGAATTTCGTATCACAATATTTCAGATATGACGGTGTAAATCCAAGATGTACTCGCGCTCGTTTCTTCAAATCCAAATTCCTTTGGTGAGAAGGTAGGACTAATGATTCCTCACAACTTTCATGTTGTAAGTTTTTCAATTTGACCGACGAATTTGTCTCTCTAACACAAATCTATTTCTTGTCTATTCTGAGCCAAAATCAGGTCAATCTCCTCTCCTAGCCACTGGATCTCATCCTGACGGTCAAGATTAGAGCTTATCAACGAAGGGGTACGCGCCAACCAAATATCGCCATGTGTCAACGCCAGGTCAGCCCCGCGCCCTGTAGATTTGAAATTGAATTTAATTTGCAGAAAATTGTGTAAATTTGAAAAAATCATATAAAAAGATTCGTAGATCCAAAAATAGCAAATTATATATCAATGGATTCAAAAAAAGTGTAGAATATTAATATGACATTAGATCTAACCTTACAGTATGCGTTTACTGTAGTAATTAAATTAGTTTTGATGGTATTTTAGGTTAATAAATTCATAGGAAATTATATGTAACTCTGAAAAATATGAACAATATATCAAATTGAAGCTACTATAATGTAAATTAATAATATCTAGTTGGATCCAGCCTTTGCAGATTATTTACCCCGTAGTGATTTAATTAGTTTTAATGGCTTTAAAAATCATTAAATTCATAGTAAATTATTTGCATATCACAAAAATAAAAATAATATACCAATGGAAAGCTGGTTCCATGTAGATCATCAATATGCAAATGGTTCAGGCAAATACTATAAGGTTTCGCAGCAAATAAATAAATATATTAATGGCTTATTTAGAGTATTAAAATCATAGTAGTTCGAGTGTTGCTCAGAAAATTACAAATAATATGTCCCTGGAATCACAATTCCGTGGAGATTATAGATATAACTTTAGTTTGATTTTTAGGCAACAGAAACTGTATAAATGATTTAAAACCCATTAAACACTATTTAAATCATACAAAAAGATCTATAACTCCGATTAGGGTGAATCCAACGCCTACTGGTTCGTATTAACGTCATGTATCCAATAAACCTAAGAAACAAATTTAATTCGACAGTTAGAATAGGCGTTAAAATAGAACTATTAAAAATCCTATATTGGCAAGTAATTATTAATAACAAGTACTCCATTGCATTAATTGGCCTGTTGCATGCATCATATACTTCAGTATTGTTTAGAGAACTAAAGTAACAACCATTGTGACTTATTAAATTGCCATGCATGCATTTGTTGCATTTGTTTCATCTCTATGTGCTATTGTTTATGTTGTATGCAATTGTTTGCTCGATAGATTGCGAGGAGTGCAACATGTGTGATTGCAACGAGTGTTTGAACGACTTCACCAACTATCAAGGCAAGTAGATGCTACTTTGTTCATGATATTGTCCTACTATTTTCAATGCATTGTCGTGTATTTTATAGATGCATGTGTAGGAAAGTACTATCGCTATGCTATGTCCTACTATGTGGTAGGGATTTCCTTGTAAGATCCCACCTTTATAAAGGTAAAGATCCTTGTTATTGCAATGCTAGTCCCTGGATCAATTGCTAGCATCCACAGTTTAACATGAAGTACACAGAAACAAAGGTCATTATTACATCGTCATTCCAGAGATAACATAGTCTTTTACAACTCCATAGCCATAAGCTAGTACAAGAGTTTAACTTATCAAATTAAAATAGAAGTCTTCATCTTCATGGGCCGTAGGCAAGCATGTTGAGTGTAGACTCATAACCCCTAATCGTCATTAGAGTAACCTGCAACATTACAAGTTACAGCCACAGTGGGTCAATACATTGGAATAGTATTGGCAAGTGATACCTTAGTAGAATATTAGCATCTAGTTACTACATGAATTTGTCTAAGTGTAGCTTAGGCTTGCTTTGCTCAAAATAGGTTTTACCTATTAGTTGAAAACACTAAGTTTTGTTTGGCAAAACTTTCCCAAGGAACCACCAATAGAAATTGGTGAACCTTCACCCTTGTTCAACCACAAGTTTTACTTAGAAAATTGGGATGAGGAGATTCTTGATAGCTTCCATGTATTGATGCTCAAGTTGTCCATTACCGGGGACACGCTAAGTAATTAGTTTCTTCCATCTGCAGAGGTGGTGCACTTTCCCTACAAGACTTGATTTTCATCAAGACAGGACCTTTCAGAAGCCTTCCCTTAGACCAAATGGACGCGTTCCAACCTATCATCCCACTACCACCAACTGTCCAAATGGCTAAGTTATTGCAACTTATATGATCTAGGCAAAGCCCATAATGCCATGTGGCTGCACTAGAAGCTTATTAACATTTGGCATCTCAAATCCCTTTGTTCCTGGGTGGCTTTCCACAAGTGAGATACACAAGGTAACCATAGAAATGGGCCTTGTGTAACCACTCAACACAAACCATTTTTTCCATTCCACCCAGGTGATTTATTCACTTAGTTGTTTTATTAAGCAAAACATAATTCAAATACTTAGAAGTATTTCCCATAGCATGTATATATATTCCACCCTTGGTTACTACTAGCTAGTCTAAGCATGGCAAATAGCAAGTATCTTAACTTAGAGAAAATTCTAACAATTCAACAACTAATAGGATTTCCCAAGCATAGCATATAGATACTTAGCAAAATATTTATGCAAGCCCTATACAAAATATCTCTAATGCATAGTCAAAATATTGGGACAAAAATATGAAGCACCACTTGCCTTGGTAGTTGGGGGAGTAGCAACAATCTTCACATCCACAATCACTATTAGCACCAAAATCTACACATAAAATGATAGCACCAAACTCACATATCAAAAATATACAAGCAAAAATATATGAATGCATGCAATTGCCATGTGATGATTTTTCTAAATCAAACAAGACAAGTGAAACAGTACTGAATCATAAACCAAACAATTATACACTAAATAAAATTAATTTGGCCCTTAGAACATTTTCCATATAATTTTTGTATACAAAATAAGCTTAGAAATGTCTCTGCAAAAACAACCCATTTTACAGATGCAATTTATTAAACAAAGTGCACAATTGGATAGAATTATTTCTCCTGATTCCAATGATATAAAGTTTTCAAAATTTGAACGTGTGGATCAAAAGTTATGAATTTTGCAAGTTTGAACAACTAATAGATCAAATTCCATATTTTAAATCGAAAGCACTGACAAGCGGCGTGTTCTGATTGGCTGATACCGATTCGGCTGGATCGATCAACGAGAGCCGCAGGATTTAAATGAAATCGCACGGGCCAGATCTAATCATACCCTTTCGATAAGTGATCTAATCTAACGCGCTAGATCTAGATCCAACGGCCCACGACGGCTTGGCCAAGAACTGGCGGCGCGCGTGGTCGCAGCGGCGGCGGCGCTACTGGCGGCGACGGTCTGGCGAATACAGGAGGGGCTGGGGGTTGTGGTGTGGCTTACCAGACTCGCAAGAACACGAGGAAGCTCAACGTGTAGACGGGCAGGGTCGGGGCGCACGGACACAGTAGCAGGACCTCATCGGAGTTTGTCTGAGCGTCGGGTGCTCACTATCGGAGTAAAAGACAATGTTCTGGGGCGCAAGGATTCAAACGGAAAACGTTAACAGATGTGCGAGACACTGGCGATCATGATTGCTTGAAACAGAGACAAAGGGGAACACGGGGCTCACCGAAATGGCTCGTCAGAGTTGAGTCAAGCTTCAGTCGTTTCTAGAGGTTGACGAGGGCGACGACCTAGGGCAATTCAGAACAAAAGGAGAGCATGAGAAGATGCGCAGGATGATGGCAAAGCAGCTCGCGTGAACCAGAAGGCAAGGAGCGCTCGGGACTCACCGTGATGGCTCACCGGAGTTCGTCGGTGCTGCGGCGGTGTTGGTGGAAATTTGGGGATCCTGGCGGCGCTCTGGTGGTGCTGAGTGAGGGGAAAGAAGCGGGGTGGAGAGGGGGTTTTGTAGCCGGAGCCAAGGCGAGGATCACGCACAAAATCAATGGTAATTAAGCTGAGTTAATTCGCGGCGTCACTGCGGCGAGGTAACGGCGGAGCGGCGTCTGCACGCGAGAATTTGGGGGAGACGATGATGACGTGGAGAGGGCCCAGCGTCAGTGGCTGCGGGGTATGTTCTGCGCGGGTGAGAGAGGGGGTAGAGGGGACTGGCTCGGGTGGGCTAGTTCTGTTGTTGGGCCGAAATGCTGGCGCCAGCCCATTTCTATTTCTTAAATCTTATTCTATTTCTATTTTGATTTTCAGGAACCAAATTCAAATGAGTTTCAAATGAGTTTGAATTTAAACCACTTCTGGATTTATGTAAAGTGAAACCAGTACACAATTGGCTATAGAACAATGTTGTACACTTGAAAATGCATTGGCACATTGGGATTTTAAAATAAACAATGCCTTTATCAATTGCTTAGTAAAGACATAAAAATGGTTTTAAATTTATACTTTGTTTTGAAATTTTTGTCCAAGCCTTGGAAAACATCCATCAACCATAGGATCAAATATCTTTGGTTTAAAACAAATAATCCCCTACTAGAGAGTATCATTGGGCCAATGCCTTGCTTACATAAAATAATAGACATTCAAATGCTTCTGTTTGAAATGACATTGAAAATGATCCTAAAATGATTATGAATGCATGGATGATATGCAAACTTTGAAATCATGATTTTTGGGATGTTACAAATCTAACCCCCTTAAGGTGAATATCGCCCTCGAGATTTGGATTGGCTAGCAAATAGGTGAGGGTGGTCTTTCCGAAGGTCATCTTCTCTTTCCCATGTTGCTTCTTCTTCGGAATGATGGTTCCATTGAACTTTGAAGAATTTGATAGTATTTGTCCGAGTAACTCTTTCTGCAGTCTCAAGAATCTTGATAGGATTTTCTTCATAGGTGAGATCACTTTCCAATTGGACCTCCTCCAAAGGTATAGTATCCTTCAAAGAAGTCTCTTCCATCTCTGGATGGCATTTCTTTAGCTGACTCACATGAAACACATTGTGAACGTCAGACAATGATTCCGGCAATCAATCTCATAAGCTACTTCTCCTTTATGACTCAGAATCTTGAATGGTCCAACATATCTTGGGGCCAATTTTCCTTTGACTCCAAATCTCTTCACTCCACGAAGTGGTGACACTATAAGATAAGCTCTATCACCCACTTCATAGGTGACTTCTCTATGCTTAGGGTCTGCGTAGCTCTTCTATCGGGACTGTGCTATCTTCAATCTGTCCTTTAGTAGCTTGACTTTGTCTTCAGCCTCTTTGATTAGTTCTGGTCCGAACAAATTTCTTTCTCCCACACCATTCCATAGCAATGGGTAGTACACTTTCTCCCATATAGAAACTCAAATGGTGCCATCTCAATACTGGCTTGATAGCTGTTGTTGTAAGAGAATTCTGCGTAAGACAGACTTTCATCCCAACTAGATCCATAGTCTAGGGCACATGCCCTCAACATATCCTCTAGAATCTGGTTGGTCCTTTCTGTCTGTCTATCGGTCTGGGGATGAAAAGCAGTATTGAATTCCAATCTCATTCCCAATGATTCATGTAGTTGCCTCCAAAAATGAGAAGTGAATTGGGTTCCCCTATCAGACACAATACTCTTGGGTACTCCATGCAGACACCCAATCCTATTCATATAGATCTTGGCCAACTTAGCACTTGTGTAGGTTGTTTTCACGGGTATGAAATGAACCACTTTAGTTAGGCGATCCACTACTACCCAAATAGAATCATATCCTGACCTGGTCATTGGCAATCCGGTAATGAAATCCATGCCAATCTTGTCCCACTTCCAATCAGGAATAGGTAGTGGTTGTAACAATCCTGCTGGTTACTGATGTTCCGCTTTCACTCTACTACATACGTCACACAAAGCAATATGTTCAGCGATGTCCTTCTTGAGATTATTCCACCAAAATCTTTCCTTCATATCCATGTACATTTTGGTGTTACCCGGATGAATGGAATATGGTGAATTCTGTGCTTCTTGTAAAATCAGTTTCCGAAGTTCCGGGTCTTGCGGAACACAGATACGTTTTCCATACCATAAAGTACCTTGTTCGTCTTCATGGAATCCTTTGGCTTTTCCTTTGCCAATCTTTTCTTCAATCTCTTCAATTTCCTTGTCCGTCTTTTGGGCTTCCTTGATTTTGTCTAACAAGGTGGGTTGAACATCCAATGACATGATGTCCCTCAGGCACAATCTCCAATCTGAGGTCTCTAAATTGGGCACACAAATCATCTGGCAACTCTCCCTTAGTAAGGCCATTCACAAATACCTTACGGCTTAGTGCATCCGCTACAACATTTTCTTTACCGGGGTGGTATTGCAAACTCAAGTCATAGTCCTTGACAAGTTCTAGCCATCTTCTTTGTCTCATGTTGATTTCTTTCTGAGTGAAGATATACTTCAAACTTTTGTGATCTGTGAACACTTCACATCGCTTTCCCAAAAGATAATGCCTCCATGTTTTGAGTGCATGGACAACAGAGGCTAACTCTAAATCATGAGTCAGATCATTCACCTCATGAGTTTTGAGTTGTCTCGAGGCATAAGCCACAACTTTCCCTTCTTTCATCAGAACTGCACCTAATCCATGATGGGATGCATCACAATAAACCTGGAAATCCTTCTCCAAGTCTGGCAGACATAAGACTAGTGCTATCACTAGTCTCTTCTTCAATTCTTGGAAACTGAGTTCACATCCTTCAGTCCAAGCAAATTTCTTGTCTTTCTTTAGTAACTTTGTCATTGGCTTAGCTACTTGAGAAATTCTCAATGAATCTTCTATAGTATCCTGCCAAGCCAAGGAAACTACGAACTTCCTTCACTGACTTAGGAGATTCCCATTCAGTTATAGCTGACACTTTTGTGGGATCAACTGCTACACCATCTCCTGACACAATGTGTCTAAGGAATCCAACTTCATTCAACCAGAATTCACACTTGCTGAATTTAGCATACAACTTATGCTCTCTAAGCTTCTCAAGTATTAAACGCAAATGTCCTTCATGCTCTTCTTTGCTCTTGGAGTAGATCAAAATGTCATCGATTAAAACGACAACAAACTTGTCAAGGAACTCCATGAACACCTTGTTCATCATATTCATGAAGTAAGCTGGTGCATTGGTCAAACCGAATGGCATCACGGTGTACTCATACAATCCATACCTAGTGGTGAAAGCTGTCTTAGGTATGTCTTGTTCCCTTATCTTAAGCTGAAAATAACCTGATCGGAGATCAATCTTTGAGAACACACAGGCTCCTTCTAGCCGATCAAACAAGTCATTGATTCTGGGTAAAGGATATTTGTTCTTGATAGTCACCTCATTGAGTGAGCGATAATCGATGCATAACCTTTGACTTCTATCTTTCTTTTCCACAAACAAGACTGGTGCTCCCCAAGATGAAGAACTTGGTTGAATAAATCCTTTCTGCAACTGTTCTCCAAGTTGTTTCTTGAGTTCTTTCAACTCATCAACTGACATCTTGTAAGGTCTCTTTGCTATTGGTCCTGATCCTGGCAGCAAGTCAATCAGAAATTCCACATCCCTATCTGGTGGCATTCCCGACAATTCTTCCGGAAACACATCCGGATATTCTCTGACAATTGGCACACTGTCTATGCTAACCCCCTTAAGAGAATTTAGCTTACTACCTTTTGATTCAAAGTTAGTCTTGAATCTAATCCTTTTATTATCCGGGGTTGTGAGTGTGACAGTATGATTGGCACAATCTAGTACTCCCTTGTACTTAGTCATCCAGTCCATTCCCAAAATGACATCCAATCCTTGGGAATTTAGGATTATCAGATGAACGGAAAACTTTTACTTCCCAAACTCTATGATTAGGTAATGACGTCCTGAATTCACTATCATTTCTCCACTAGGAGAACTTACCTTTATAGGACATCCAATAGTTTCAAATGGAAATTCGTTTCTATCAACAAATGATCTTGATATGAATGAATGCGATGCGCCAGTATCAAAAAGAACAAGTGCTGGAACAGAGTTGAGTTTGAACTTACGATCCACAGCATCAGGTTCCTCATAAATCTCTTCCACATTGATGTGGTTCACCTGTCCCTTCTGGAAAGGGTTGGGCTTGTTGGCACCTTCAACTTTCTTTTCTGGGCACTCATTTGCATAATGCCCCATCTTCTTACACTTGAAGCATTCAACCTGACTGAGATATTTCTTGACAGGCTGGCTTCCACTACCATTGTGGTGGCTCTTGTATCCACCCTTGTGGTTCTTGTACTTGTCGTTGTCATGACTACGGTGATGCTTGTTGTCATGATGGCGGTTTTGGTTGTGGTGGTTGTTGTGTTTTCCATGCTTGTGGGATCTAGAACTCCCACTATCATCGTGATGGGAACGCTTGTGAGACGATCCCAAGTTGTGCTTCCTCTTTCTGCTTTCAACCTGTTTCATCTTTTTCTCCAAGATGGTAACCTTGTCACAAAGTGATTGGTAGGTGGGGACATAGGCCACAGATAACTGCAGATTCAGTTCATCATTCAGTCCTTCGAGGAATTTCTCTTTCCTATTGGCATTAGTATCAACTTCATCCGGTGCATATCGCGCCAGATTGTTGAACTCCTCAATGTATTCAGCCACGCTGCGGTGACACTGTTTCAGGTTATGGAACTCCTTCTTCTTCAAACTCATCACCCCGGATGAGATGTGAGCTGTACGGAAACCATCTTCAAAGATAGCCCATGTCACATCCTCAATGGGAGTGGTGATCTGGAAGTTATCCCACCAAGTAGCTCCTGGTCCTTCCAATAGATGTGCTGCAAACCTGACCTTCTCCTCGTCAGTGCAGCCGACAGTTACCAAATCCTTGTTCACTGAACGTAGCCAATCATTGGCCACCATGGGATCAGTAGTTCCTAAGAACTTTGCAGGCCTCAGTCTTAGGAATCTGGTGAGCATGTCAAATCCTGGTGGATTGTTCTGATTGTTGTTGTTGTTGTTGTTATTATTATTCTGATTCTGCATAAAAGTGGTCATCATCTGCATCATTTGTCATGTATCTTTGTCATCTCGGGGTGACATTGTTGTTGTTGTTGTTGTTTGGGTTGGGATTGGCACATCGAGGAGGCATCTGTGGTTTTCATAAAGATAAGAATGAGATACCCATAGATGCTTAACATGCACAATACATCACATAGACAATCACTAGAACAAGCATCAAAATAATCATAAGGTTCAACGACATAAACAACAAGTTTGAAAAAAAGTAAGCACACCATAGCAAGCCACCCACATGTTGGATGGTCATTGCGACCCAATAATCATAAGCACGGTAAATGAAAGATAAATGAGTAGCCATCACTACTCCTCTGCATCAACCTCCACATCAACAAGTGTAAGACCTGCATTCTCCATAGCGGTCTTGTATTCCTCGACATTGGTAGTCAAGGCCTCTATCTTGGCCTTAAGAGCCCTCTTCTGTGAGCGAAGTCTCTCAATCATTCCCTGCTGATGCTCGAGCTTGAAGTCCTTGGCCTCCAGTTCTTCTTTCATCTCCCGGATCTTCTTCTTCCGGTCTTGGACTCTCTTCTCCTGGCTCTTGAATTTCCTGTCCTGGATCTCAAACTTGGCCTCCATTTCCTTGACTATATCGTCTTGCTCCGCGAAGAGCTTGTCCTTCTCACGAAGCTGCACCTGGAGCTCGTCATTGCTGAGCATGACGTTGGTCCTATCAGTATCGAGGTGCCTAATAAGAACCTCTAGGTCCTGAAGGTACAGACGAATCGACTCCACCATCTCTCTAGAAGCATCCTCGAACTCAATAGCCTCACCCTCCTCGTCGCGTCTCCCGAAGAGGTGAAAGTAAAGACCTCTAAGCTCCCTGGAGTGTCTCCCTACCAGGTGCCCAAGCAACTGCTGCATGACTACATCTAGGCCTTTCTCCTTGTCTTCATGCATCAGCTTGAAGGTGATGGTCTCCGTGGTTGGCTCTGCTTGGCGTTCGGGCTGAGTGATTCTGAAGCCCCAAAGGTCCTTCCTCTCAAACTTGGTGAGTGGAAGTGTCATGATGCTAGGGATTGGAAGGTTGAGCACGCTAGTGAGCTCAATGAGACGAGTGCCAAAACGAGTTCCCTTGAACTCCTCGGCCATGTTGACAATAACAGTAGGCATCTATTTTTTTAAGATAGAAAAAGTTAGAATCAACATCAATAGATAAATATCACAAGACAAAATATCACAAGCATATCTTTTGCAACAATCACACAAGTCATGGCATAAACAAATCCATTACAAGCATCAAAGGTTCAACATAACTTTGACAATTTTTTGGAAAATAAACGATAAGTGTGGTGGTCCAACTAACGAAGTACATTACAATCCCATCTCACTTGCCAAGTTGGCTAACAAGGCATCCCTTGAGGCAATCTGTCGATCCTAATCACATGACTCCATTGCTAAGTCTATGATGTCTTCTCTTAAACGTTGGTTGCTAGCCTCTAACACTTGGGTACGCTTCTTTTCTTCCCTAAGGTCATTTTGGGTGTTAAGCATTCTGCACTTGATTCTATCACCAAGCTCCTTGATGGCATTCCAAGCTGCATTTCTTGCAGAGTCAAAGAATGTTGTGTGCATTACTGAGTTGGTGACCATGCAGAATCATGATTCCTTGTGGTTGTCTTCCTTGTTTTTGTATAAGTGAAGTTGCACCCACCAGTACTCTACTCCTTCATCCATCATGGGGAATCCTTTGTACACAGCTGCACCATGTATCCCCATGGCAACCATGAGGTCCTTGAGAGCCTTGGGGAATTCTGTCTCACACTCCAAGGTCATGGTCATGAGTGGTCCCATCCTCACGGCTTCATTGATGGAGTTCATCTAGAAATAGAGATGAGAAAGAAGATTAGAAAAGTTTACGAGAAGAAAAGACAAGTGTGGAAGTTGTTGAAAAAATTTCCTTAGTGGTTTCTAATCCAATCATAGGGTCATAATCCTACAGGCAACACAGTGCTCTGATACCATCTGTAAGATCCCACCTTTATAAAGGTAAAGATCCCTGTGATTGCAATGCTAGTCCCTGGATCAATTGCTAGCATCCACAGTTTAAGATGAAGTACATAGAAACAAAGGTCACTATTACATCGTCATTCCAGAGATAACATAGTCTTTTACAACTCCATAGCCATAGGCTAGTACAAGAGTTTAACTTAACAAAATAAAATAGAAGTCTTCATGTTCATGTGCCGCAGGCAAGCATGTTGAGTGTAGACTCATAACCCCTAATCTTCATCAGAGTAACCTGCAACATCACAAGTTACAGCCACAGTGGGTCAATACATTGGAATAGTATTGACAAGTGATACCTTAGTAGAATATTAGCATCTAGTTACTACATGAATTTGGCTACGTGTATCTTAGGCTTGGTTTGCTCAAAATAGGTTTTACCTATTAGTTGAAAACACTAAGTTTTCTTTGGAAAAACTTTCCCAAGGAACCACCAATAGAAATTGGTGAACCTTCACCCTTGTTCAACCACAAGTTTTACTTAGAAAATTGGGATGAGGAGATTCTTGATAGCTTCCATGTCTTGATGCTCAAGTTGTCCATTACCGGGGACACGACTAAGTACTTAGTTTCTTCCATCTGCAGAGGTGGTGCACTTTCCCCACAAGACTTGATTTTCACCAAGACAGGACCTTTCAGAAGCCTTCCCTTAGACCAAATGGACGCGTTCCAATCTATCATCCCACTACCACCAACTGTACAAATGGCTAAGTTATTGCAACCTATATGATCCAGGCAGAGCCCATAATGCCATGTGGCTGCACTAGAAGCTTCTTAACATTTGGCATCTCAAATCCCTTTGTTCTCGGGTGGCTTTCCATAAGTGAGATACACAAGGTAACCATAGAAATGGGCCTTATGTAACCACTCAACACAAACCATTCTTTCCATTCCACCCATGTGATTTATTCACTTAGTTGTTTTATTAAGCAAAACATAAGTCAAAGACTTAGAAATATTTTCCATAGCATGTATATATATTCCACCCTTGGTTACTACTAGCTAGGCTAAGCATGGCAAATAGAAAGTATCTTAACTTAGAGAAAATTCTAACAATTCTACAACTACTAGGATTTCCCAAGCATAGCATATAGATACTTAGCAAAATATTCATGCAAGCCCTATACAAAATATCTCTAATGCATAGTCAAAATATTGGGACAAAAATATGAAGCACCACTTGCCTTGGTAGTTGGGGAGTAGCAACAATCTTCACAACCACAATCACTATTAGCACCAAAATCTACACAAAAAATGATAGCACCAAACTCACATATCAAAAATATACAAGCAAAAATATATGAATGCATGCAAATGCCATGTGATGATTTTTCTAAATCAAACAAGACAAGTGAAATAGTACTGAATCATAAACCAACCAATTATACACTAAATAAAATTAATTTGGCCCTTAGAACATTTTACATATAATTTTTGTATACAAAATAAGCTTAGAAATGTCTCTGCAAAAACAACCCATTTTACAGATGCAATTTATTAAACAAAGTGAACAATTGGATAGAATTCTTTCTCCTGATTCCAATGATATAAAATTTTCAAAATTTGAACGTGTGGATCAAAAGTTATGAATTTTGCAAGTTTTAAATGAAAGAACTGACACACGGCGTGTTATGATTGGCTGATACCGATTCGGCTGGATCGATCAACGAGAGCCGCAGGATTTAAATGAAATTGTGCGGGCCATATCTAATCATACCCTTTCGATAAGTGATCTAATCTAACGCGCTAGATCTAGATCCAACAGCCCACAACGGCTTGGCCAAGAATCAAGGCTGGTCGCAGCGGCGTGCCATCGGCGGCGTGATCTGGCGAATACATGAGGGGCTGGGGGTTGTGGTGTGGCTTACCAGACTCGCAAGAACACGTGGAAGCTCAACGTGTAGACGGGCAGGGTCGGGGCGCACGTACACAGTAGCAGGACCTCGTCGGAGTTTGTCTGAGCGTCGGGTGCTCACTTTCGGAGTCGAAGACGATGTTCTGGAGCGCGAGGATTCAAACGGAAAACGTTAACAGATGCGTGAGACATTGGCGATCATGATTGCTTGAACCAGAGACAGAGGGGAACACGGGGCTCACCGGAATGGCTCGTCGGAGTTGAGTCAAGCTTCGGCCGTTTCCAGAGGTTGACGAGGGCGACGACCTAGGGTGATTCAGAACAAAAGGAGAGCATGAGAAGATGTGCAAGATGATGGCGAAGCAGCTCGCGTGAACCAGAAGGCAAGGCGCGCTTGGGACTCATCGTGATGGCGCACCGGAGTTCCTCGGTGCTTCGGCGGTGTTGGTGGAAATTTGGGGAGCCTGGCGGCGCTCTGGTGGTGTTGAGTGAGGGGAAAGGAACGGGGTGGAGAGGGGGTTTTGTAGCCGGAGCCAGGGCGAGGATCACGCACGGAATCAATGGGAACTAAGCCGAGTTAATTCACGGCGTCGCTGCGGCGAGGTAACGGCGGAGCGGCGTCTGCGTGCTAGAATTTGGGGGAAACGATGATGACGTGGAGAGGGCCCGGCGTCAGTGGCTGCGGGGTACGTTCAGCGCGGGTGAGAGAGGGGGTAGAGGGGACTGGCCCGGGTGGGCTGGTTCTGTTGTTGGGCCGAAATGTTGGTGCCAGCACATTTCTATTTCTTTAATCTTTTTCTATTTCTATTTTGATTTTCAGGAACAAAATTCAAATGAGTTTCAAATGAGTTTGAATTCAAAACACTTCTGGATTTTTGTAAAGTGAAACTAGTACACAATTGGCTATAGAACAATGTTGTACACTTGAAAATGCATTGGCACATTGGGATTTTAAAATAAACAATGCCTATATCAATTTCTTAGTAAAGACATAAAAATGGTTTTAAATTTATACTTTCTTTTGAAATTTTTGTCCAAGCCTTGGAAAACATCCATCAACCATAGGATAAAATATCTTTGGTTTAAAACAAATAATCCCCTACTAGAGAGTTGCATTGTGCCAATGCCTTGCTTACATAAAATAATAGACATTCAAATGCTTCTGTTTGAAATGACATTGGAAATGATCCTAAAATGATTATGAATGCATGGATGATATGCAAACTTTGAAATCATGATTTTTGGGATGTTACATTCCTGTAGATGAGCCACCGTTGGTAGATGTGCTTAGCCATGCTATGATGAACGAGGGCTGGGTTACATCACTGAAAGTTGTTTCTAAATGTGTTGGTTTGCGAAAACTAAAAACAACTTAATCAATGAAACTCCTGGGTGTGATGGGATTGCAAATTTTGGTGGTATCATTGCGGAAAGGCACCCAAGTATTAAGAGAAAATGATTGGCTTCTTTATTTTGTAGCTTACGTGTACAACCATGTGCCAATAATGAAATGGGCGGTTGGTTGGACTCAATAGGTTGTGGTAACTCGAACCCACGTATCCAGAGATGTAGAATTTTGGTAGGTTGGACCGGTGCGTGTCGGGTTTGGGGAGCTACTTCCCGAACGGTCCCTTCTTGGACTTCTCCCTATCATCACCCAATATGAGAGTGGTGGTACGAGCTGGGCTGGCCAAGTCACATGGGTAAAGTGTACTAACCCCTGCAGGGTTTATAAACTAATCGATTAGCCGTGTCCCCGGTTATGGATATCTGAGTTGCTTGATATTGAGTTCATGACATGTTTCTCTCTCATTCTAATTTCCTAATTGCTTTAATGTTGATGGGTTACCTTAATTGGGATCTTTTCAAAGAAAATCAAAAACTGTTTATGAAAGTAGGACAAAGGTGTTTGCAAATGCAAGCTAGCCACATCTCCACTTGCCAAATATGCATGTAGATGCTAGGATTATTGTCTCCTTACTTAGCTCTACTTGCCATACATTCCAAGTATTGACCCTTCGGGGCTGCTATGTTTTATGTTGCAGGTTATGTTTCTGATTCTGAGTGATCGAATAGGTCACGATACTCCACTCAACAGTTGTTCGCCTATGGCACAATTGAAGATGGAGCCTATAAATTGTTTATGCTTCCGTATGCTACTTGATATTGAGCTAGCCTTGAGCTAAGAATTATTGTAATAATTGCAAATTCTGGATCAATTCGTTATTTATGATGCACTGTTAAATTCTTTGGTATTCATCTGTATTGTGTGTGCCAGTGAACCGATCCAGGGATTGGCACTATACACATGAACTCAGCCTTATCAGGCGAGGGTGTTACATTATCTCTGGAATGACGATGTAATAATGACCTTTGTTTCTGTGTACTTCATCTTAAACTGTGGATGCTAGCATTTGATCCAGGGACTAGCATTGCAATCACAGGGACCTTTACCTTTATAAAGGTGGGGTCTTACATGTGCACAGTAGAGTTAGGTTGTGGGCTGGCCGCTGGTTCCGGGTAGGTTTAGTCCTTTTTTAATTTTCTTTTCTGTTTTCTTTTATAGTTTTAGTTTTAGGCATCCAATTTGGTCCATTCCAATTTCTAAAATTTTGTAATTTGACAAGAATTATTTTAGGGAAATATTATACCTCTTTTCTATCCATTTAAAATATTTCAACTGATAAAAATTGATTTTGGTTTATAGGGCTTTTACTTCATTCCTTTTATTCCTTTTTCTTTTATATACTTCATAGCTTTTGGATTTGAACTCCAAATCGTCTAAAAATAGTTTCTATGGTTTTTTAAAATCATTCTGTGTTATTTAGTAACACTTTTTTTCAACTATAGTATGGAAAAATGCAATAGATCATTTAGTTCTTAGGATGGGAAAATCCCATTTAGGGTTTTTGGATAATCTTTTAGACGAGAATTATTTCCTTGGGGTTTAATGCAATGATGCTCATGCATGTTTCATGATTTTGAATTTTTAAATCTTGCACACCAATTCTACAATCCATATTCAATCCATGCCCTCCATGCCCTTTTGCCTATATGGCCACTTAGGTCATGACAAAAGAATATAAGGTTTTGAAATCAAGGTTGAGGGGATTTCCATATCAAAAAGTTTCCATTCTTTGTGAATTTTCAACAAAGTCAAACAATCAATCAAACTTATTTTATTTATTTCACATTCCAAAATTAGGAGAATTTTGGGATGTGAGAAATATTGTTTTGCTCATTTTTTGAATCCATAAAAGATTTAAGAGTTTCTTGGAGACTACCATTACTTGATGCCATATTATTATTAGAGTTACCTGCATGACTAGAATAGTGTTTCTGAAAATTTGGATTATAATTCTTCTTCCAAGCAGGGTTAAAATCATTACGAGCTATGAAGTCTATTCCTTCAATAGTCTGTTCAGGAGTAGCTCTTAACTGGGTTTCCTTACCTTTGAAGCTAATATGAGCTCATCAAATTTAGTATTGAGTTCTTCATTTTCTTGAGGTGTGACAGAGTTCACATTCTTCGTGTCTGATCTTTTCACATGCCATTGGGCATGGTTGTCTTGCATATTATCTAGCTGCTGCTTTGCTTCGGTAATTTGTTTACCCATAAATGTTGCTCCAGCTGCAGTATAAAGCATATACTTAGACACAGGGTTAAGAGCATTGTAAAATAAATGGAGAATTAACCAATCTTCCATCCCATGACTGGGACAGTTTATCATGCATTCTTTCATTCTCTCCCATGCAAGCGCTAGTGGCTCACGCTCTTCCTTTCTAAAACCAGTAATATTAGATCTTAGTTGCATAGTCTTAGTAGGTGGAAATAATTTAGTCATAAATAAAGAAGTACATTCCACCCATGATGCAATAGTATTTCTAGGCAAAGATAGCAACCATTGTTTTGCTCTTCCTCTAAGAGAGAAAGGAAATAAGCGCAACTTGACCGCGTCAGGGTCAACATCTTTAATGCGCATCATATCACATATTTCAATAAAAGTATTTAAGTGCATACCTGCATCTTCAACAACAGAGCCTCCAAATTGATTCTGTTAAACCAAACTCAAATAGTGGGGCTTAATTCCATAATCTTTAGCAGTAATTTCATAATCTTCAGCAGTAAAAAACAAGAATTCAAGCAAGCAAGGTTCCTACTAACCTCACCAGGGTAACTATTGCTTCCCCGGAAACGGCGCCAGAAAAAGGGTTGATACATTCGATCCGGATTACGGATGTAGTATAGTTCTTTTTCCCTAGTAGACCTAGGTTTATCGAATCCTAGGGAAGTAGAAAGCAAAGTGAAGTTAATTAAATGGACATTCGAGAGTTTTATAATTCCTTTTGTGTTTTCACCGGACCAAGATTTTGCGATCCTTTTGTTGTTGTTGACGATGGAGAGAGAGAGAGCCTGGGGCTTTCGGTTTCACCAGTAGCTGTGCAAAATATCTGATGGGAATAAAAGGTAATAATAAAGTATCCTTTTTATTGTTAGAGCAAGGTAATTATATACGGGCAGTTCATCCATAATTGCTATTGCCTCCGCAACCTCTTATAGCAATAACATACTAGTCTCATCCATGGAAGAAATAGAACTAATGATATGCATGGTGATGTTACCGTTAATCCAAAGTAAATCCCTCACATACAGCCGTACTACCCCTTCTTTCATTGGGGTTCCCAACCTAAAGATCAGTCATTACTCACACTCCCTATACCTGGATCAATCCTTGGGTCCTGGGTACCTGAGAAGTCCTTAGATTGAGGCAAGAGAGGGTACAATAATCATCATGTCATACAAACTAATACATGATCCCATCTATGATAAATAACATGCACAAAAAGCTACATGGCTAGGCCAAAGCCCTTAGCCCAAGGAGAATTAATCACACATAAAGATGAAATCAACAATCATAAACATTCTAATAGAGATCATAAGATTGATAACAAATCGTCTTACAATGTCGCCAATTGGAGAAGAGATCTATTACAAGTGGTGGAATATGGCTATGGTGGTGGATAAGGGTTTGGAGATTAGAGATAGATCTATTCCTCTAGTGTGGTGGCTTCTGGTGGCAGGGAGAGTTGCGGTTGAAAAGAGAGAGATCGAGAGAGGGTTTTCTCGTTGCCTGGAGCCTCTTTATAGAGGGGTCCCTTCACAAAAGTTGTTCTGTTTGACCAGGCGATGTCGGTGCCAACTATACAGCCGGGACTATACAACGGGAATTTTATTCTGGCCATATAGTTGGTCGTTAAAGGCACTAGATCCACTTCACGGCTCCTGGTTTCTTTGACATGTTAGGAATCTCGTATCTTTGAATTTAATGTTGTGATTCCCATCATTATACGTCCTTATCTGCGCAGGGAAAAATAGAAAGAAAGGATTGCATACCCCTTTGATCATTAGGCATTAGTGGAAGGGTTTAGAGAGACATTTCATCGAAAGTATGAATATCCAGTTTAAATGTGAGTGTGGATGGCTATATTTCAGAGCCATCACTTCACGGGCAACCTCTTCATCATCAGAACTAATGTCGATAATTTCGACATTTTGCGCATTCTCAACATCCATGTCTGCAAACATCAAGCAACACACAAACAGAGACTTAAGCAACACAAATAGATACTTAAGGAGTCATATCCAGCAGGGGTCCTCTTCACCAAAAAATAATTAACAGGGGGTAGCTAAATCCATTACAGCAAGGTTTTCTATTGTTGGGAGCTAACTGTACTCAATTCATGTACACAAAATATCTGAGAAACTAGACATATGGTTCAGTGATCATTATTATTTTTAGGATATGTTTGTATTTCATAAAGTTATTCCTAGCAAATGAGATAGCTAGGAAAATTATTTGAAGTATGATTGTTTGGTTTTACAAAGTGGCTATTTTAAGACATCAAGTTGTGGATCTGCTCTAGTGTTTTCTGCTGCCCTTGGGCTGCTACTGTGGTGCTTCCCTCCTTGGAGTGTGTAGAGTGGTAGCACAGTAAACATGATTTGCTACTGGAATCATCTACAATGATGTAGTTGAGGTTGGTATTAAAATTAAAGACTTAAGCTTATGATGCAAAGGCCTACAACTATAAAACTCTATTGTGGTGCCTCTACTGAGTGTGCACAATAGTGATGTATAGCAACATGATCTGCTACTAAAACTTGATTGCTTACTAGAGATCATCTTTTAGATGATTTGTTACTAAAGATTCCTTAGGAATACTCCTGTCCTGGGATGCAAAGGCTGAGGCTCTTATGATGTTTGGATTAAATAGTTACTATTACATAATTATGTAACCATCTAGTGATGATCTAGTGCTCCACTTGAGTACAAATCTGATGATTTTCTACCGCCCCCATCCATTTTCTAAGATGCAAGCTAGAGCGGCTCTGAAATTTACATGACCTGCAATTCCTCACTAGAAATTCAACCTAAACTAGCAGGGGAGGGAGAGGGGCGACTCACCTGTGTACTCGACAGAATGCACGGTTCGACGATGGATGGATCCTCCTTCCTCAATGCAGAGAAGTGGCAGGCAGGAAAATGCTCCTTCTTCTTCGATACAGAGAAGCGGCTGGCGGGCAAACCTTCTTCTGGCTCCTCCTTTGCGAAATTGACGAGGACGAGCAGGACCTGCGAGAAGAGAGAAAGAAAGGGGAACAAGAAGTCGATGCGCATTGCGCTGACCTTGGGTTGATGGGCAAACTTACTCGAGTCGCATTCATCAATATGCGACTTGTATAACTTTCCATGCCCTAGTCAAATAGAATACAGAGGCAGTGTTTATCACAAAACGATTGCTAGCTCAGTGGCTAGACACCTAGTCCCTTTGCAACCCAGGTTCGAATCCTGTTGGTGGCCACTGACGAGGGTTCGACTCGTCAATGCCCATTGTTATGGACTTGGGTTTTGGAGAATATGGGGATGCTAGAAGTCGCAAGACGGTTAACATGCAAGCAACACAGGGACACGAGGTTTACCCAGGTTCAGGCCCCTAGAGGTAAAACCCTACTCCTTCTTGTCTATTCTTGATTATGGCGGAACAGGGGGTGCACATATGCGATCTAGCGTGAGGTGTGTGTATGAGGTGAGTTGATCCTTCTCGCCGTGCCCTCCTGGCCCTTATATAGATAGGCCAGGTCCCGGGGATAAGTCGAGTCAGTTATAGATTAGGGTTGAACCCTTTGAAATTCTATCTACAGCTAGCCTTGTCCTCCAAGGATCCAAACTCGCCATGGGCTTGGCAACCCGAAATCTTCCTGGGCTGCAGGTCTTCACGTGGGCCTTCCTTGGGCTGGACCGGGTATAGCAACTTTACGCACCCGTAGGGTATATCCATGTTAGTAGCCCCTGAGTGTTCAGTTGAATTGTAGATTCTACTCGAGACTCTACAATCTTTCGGGTGCTACTCACACAAATCTGCCTTTAGGGTAAAACATGTTAGTTCATAGGGATTGTTGATGCGTGTGCCTGACTCACCCGATGGATCAGGGCCAGTTAACTATCATAGGACAAAACAACACGATCTTCATCAGACTCGAGTCCCCAGACTCGAATTCCGTAACAAATGTTGGTGTAATTTGACTCAGGCTGTTGAGGTCTTATAGGAGTCGAATCCCAGTGTTTTTCAAGTGATGTACCCAACGCGTCCATCAGGATTTTCATCGTGCTTGTTGACATGGGAGTTTACTGGCAGAGCGCAGTCTGGTGCGTTACCAGGCCATCATACGATATCTGTAGGGCTTATCTTTGCATCGCAGACACAACATCCGAAGTTTTATCGCCTTGGAGGTGTTTTGGGCGACCAAAGAGACTGCTTCTCACTTAGCGTCAATTTGGGAAAAGTTGCTAAAAAGATTTTTGTCGTACTTGATCCGAAGGATCTCACTCGAATAGTTCATAGGGTGTGTGACCAGCGCTCCCTATGGGAGTAGCCCCCGACTTTCTGCTCGAGTCGTAGACTCGAGAAGATACTTTAGTTCAATTATTCATGTTTGCTCCCATTATCTGTCCGAAGGACGCATTTTTTCGAATGCGTGACCAGCGCTCCCTATGGGAGTAGCCCCCGAGTCCGTAGTGGAGTCGCAGACTCGACGTAGGACTCAAAGATCATTTTGAGGTGATGTTACTATTTTGCTTTATCAGGTGCATGACCAATGCTCCTGATAGGAGTAGCCCCCGAGTAGTTGATTGAGTCGTAAACTCGAGTAAGTACTTTATGCTTAGTTGAAATCTTCGAGCCGTTGCTAGCTTTGCTTTGATGATGTCATTGCTGATGATCGGTGATCTCAACCATCTGCGGCAGTAGAGACGATGCGACGGGATGATCATGGGTCCCATCGCCTGACTTGAATTTGACTAGTCACGCGTAATGTAGCGAAAATTACGGCGTCTCCTCAATTTCCACGCATAGTGGATGGCGTGCTGGCGACGGTTCAGTTTGGTGTTGACATGTGGTCAGTGAGATCTGGGGCATGTGTTAGGGCTTCTGCATTGACGGTGCTGCTTCATCGTCCTCGCCCCTTTTATACCATAGGGAAAACAAAGAAGTTTTACCCCTTCACCATTTGCCTCTGCTTTTTTGCCATTGCCCGAGCTCGTGCTCTCATCGCGCACTAGACGTCCTCCGTGTATTTCCCTCATCTTTTCTTCGTTCACATCGCCGCTCCTTGATGGGCAAGCCCAAGAAAGCTTCATCCGCTGCAGCGGGTTCAAGTGCCGCCGGTGCCAGGAAGAAAGTCGCCGCTCCGAGCCGCACCACCGACAGCGGGTGGCGGGGCACAATGATGCGCGAGTCGGACTTGCGCAAATTGCATGAGGTCAGCTTGATCTCCAAGGAGAAGGACGATGTCATCCTACCGGATCAAGAGGTAATCCCACGCCCACCCGAAGGGTTTCGGGTTATGTTCTACGCCTTTGTCGTCCGCGGTCTTTCTTTGCCCGCCGACAAATTTCTTCGTGGGCTTCTTTTTCTTTACGGGATTCAGTTGCATCATCCCTCTCCCAATTCTATTCTCTGCATCGCCTTCTTAATTACCCTTTGCGAGTGCTGGCTCGATATAGAGCCGCACTTTGGCCTCTTCCGGAGACTCTACTCTGTGAAGAGGAAATCTGGCACCGGTCATGTTTATCCACTGGGAGGTTGTGGAATTTCTATCCGCTCCTCTGTTCAGTTCTTTTCTTTCTACCTTTGCGAGTCCGTCCAGAAGTGGCGGAGGAAGTGGTTCTACGTCAGCAACGTCAAGATGGACGGTCAGCACTACGGGCTCGCCCCCTTCGACTCCACCCAGAAGATCACCCGAAAGTGTTCGTGGTTGAACGACATTTTGGAGGGTGAGTCTGAAGAAGTGGAGAAGCTCTACTAGCGGGTGGGGGATCTTCAGCTGGTGGCAGGCAAAGACGTCAATGGTTTCGACATCTTCCGCACCTTCCTCAAATGTCGGGTGCAGCCGCTCCAAGCGAGGGTGCACCCGATGTTCCTGTATGCTGGCCCCAATGATCCAACAAGGGTACTGCCGGAGGAGATGTCTTCAGCGGACCTTGATAGGGCGCTTCGGCCATTGCTGAAGCACAAAGCTGACGAGGACCTCCAGGGGAAGTCCTTGACAGCCCCTTTCAGCATCAAGAAAACAGTTCCCCAGGTGAAACCTGTAGTTGCGCGTAATGCTTTTCGAATGATCGTTGTTTGTTATGAATACTTATCTCCCCTCTTCTTTTGTCTTCAATTTGTAGGGCCACAAGGTAGCGGGGATGATGCCCCTTCTAACTGAGAAGTACATGGATGCGCTAGACAACAAGGATGCGGAATCTTACTCCGAGCTCCCCCCGGCGCAGTCTCCTTCCCTGGAAGCCCCCAAGCTGAGCGAAGGGCGGACCCGAAACAGGTCTCGGAGTGATACTTCGGATGGGGCGACGCTGCAAACGCCGAAGGGTTCCTCCTTCCTCGAGCACCACGACGGTGATGAGGGTGCGACCTCCGCCCCATCGCCGCTGTGCCTATTCGGGCGATGGCCCCGCAGCTGCCGGCCAAGAAGAAGAAGAAGAAGAAGAAGAAGAAGAAGAAGAAGAAGGAGAAGAAGAAGGAGGCTCCTGTCTTCAATTTATCTGACATACCATCGTAAGTTACTCTGAACGAGTCTTGTTAGTCTTTTGATATGATAAGTCTTAGCTTGTTGTTGATTTGGTTCTTCGCAAGTGCTAGCAGCAATCACTCGGTGGAGTCCCTCGATGAGGAACCCGAAGAAATGATCGTGGAATCGAAGCACACGTCTTCGTTTCCCAAGATGGTGGCCAACTATGATGACGATCATTCGAGATCCCTGAGGGAAGGGGCTCGTGCACTCGTCGCTCGGAAGATTCAATTGAAACCTTCAGAGTCCACAACTGATCATGTAAGTGTATTTATTTTTTTGCATGGGGGAGCCCCCGAGACCTTTTATTCATCAAGCTTGTTGTTTTCTTTGTAGCCCTTTGTGCGTGATGCCAACCGCCTGATCCAGCAGCACCTTTTGTTGAAAGGCAAACTCAAGCATCTCCGATGTGCATAAATTTCTTTTTGCTTGGTTTCCAATCCTCCCAAGTTTTCCTTGTATTCATCCTTTGCTGCCTCATGCTACAGATGAGAACAATGATGCTCTCCGCAAGATGAACGCACTCGAAAAGAGTCTTGGCAAAGCGGAGAAACAAGTGAAGGATGCTGCAGAGGCCCTCCAACATCAGCAAAAGGAGGCCGAAGACAGTGAGCAGCATCTCACGGCCGTCGCGGCGACCCGGGAAAAATCCATGGCTGAAAAGCTTATGGATGCTGCCAAGGCTATATCCGGTAGGTCATCTTGCAATTCTTTCGAGTGTTAAATGCTTCGATTATGATTCCTTCCCCCTCATCTGATGGATTTACCATTTTCTTTGCAGATGCTTTAGGTGTTACATTCGATCATGACACATTAGAGCACGGTGATTCTCTAGCGGATGCCGGTGCCGCGACAGGATCGCTGCACCTCGTCCGTGGAGTCGCTCGATAAGGCCAAGAAGGTGCTCGCTCGCTTCTATAAGGAGATCAACCCCAAGGGTGTTTCCCTTGAGGACGTCGACTCCCTTGCGGATGCTCTGGAGGATGATTCTCCTGTGAAGTATAAGCGCGTGCAGAAGGGGGTCGGTGTGGCTATGGGGCTGGCGATGGCGATGGCATCTTGAGCCCAGCTGGATCTGACACAGGTCACGTCCAGGATGCCGACAGCGGCGGATGGATCTAAGGTAGCGTTTGCCATCTTCTCCTCCAGCTGAAAGAATTTTGGGCCTAAGATGATAGATCTTCTGGATGACTACTCGTTGGAGCAACAACGAGCGTCCAAGAGTAGGCAGTCTGGATCCAAAGCTGCTCCGGGTGCTGGTGCTTAGGCCCTTTCTGCTTTGTAGCTTGCCTAGTTTTAGCTTGTCTCTTTTGCATATGTAATGTCTTTTGGATGAACAAGTGTCACTCTACCACATAGTGGCCTTATTTGTATATATGAATGCATCTTTTGACTTTTTGTCAAATGTTTGTGATTTTGATATTTGCATGTGCACCCTTAGGGTCCTTTGGGTGCGGTTCCGGTGGTTACACCTTCTCATGCGCCTGGCACTCGCCTGTCGTTGAGCGAGTCATCGCAGTTTCTGTTTTTGTGTGACTGCGTTCGAAGCTTGGAGAAGGACATCCTCAGCATCCGTGGTCACGCGGATGTGTGGAAGTCCAAGGCCGAGCGAGCCATTGCTAGAGAAGAGTTTCTGCTTGAAGAATTTTGGAAGATGGGCGAGCAACTCCAATGTAAGACCTTTTGAACCGTTGCCTCCTCGAGTGTGCCATTTTTTATGTTAGCTCACCCGTTGCATTTTGCAGTTGAATCTTCTTTCGAAGGAAGAGAAGGAGCGCGTGGCGATTCGAATGAATTGCTTGATGCAATAAGAGCTGGAGGCTGGAAGTTTTTTCTGGATGGACCGCGATCGAGCCATCGTCCTTGCGATGGTGGAAGATCTCATCCATCAAGTTCTTAGAGTGCTGAAGCGAGAGAGGGCATCACTTGCGGCGATTTGGGCCACCATGTTCCCTCTAGATTCTGCACCTTCTAGCTTCCTAGGCTTGCTTGGGAAGTTTCAAGATGCAGGTCAGGTGAGGGAGCTGATGCTCCATCAACTAGTGGCAGGCGTGAAGGCAGCCCTGCCTATTGTTCGACTGCATCGCTGTGATGTCAATCTTGCGGAGATAGTGGTCGGGCCACCCCCACCTCCAGATGGCATGGCATGGCATGGGACATGCATCCGCATTATGCAACGGTAGTGCAGTATGCTGAAGAAATTGTAGATGTGTTTGAGGAGCGAACAAACGTTCTGCTCTATCATAGTTAAGTCCTGTAAAAAAACTGAGATAATGTAAAGCCTGTATTTGTTCGAGTGGGCTTGTAATGCCCTTGTAAATTTTGTATGTATTGGCACGTAGTGCATTGTATGATTATAGAGTATGCATGTCCTTTTCGTTAGCCTGACGTGGTCAGATACTCAGGTTATATGCGTTGTTGTCAATCGACGAAGTCGTAAGGTGAGGTGCAGCCCTCGAGTGTGTTTAGCGATAAATAATATAAGGGAAAAAGATTTGGGCCAAGGAACTTAGATTTTATTCATCGTAAGCAAGGAGGTACACTATTCGGATGAATAACCTGGGTGAATAGCCTTATTGAAAGTAAAAGGGTAACTAGGGGTAGAAGCAACGCAGTCGTGCGACGTTCCAGGTGTTGGAGTATTCGACTCCTGATTCGACGCCCATGAGACAGTAGGCGCCACCTGGGATGACTTCAGTGATGATGTAGGGTCCTTTCCAGGGTGACTCGAGATTCTTGTGCCCTTATTTCTTGAGTCGCAGGACGAGGTCTCCTTCGACGAAGGACCTTGGATGCAGCCGACGGCTGTGGTGGTTGCGGAGGCTCTGCTGATACACCGCTGAGCGAGCCGCGGCGATGTCGCGTGCCTCATCCAGCGCATCGACGGCGTCTTCGAGTGCGGCCGATGATTCATCTTTGCTATAGGCGACGACTCATGGGGCCATGTAACATACCTCAGCAATTAGCATAGCTTTGGCTCCATGCACCATGAAGAAGGGCGTGTAGCCAGTGGAGGTGTTCGGCGTTGTGCGTAGGCTCTATAGAACAGATTGTAGCTCATCCGCCCAGGCTCCCGCAAGCCTTTCAAGTGGGCGTAGCAGACGCTTCTTGATGCCATTGCCGATGAGGCCGTTGGCCTTTTTGACCTATCCATTGGTCTGCGGATGCGCTACGGAGGAGTATGAGAAGTTGATTCCGAGGTTTTCGCATAAGCCTCGGAACTCCTTCGAGATGAAGTTTGAGTTGTTATACGTTATTGTAAGACCCCACCTTTATAAAGGTAAAGGTCCATGTGATTGCATGCTAGTCCCTGGATCAAATGCTAGCATCCATAGTTTAAGATGAAGTACACAACAAAGGTCATTATTACATCGTCATTCCATAGATAACATAGTCTTTTACAACTCCATAGCCATAGGCTAGTACAAGAGTTTAACTTAACAATATAAATAAAAGTCTTCATCTTCATGTGCCACAGGCAAGCATGTTGAGTGTAGACTCATAACCCTAATATTCATTAGAGTAACCTACAACATCACAAGTTACAGCCACAGTGGGTCAATATATTGGAATAGTATTGGCAAGTGATACCTTAGTAGAATAATAGTATTTAGCTTCTACATGAATTTGGCCAAGTGTAGCTTAGGTTTGCTTTGCTCAAAATAGGTTTTACCTATTAGTTGAAAACACTAAGTTTTTTTTGGCAAAAACTCCCAAGGAACCACCAATAGACATTGGGGAACCTTAACAATTGTTCAACCACAAGTTTTTAACTTAGAAATTGGGATGAGGAGATTCTTGATAGCTTCCATGTCTTGATGCTCAAATTGTCCATTGCCGGGGACACGGCTAAGTACTTAGATTCTCCCTTCTGCAGAGGTGGTGCACTTTCCCCACAAGACTCGACATGCATCAAGATAGGACCTTTCAGAAGCCTTCCCTTAGTCCAAAATGGACGCGTTCCAAACCTATCACCCCCTACCACCAACTGTCCATTTGGCTAAGTTATTGCAATCTATATGATCCAGGCAGATCCCATAATGCCATGTGGCTGCACTAGAAGCTTCTTAACATATGGCATCTCAAATCCCTTTGTTCCTCGGTGGCATTCCACAAGTGAGATACACAAGGTAGACCATTGAAAAATGGGCCCTGGTAACCACTCAACAAAAATCCAACCAAGCAATTACCATTCCACCCAGGTGTTTCATTCACTTAGTTGTTTTATTAAGCAAAAACATAAGTCAAAGACTTAGCAATATTTTTCCATAGCATGTATATAAATCCACCCTTGGTTGCTACTAGCTAGGCTAAGCATGGTAATAGCAAGTATCTTAACTTAGAGAAAATTCTAACAATTCTACAACTACTAGGATTTCCCAAGCATAGCATATAGATACTTAGCAAAAATTATCATGCAAGCCCTATACAAAATATCACTAATGCATAGTCAAAATATTGGGACAAAAATATGAAGCACCACTTGCCTTGGTAGTTGGGGGAGTAACAACAATCCTCACAGTCACAATCACCACTAGCACCAAAATCTACAAATAAATGATAGCACCAAATTCATATTTCAAATAATCAAGCAAAAAATATATGAATGCATGCAAATTCCATGTGAAGATTTTTTTAAACCAAACAAGGCAAGTAAAATAGTCCTGAACAATAAACTAAACATTTATACACCAAGTAAACTTAATTTGGATTTTAAAACATTTTCCAAATAATTTTTATACACAAAGTAGACCTACAAAAGTCTCTGCATAAAATTCTATTAAAAAAAATACAAAACTAAGCCTACATATGTGTAGGATTTAATTTTGTGATTCCATTGATATCTTATTTGTATTTTTTGGATAAACAAAACAAAAATTATTGAATTTACAAGTTTAATCATCTAATTAAATCAAATCAGAATTTTAAATCGAAAACCCTGACACGCGGCGCAATCTGATTGGACAGTACCGCTTCATGCGGATCACGCTCGTGAGCCGCTGGATCTAAGTGAGATCCTGCGGTCTAGATCTGACCGTGCCCTTTCGTCTAAACTTCTAATCCTAGCCACTGATCCTAGATCTAACGGATCTGAACACACATGCCACAAACGGGCGGCGCAAATGGTGAGCGCGGTGGTGGCGCGTCTGACGACGAAGCTCCGGTGAGACTAGAGAGTAAAAGTGAGGGCGTCGGTGCTTACCGAGGTCGTGGAGACACGGCGAAGCTCAACATGCAGTTGGATGAGGTCGGCGCACACGGACACGGCGAGGATTCCTCGTCGGAGTTGCTGGCGGCTTCGGGTGTGCGCGGTCATCGTCGCTAGGGCCTCTATAGAGCATAGGATAGGAAAAGGAGGGCAGCGTTAGATGCGTACTGACGTTGCGAGTGTGCGAGCATGAACCAGAGAGGAAAGGGAGGGCTAGGTTTACAGTGTGAGCTCGTCAGAAGTTGAGTGCTTCGTCGGGAACGCGCAGTCGTTGACGTTGGCGACGTTCTGGGTTGTACTAGCACACACCAGCGGTGTTAAAAGATGCGCAAGGATGCGGTGAACACGCTGGCAAGACCAGGAGGCAAGGGGCGGGGAGTTCTCACTGGAATTTGCCGCCGAAGATGCTCGGTACCGTGGCAGAGTGAGTTCGATTGTGGATAGCCTAGCGGCGCTCTGTGGTTGGTGAGTGAGGGGAAAGGAGCGGAGTGGGGAGGGGTTTAAGTAGCCGGGGCGAGAGGGGGAATTATGCCCGCAGCAACGCGTATTCAAGCGCGAGATCGTCGGGAAGAAACGGCCGCGGCGGAGCTGGTCGCGGGCATGATTTGGGGACGAAGAGGTGACGTGGAGGTGGGGTCCATCTGTCAGCGAGGGGGTGCAGCGCAGGCGCGGTGAGAAACAAAGAGGGGGAGGGGGTTTCCCGGGTGGGCTAGGTGGGCTGCGGGTTGGGTTGGGTTAGATAGCTAGTTAGGTTTATTTTTTTCCTTTTTCTCCTTTTTTCTCTTTTGATTTTCTGATTTGAATTTGAATGGGTGATTCAAATTTGTTTCAATTTAAATTTCCACCAAAATTTTGTTCTGTATTTCTTGTGTCCAAGGGTGTGTAAAATATTCATTTATACTCAAAATCATTTTGAGTTTGAAATTTAAATATAAAACCATGCCCTTAACTAAATATTTATAATAGGCATATGATTGATTTGTTTTGAAAACTTTTGTGTGGCCTTGTATTTACTTTCAAAACAATACTGATCAAATACTAATCACATATAGAAAATAAAATATAAACCTTGCCTCACTTGAATAAGTAATAGGCATAATATGGTTTCTTATGTTTGAAATTTATTTGAAAAAGATCAAATGCTTATGAATGCATGAATGCTATGCAAGCTTTACAAATTATGATTTTTGGGATATTACAGTTATGATGCTATGGGATACTCCGAACCTGTCGACAATGGACTCGAAAAATTTGCCAGTGGTTTTGCTGCTTTGGTTGGTGACAGGCATGGCCTCGATCCACTTTGGGAATTTGTCGACTGCTGCCAGGAGGAAGACGTGGCCTCCTGGCGAGGACTTTGGTAGTTTGCCGATCATGTCGAGGCCCCACTGGGAGAACGGCCAGGCCACTGGAATAGGTCGTAGCTCCGATCCTGGCGTGTGTGGCTTATCCGCGTACCTCTGATAGGCATTGCACCTCTGGACTATCTCCTTGGCATCGTTCATTGCGGTTGGCCAGTAGAAGCCATCTCGTAGAGCTTTGGTGACCAGGGCGTGGCTTCCTGCGTGATGGCCGTAGATACCCTCATGGATGTCTAGGAGGATGCTTTTACCATCGCCGATGGTGACGCATCGTTGGAGCACACCCAAAATGTCGTGCTTGTACAATTCGCCATTGATGATGGTGAAGGCCTTTGATCGGCGAGATATGCGCCGGGCATCTATCGGGTCCTCGGGCAGCTGCTTGTTTATGAGGTAGCGGAGGTATGGTTGGGTCCATGTTTCCTCAACCGCCATGACCTGCATAAGGCTTACCACCTCGACCTTCGTGTCGAGCTTCTTGGGTCCTTCTTGTCCTTCGGGTGGTTGATACGTCATAAACGTATCTATAATTTTTGATGTTCCATGCTTGTTTAGTATCAACTTTGCTATGTTTTGTCTACACTTTGAGGTATTTTTATACATTTTCTGGACTAACCTATTCACAAGATGTGGTAGTTCCAGTTGCCTGGTTTTTGCTGTTTTTGGTTTCAGAAAACCTAGTAAGGAAATATTCTCGAAATTGGATGGGACAAAATCCAAAGTCAATATTTTACCAAAGAGAACAGAGTCTAGAGGGCAGCCAAAGGGGAGCCACGAGGCAGGCACACCTGGTGGCAGTGCGGCCTAGGGGGGCGCCAGCCCTAGGTGTGGGCCCCTCGGGAGGCCCCCTGCCTCGCCTCTTCACTTATAAAGTCACCTCGATGAAGAAACCCTAAGTACCCGATCAGATATCCATGAAACAGTCCGTAGCCGCCGCCCCCATCGTCCCTAGATCAGGGGGATCTGAAGCTCTTCCTGACACCCTGCCGGAGGGGAGAGATCATCCCGGAGGCCTTATTCATCACCATGCCAGCCTCCGGTATGATGCGTGAGTAGTTCACCCTTGGACTATGGGTCCATATAGTAGCTAGATGGTTGTTTCTTCTCCTTTGTGCTATCGTTATTAGATCTTGTGAGCTCCGTTTATGATCAAGATCATCTATTTGTAATCATACATGTTGTGTTTGCGGGGATCCGATGGATATTGAGATACTATGTCAGATTGATTATTGATTCTATCATGTCTGTGTTATTTGTGATCTTACATGCTCTCCGTTGTTAGTAGCTATCTTGGCCAAGTAGATGCTTGTGACTCCAAGAGGGAGTATTTATGCTCGATAGTAGGTTCTTGCCTCTAGTAATCTGGGGAAGTGACAGAAATCTCTAAGGTTGTAGATGTGTTGTTGCTACTAGGGATAAAACAACAATCTTTTGTTCATGGAACAATTGTATTGTTTACTTTACACACATTGCTTAATGCAATTATCCGTTGCTTGCAACTTAATACTAGAGGGGTTCGTATGATAACCTGAAGGTGCATTATTAGTCATAGATGAAGTTGGATTACGGTCTATGTATATTGTTGTAATGCCCAATCAAATATCATAGGAGTCATGATGTCTAGTATATGCATTGTTATGCTTTCTCAACCTATCAATTGCCCCACTGTAATTTGTTCACCCAGCATGTTATCTATATTAAGGAGAACACCTCTAATGAACCGTGGACCCCGGTCCAATCTTTACCATTGATACATCATCTACTGTTACCATTTACTTTCTACAAGATACTACTATCTTCCACACTATATGTTTAATCCTTTGTTTTTAGCAAACCGGTGAGATTAACAACCTCACTGTATTTTGGGGCAAAGTCTTGAGTTTGTGTTGTGCAGGTTCCAAGTTGTTACCAACATCTTGGAGTTGTTTCCTTCCTCCTACTGGTATGATAGCCTTGGTTTCATAACTAAGGAAAAACTTACTGTTGTGCTCTTCACACCTTCCTCTTGGGGTATCCCAACGAAGCTCTACAGTGATCTGAGCCGCATCAAGATGTTTTGGCGCTGTTGCCGGGGAGTTAAGGACAACTTTGCAAGGGGAGTCTCTCACAACAATTCTCTTTACTTTGTTTTTGTTTTCCTTAGTTTATTTTGCTTAGGTTTGCTTGTTTCTTTCTTTCAAAAATACAAAAAAAAAGTTTGTTTGGCTTGCTTTATCATGCTTGCTTTCAATGGCTGGTTTCTTTGAAACTAGATCTTATTGGCAAGGTGGGTTCACAGAAGAACAAAAATATTATTATAAGGAACACCGCTTGTCACAAAATGGGAAACACTTATGGGAACAAATTGATAAGTTGAATACCATTCCTAGAAACATGTGCTCTACTTATAATGTTACTTATTGCTTTGATAAATCTTGTTGTTGTAGGAGGTATAAACACCTTCCTTTTCAATGTGATTATAATGATAATGTTACCATATCTTCTTATGTTAAGGGAAATTATGACTTTTATGATGTGGAACAAATTGAAGAATTTATTGCTTGGAAGGGTGCATTTGAACTTGCTAGTTTGCTTGAAAATACTGATGATTCACCTTATAAATATGAGGTTTATGATATACTTAAATTTTTCTTTGATAATTACAAGGAAGAAAATGGCTATATTCTTGAATATATTAATAGATGCTTTCCACAAATGGAAGATACTAATGCCTTGCAGGAGCTTATGGAAGAAGAAATTGCTGAAACGGGAAGCTCCTTAGATGAAAAAGAGGAGGAGAGTGATGAACAAAAGGAGGAAGAATGGATCTACCCATGACTACCTTCTAATGAGAGTAACTCCTTATCCCTTACATTATTTGATTGTCTCCCATGCTTACCAAAGGAGGATGAATATTATGTTCCTGTGGATCCTTTTGAAATATCTACTTTGGGTAAAACGTGTGATAATAGTTGTGCTCCTGTTATCTATGATAATCCTTTATTTGCACCTAATTTCGAAATGCATGGTACTAAAGAGTTTTCCTTAGAAAATGTTTATGATAAAGCTCTAGATGATGGTCCTATATTGTTTGATAATATTAATAATACTACTATTGAAAATGAGATTGGAGAGGTCTTGACTTTATCTTAGAACCCCATACCTCTTGAGAATGATCAGTCATCTTGTTATAAAATTGTTAAAAGTGGGTTTGAAGGTTTTAATCCCACTATGTTTGAGCTTGATAAAAATTATGTGTTTGTAGATCATGAAAATCATACTTTATGTGATAGTTATATTGTTGAGTTTATTCATGAGGCTACTGAAAATTATTATGAGAGAGGAGAATATGGTTGTAGAAGTTTTCATGGTACTGAAACACCTCTCTATGTGCTGAAAGTTTTGAATTTGCTCTTGTTTTATCTACCCATTATTGTTACTATGTGCTTCTTTGATTTATTTTATTATAAGATTCCTATTCGTAGGAAGTGGGTTAGACTTAAATGTGTTTTGAATTTGCTTCTTGATGCTCTGTTTTACTTCAATTCATATTTCTTATGTGAGCATCTTTCTAGGCCTAACTTAAAGGCGTTAAAGAAAAGTACTTCTTGGGAGATAACCCAATATTTTTATTGAGTGTTGGAAGTTATTACTTCTGTAATAACCTCTCCTTATCCTTTTTTGTGGTTTTTGTGCCAAGAATAACCTCTAATGAGAGAGAAGTAAGATTTGGGGAAGTTGCTGTCCCGAAATAGAATTTTGTGCTTCACTGTAAACATTCGTGAAAAATCTCTGTATGTCGGATTGAGCTGTAATTTTCTGAGATTATGCCCCAGGTTGTTATTTAACTTTCGTTAGTTCAACACTTTTCGATTTGAGCAACATAAGGTCTTCTAAAAAATAGGTTTTTACCTGCTGATATGTTTTGATAGATTTCTGCCATTATTTGCATTTGCCTCTTATTCGGTTGCTTTTTGAGTTCTTCTTGATCACTAGATATTTTTAAAAGGAATTGATACAGTATCTTGTGTTTTTGATGGAAGTTTTACTTGTGTTGAAACTAAACCCCAAAGGCCTATTATCTTGAATGCACTAATGTTGCTAATGAAGAATTGTGTGAAGTTTTGTATGAAGGAAATTTTCAAGTGTAGGGGAAGAATGATATGATGAGATGAATAATGGAGAAAATATCAAGCTTGGGTATGCCACCCCGTGTCACCCCAAGAAATATTCAACAGGTACAAGCGTCAAAGCTTGGGGATGTCCAAGGCATCCCCTTCTTCATCAATAAAAATCTCAGGTCTCTTTCTAGACACTTGTTTTTATTGTTTCATGCACTATTGTGTTGTTCTTGGAGTGTCTTAGTTTTTGTTTTTGGTTTCTGTTTGTTTAGTTTGCTTGAATAAAGTATTTGGACCCCCACATTCGCTCTTTTTTTTTCAAATAAGTTGATGGTGTTGGAAAAGAGTAGAGATTTTCATGCTTATAGTGGTACAAAAGGGAGCTTGCTTTGACTGTGACTTAGACTTTATCATGTCATGCTAGATGTTTCTTTGACCTTATGCTTAGTGATTATTGTTGTAGCATGACTTGTTCCAAAAAATTGAGATTGCTTAATGTGCCTTGAAAGTATCATGCGTTGTTTTAGCATACAAAATCATAATATTGGGGTATTCTCTTTTGATGCTTTGTTTGGGTTGACTTGGCACATTCTCACACCATGTTATGACTATGAACCAGTCACGTTAGCCTATATGATCATTTAGTTTTTGACTTGTGATACCACTTTATGCTTTGATTGATAATGTTTTGTCACTCTGCATGATTATGGCCATTATTGCTCTCTTAGTTGGTCGCTCCCAGTCTTTTGCTAGCCTCCACTTGTATTGAGTAAGCTCTACTCATGCATACAACTCCCAAGAAACCAAGTTATTCCAAATAGTCCACTATAAATTCATGCGCATGGTGTTTTACACCATTCCAAGTATATTCTTGTTTTATCTATCTTCCAAATTAAACTTGTTATGAGAAAATTAGTGATTAAAGCTCCCACAAACTTGATGGCACACTTTATTTTTCTTGCCCCTAATAAACATGAACCATTGTGTCATCTATGTTGTATATGCTTGCACTTATCAGTTGGGAATTAGCAAAACCATGTTGTCATGGGGAACACTTTCAACACTTGTACATATTACCCAGTTGATATCATGATCTTTTGTTTATGGATGTCGGCGGTGTGAAATAAAAGGGGAGCCTGTAAGTCCATGGAGTATTATATATGTGTTAGAGAAATGTCTGGGCGGATAGACTAAGACATGCCTAATCATGGTGGAAACTTGCAGCATCACCATAGTGAGCAATCTATGAAGCATCCTCAGAAAAAAAATATAAAAAAGAGAGGAAAAAAATATATGCACCATGCTCATGGTAAATAAAAGGATCGCTAAGATGCTCACTGTCTGTTGCCTTGTCATTTTGATATGGGATAGATCCTATGTCATGGGGCAAGGGGTACCCCGTTGGCGGTTCTCTATTATACACATATACTTACAATGACAAGAACTTGATTGTGACTAAAGTTTAGTAGCATGAGGAACGACCCTCGTACTCAAGGGACATGAGATTGCCAACTTATGATTTGTCAAGCATATACTCTATATTTGTTTCACTTTAACCTTAATCACTTCAAGATGCTTATGATAGGGGCAATGAGAGCTAAAAGCTAATAAGTACCATAATTTTTGGAAGCTCTTTATGAAACTTGAAATCCCTGCTTCCCTTTGTGAAGGGCCTTTATTCCTACTTTTATATTGAGTCTCCACCTTGTATCTTTATGCACCAATTAAGAGAGCATAGTTGTCATTCTTAGTTTTATGTACATTGTCCCAAAACTTATTGATTGATTCATAATGTTGATATTGCTTGTTCTTGAACTATTTGTATATAGTCACCCTTATGAACTTTGAAGGTGTCCTATGCATTTATGTTTTTCTACTCCATGAGGGACAAGCTGAATACCACTATGCTATCTTTTCTATATGTGAAACAAATTAATGTCTTTCAATGCATTTTTATTCATGATCTTTGTTTGTACCTTTTCATGTTACAACATAGTTGCTATGTCTTATTGTTAGAACTACATTTTTCATGCTCATGTCTAGAGTACTTTGATCCCAGCTTTCAATGCTTTGCAAATGGTTTGATCAAGATTGTGATGGTGCATGTCACCTCAGAAATTATTATTGTTATCACTTACCTACTCGAGGACAAGCAGGAGTTAAGCTTGGGGATGCTTGATACGTCGTAAACGTATCTATAATTTTTGATGTTCCATGCTTGTTTAGTATCAACTTTGCTATGTGTTGGGCCACGCGGAGATAAAAGAAAAAATTTCCTCTAACGTGGTGATCCCAAGATCCAGCTGAGGTAGAAGGCCACAAGGTTTACCATAGACGCGCAGTTGCGGATTACTAATGAAGCGCATCAGTTGATGCAGTGCAGTCCTTTGCGATCCGATCGTCCTGGTGTTGATCGTACAACACCTCTGTTGGTATCCACACATGCAAGGAGGAGCACCGGCGGCGAACTGCTAGGTTCGGTACGACGGCAGGACTGCTGTGGAGCTAGGGTTTCAAACACATGGAATGACCTAACCGATCAACGATTAACCTTTCTGGGTTACGATGCTCCACTATATATAGGGAGTGAACGTGGGCTCTGCTCGCGCGGCCCATTCACTAAAGCCCATATAATGTTAGTTCCTGTGAGTCCGACTCACTAACTCAGTCCAAATCAGGCTCGGGTCCAACCCAACCAGATTTCCAGTTCAGATCCAATGCAAACTTGCTCCCGCTCTTAAGTGTGTGACCCCACAGGCTCATGGCTACTTGGACACGATTAGAGTCCGACTCTAAATCGATCAGTCGGTAGCGGATCCTAGCAAAACGTGCCGACTCCCAAGTACCAAACAGTCATGACGACTTGCCTTTCCAATGTGACTTGCGTATGAGTCCCTTTTGCCTCATGATATACCTTGTCAGACTATAGGCGAATATATGTCATCCCTTAAATAGTCCGACTCTCTTCTCGATCCGAGATAAGTGATTCACCCGAGTAACTCTTAGTCGATCGCCTCGGTTAACACTTAACCGAGTTGTGCATGGCCATGCTTTCTGAATCATATCATCCGAGAGGGCCTAGAGAATATCTCTCCGAGTGGAGGGGCAAAATCCCATCTTGGTTATTCACATCACGCAGCTTGATTCTCAATCGACCCGAACCATGCCTTTATAACTGCCCAGTTACGGATCAGCGTTTGATAGAACCTAAGTCGGTGATCCTCAACTCGGATTATGCAATAACCTCAGGTCTAAGGATTACATTGATTGAGATATACAAATGACAACTTGTTCGTTGTACCTCAATATGGGTCAATCCGAATCGCTAAACTCTTTAGACGAATCTGTGTAAGTTGGAATAGCATCTCCATGCCCATGACAAGTGGAACCGAGTCATCAAGCCAACTTTCACATTGGTCTAAGTTGTGTGTCCAGCACAACCTCAATGACCAAGGACATTTAGTACAAACAACATGAATGCATAGTTCCACAACCGAATCACATATTCAATGATACACATCAGATGTTTATACAAGGACAACTTTATATCTTTATGAATACAATGGGAAATATCATCATACATGATTGCCTCTAGGGCATATTCCCAACACTATGTTTTTTCTACACTTTGAGGTATTTTTATACATTTTATGGGACTAACCTATTAACAATATGTCGCAGTGCCAGTTGCCTGTTTTCTGCTATTTTTGGTTTCAGAAAAGCTAGTAAGGAAATATTCTCAGAATTGAATGGGACAAAAGCCAAAGTCAATATTTTACTAGAGAGAACACAGAGTCTAGAGGGCAGCCGAAGGGGAGCCACGAGGCGGCCACACCTGGTGGAGGTGAGATCTAGGGGGCACCAGCCCTAGGTGTGGGCCCCTCGGGCGGCCCCCTGCCTCACCTCTTCGCCTAGAAAGTCACCCCGATGCAGAAACCCTAAGTATCCAATCAGATCTCCATGAAACAGTTCGTAGCCGCCGCCACCATCATCCCTAGATTAGGGGGACCTGAAGGTCTTCCTGGCACCCTGTCGGAGGGGAGAGATCATCCCGGAGGCCTTCTTCATCACCATGCCAGCCTCCGGTATGATGCATGAGTAGTTCACGCTTGGACTATGGGTCCATATAGTATCTAGATGGTTGTTTGTCCTCCTTTGTGCAATCATGATTAGATCTTATGAGCTCCGTTCATGATCAAGATCATCTATTTGTAATCATACATGTTGTGTTTGCGGGGATTCGATGGATATTGAGATACTATGTCAGATTGATTATTGATTCTATCATGTCTGTGTTATTTGTGATCTTGCATGCTCTCCGTTGCAAGTAGCTATCTTGGCCAAGTAGATGCTTGTGACTCCAAGAGGGAGTATTTATGCTCGATAGTAGGTTCATGCCTCTAGTAATTTGGGGAAGTGATAGAAATCTCTAAGGTTGTAGATGTGCTATTGCTACTAGGGAGAAAACAACAATCTTTTGTCCATGGAACAATTGGATTGTTTACTTTACAGACATTGCTTAATGCAATTATCTGTTGCTTGCAACTTAATACTGGAGGGGTTCGGATGATAACCTGAAGGTGGATTATTAGTCATAGATGCAGTTGGATTACAGTCTATGTATATTATTTTAATGCCCAATCAAATCTCATAGGAGTCATGATTTCTAGTATATGCATTGTTATGCTTTATCAACCTGTCAATTGCCCTGCTATAATTTGTTCACCCAGCATGTTATCTATCTTTAGGAGAACACCTCTAGTGAACTATGGACCCTGGTCCAATCTTTACAATTGATACATCATCTACTGTTACTTTTTACTTTCTACACTATACGTTTAATCCTTTGTTTTCAGCAAACCGATGAGATTGACAACCTCACTGTACGTTGGGGCAAAGTCTTGAGTTTGTGTTGTGCAGGTTCCAAGTTGTTAGCAACACCTTGGAGTTGTTTCCTTCCTCCTACTTGTTCGATAACCTTGGTTTCATAACTGAGGGAAAACTTAATGGTGTGATCTTCACACCTTCCTCTTGGGGTATCCCAACGAAGCTCTATAGTGATCCGAGCCGCGTCAGTGGCACAGCCCCCGAGTGCTCTGCGGCTTCGGCTGAGCCCTTTGGGAATTTCCGCTTGATGGAGGGTACGCAGATTTGTTCGAGGAACACTCCTAGTGGTACGCGAGCATAGGTGGAGCTGATGTTGGCGAGCTTGTCGGCCTCTTTGTTTCTTTCCCTGCCAACATGCCGAAGTTCATAGCCGTCAAAGTCCCCTTCGAGTGAGTTGTAGAGCACACGGTATGCGATCATGTTGGCGCTATGGGCATTGCACTCGTTCATCGTCTGCTGGACGACGAGGTTTGAGTCGTCGTAGATGATGAGTCGTGTTGCGCCGCACACCTTGGCCATCCTCATGCCGTGTATGAGTGCCTCATATTCGGCCTCATTGTTGTATGCGCGGAATTTCATTCGAAGGGCATACTTCATCTTTTCGCCTTGAGGAGACGTCAGTATGATGCCAGCCCCTGCTCCATCCTCGCATTTGGAGCCGTCAAAGTGCATCGTCCAGGACTGCGACATGCCCAGAGTATCCGGCAGCTGGAGCTCCATCCAGTGGATGAGGAAGTCAGGGAGGACCTAGGACTTGATGGCGGTGCGCCGCTCGTAGATTATGTCTCGAGGAGATACACGGACCATGGCTTCGGGGTTGTTCAGGATGTTCGATGGCGGGGCGTCGTTGATGACCACGATCTGGTGCTCTTGGAAGTAGTGGCTCAGCCAAATCGCCATCATGAATATGTTGTAGGCGAGCTTCTAGTAATGGGGGTACCTCTGCTTTTTCGAGGTCAGTACCTCACTGAGGTAGTAGATTGGGTGGTGGATCCCGTGGGTCTTGCCATCTTCAGGTCGTTCGACCACGAGTGCGATGCTGACCACCTGATGCGTGGCTGCTATGTATAGCAGCAAAGGATCTCTTTCCTTCGGCGTCACCAGGACGGGGGATGTGGAGAGCTGGCGTTTGAGGTCCTCAAATGCGTCGTCGGCTTTGACCATCCACTCGAATTTGTCAGCCTTGCGTAGTAGCTGATAGAAAGGGAGAGCCTTCTCGCCCATGTGGCTGATGAACCTGTTGAGCGTCGCGACTCGTCCAACGAGCTGCTAGACCCCTTTGAGGTTCTTGGGCTTCTCCATGGCTAGTATAGCCCTGATTTTCTTCGGGTTTGCCTTGATGCCACACTGAGAGATGAAGTACCCGAGTAATTGGCTAGCCGGGGCACTGAAGGCACACTTTTCTGGGTTCATCTTGCACTTGTAGCGATCAAGTTTATCGAACGTCTTGCAGAAATCGTTGATGAGCGTCCTGGCCTCCTTGGTCTTGATCACTATGTCGTTGATGTAGACCTGGACGTTGCGACCGATATGGTCCTTCAGACATGCCTGCATGCATCCCTGGTAAGTGGCGACTGCATTCTTCAGCCTGAAGGGCATTGTGTTGTAGCAGAACACCTCGAACAACGTGATGAACGCTGTTTTCTCCTGATCTTCAGGCTTCAGCCGAATTTGGTTGTAGCCAGAGTAGGCATCGAGGAAGGAGAGTTTCTCGCATCCTGAAGTGGAGTCGATGATTTCATAGATCCGTGGGAGAGGAAAGTGGTCCTTGGGGCAATGCTTGTTAAGCGATGTGAAGTCCACGCACATCCACAGGATATCCGTGTCCTTCTTGGGGACCAACATGGGGTTGGCCAGCCACTTGCTTTCCTTGATCTACCTGATGAAGTTGGGTTCGAGGAGTCTGTTGACTTTGATACCAATGGCTTCGGCTCTTGGCTCAGACAATTGATGCATCGACTACTTGACTGGCTTCGCACCTGGAAACACATTGAGTGCATGCTCGGCGAATTCCCTGGGAACTCCTAGCATGTCTGCAGGACACCGGGAGAAAATTTCCCAGCGCTCACGGAGGAATTCGATGAGCACGCTTTCCTATGCGGGACTTAGGTCATTAGCGATCAACGTCGTCTTGGAGGCGTCCGTCGGGTGAACCTGCACCTTCTTTGTGTTTACTGTGGAGTCGAACGACATATCAGGTGCGTTTTTCCTGGTGACTGGGGGTGTCCCATTGTATGTCACCTCCTTGAGCCTTATGAGCTCCTCCTGCATGCCGAACGACTGGGAGATTCTATTGAAGTCTCTGTCATAGCTGTCCGACATGGTGAAGCTTCCTAGGATGGTGATGACGTCCCTGGGTCCTGGAATCTTCAGTAGAAGGTACGCATAGTGCGGTACTGCCAGGAATCTTGCGAATGCCACATGCCCGAGGATGGCGTGGTATTGTGATGGTCAGTCCACCAGTTCGAACTCCAGCCGCTCATGTCTAAAGTTTTTGGGCTTGTCGAAGATGACGTCGAGCCATATCTTACCCAAGGGGTATATGCCCTTCCCTGGGACGATGTCGTGGAATGTCGTGTCCGATGGCTCTAGGCTGCATAGCGGGATCCGCATGGCTGAGAGTGTGCTGGCGAACATCGGGTTGATGCTGCTGCCGTCGTCCATGAAGACGCGACTCATCTTGAATCCTCCGATCTGGGCCTCGAGTACCAGGGCAGAGTGAATTGGGCGAGGTATCTGACGCGGGTGATCCGAACGGTCGAACGTCATGTAGGACTCCGAGTTGCTGAGGTACTCAGGTATGGCTGGTGGGAAGGTCACGGCCAGGTTGACTTGGTGGGTGATCTTCTTCTGTAGCCTATTAGTTGGGCGCCCATTCTAGATCATCATGTACCCTATCGGTAGTTGGTATCCGTCTGCACCGTTGTTATGCGCTGGCACAGCCGCAAGTTGCGAGGGTCCTCCGGGTGGTGGTGGTGGTTGAGCTCCGTGAGCTACGACCCCTGGGGCCGGTGCGAATCCTGGGTTCACCGCTTGGCGTTGCATCTTGGTGAGGCCCTTGCTGAGCTTCTGGAACTCCCGATAGTCCTTGAGAATGTGGCTGGCCTTCTTCTTACCATCTTGTTTGTCGATATAGAAGTGGATGGTGCAGGGACCGGATAGCTTATTGTATGCTGAAGGCTCATCGTCGCGGTTGCGACGTTGCCACATTTGTGTGGGTCGTCCACCGTCGCGGTAGTTGCTGCTGCGATATCTGCTATTGCGGTTGCCATCGTTGTGGCGATCGGCATAGCCAGCCGCAACCATGTCGACTTCCTCGCGATCGTTGTAGACGCGCGATCTTCTCATGCTGCGGCGATCGTGCATCCGACCGAAGTCATCTTCGTCATCCAAATGTGTCCGGTTGACGGAATCTTCGCCATCTGCCCAGCGGTTGGCGATGTCCTTGAGGTGATCAAGGTTTTTGAGCTTGACACGCCCGAGCTCCTCCTTGAATTCATGGCGATTGACGCCATCCTTGAAGGAGTCGATTTCCCTCTCCTCGGAGATGTTTGTTGTGGAGTTTTTGATGATAGACCAGCGTAGTATGTTCGAGCGCATGGACTCGTTAGTCCGTTGGGTGCAGGCCCGCAGCTCTTCGATTGAGGCTGGCCTCTTGCTGGTGCCCTTGAAGTTGCGGATGAAGCTGTACACCAGTTCTTCCTAGCTTCGGATGGAGCCGGAGAGGAGGCTGTTGAGCCAGGCCCTGGCTGCGCCTATCAGCTGCAGCTGAAGGCACTATAGGGCAGTGTTCTTGTTCCCGCTATGGACTTGACTGACGACAGATGATCGTCGAGCCAGGTTTTCGGCTCATGTGCGCCATCGAACTTCGGGTTGCCGAAGGGAGCTTGAAGTTCCTCGGCATCCGTGATTGTCAAACAGATCTGCTAAAGCATCTGGATCCACACAGTTCTCCGTCGTCCTCCTCGAACTCAGTTAAGCATGCGCGCTTAGCGCGTGATTTGTCGATCTTGTGTTGTGTGAGCTTGCTACGAGCGTCGTAGTTGCTGCTGTGACACCGTGGGGTCCGACAGCGTCGAGGCAGGCCATTCTCCTCTTCCTTAGATGAGGGTGTGCGGCTTCGAGTGAACTTGACCGTGGCCTTTTCCTTTGGCTCCACGGGAGTTTCATCATGGAGCGCAGCTCCAACTAGTCCGAGGCCTGCTAGCACAGACTTGTGGATCGCGTTCTTCGGTTCTCTCGTCAGTGGCGGGTTAGACGCGAGATAGGTGGTGGCCGCCATGATAGCAGCCTGCAACATTTTTGGTATGATGTTGCCTTGCGAGTCCATCATCATGAAGGACGTGTCGGGTGCCTTGGTGACCTCGCGCCTTGCAGCGGGGTCCATGCGCTCCAGGCGAGAGCAGTATTTGTTGGCGTTGTTCCCATGTGAAGAGGAGCCACCAGTGGAGAGCGCAGCTCGCCGCATGCTTGCATTTTTCAAGCTCACCCTACAGCTTGACCTGTCGATTGTGCTCATCGATCAGGAGCCAGTGATAGGCCATTAGCAAGTCACGGGAGGCATCCACAAGTAGGATGTGATTGCCCCGCACAACTTCGCGTGCGATCTCCTAGCCCTCTTTGTTGAGGTGGATCCCGTTGTGGGGGCGATTGACGCCCTTAGTGCCTCGATCTCCCCTATTAGGCGGGTTCGCCCTATTTCCCGCGTTCGCAACCTGGGGGTTGGGAGGGGATTGGGAGGTGGGTTGGGAGTTTCATCCAGCGGTTGATCGGCTCCATTGTTGACATCGCCACCATGGATGACGACGCACACATAGCGCTCACGGAGAGGGTCGCTGCTCCCGCAGCTCTCAGATCCGGAACCGTAGGTTCCTTTATCCGAAGGGGAATCGCATAGATCGGAGTTGCAGCTGCTGCCGTCATCCGAATCGCCCGTCGGCGTCGATGTACACAGGGAATCGATGGATGGGACCCACGAAGCGGCCTAATTGATGGAAGTGGAATCCTCTCTAGGAGGCGGAGGGTGCTGTCTACCCCACTTGGAAGCAGAAGCTCCCGAACATCATCTCGATTCCTTCGCCTACGGACTCGAAATCTTTGCGGGTGGCCGGTGAGTGGGCGGTAAAGTTGAAAGCACCGAAGAGGAGGTGATTCTCCATTGCCGAGGAATCGTAGATCGCTCTGGATGGGCCCATCATGACCGCACGATCAGCGTCCCCGCTTCCCACAAACGGCGCCAATTGACGAGGGTTCGACTCGTCAATGCCCATTGTCATGGAATTGGGTTTTGGAGAAGATGGGGATGCTGGAAGTCGTCAGACGGTTAACAGGCAACCAACACGGGGACACGAGGTTTACCCAGGTTTAGGCCCCAGAGGGAAACCCTATTCCTGCTTGTCTGTTCTTGATTACGACGGAACCGAAGGTTACAGGGGGTGCGCATATGTGATCTGGCATGAGGTGTGTGTATGAGGTGAGTTGATCCTTCTCGCCATGCCCTCCTGGCCCTTATATAGATAGGCCAGGTCCCGAGGATAGATCAAGTCGGTTACAGATTAGGGTTGAACCCTTTGAAATTCTATCTATAGCTAGATTTGTCCTCCAAGGAGCCAAACTCGCCATGGGCTTGGGCAACCCGAAATCTTCCTGGGCTGCAGGTCTTCACGTGGGCCTTCCTTGGGCTGGATCAGGTATACCAACATTACGCACCCGTAGGATATATCCATGTCTGCCACTTTTTTGGAACTAAAAAAACAATATGAACTATAAAAAATAGTCTAAATTTAATATGAACTATAAAAAATAGTCTAAACCACTACATGAAATTAACCTGAGTCGTTGAACTACGCGACTGGGCCCACACAACTTACCACAACTGGGCCCACGCAACTTACTAGAGACGCATCTGCCCCATAGGCACTTCAAATATTTGAACTACGTGAGGTGCATATGGAGACAATGCGCCTCGAGTAAGTGGGGGAAGCCAGATCTGGTCCGTACATGCGATATAGGAGACGCATCCCTCAAGGATGCGCCTAAAGTAATAATATATAGGAGGCGTACCGTTTATACATGTGCCTCGTGTATTTAGTGGAGGCGCATGTTTGAGGGATGCGCCTCCAATAAGCATGACTCATATAGGCTTTTCCCTTATAGTGACCGAGCCCCCCAGCTGAAGCCTAAGAAGATTCCGAGGACGTGGAGGTGACCAAGTCTGATGCCCCCGTCCTGAAAAAAGACCAGGGCAGCACTGGCAAGTCGGCAAATCCTCCTCCTCCACCTGCAACATAGATTCCAAGAGGAAAAAACTATGTATTATTCTAAGCCAGGCGTTATGTAATAATTAAACTACTTTATTTTGTGGTGCTAGTATGTAAGAACTGATGCTTTAGTACTTATCACTTTGTATATTTTAATGTGTGCTTGAAAATTTCTTTAGCACTTTGTGTTTATCCTTATCGTTTTATCTGGCTCTCTGCCTCTTCCCTTTCATGAGCCTGCAAATCTTTAGCTCGAAAACTTTGTCAAGAAATGGAGCTCAAATTGCTAAGCCAAATTAAACTCGAAAACAAAGCTGGCTTCTAGTACCAACAAACTCATTACTCAAAAAATGCCCGTGTCTAAGCAATTAGATAAAAAATCAAAGTATAAACATAAAATGAGATTTACACCTAAAGGTAACATTTTTATAGGTTTTCAAAAATCATAACCAGAACGAATATGAGTATAAAGTACTTTCAAGCATCCTGGGATTTTTGAAATTGACATGCTCTTTTGGAAATAAGATGGTAAAAACTTCTCCGGCAATTATGAGGTAACCAATGCTTTATTTCACTTTGAACATGTACATATGATTATAAGGAAATAGAATTAAGAATAGAAGGGACGTAGTAGTGCAATATTCCATGGACGATCTAATTCATATAGATCTGTACTACCACGAGCTCTCTTTCTCTTCCGAGTATCAAGTCTTTCTTCGATTGGTCTCATATTGGTTAAATAATATGACCCATTACACAGAACTCGGCTGAGCATAAAAGTTCCTTCCCAAATCGTGGAAAGTTTGTGCTTTCTTTTTTGCACAAGCCGGAGAACCAAATCACCCTTTCTGAAAGAATGATTCACTCTCTAATTATGATACTTGTGTAACTTAGCTGATGGGCTGTAGATCTCTGCTTAACAACACGAACTTCTTTGATTATATCGAGATCATCTTGTCGAGAAACTTCTGCAACTTATTCAATATACGCTTTGAATCGGTGAGATTGATAGATTAAATCACTAGGAAGAACTGCTTCTGCACCGTAGACCAAGAAGAAAGGAGTATATCTGGTTAACCTGTTAGGAGCAGTTCGTAAGCTCCATATCACAGACGGTAATTCTTCCGCCCAAGCCCCCGTAGCATGAAGAAGTGGTGCTTCAAGACGAGGTCGGAGTCCTTGTAAAATGAGACTGTTTTCCCTTTCGACTTTTCCATTTGTTTGTGGATGTGCAACTAATGAAATATCAAGTCGGATCCCTTGATCTTCATAGAATTCATCTAATTCTCCCATGGAAAAGTTGTCCATGTTGTCGGTAAAAATGCTGTGCGGATAACCGAATCAGATAATTATGTCCTTGACGAACTTTCTAGCTATGGCTCCATCACAATTTGTTATGGGTTTAGCCTCAATACATTTTGTAAATTTATCAACCATCACTAGGAGATAGGTAAATCCACATTTTGCCGTCCTAAACGGCCCTACCAAATCAAGCCCCCAGACTGGAAATGGTCATGTAATAAGGATTGTTCTTAGTTGATCAGCTAGAACGTGTGCTTGACGGGCATATTTTTGGCAGCCTTTGCATGTTTTGACCAGTTTCTCGGCAGCTTCCTTAGCTATGAGCCAAAATAATCCATGTCTAAGAGATTTTTACACTAAAGATTTGGCTGCAGCGTGATGGCCGCATTTTCTTTTGTGGATTTCTCGTAAGGTTTCCACTCCTTGTTTTGGAGAAATACAGCGCTGGAAAACCCCGGAAACGCTCTGCTTATAGAGCTCACCATTGATAATCATATAGGATTTTGCTCGGCAAACAATCTACTGGCCCAAAACTTCGTCTTCGGGTAATTTTCCGTCTACCAGAAAATCTAGGTAGGGTTGTGTCCAGCTGGGATTCATAGCCAAAACTTCTACTAAAGGTGAGTCGGATTTCATCGGATCGTCCTCATCAACTCCTGTGATAGAGGGTACTTTTAGGTGCTCTAGAAAAGCACCATACATAACTGGTTTCCGGGAAGAGCCTATTCTTGATAGAGCATTTTCTTCCTCATTTTCTGCTCGAGGGATGTGTTGGACCTCAAAACCCTAGAACAGCTTTATATGCTACCATACGTTTATTTGTGTTGCAGATATCAAATACTTTCTATGCGACTAAATCCGAGTCTCCGTAACACATGAGTCGAGTAACGGCAATGTCTTTGGCCATACGTATTCCGTGTAACAATGCTTCATATTCGGCAATATTATTGGTTAACGTGAAGTGAAACTGTAACACATAGAATCGCTTATCTCCTTGGGGTAATTTGAGCACCACGCAAGCCCCCGAGCCTCCCCGTGCTTTTGAACCATCGAAGTGGAGAGTCCAAAATTTTGGGTCTGGAGGACTTGTGTTTTCACTGTCTCTGTCCAATCAGCAACAAAGTCGGCAAGTATTTGAGACTTTATTGTTGTACATGGTTTGTACTCAATGTCGAAAGCTGCTAGCTCTATTCCCCACTTTGTGACACATCTTGTGGCGTCATGGTTAATGATTATATCTTGCAGGGGAGCAGTGCTAACCACTGTGATCTTGTGCTCTTAAAAGTAGTGTCGAAGCTTTCTAGCAACAAATAATACACCATAGGCTAGCTTTTGGTAATGTGGATACCTTTTCTTCGACTCTTTCAAGATTTCGCTTAAATAATAAGTTGGATGCTGTACTAGATACTCGTGATTTTCTTTCTCGCGCTCCACTGATGTTACAACGCTTACGACTCTGTTTGTTGCTATGATGTAGAGTAACATAGGCTCCTATGGCTTAGGTGCGGCAAGGATTGGTGGATTCGAAAGTAGATCTTTCAAACTTTGCTTGGCAGCATCGGCTTCTTTGGTCCAGACAAATTTGTCGGTTTTCTTCAAGAGCTTGTATAAAGGTGTGGCTCTTTCTCCAAGCCTGCTGATGAACCGGATTACTATTGCGATGTTGCCAGTGAGTTGTTGGACGTCCTTCAGGTGAGTTGGACTGGTAATGTTTATTATAGCCTTGATTTGACCCGTTTCACCTCTATTCCTCTTTTAGACACGATGAAACCTAATAATTTTCTGGTTGGTATTCCGAAGAAGCACTTCTTCGGGTTGAGCATCATATTATTAGCGAATGTTTCCTCTAAGTAGGGAATAAATGTTTCCTTCTTTTTATAAATAACTGCAATGTCATCCACGTATCCATGGACGTTGCGTCCGATTTGATCATTGAGGCAACGCTGTATAGTGTGTTGGTATGTTTCTCCTACGTTCTTTAAGCCAAAAGGCAGAGTTTTGTAGCAGAAGGTTCCGAAAGGAGTGATAGAAGACGTCTTAATTTGATAAGATTTTTTCATCGGTATTTGGTGATATCCGGAATATGCATCGAGAAAATAGATTAATTCTGACCCTGCTATGGAATCAATAACTTGATTGATTCTTGGCAAAGGGAACCGATCTTTGGGGCAAGCCTTATTTAAGGATGTATAATCAAAACACATCCTTAAATTAACAGTGTCCTTTTTAGGGATGAGTACAAGATTTGCCACCCAATCTATATGGATGACCTCTATGATAAATTCGGCTAAATCTAGTCGGACTAATTCCTTAGCTATAGCTTTGTGCTTTTCATCACCGAACCATCGTAAGTACTGTTTGATGGGTTTAGTGTCACGATAAACATTAAGAGAGTTCTTGGCAAGTTCCCTAGGTACTCTAGTCATGTTAGAAGGTTGTCATCTGAAGATATCTTTATTAACTTTGAGGAACGCGATGAGCGTACATTCCTATCTGAGGTCTAAATCTACCCCTATTTTGGTCACCTTGGAGGGATCATATTCCTTTAGTGGCGTCTTCTTTGTCTCTTATGATGCCTTGAAGTGCAGACTTGGTTTTAGCACCTCGTTCTTCATAGCGGGCATCTCAAACAGGTTGGTGTTTTTCTTGATCTCCTAACACTCCTGGGCGTGCAACACGGCTTCAGAAAAGGCAGCAGATCCTTCTTCGTAGTATCATGCTTTCTTTAGGTTTCCCCGGATGGTGATGACCCCATTGGGACCCAAGAGTTTCATCATGTTGTAGATGTAGCAGGGACGGGCCATGAATGCCCAGTAAGTCGGACACCCGAATATTACGTCGTACACACTTTTGAACGGTACCACCTTGAAGGAGAGTGGCTCGATCCGATAATAATTTGGAGTACTGAATGTCGCGTCCAGTGTGATATCACCCAGCGAATCCGCCTGTCTTCCTAGTATGATGCCATGGAAAACCACTTTGCTATGGTTTAGCTGGCTTTCATGAATCTTCATGCGGTGGAGCATCTCGATGTAGAGGATATTGATGTTGCTGCCACCATCCATGAGAGTTTTAGAGAACACATAGCCATCAATGAGAGTAATGACGACCAGAGGGTACTTTCCCCGACGATGAGCCTTCTTCGGGTGATCGATTCATTCAAAGGTGATGGAACTTCCGACCAATCTAGAAACTGGGGAATAGCCGGAACCATGGCATTGAGCTCATGGAGAACTGCTTTTTTGACCTTAGCCGGATGAGTTCCAAGGAAGCACACATAAATATCTTTCTTTGTAGGGTAATCCTTCTTTCCATCCAACATGGGTTGTGCGGCATCCGCTTATTCCATGTCGAAATCTTCCTTGACCTCTTTACCTTTCTTAGAATTTTTCTTTCCTTTTCATTGCTTGGTCCTATAGCCAAAGGATTCGTCTTTCTTGATGTCGTCATTGAAGTGACACTCAACATTGGTGTGGGAAGAAGGCCCGTTCCCGTTCGGGTGATGTACACAAGGGTTGTGGCAATGTCGTCCTAGGAATAAGTTTTTCCAGGCTACTGATCTCCTCTACCCTAGACTAGGGAAGTTCCGCAACCTCATCCCCAGCTGCCTCCGCACCCTCCTCGTCCTCTAGCTCCGAAATTTGCATTGATAGCTGCATTATCCGGATTAGGTTTATCTTCTGAGGTATTCTTGCGCTTCTGAGTTTGCTGTTTTGGCTGTTTGGCCATGTTTGGGATGGCCAAGATATTCAACAATCCATCTGAATCATCATTGGCTTCTTTGTATTTGCTCGCTGTTTCTATCATCTCTCCCAAGTCTGTAACTTTGTCGCACTTCAGCCTATGACATAGTAATCCGACTGGGAGTCCCGCGATGAAATCTTCAATCGCGGTCTGATTATTTACTCCCTCATAGGAGTTTTTCATGTCGATCCATCATCCAAGGTAATCCCGGCAAGTTTCTCTGGGTCTTTGGGTGCAATGCTGCAAGTCTCCGACCATGCAGAGCCTCCTCTATGTTCCCTCAAAGTTCAAAAAGAACGCACTTTGCATATCATACCAGTTGTTTACTGAGTTTTCTGGTAACTCATTGATCCATGATCGAGCCGTCTTCCACAGCATAAGTGGTAGATACTGGACTGCAACCAAGTTGTTTCCTCCTTTTGCGATGTAGCAAGCCTAGAAAAAATCCTGGAGCCAAGTATCTGGCCGAGCCACACCGTCGTAGGGTTGAATGTGCTTTGCGATGCCGAAGTCAACCAGAAATTTTGTTCGATGAATATGTGGACCCAAATACTTGGGTCCCACATACACGTCCTCCTCTTCGTATCTTCGCACCTCTATGTTAGATTCGATGCAGTGGTAGGCATCATTGGGCGAGAGTGACATGCGTCTTGCATGCTCGTTGTGCCCACGTGGTAGCGGAGTTAGATTTCTGCTTCTTTTCCTTCAGTTACCTTCTCCACCTTTGCGGCCTCCATGGATATGGTGAGATCCTTCATGGTCACTGCCAGGTGGCGATGGTGGCTCTGGTGGGTTATTTCCGACTGAGCGACGGGCTCCTGGAGCTTAGTTCTGTTGGCTCCGAGGTGGATCTTCATGATGTCATCCACCATCCCGGCTTGTTCTGGGGCGGTCCTCGTCATTTCTTCCCCTAGGGTTATCGTCATTACGACGAGGTTCAGCCAGACGGCTAGTGTGTCTGGGAGACGGCATCCTTTTCCAGTTCCGCTCTTGCTAGCGTCGCGCTTCCTTTTCATCCATGTGGCCATTACTTTACTGACGATGGGGTTGTTGAGGGGCCAGTGCTCTTATAGCATCCTAGGATGCAGCCGAAAGAACTTTCAATTAACCTCGTGCGGTCCTGCGATGATGACCATTTGAACCGGTACTTGAGTTCTCTTCATCCCTAGGGTCGGGATGGTGACGCTGATCCGGTTCCCTTCGTGGTCTTACATCAGCGATTTGGCCTATATCAGTGCGGAACTGCTCATATTTTGATGCCAGTTTTCTGCTGAATGACGCAAACATTTTCTGCTATTGATGTCGTTTGTCAAGCAATGTTATGCACTACTGGACCTATTCTAGAGAAGGGTTGTCGGCGAGGATAGCTCGATCAGCTGCAGTGTTTTCTACTGGTGTGATGTAGACTCCGATTTTTTCCTTCAACCTTTCCGTCAAATAAATCTATGTGGACATCCGGATTCCTGTTAGCAAGGACCAGTCCACCTTTATTTTTGTTTGGTAGTTGCTTGAATTCTGACTTGTATTGGGAATGATTGTTGTCTATCTGCTGCTTAATATCAATGATGATTGTGGCATCATCGAGCAAGAGAAAACAATGTTTCTCCAGGTCCTTAGCCCATTTCTCCAACTCCTCCGGTGTAAGATCTGAAGTAGTTGGGATTGGTATTGTTAATGCATGTCTGTAGATTTCACGCGCACCTTGGGTGACCACGTGTCCATCCACCAGAGGATCGATCGATGTGGGGTTAACTGATTCTCCATCCGTCTTCTCCACCTCAATTTCTTCGTCAATTTCTTCATTGTTGGCTTCCTATATCGGTTCTATCGGTGTCAGGGTTTTGTACTTCTTCTTCTTTGACCGCACAACAGCCTTTATGCGCATGTCAGTGGCAAAGACGGATTTTCGTCTGGTACTAGGAGATAAGCTTCCTTCAGTACTTTCAGCCAAGGTTGGCTTGGACTTTTGGACCTCGGAAGAATCTCCAGTGTCCATGTCATCTTGCGAGGTGTGTACTTCTTCCATGATGTCATACGGACTTGGAGGCATATCCTCTTCACCTTTCGTTGCTTTGGAGTTGTATACTTCTTGATACGCCTCCATATCCTTCTCTGAGTCTCGGAGTTCCTACAACGTTAGTGATTCCTGAGGGGAAGAAGGTAAGTCAGTATTTTTTCTGATCGCATCAAGAATTGAGTCATTTTCGGCTATAGCATTGACAAAGTCGTATCTAGAGCCGACGTAGCGCACAAAGAATGCTTGATGGGGATATGCCAATCGGGGTATCCACGAAGGAAGGAAATGATTGACCCAGGACAATTTCGACTGAGCCTGCAACGAATAGAATAAAAGGCTTCAATGAAGATTGGACTGGATGCAAAGGACCAAGACCGTAACTAGGCCCAGTTGGATTAGGTTAAACTCCTGAAACCCTTACTAATTCAGTTGAGATCTTGTAAAACCCTAGCGAGGTACCCCTATATAAACCTCCCTAAGGTTCCCATTGTACTCACGAGATATTAGATACCCCATCCTTGCGACCCGCTGCCATATGCCGAGTTCGACCACCCTGTAATCTAACTCACCATTAATACAATCAAGCAGGAAGTAGGTCTTTACCCTAGGGGGCGAACCTGGGTAAACCTTATGTATTTCCCTCAATCTCGATCCGCGAATGGTGACTCGTTCTTGCCCTACTTCTACTCAATCGCTACCCCTAGTAGCGACTATTGTGGCCATTCTCACGATAGTGGCGCCCACTGTGGGGCATGGTGAGTCAAGCCTTATTGCTTGAATCCAATTCGCCGACCCTACGCTCCCATTTGCCGACCCTACGCTACCGGTCGCATGATCTCTATAGGAGGATTCTTCCAAATCCTACCGAGTAGATACGTGCCAGCTTCTCGTCCAGTCACGCATGCCTCCATGCTGCCAATCGGCTCCATAAACCTCTTTGCCGGTTTCACATACGCCATCAACCTGGCGGATCCCGCCAGACCCATCAGCAGCAACGGATCGCTTCCAAATGATGTATTCTCGGAGGAGAAGATCCAATCAATCACCCTCCTCGCCTCCAAGTACGACTCGACCAAGGATGTGTCGGTCGAAAGAAAATCCACCCTCTGCAATGATGCTGAATCGGCGACGCCTAAGCCATCCGCAGGATCTACTGCCCCCGCATCAAAGGCTAGCTCCATCACCAAAGTCACCAACGTTGGGGAATATGAGGATGACTCGATCCTACAACTCCTAGAATATGACTCGGGGTTGGAATCTCCAAATGAGATATACCCCACCATCCACCATGCCATCTACATGGAGAATGGGGACGAACCCCCGCAATACCTTATCTACTCCCCTCCCGCTGACAGCAACCACCGACGAGATCGAGCGGCACCACGTGGACTAGAACGAGGCCATAGAGAAAGAAAAGGATGAGTGCATTTTTTGCCTCGAGCAAGAAACAATGCAATAGCTCTCGGCGTAACATCAACGTAGGGTGATGCCGCGACTCAATATCTCCACGCAGGGCCGAGCCCTGAACTTTAACGACGAGAATGACCGTGTGCGCGCGTCCGACCGCGAAGTCTGTAGCAATGCCCCACTTGGAGCCAATCGCCCACCAGCCGGGTCGAATGTGCATGGAGCTTCTCCATCACCCCACCGCGCTCCCCTCCGAAACAGCCGCGGGTAATAATTGTGCCATGGGAGTACGATGCCAATGGCCTCCCTCTCTACTTGAAACCAATGGACAATGTCATCACGAGCCAAGCTGCGGTTGCCAACCTAAATCCCGCGGGAGATGGTGCGATCCAGATCAAATATGCCCAAGCCCTTCTCGACAAAGTAGTCGAGCAGCAGAACACGGGGCGAGACTCGTAGAGGCGGGTCTATTCTTGATCCACCAACAGAAGGGCAGCGTCCTCCAACCCCCCTAGGTGAGCGGATGGTCTCCAATATCAACAACTGACCGCCCTCGGAGCCACGACCACAACAACTGGTGGTCGCCAACCCCGCCATCTCCACCAAGGACCCGCGACCCTAATACAACGCGGACTCTTCCAACGGCCAGCCAGTCGACACGTGGGGCCATATCATCAACTCCCCGGCATGGTGATCTCATTAGCCAAACAACCTCCGCCACGCTATCCAACCGTGGTGACCTCAGTATGGTCGGCCCACCATGCTTTGGACCAATGGACCAAAGGGACAAAGGACATAGAGAAGTATGACACCACACTCGATCCGAAAGTATGGATCGACACCTACCTCATGGCAATGGGGATCGCCGTCCACAATGAGCTAATGTCCACTCGCTACCTGCCCCTGATGATGGAGAGCGTGACTCACCAGTGGATCAACACCCTTCCCGAGAACAGCATCAACTCGTGGGAGGATATGTGCACGGACTTCATCAAACACTTCGAAGGATCCTACTCACGCGCCACATGATCAAAGACCTGGAGCGATGCGTCCAGTTTCCTAGCGAGTCGACCCGACACTGGGTCTAGCACTGGCAGGATTTATGGATAAATGCCACGGGCATCCACCCCGACACGGCCATCCACTGCTTCAAAAACGCGTGCTGGTACGAACTCTTGGTCCCAAATATCAAGCGACTTTACCGAACGGTCGACAACATCCCGGACCTCCTCGAGATCGCCAAGTCCTACTCAGAGGAGGACCCGGTCTAGGAGTCTGGCGATGAGTCGGGCGAGAGGCGCTGCACGGGTGGCCATATCAGCGATCACCACCGCGAGCTCCGCTACAGCAATACCCATCAAGCAACAAAGCGTCACAGTGACGGGAGGACCGACTTCGTCTCCAATGCCATATGTGGCCCACACGACCCAAAGAACTACCACAGCAAGTGGAACAACCCACGCGGAAATACTGTGGCTCGGCCAAAAATACACCCTGTCGCCCTGCTGAATCAACCTTGTGTCTACCACAACACAAAGGGCAAACCTGACACCCACACGACTACTTACTATCACTCTCTAGAAGAGATCGAGAAGGCATGACGCACTTGGGAAAACCCGAACCACGATCAGCCGCACGATAACAGCAATGACGATGCATTCGGAAACTCCATCGGTTCGCTCCACACTTTCACTGGTGTAGGGACACGACGCGAGAAAAAAGTACTCATTCGCATTGTCACCGTCAACGCCGGTGCAGCAAGTCGACATCTCGTGATGGCTGATTTGGTCAGAGCAAAGCATCAGCTGGAGCCGCGAGGATCACGCGCCCAGGATCGAATACCCCGGGCGAGTTGCCCTGGTCATCAGGCCCAAAGTGGTCGACTACTGGCTGCCAAAAACACTGATGGACGGCAGAAGCTCCATCAACATCCTCTACCTGGATACATTCAGGCGACTACAGCTCCCGCCGTCCATGGTCGAGTCGACCCTCTACAACTTCCATGACATACTCCTGAATCGGAAGGCATACTTGATTGGGAAGGTGACGCTTCCTGTCACCTTCGGCACACTAGCCAACTTCCGCACGAAGTGGATCGCCTTTGAGATGGTGAACTTTAGAAGCCCATACCACTCCATACTCGGCAGGCAGGTGTTCGCCAAATTCATGGAGACCCCACATTACGCCTATAACATGATGAACCTTCCGGGCCCCCACGGCATAATTACCGTGCGCGGCGACCCCGGACATGGTTGTCAAGTGCGATGAAAACAACGCCAAGATGGCTGATGCAGTCATCGCCGAAGAGGCACAGCACGCCGATGAACTCGCCAAATTGGTGAGTGACGCCTAGCAGGACGACCCCATAGTCCATAAGAAGCCAGCGACGACCCGCTTCCTCCCTAGAACTTCTGAGGCTCTAGCATAGACCCCTAAAGCCGAGGTCACCCCCGACGAGCCAGGCCAGCAGGGAGCACCGTAGGAAGACCTCATACGCACATAGGAAGGCGCGCTCCGTGAGCCCCAGCGTGAGAGCCGCGATGCCTTCGGTTGGATAATATCCAACACAACAGGCGTTACGGAGGGCATCGCTGAGCACAAACCAAAGGCCGAACCAAAGGATCCCATCACTCACTGAAAAGGTACGGCGGCTACTCGCCGCAGGGTTTATTAGCCCCAACAATTACTCCGACTGGTTGACGAAACCGTTCTTGGTGTTCAAGAAAATCAGCACTCGGAGAATGTGTTTCGACTACACAAACCTCGACTGAGCACAACTCGCCCAGATCCACTGTTGGATCAACCCGCTGGGCGAACAACACGACCGTAGGAAGGTACCCACTGCACCCAACGCATGCGGCAATTGCCCCCGGCAAATCAGTATATTGCGCAAGTCTTACACTTCGCGCCCTACCCTGTACAACAAATTGTGAACTCCCCCTCCAATGAATAAAACGATTGTTCCGAAAATTGTGTTCACTCGCCTTATCTTGTGCAATTGCACTCATAAACGCAAATGCATATATGTTATACTAGTCTTCGACCATTGTGAGAGCGACTTGATACGACCAAGTAGTTCGGCACATAGGCATCAGGAAAACCCAAGCTTTGTACTGTCCATGAAAAACACCCAAGCAAGAGCCCCCATCGGTGTCGCCTTGCTTGACTGGCCCACCCGGCCAAGACGACCGGCCGTGCTTCTCACAGCACCCCGTCTCCCTCATCCTCGGATGGAGCGACTTGAACGGTTAAGTAGCATGCTTGGGGAATCGTGACAACACAGACCCGTGTGTGCCTTGATAAAATACCAAGTAGAGAGATCGCCTTGGAGTCGCCAAGCGACTAGTTCCTCGAGCCAGGAGGGATGACGCGCTACACACAAATAGCGCAACAAAAGTCCTTCCTACCTTAGGATCAATGCCTCAAAAATCTAAAGTACCACGCTCGGGGACTCGTCAAGCTACTCGAACAGCTCGCATGCACACACACACTATTAGTCACACGCTTGCAAACTCAAAAGTAACCTTCTTGGGGACTAGCTACCCCCGATGCACTCAAATCTCAACATAATTACACAAATACAAAGTCACAAATCATTATCACATCGAGGCAAAATATGATGCATTCATATTACCATCAAGTCCTTACAAAGCCAATCAGCACTAACCCTATTACATGGTAAAACCTCTCATTTGCAGGCTTTGCAACTGAAGCACCACCCGCGCCCTTGGCCACCTCAACGGTCTTGGTTAGGTACGTCGATAGCTCCGTCGCCATCGCCGACAGAAACAGGCACTCTGAGGGGAAGTCATGATCCTCTGGCTCAGCATCACCAGGCGCCACCTGTGTCGCCTGGTAGGGCAGGACGTCATTCATCGACAACACCTGCTCCGCATATGGGGCGTCCTTCGACAACATGGAAAGTACATCAGCGGTCTCCACCATTCTGGTCATCGACGAGTACCTGCTAGCGACATCATTGAGGTTGAAGTCTTCCAGGAGATGGGCAAGCCCGAGGCTTATCGCCGCATTCGCCCTGCGACAGAAAGTGGACCGTGTCATCCACTCCACCACCGCGAGCGCCTCCTCCAGATACTGCTACACATCCATGAACCTTGTGGGTACCACCTCAGTCGAGGTAATGTTCTGGAGAATGGCACGAACGCACGCTGAAGACGTCGTTGGGGCGTTCAACACCGAGTTCATGCATTGCTCGGTGGTCAAGTCCCGCACAGACGGGTTGCCTTAGCCTACAACATCTGCAAAGTCAGATCGAAACCAAGTGTGCGGTCGTTCTGACTCGCTCGGGGACTAGACGCACTCGGGGACTTCCTACGCTACAAAGTAAACCCAAAGAACACTCACCAAGGAGGCGGTGACAGCTCTCCTTGACAAATTTCTCCAAATTGGAGAGCTTCGTATGTAGATCCACGATGATGGAATTGGATGCTTCACGGTTCAAATCCGCCGCCGCGACCGCTGCAACCGCCTTCTCCTCCGCCCCGACAAGCGCGGCCTTCATGGAGTCGAGCTCGACGATTGGCACATAACCTTTACGCGCCTTCGCCAGCGCTCCAGTGTTGTTCTTTGCATAGTAGACACAACCATCAACATTCGTTCGCAAAATTGTCTACAACATCTATTCGACATGAAGACCTACCCACTGAAGCCTTGAGTCAGCAAGCCTCCTCCCATGCCACTGCCAACTCCTTTTCCATCCACTGCATCACGGACCGCCGGTTGGCCGCTTCTGCCTGCAACCCAGCAACAAAACCATTATCAGTAAAACTTTTCACAAACTCGACTCGCTAGTTTCTAGCGACCCGACCCTCGGGGACTAGGGAATGCACAAATCTATAGTGCCCAATCACTACAATTTAGCAACTAGACCCTCGGGGACTGGGATTACCTGGAGGGCCTCGCCTAGAAGACGATGTAGTTCGATAGTGCCTACGAAGGACTCTAGAGCTATCTCGCCACTCAGACGCTGCGACGCCAACTCGGCGCGGTCATCGATGACCTCAGGCACAGCAGGCCACTGGACGCTAGTGGCCTTTTCGTGGGAAGGTACCAGGCTTCGCCGCGGGCGGTTTGGTCGCCACCGGACCTTCCTTGACAGAAGGATCGACTTTCATGATGTCGTCCTCCCCACCTAACGACCTCTCTTGCTGAGGCGCTGCCGCCTCGGTCACTGTTGCCGCACCCGCTGCTGGAGGGTTGACCTTCTACTTTTTTGCACCCGCCTCTGGTGCGTCAGTAGTGCCAACCTTCCTCTTCATTGAGGGTTCCTCCGTAACCGTGGCGGGCTCGGCCGTGACCTTCGCCACGGTGGTGTGTTTGATCTTCTTCAGGCTTCCCCTGCAAAAAGATGGTGATTGGCAACTCGGAAATTCTAAACAAACATACGAAATTTAAAGGACAAAGGCAATTGCACTTACTTGTCGACCAGTATAGCTCGCATCCCGGTGGTAATGTGTGCAGGTTTTTCCAACTCCAGCCCGATGGGCCACGACAGCCCCATCTCCAGCAGGTTTGTCTGGTGCTGCTGCTTCGACGGAACCTTCGGTTTGGTCGCGGGCTTGGATGGCATCGGGGCTCGCCTGGAGTTCTCCTCCACGACGACCTTTGGGTCGCTATATCCTTCGCCGAGGTTGCAAATAGCCTCGGTCTCGCGATTCTTCTGGTCACGCTCCTCCTTGGTGATCTCTTCCTCCTCATCCTCTTCGGCGGAGAAGTCTCCTGTTTCTTCATGAAGAAGCTCATGTGGCACCTCCTCGTCTAAAGGAGGCAACCAGTGCTGCAGGATCTTGAATGTGTGCAAGTGACTGCACCGATTAAAACGAATTCATGAAATACTCCCGAGGAAAATAAGCAATGGACACTACTCACCATGGGGGTGGCGTCTCATCCTACCTATACCGGGCGAATCCGTCGGCCATGCCAGCGTAGCTCTCCTTCGTGATCTTCTTGAGGGACACAACATAGTCCTCTGTGACCCATTACGCCGAGTTCATCCTCGACGAATCAGAGCGTCCCGTGTATTCACATATCAGGGTAATCCGGTTCATCAAAGGAACCAACCGGTGACTGAGCTAGCAGTTAAAGAGATTGATCATTTTCAATCCCTCTTCCTATAGCTTGGTCATCCGGGCGATCATCTCTGTTACGACCACCTTCTGCGAGCGAGGCAACATCTTCACCGACAGATGTCGCGGATTACTCCGCTCCGCGGTATACACCACTATCGCCACTTCTTCGGCAGGGGTTGATTCTCTAGAGTAGAACTAGGACTTCTTCTAGTCGCTGGACGCCTTCTTCGGCAGCATCAACTTCAAGAAGTTGGCGTGGGGATTCACCTGGAAGGTGACGCCTCCTGCCACCAGTAGGGGCCCCTTCTTCCCTTTGCGAGTAGCCCGACCATGTAATAGCTCGAGCCAGAGGGGGAAGTAGGGGTGGAAACCTAAGTATGATTCACAGAAAGTGATGAAGACCGTGATCTGCTTGATACTGTGAGGTCTAGATCGGAGGACTTGATTTGGTAAAAGTGGCGGAAGCGCCTAAAGAAGAGAGAGAAGTGGGAAAACCTAGCCCGTGCTCTAGGTTACTAACGAATGAGATGAATTCTCTAGGGCGCGGCTTGGGATCGCTCTCACCAGACAGCGGAGCTCAACAATGGCCCCTGGTGAGGATCCCTACGTCCTGAAAGGACTTCAGGATGGATGTGGTGCATTTTCATTTGGACCACGATGGAGCCATGAGGATGGACTCGCAAGGGATCTGAGGTTCGGATCGGAAGCGGGTGCGAATGCAAAAGAAAGAAAGAATGAGGAAGGCGCGATGAGATCCTCATTTTCCTCCGTCGCTCACCATTTATAGTGCCATGCCCCAATAATCAAGGGCTTAGTCGTTGCTTTGCGGTAAATCCGCCGAAGTTACCGTTAGAAATTAACTGACGGCTAGTTTGACCATGCTGATGGTCCAACTTCGATAAAATTGACCATTCGCTTATGTCACTCTCTCACTCCAATCGACTGAGCGAGGTGATTTGAAGGAAAAACAGCTCACCAAAGCTGCGACTAAAATTCAGAGGCTTCTCCCTTCATTGGAGGAGTTCATCACCGATTCAACTGGGCGTCCACCCGGACTCTCCTACTCCGACTATCGAGTTGACTCCTACACTGAACCCCTGACGCACTCGGGAACTACTGATGGGGATATGCCAATCGGGGTATCCACGAAGTAAGGAAACGACTGGCCCAGGGCAATGTCGACTAAGCCTGCAATGACAACGACTGGAATAAAAGGCTTCAATGAAGTCCGGCGACTGGACGCGAACGCCCAAGACCGTAACAGGCCCAGTCGGATTAGGTTAAACTCTCGAAAACCTTAATGATTCGATTGAGATCTTGTAAAACCCTAGAGATTTACCCCTATATAAACCTCCCTAGGGTTCCCATTATACTCACGAGCTATTAGCTACCCCATCCTTGTGACTTGCTACCCATACGCCAAGTTCGCCCACCCCGTAATCTAACTTGCCATTAATACAATCAAGAAGGAAGTAGGTCTTTACCCTACAGGGGGATGAACCTAAGTAAACCTTGTATCTTGCTTGCAATCTTGATCCGTGCATGGCGACTCGCTCTTGCCCTATTTTGACTCAATCATTAAGGGTCGTAATCTTGATCCGTGCAAGGCGAATCTCGCTTTCCCTACATTGTCATGGGAATGGTCATAAGGGAGTTTCATCATCTGATTTATCCTGTGCCTCAGTAGAGATTTTCCTGCTCCAGTGTCGGTAAAACCGGATCCAGATCAAATATACTCTTCATCTGTGTATCCGACCTCAATAGGGATATCAGATCCAGATTTTTCCTCCACCACTTCTTCTACTACACGAGCGGGCTGGATGGGTTTAGGTTTTTCCGGGAGCTTGAACTCTTCTGCCTCCACAAACAGAGTATACCCGATTGTTCTTCCGCCATGATCATCACCTCAGGGGTTGGTTGGGCAGGTTCAGAAAAACCGAGATAGATGTTGATCTTGCTGATTGGCATGATGGTGTAGGTCGTCATGGGCTGCTTAGGCAGACTCCAAATCTCGTCGAGAAGAATGATAGGGACGTTGCTGGCGTAGATAACACGATCGATGGAAATTGTTTTGCCGATTCCTGCATGCGCAGATTCCTCCCGGATCAAAGGTCCGAAGGTCACATGCCCCACGGTGGGCGCCAACTGTCATCGGATTGATGACAAGTATGCCATAGGGGGTCCTAAGAGCATTGAGAAGATGGGGTGTGAGACGTACGGTATTCCGAGAGCAGTAAGCACAAGTTTACCTAGGTTCAAATCCGACTGCAATGATTGGATCCTACTCCAGCTAGCAACCCAGTAATATATCGGAGAGAGCCGGATGTTACAGTGAATTATAAGAGATGTTCGCCTGTGCGAGTTATGATTGTGGTGTGCCCTAAAGGCTCCCTCGGGTTCTTATAAAGGCGCCAATACCTAGGGTTACAGGAGATACCTATCCGGCTATGTTATAGAGTCGGTATTAGATACAACTTGGACTACAAGTAATTCTACAAGCCTAAGTCGGTAATTCTTTTGGGGCTTGTCATAGTCGGAATTGACTCCATCATCTTTCCCTGACTGGGCCGCCCATGAAGCAAAGCTCTAACCCTTTGGTGGGCTACCCCGGTTAGCAAGTCATGGATAATACCCGAAAAGTATTTCCCCAACATTCAGGCTAGTCTCAAATTGCTATTCAGCATGAATACCAAGAGAAAACTACCTTTACGTGCCCTTACAGAACTTATGCTTACATGCTAATGCCTTTTGGTTTATGTAATGCAGCTAATTCTTTTCAAGATTGTGTTTTAAATATATTTGACAGTTTTGTAGAAAGCTCTATGGAGGTTCTTATGGATACCTTTGTTGTGTATGGGATCGCTTTTGAACAATGTCTTTATAATATTAATAGAACTTTGCATCGATGTAGGCAAACCAAGCTAGTCCTCAATTGGGAGCACTGTTGATTCATGGTAAGAGAAGGTATAGTTTTTGGACATAAGATTTCTAAGAAAGGGATTGAGATTGACACTACTAGGAAACGGCACATTGGCGGCGCACCTGAAAACAACATCCGTGGCGCACTAGTGGTGTCATGCCTGCGCTATGGCTAACACTTACCCGTAGCACACTTCCTGGTGTGCTACGGGTATCTGGAGATAGTAGTAGCGCACCTGTCAGTGCGCCACGGCTAGGAAGGTAGGTGCACTTCTAGTATGTTGCATGTGGCGCACATGGCAGTGCGCCACTAAGGGCAGTCATGTGCGCTTTAGGTATAGTGCGCCACTAAAGCCAGGCCATGTGCACCACAAGCAACTTTTTTTTAATTCTGCGCTAGATGATATACTATACAGATTATATACAATATATAAGACAGATATACACACACAGGTATAAGATATATAGGTATATATATGAATACACAATTTGCAAAACAAGATTGAAAGAAATACATAAAGATAAGTTACATACATGAATACATAGTATAAGTTATATTGTTTTGATCAAGTTACAAAGTAGTTGGTGATATTAATACATGTGTCTCCAACAAGTTAGAGCTCAGAAGCTCGCCTAGACATCTAAACTAGAAACACGTGCAGGATAAACAACCAAGGATGATAAGCATCACCGCGACGAAGGCATAGGTCTTCATCTGATTCCTCATCCTAACTCCCGCTAGATCGCGTGTGTATCTAGATTCCACCTCTGCCATAGTGTTGTACCCTTTGTAGCTATTGCCACTAAAATGATGTACCTGTCTCCGGCAGTCTTTCCAATCATCATAGACTCCGGGAACCGGTACCTTGTACGTGACGTACCACGTCATCTACAAGTTGGAAATAGTAATTAACCGGTGCTTGAAAAAACATGTATAATTAAATTCGCATATAAAGATACACTTATAGAAAGTAGTCCCAACTCAAAAAAACCAAAGTAACTCAAAAAGCATGCCTCATATATAACTAGGTCGTTGGACATAGGAATATGCTACGATGGAACTGTACGCCAAGTAGGATGCACAACACCTAGACTTGTGCATAGCACAAGGCGTACAATCCCGTTGCAGCACATTCACATATATAGTGTGCCACGATATTTCAATCATCGGAATTCTTGAAAAAGACCAGAGTAACTCAAAAAGAGTGCCTCATATAGAACTAGGTCGTTGGACACAGGAATATGCTATGATGGAACAGTAAGCCAAGTAGGATGCACAACACCTAGACTTGTGCATATCACGAGGCTTAATATCCCGTCGCAGCACATTCACATATATATAGTGTGCCACGACATTTCAATCATCGGCATTATCGAAAAAAGATCAAAGTAACTTAAAAAGAATGACTCATATATACATAGGTCGTTGGACACAGGAATATGCTACGATGGAAGAAGCCAAGTATGATGCACAACACCTGGACTTCTGCATATCACAAGGCTCACTATCCCGTCGCAGCACATTCACATATATATATAGTGTGCCATGACATTTCAATCATCGGCATTATCGAAAAAAGATCAAAGTAACTTAAAAAGAATGACTCATATATACATAGGTCGTTGGACACAGGAATATGCTACGATGGAACAGTAAGCCAAGTATGATGCACAACACCTGGACTTCTGCATATCACAAGGCTCACTATCCCGTCGCAGCACATTCACACATATATATAGTGTGCCATGACATTTCAATCATCGGCATTCTCGAAAAAAGACCAAATTAACTCAAAAAGCATGCCTCATATATACATAGGTCGTTTGACACAGGAATATGCTATGATGGAACCGTGAGACAAGTAGGATGCACAACACCTAGACTTGTGCATAGCACAAGGCTCATAATCCCGTTGCAGCACATTCACATATATATAGTGTGCCACGACATTTCAATCATCGACATTCTCAAAAAAAGACCAAAGTAATCAAAGACCAAAGAGTAAGCAAAAAAATGAAGCATTGATTCATATATAATAATAATAAGCAAAAGAAGTAAGCGATGATTCATAACCCTAATAAGCTAAGTAGTAGTATGTTCTTGTCGACACACACAAGTACTTGTGGGGATAAAGTTTACATATGGCACAAGCTCATCTATAGTTTGGAACTACAACTAGGCCAACATCAAGACTTCTGGATAGTCTCAGGGAATGGGAGGACGCCTTGTCTCGTCATGAACTTCCTATAGTCACCCTGCATCTCTAGGCGAGCTTCTATGTCACTGTTATTCGGGACATTATTGCCTCCATAGAAGATCCCCCCCCGAAGTCATGACATCACGAAAGATGATTTCCCCAAACTATTGTTGGATGCGATACATCTCTTGTCTAATATCTGATCAGTGATCTTGGTCTTGGCTTCAGCCTACTGTTTGAGATGATCTGGCAGCATAGAATTTTGTTGCTCTAGTAGGAACGCCCTCATGTGATGGAGTGCGTAGTAGGCTTCCTTCTGAGTGCCTTCTGGCTGCTTCACGCAGGGGAACTCCGTTACGTGGGTGAAGACGTGCCTGCTGAACTTGACCTTCTTACGCAAGAAGGTGGTGCCTTCCGCCGAGGCATAGCCAGTGAGAGCATCATCCAGAACTTCCTTGATCTTGTCATAGTTTTTCTTCTTTTCTAGACTCCCCGAGTCGAAATACGTCGCTTGTGAATGCTTCGGCGATAAGGAGATGAGTGTGTAGTGTTAATCTCTGTGCAAAAAAATTCAAATGGTATGTGTTGTGTAGCACCCCGATAAAAACGCTACTAGAAAATCGCCGTTGTTTTTATTATGTGCATCATCATAACATCATGCATCATTTAATCTAAAACTATTCCTCTAAAAACCTCTATTTGTTTTATAATGTCCCCGTCTTCTATTTCAAATCAAAACCCTAGGTCCGTCTGGATCTTTTATTTGTCTAAAACCTATTTGCCAAGGTTTTGTTTTAAAAAGAAAGAAAATAAATATTAAATAAAACTATTTTTACCTGGAGGAGACCGCCACCGGCCAGGCCCAAAAGGCCCAGCTAGCAGCAGCCTACTACCCCAAATAAAACCTAAGTCCCAACCCTAGGGTAACCCTAACCAGAACCAACCCCACCTCTCACTCCCTCCCCAGCCGCCGCCACCCCTGGCAATATTTTCGCCCGTGGTACACCCCTCGCACGCACACAAGCCACACACCGATGCACCCTCTCGTCCATCGTGACCCCCTGTAGACCGGCCCCACCTCCTCTCCATCACGCGCTCACCCCGCGCCTCTCCCCGTACTTGTTTCCCCACCCCACGCGCCCTCGACCTCCTCCCCGACGGCGCCCCTCTCCTCCGGTGAGCATGCCGCCATCCTCCGTTACCTTCTCCGACGCTAAGTTTCCGCCGCCGTGCGACCCAGCAGCTCCGCTGCCTGGGCCTCGACGCCGTCGGCCGCACGGTCCCTGCCTCCCGGAGCCCCTGCCTTCGATTTCGCCCATACCGCAGGCCTCGTCGTCCCCAAGCTCACAGGCCGCTACTGGAGTTCTCCGCCTCTCGGCCGTGTCCGGCGCCCCGTTCCGCCTGGTCCCCTGCCCGCAGCGTCCTCCCCACCTCGCCTCTCTGTCCGCCCATCGCCGGCCTCCTCCTGCGCCTGCAGGCTCACTGGCGCCAGCCGAGTCATAGCTTCGGCTCCCGGAGCCTGGCCCCCGTGCGTCGCCTTTGTTCTTCCTGCCCCCCAAGATCCTCGCCTCCTGCAAGCTTCCGCTGTCGACGCCACTGCCGTGTGGCCTGGCTCGGTTCGTGCCGACCCTCCGTCCTCGGCCTATCGCCACCACCCTGCAGAACCGCCTTCGTCGACCTATCCTGCCTCGTCCTCCTCCGGCCCGACCTTCCTCCTGAGCTCGCCCGTCGCCATTTTCCGTCCTTGCGAACCTCAACATCAGCCACGAGCGTGCGACCGCATCACCTGGAGTTTTCCTGTCGCTTCCTGCAGGTCTCCTCTCTGTTGTTGAGGTGCAACACTAGCACAGTGTGCCTTGGCTTACTAAAGCACCCGTCCTAGTCGGCCAAGTCCTGCGCCTCACCTACTTTGCATTTTTGTTCATCAGCACAAGACTGCGTGTATGTTTGTGTCCTTCCGCCGTTCTGTTTCTGCTTCCGGTTGTGCTGCTGCTTGACAACGAGCCCGTCGCCTTGTTCTGTACACTGACGGCAAGGTGTATGTGCTATTGTTCTAACAAGACAAGGTCGCTATGAACCGCCAAGTTCGTCCACCACCGGTGCCACTCGAGACCGACAAAGACAACGGTCGTCGAAACCCCAAGATCTCCTTCATGTATTGGATGAAACCACAAGATCGCCGATATGGATCCGATGGTCGAACCTTGAAGCCTCGTGTCCGAAGACCGATCCCAGCATCGAGACCGAACCGAATCCCCAGAGCCAAGATCGTCAGAACCATGTGTGACCCCTCCCGAGCCCCTATTTTATAAATTGCCATATTGTACTTGTTGCATATTAAATTTCTCTTGATTGCATACATATTTGTGGTTGTTTGGGGGGCCTTATGCAAATTCACCTAAATTAAATATGGAAGCCATATGCGGGCTTTTCTAGTCTAATATTGACTCCATTTAAATTTGTGTAGCTAACCGGTGCCATGTTTTGCCTTGTTAATACAACATTTAAAATACGGGGTATTTAAACAACATGAACCTAATAATTAATTGTCGGGACCCCGGTTCCGCTTAATATTGCCTACTCGCATCGCATCCTTGCCATGCCATACATCATACATGCATCATGCTCGATCTTTTGTCGTAGTATTAAATGGTGCATCCGGTGTGTCTTCTAGCGTTTTGCTTCTTCGCGGATTAGGCCGATGAGTTGATGCGAGAGTCGACCCGATCTTCGAATGAAAGTTCGGCAATGTTTTCAGGCGAGCATTCTCCCCCTTTCTACCTATCTTACTTTTATAGTCTTCATTTCCTCCTGATGATCTATTGCTGACTGTGTTGCGATGCTTTAGTTTTCGTACCCGTGATATCCCTTGCAGCCTTATATTGCCTTGGACACATCCTATTACCTGTTGTTTGGTAGATAGTTGGACTTGCGTGTCGCAGTCGCTTGCTCAAGTGCTGTTGCGTGTTGTAAGTACCACAATTGTTGGAGAAATGCCTTATGCTTTTATGTTGGAGATGATCATGGCTTTAATTACCGTTTACTAACTAAAATTGAAGTAGGTAAATAATGCAGAGGCACAGGTGGGCAATAGATGTTAATTGGTTTTAACGTCACTTGTGTCCGTGAGGACCCGAGTACTTGATACATGTTCTTTGAATATTACTATCCGCATGTGGGACCATGAATCCCTAGCCAGAGCTTGAGTCATATTTATTTCTTGGGGCCACAAAGTAGTTTGGGGCTTTATTACTATCCTGTACTTATGCCATGCTTTACTGCTTATTTACGATTGCGCGTGGAGCGCCTGTACTGTTTAGGAACAAATGTGGAATGTTTTCGCGGTATCGACAAGCCCAGTCACACTTTCGGGTTCCCGGTCGTTTACAGACATTGGCACAAACCTCTGGGTCTGTCTCGGAGCCGACCAACTTCGTCGCGGGTAGCTTGGCGGGGTGGCCCCCTGAAATTTATATGAATCTTGCAATTACTCTGTCGTGATGCCTCGTTGGGTTTTTATTGTTTTTCTCGAGTTTGATCGTGCGTGTGTTGCTATTTGTGCCCTCCTGCAGGGTAAAACTTTCTGAAAGCCGTGTCCGCGGTTATGGACGACTTGGAGCACAGTATCTCGATCATAGACAACTATAACTAAAGTAGTGCTATAAATTTGACTTTATAATGACTAGTAATCAGCTTCACTATAATGGAATGGCTAAATAAAAGTGCCAATAATTGCTTGTTGGGTTATCACCTATTACCATTGTATCTGACTAGTAAGTACTACAACTACAATAGAATGGTTAACTAAAAATGCCCACTGCTTATTATATCAGGATGACTCATGCTATCTATATCTGACTAGTAATTGCCGCAACTATAACGAAATGAATAAAACTGCCAACGGTGTGAGTTCCTCGGTTGACTTCCTCGGTTGGTATCGAGGGGGAACACCAGGATGGGTATGTTTGGTGTTAGAATCAGGTTGGATCCGAGTAGGTCTTTCTTATCCCTATCTAATAGCCGCCAGTTGTATTGAGTCTCTATAGGTTGTTTAGTGCATCTTGCTACGCCTTCATCCACCATACCTATGTAGGCGAGGACCGCGAATTCTAGTCTCGCTGTAATCGGCCTCGATCGACCGCTCTCTTTTTCCTTTGCCCTTTGTCGGCACCCCTTTTGTTTAAGCAGGTTTTGAGATCGACGTCGTTAGCAGGGTTACCCTTCCGGCTTGGCCTGGGCAGGGTTATGGACGCCATTGGTTATTCTTCAGGGCTCTTAGCTCAATTTGCATCTTGTCCGTACTCGGATGCTGTATTGTTTTCAAGGTGATTTGGATCTTTGTACTGTAAACCTGTATTCTTGACTCTTTGAGTCGCTGTTGTATATATATGTGTTTTGTGGGTTCCATCGAGGACTATTGTGTAATGATATTACTTCGTTTTCCACCCGCACGCAAGTGCCTGGTGGGCACCTTTGAATCGTTTCTATGCGGGTTTGGCGGGAAGCGCTGAAACTTGCATAGGGCCGATTCCGAGGGTGTTACAGAGTGGTATCAGAGCGCAGCAGTTACGATACCCCACTGGTCCAGCCTGTAGGATAACCTAGCTAACGGTCATTGTAGAGTGTCAAAACTATTTTGGAAAATCGGTTGGATAGATCTGATTAGGTCTGTTTTACTCCTTACCCCTCTGCTATTCTCTTCTTACCTCTGCATGTTTTCGATATGCCCTTATCTTTTCTTCGAGTCCAGGAATTCTCGTGATTGGGTTTCCGTCGTACCTTCAGGGTTTCGCATCAATCCTCTTGTAACGGTGCTTCGACATCCGGTCATCATGCTATCTGACGAACCTTTCATCTGTTGTATCTTTCAGTGGACCGAAAAATTCTCTAAAAAATTTCTGTGTATCTTCCGGAGTTTTTCAACACGACAACCTCCCCTACATCAGATCTGATGAAGAGACTACTTTATCCTTTTGTTTTTGAATCTTGATTGACAAGATCTTCAGTCTGAATTCCGAGAGTTGGTTGTATAATTCTCCTATTCATGTATAGAGTAATGCTTTGGGTGCGCGATGGACTGATCACCATCCGACTACTCTTATCATTCGCTCTTGTGCATTGAATTGGTGGATCAAGCAATCTACTCCGTCCGTAGAAGTTAGAGGTGGCCTTGTCTTTTGAGACCTCGACCTTCATATTTGTTTCTCCGGAGTGCTCTCTCGACGAACGTCAGCAACGACCATTGTTGGTGGTGTCGCTGATTTCGACATGGAGTAAGAATCCTTGTTAGTGGTGTCATGAAGATCTACACGAAGCAAGAAGATCCAGACCGTTGGCCTTCTTCCTCGTACCATGAGGCGGATCTCGAGGGCGAGATCCATTATTAGTGGTGTCGAATTGTAGCACCCCGATAAAAACGCTACTAGAAAATCGCCGTTGTTTTTATTATGTGCATCATCATAACATCATGCATCATTTAATCTAAAACTATTCCTCTAAAAACCTCTATTTGTTTTATAATGTCCCCGTCTTCTATTTCAAATCAAAACCCTAGGTCCGTCTGGATCTTTTATTTGTCTAAAACCTATTTGCCAAGGTTTTGTTTTAAAAAGAAAGAAAATAAATATTAAATAAAACTATTTTTACCTGGAGGAGACCGCCACCGGCCAGGCCCAAAAGGCCTAGCTGGCAGCAGCCTACTACCCCAAATAAAACCTAAGTCCCAACCCTAGGCTAACCCTAACCAGAACCAACCCCACCTCTCACTCCCCCACCGCCACTGCACCCTTTCGCCAGACACCCTTACACACCATCGCCCTTCAGCCACACAAGCCACACCACCCTCATCGTGACCCCTAGACCCCCCCCCACCTCCTTCCATCACCATCACTCACCCAGCGCCTCTCCCGACTTGTTTCCCCACCCCACGTGAGCCTGCCCAGCCTCCCTTACCTTCTCCCTGAGCCTCCCTTACCTTCTCCGACTAAGTTTGCCCACAGTGCCAGCGACTCGCTGCACTGGCCTCGACGCCGGGGCAAGATGGTCCCTGCCTCCCGAGCCCCCCTTGATTTCACCCATACCGCAGGCCTCGCTGCTTTCAAGCTCGCGGCGCCACTGAGTTCCTGCCTCCGTCTCGGCCGTGTCCGGCCTCTGCTCCGCCTGGTCCCCTGCCAGCGTCCTCCCCACCTCGCCTCTCGTCTCGCCTGTCAGGCCTCCTCCTGCCTGCAAGGCCTCATTCTTGCAGGCCGAGCCAGCGCTCGCTCTGCGAGCCTGGCCCCGTAAGGCCGCCTTCGTTCTTCCTGCCCCAAGATCCTCGCCTCCTGCAAGCTTCCGCCGTGCCGACGCATCGCTGGGTGTGGCTCGGTCCGTGCCTCCTCCGCCCTATCGCCACCACCTGCAACCCGCCTCGCCGACCTATCCTGCCTCGCCTCCTCCGCCCGACCTTCCTCCTGAGCTCGCCCGTCGCCGTTTTCCGTCCTTGCGAACCTCAACATCGGCCACGAGCGTGCAACCGCATCACCTGGAGTTTTCCTGTCGCTTCCTGCAGGTCTCCTCTCTGTTGTTGAGGTGCAACACTAGCACAGTGTTCCTTTGCTTACTAAAGCACCCGTCCTAGTCGGCCAAGTCCTGCGCCTCACCTACTTTGCGTTTTTGTTCATCAGCACAAGACTGCGTGTATGTTTGTGTCCTTCCGCCGCTTTGCTTTCTTCGCAAGCAGCTGCTTGACAACGAGCCTGTCGCCTTGTTCTGTACACTGACGGCAAGGTGTATGTGCTATTGTTCTAACAAGACAAGGTCGCTATGAACCGCCAAGTTCGTCCACCACCGGTGCCACTCGAGACCGACAACGACAACGGTCGTCAGAACCCCAAGATCTCCTTCATGTATTGGATGAAACCACAAGATCGCCGATATGGATCCGATGGTCGAACCTTGAAGCCTCGTGTCCGAAGACCGATCCCAGCATCGAGACCAAACCGAATCCCCGGATCCAAGATCGTCAGAACCATGTGTGACCCCTCCCGAGCCCCTATTTTATAAATTGCCATATTGTACTTGTTGCATATTAAATTTCTCTTGATTGCATACATATTTGTGGTTGTTTGGGGGGCCTTATGCCGACTCACGTAAATTAAATATGGAAGCCATATGCGGGCTTTTCTAGTCTAATATTGACTCCATTTAAATTTGTGTAGCTAACCGGTGCCATGTTTTGCCTTGTTAATACAACATTTAAAATACGGGGTATTTAAACAACATGAACCTAATAATTAATTGTCAGGACCCCGGTTCCGCTTAATATTGCCTACTCGCATCGCATCCTTGCCATGCCATACATCATACATGCATCATGCTCGATCTTTTGTCGTAGTATTAAATGGTGCATCCGGTGTGTCTTCTAGCGTTTTGCTTCTTCGCGGATTAGGCCGATGAGTTGATGCGAGAGTCGACCCGATCTTCGAATGAAACTTCGGCAATGTTTTCAGGCGAGCATTCTCCCCCTTTCTACCTATCTTACTTTTATAGTCTTTATTTCCTCCTGATGATCTATTGCTGACTGTGTTGCGATGCTTTAGTTTTCGTACCCGTGATATCCCTTGCAGCCTTATATTGCCTTGGACACATCCTATTACCTGTTGTTTGGTAGATAGTTGGACTTGCGTGTCGCAGTCGCTTGCTCAAGTGCTATTGCGTGTTGTAAGTACCACAATTGTTGGAGAAATGCCTTATGCTTTTATGTTGGAGATGATCATGGCTTTAATTACCGTTTAATAACTAAAATTGAAGTAGGTAAATAATGCAGAGGCACAGGTGGGCAATAGATGTTATTTGGTTTTTAACCGTCCACTTGTGTCCCGTAGGACCCCGAGTACTTGATACCTGTTCTTTGAATATTCGCACTATCCGCATGTAGGACCATGAATCCCCCTAGCCAGAGCTTGAGTCATATTTATTTCTTGGGGCCACAAAGTAGTTTGGGGCTTTATTACTATCCTGTACTTATGCCATGCTTTACTGCTTATTTACGATTGCGCGTGGAGTGCCTGTACTATTTAGGAACAAATGTGGAATGTTTTCGCGGTATCGACAAGCCCAGTCACACTTTTGGGTTCCCGGTCGTTTACAGCCATTGGCACAAACCTCTGGATCTGTCTCGGAGCCGACCAACTTCGTCGCGGGTAGCTTGGTGGGGTGGCCCCCTGAAATTTATATGAATCTTGCAATTGCTCTGTCGTGATGCCTCGTTGGGTTTTTATTGGTTTCTCTTGAGGTTGATCGTGCGTGTGTTGCTATTTGTGCCCCCGTGCAGGGTAAAACTTTCTGAAAGCCGTGTCCGCGGTTATGGACGACTTGGAGCACAGTATCTCGATCATAGATAACTATAACTAAAGTAGTGCTATAAATTTGACTTTATAATGACTAGTAATCAGCTTCACTATAATGGAATGGCTAAATAAAAGTGCCAACAATTGCTTGTTGGGTTATCACCTATTACCATTGTATCTGACTAGTAAGTACTACAACTACAACAGAATGGTTAACTAAAACTGCCCACTGCTTATTATATCAAGATGACTCATGCTATCTATATCTGACTAGTAATTGCCGCAACTATAACGAAATGAATAAAACTGCCAACGGTGTGAGTTCCTCGGTTAACTTCCTCGGTTGGTATCGAGGGGGAACACCAGGATGGGTATGTTTGGTGTTAGAATCAGGTTGGATCCGAGTAGGTCTTTCTTATCCCTATCTAATAGCCACCAGTTGTATTGAGTCTCTATAGGTTGTTTAGTGCATGCTGCCGCTTCACCACCATATACCTATGTAGGCGAGGACCGCCAATTCTAGTCTCGCCGTGTCTTGGCCTCGATCGACCGCTCTCTTTTCCTTTGCCCTTTGTTGGCACCCCTTTGTTTAAGCAGGTTTTGAGATCGACGTCGTTAGTGTGGTTACCCTTCCGCCTTGGCTCAAGGTGGTTATGGACGCCATTGGTTATCCTTCAGGGCTCTTATCTCAATTTGCATCTTGTCCGTACTCGGACGCTGTATTGTTTTCAAGGTGATTTGGATCTTTGTACTGTAAACCTGTATTCTTGACTCTTTGAGTCGTTGTTGTATATATGTGTTTTGTGGGTTCCATCGAGGACTATTGTGTAATGATATTACTTCGTTTTCCACCCGCACGCAAGTGCTTGGTGGGCACCTTTGAATCGTTTCTATGCGGGTTTGGCAGGAAGCGCTGAAACTTGCATAGGGCCGATTCCGAGGGTGTTACAGAGTGGTATCAGAGCGCAGCAGTTACGATACCCCACTGGTCCAGCCTGTAGGATAACCTAGCTAACGGTCGTTGTAGAGTGTCAAAACTATTTTGGAAAATCGGTTGGATAGATCTGATTAGGTTTGTTTTACTCCTTACCCCTCTGCTATTCTCTTCTTACCTCTGCATGTTTTCGATCTGCCCTTATCTTTTCTTCGAGTCCAGGAATTCTCGTGATTGGGTTTCCGTCGTACCTTCAGGGTTTCGCATCAATCCTCTTGTAACGGTGCTTCGACATCCAGTCATCATGCTATCTGACGAACCTTTCATCTGTTGTATCTTTCAGTGGACCCAAAAATTCACTAAAAATTTTCTTTGTATCTTCCGGAGTTTTTCAACACGACAACCTCCCCTACATCAGATCTGATGAAGAGACTACTTTATCCTTTTGTTTTTGAATCTTGATTGACAAGATCTTCAGTCTGAATTCCGAGAGTTGGTTGTATAATTCTCCTATTCATGTATAGAGTAATGCTTTGGGTGCGCGATGGACTGATCACCATCCGACTACTCTTATCATTCGCTCTTGTGCATTGAATCGGTGGATCAAGCAATCTACTCCGTCCGTAGAAGTTAGAGGTGGCCTTATCTTTTGAGACCTCGACCTTCATATTTGTTTCTCCGGAGTGCTCTCTCGACGAACGTCAGCAACGACCATTGTTGGTGGTGTCGCTGATTTCGACATGGAGTAAGAATCCTTGTTAGTGGTGTCGCGAAGATCTACACGAAGCAAGAAGATCCAGACCGTTGGCCTTCTTCCTCGTACCATGAGGCGGATCTCGAGGGCGAGATCCATTATTAGTGGTGTCGAATTGTAGCACCCCGATAAAAACGCTACTAGAAAATCGCCGTTGTTTTTATTATGTGCATCATCATAACATCATGCATCATTTAATCTAAAACTATTCCTCTAAAAACCTCTATTTGTTTTATAATGTCCCCGTCTTCTATTTCAAATCAAAACCCTAGGTCCGTCGGGATCTTTTATTTGTCTAAAACCTATTTGCCAAGGTTTTGTTTTAAAAAGAAAGAAAATAAATATTAAATAAAACTATTTTTACCTGGAGGAGACCGCCACCGGCCAGGCCCAGCTGGCAGCAGCCTACTACCCCAAATAAAACCTAAGTCCCAACCCTAGGCTAACCCTAACCGGAACCAACCCCACCTCTCACTCCCTCCCCAGCCGCCGCCACCCCTGGCAATATTTTCGCCCGCGGTACACCCCTCGCACGCACACAAGCCACACACCGATGCACCCTCTCGTCCATCGTGACCCCCTGTAGACCGGCCCCACCTCCTCTCCATCACCACCTCTTGCCTCTCCCCTCACCCCCCACCCCACGCGCCCTCGACCTCCTCCCCGACGGCGCCCCTCTCCTCCCGTGAGCATGCCGCCAGCCTCCCTTACCTTCTCCGACGCTAAGTTTCCGCCGCCGTGCGACCCAGCAGCTCCGCTGCCTGGGCCTCGACGCCGTCGGCCGCACGGTCCCTGCCTCCCGGAGCCCCTGCCTTCGATTTCGCCCATACCGCAGGCCTCGTCGTCCCCAAGCTCTGCGCGCCGCTACCGGAGTTCCTGCCTCCGTCTCGGCCGTGTCCGGCGCCCCGTTCCGCCTGGTCCCCTGCCCGCAGCGTCCTCCCCACCTCGCCTCTCTGTCCGCCCGTCGCCGGCCTCCTCCTGCGCCTGCAAGGCCTCGTTGCCGGCGCGCCGAGCCGCAAGCTCGCGTCTGCCAGAGCCTGGCCCCCGTGCGTCGCCTTCGTTCTTCCTGCCCCCCAAGATCCTCGCCTCCTGCAAGCTTCCGCCGTCGACGCCATCGCTGGTGGCTCGCTCCTGGTCGTGCCGCCCCTCCGTCCTCGTCCTATCGCCACCACCTCGCAGAACCGCCTCCGCCGACCTATCTCCGCCGTCCTCCTCCGGCCCGACCTTCCTCCTGAGCTCGCCCGTCGCCGTTTTCCGTCCTTGCGAACCTCAACATCAGCCACGAGCGTGCGACCGCATCACCTGGAGTTTTCCTGTCGCTTCCTGCAGGTCTCCTCTCTGTTGTTGAGGTGCAACACTAGCACAGTGTGCCTTGGCTTACTAAAGCACCCGTCCTAGTCGGCCAAGTCCTGCGCCTCACCTACTTTGCGTTTTTGTTCATCAGCACAAGACTGCGTGTATGTTTGTGTCCTTCCGCCGTTCTGTTTCTGCTTCCGGTTGTGCTGCTGCTTGACAACGAGCCCGTCGCCTTGTTCTGTACACTGACGGCAAGGTGTATGTGCTATTGTTCTAACAAGACAAGGTCGCTATGAACCGCCAAGTTCATCCACCACCGGTGCCACTCGAGACGGACAACGACAACGGTCCTCGGAACCCCAAGATCTCCTTCATGTATTGGATGAAACCACAAGATCGCCGATATGGATCCGATGGTCGAACCTTGAAGCCTCGTGTCCGAAGACCGATCCCAGCATCGAGACCGAACCGAATCTTCAGAGCCAAGATCGTCAGAACCATGTGTGACCCCTCCCGAGCCCCTATTTTATAAATTGCCATATTGTACTTGTTGCATATTAAATTTCTCTTGATTGCATACATATTTGTGGTTGTTTGGGGGGCCTTATGTCGATTCACCTAAATTAAATATGGAAGCCATATGCGGGCTTTTCTAGTCTAATATTGACTCCATTTAAATTTGTGTAGCTAACCGGTGCCATGTTTTGCCTTGTTAATACAACATTTAAAATGCGGGGTATTTAAACAACATGAACCTAATAATTAATTGTCGGGATCCCGGTTCCGCTTAATATTGCCTACTCGCATCGCATCCTTGCCATGCCATACATTATACATGCATCATGATCGATCTTTTGTCGTAGTATTAAATGGTGCGTCCGGTGTGTCTTCTAGCGTTTTGCTTCTTCGCGGATTAGGCCGATGAGTTGATGCGAGAGTCGACCCGATCTTCGAATGAAACTTCGGCAATGTTTTCAGGCGAGCATTCTCCCCCTTTCTACCTATCTTACTTTTATAGTCTTTATTTCCTCCTGATGATCTATTGCTGACTGTGTTGCGATGCTTTAGTTTTCGTACCCGTGATATCCCTTGCAGCCTTATATTGCCTTGGACACATCCTATTACCTGTTGTTTGGTAGATAGTTGGACTTGCGTGTCGCAGTCGCTTGCTCAAGTGTTGTTGCGTGTTGTAAGTACCACAATTGTTGGAGAAATGCCTTATGCTTTTATGTTGGAGATGATCATGGCTTTAATTACCGTTTAATAACTAAAATTGAAGTAGGTAAATAATGCAGAGGCACAGGTGGGCAATAGATGTTATTTGGTTTTTAACTGTCCACTTGTGTCCCGTAGGACCCCGAGTACTTGATACCTGTTCTTTGAATATTCGCACTATCTGCATGTGGGACCATGAATCCCCCTAGCCAGAGCTTGAGTCATATTTATTTCTTGGGGCCACAAAGTAGTTTGGGGCTTTATTACTATCCTATACTTATGCCATGCTTTACTGCTTATTTATTTATCATGCGTGGAGCTCAGACTGTTTAGGAAAAAATGTGGAATGTTTTCGGTATCGACAAGCCTACCACACTTTCGGGTTCCCAGTCGTGTACAGCCATTGGCACAAACCTCCGGTCCGTCTCGAGCCGCCAACTTCGTCATGGTAGCTTGGCGGGTGGCCCCTGAAATTTATATGAATCTTGCAATTGCTCTTCGTGATGCCTCGTTGGGTTTTTATTGGTTTTTCTCGAGGTTGATCGTATGTGTTGCTATTTGTGCCCCGCAGGTAAACTTTTCAAAGCCGTGTCTGCGGTTATGGACGACTTGGAGCACAGTATCTCGATCATAGACAACTATAACTAAAGTAGTGCTATAAATTTGACTTTATAATGACTAGTAATCAGCTTCACTATAATGGAATGGCTAAATAAAAGTGCCAACAATTGCTTGTTGGGTTATCACCTATTACCATTGTATCTGACTAGTAAGTACTACAACTACAACAGAATGGTTAACTAAAACTGCCCACTGCTTATTATATCAGGATGACTCATGCTATCTATATCTGACTAGTAATTGCCGCAACTATAACGAAATGAATAAAACTGTCAACGGTGTGAGTTCCTCGGTTGACTTCCTCGGTTGGTATCGAGGGGGAACACCAGGATGGGTATGTTTGGTGTTAGAATCAGGTTGGATCCGAGTAGGTCTTTCTTATCCCTATCTGATAGCCGCCAGTTGTATTGAGTCTCTATAGGTTGTTTAGTGCATGCTGCGCTGCCGCTTCAGTCCACCATACCTATGTAGGCGAGGACCGCCGAATTCTAGTCTCGCCGTGTACTGGCCTCGATCGACCGCTTCTTTTTTCCTTTGCCCTTTGTCGGCACCCCTTTTGTTTAAGAAGGTTTTAAGATCGACGTCGTTAGGAGGGTTAACCTTCCGGCTTGGCCTGGGCAGGGTTATGGATGCCATTGGTTATTCTTCAGGGCTCTTAGCTCAATTTGCATCTTGTCCGTACACGGACGCTGTATTGTTTTCAAGGTGATTTGGATCTTTGTACTGTAAACCTGTATTCTTGACTCTTTGAGTCGCTGTTGTATATATGTGTTTTGTGGGTTCCATCGAGGACTATTGTGTAATGATATTACTTCGTTTTCCACCCGCACGCAAGTGCCTGGTGGGCACCTTTGAATCGTTTCTATGCGGGTTTGGCGGGAAGCGCTGAAACTTGCATAGGGCCGATTCCGAGGGTGTTACATGTTGGAAAAATAATGATGATAATCTAATAGAGCCAATCGATGGTGGCGAGTGAATAATGACTTACTCGGGAACGTAAGGCATGAGAATGTGTTCCTTTATCTTGTTTGCCGAAGATGCATTTTAGGTATGAGGCCACGACTCGTCGTTCAACGTTGCTTCCCAAGCAGCCATCCCGCATGTAGTAGGGGTCCACTACCGCGATACCCTGGGTGTTCTCTCTAATGATCTGCATGGCCAGGCTGAGAGAAAACGGGCGGACCATGGTATAGTGCAGCGGGTACAGGTGGAACATACTGAAGATGTTGTCAAACCGCAGGAAGAATAGATCTGCGGGGACAAGGTCGGGCTCCAAAGGAACCCCTGGTGGGCTCACTTCGGCTTCTTATTCTTCTTAGGAGGATTGCTACCACTCGCTGTGCCCTCACCGCCATCAGTGGTTTCATCATCCGCCATTACTTTGGCTTCTTCTTCCTCCATGTCTTCCATATCATCGTCGTCGATCTTCGAAGGATGGTATTCTTCATCTTCTTCTAGCCGATGGGCCTCCTCCCAAAATGACAATTGTTTATTCTGAGGTCTGACTTCTCCTTCAGCGTTGATGCGCTTAGAACAGCCAGCCTCGTCATTGTCACACATGTTTGCACTAATAAAAATAAAATAATGGTTAGTAATAAAGTGCCCAGAACAATCCGGCATGACCTTTGCTAACTTTCTTAAACTAGGAGTGCCCAATTTCTGCCAAAATGGATGTTAATCAACATTCTGGCAAAAATTGGGACTCATTTCATACAAGAACCTGCATACATGACATATGAAAGTGCTTCATACAAGCACAAGCACAATTTCAAGGTGTTGTTGTCCCATAACAGATAGTAGTAGAAGCACAGTAGCACAGCAAGCACAGCACAGCAGCAAGCATAACAGCAAGCACAGCAGCACATCAAGCATATTGGTAGTAACCACAGCAAGCACAACAAGCATATTGCCAGTAACCACAACAAGCAGTGCGCAAGCAAAGCAAGCACTGAATCCATTTTTGATAGGCAGAGAACAAAGCTACTACTATTGTTTTCTTGCTACCTTGCATACTACTTGGAGCAGTTTAAGTAGTAGCTAGTAGCTTTGTTCTGGGGACTGTAGTTTTGCGTCGCCGCTCTTAGATGGGGTTCTCTACTTGTTTACTAAATTTACTAATTCATAGCTTTCAAATCTACAGGGGCTTAGTTAACAACTAAACACGGGCATTCAGAAACAGTGAAATAAGGTAAAAACCTCAGCTGAATATTGCGAAATAGCATTACAGACTTCATAACTTGCCTTTTCTAACAAAAGTTCTAGCACTAAATTTGATATTTCAGAGCATGTAGCATTCAGCAGCAAGAAATTGCATAACAAAAGTAAACCAGACAGTTTTAGAAGTTTCATTAGCATGCAGTTTTTTTGTAGTTTCATATTCAGGTAATAATAGGCTTCTAGAATGCCAAATGATGACTGTATTATAGTTTGGGAGAGGTATGTACATTCTCAACACCTAGCTTTTATTTCAGCATATTTTATCGATTCATCTCTGACAAACGGCGGTATATACTTTAAAACATGGATGAATCAATATTTACTAAAGAGACAAACCTACAAACACTAATCCTTATAGTTAAACCACAACCTCACGCTGCAACTCTATAGCTTCTTTTGTCATGTGCAAGACATAGAAATTTCATGACTTTAAAAGGCCTTCCTAACTAAACTTCTAAAGCCAGTGTAACTTGTTTCTAGAGAGTTTGCCTAACTAAATTTCATGCATTTTGTCAGTCCTTGGAGCAAATAGCTATTACACGAGATAGCATATGCAAACTACAGCAGCGCCCAGAGGGAAGCTCTGTTCATGATGTCAGGGCCATCAAGTAGAGGGAAAGCGGGGAGCTGGGATTGGGAGAAACCAATGACGCCGCGCCGACAAGGGGTGGTCAGTGGTGGCCGGCTGGCTCGAGCGGTGATGTGGCTGGAGCGGTGCTGTGGGCTAGCTAGGGATGGTCAGTTGGATGGATCCTCTCTTGGTGAACCATGGATCAGAGAGGGGATAGAGGGAGAGAGGGGAGAGGGCGACGCTCACCTCCGAGACGAGGACGACGACGAGTGCGCAAACGATTATGGCGGGCGGACGATGATGCTCCACAGCGGCCTCCTCCTCCTTGTGGCGGTCTCCTCCTCCTCATTAGACGAGCGGCGGTCTCCTCCTCGTACCTCGGCCTCCTACGAGCTCCTATGGTGTGGCGGCAGGCCCAAGTACAGCAGGCGGCGGCGGCGCGGCGGATCGACTCCTCATCATCGGCGGTTCGATCTGTTTGATGAGGGATGGGAGAGGGACTCGCATGCAGTTGACTTGCCGTAGCGCACTTGCTAAGGGTGCAATACGCCTAACTGCATTGACAAATCAGATAAGAAGGCGGCCATCCCTCTTGTTATCACTAGCACTTCTTTATCCCACTGGTTCCTCCCTTGGCTCTATTCTGAACTTGTGAGCACCCAGATCCGAACCATAGTGTCCACCTTTTTTGTTTTTATTTTAAAAGTACATTAAAGTGTTAAAATCCAAAAAAAGTATCTAAACTATAAAAAATATATGTCATATGTTTTATATGTTAAAAATTGTATGTTAATAATTTGACCATTAATAATATGTCATCCATATGCATCAATGCAATCTTTTTTACCACGCATTTTACAATATTTTTTGAGCTAGCGTTCTACAATATTTTCCCTTCTTTGTCGCGGTTGAATAATTTCACCCCGGCACTTTAATGTTTTTTCTTTCGAACGGGCTACCTTTTTTGGGTAGGGTTGTCCTTTTTCTTCTTGTGATGTATGTTGCTGCATCGTAGTCGTCGTCATCTTCAATATTTGGATTGTCGTACTGGTCGAAGTCTTGCTCGTTGTCAACTCCATCCATTCCGATGATGTTTCTTTTCCTCTCCTCATGACAACACGGCTAGTCTTTGTCGGGTCGCTAATAAAAAAACATTGGTCCACTTTGCTAGCCAGTACCCACAGTTCATTTTTCGCGGCCACGTTCGCACCGGCGGCCTTGGATTTGGCTGCTTCGGTATAAAAATGTTTGTGAAATACCGGTCTACTCTTTCGACGCTCTTGGCCCATCTGACATGAAACATCGACACCTTTTCTCCATATTATTCGAGCTCCCATATCTCCTCGATCCTTCTGTAGAATCTTTCCTTCATGTTGTCATCGGTGTAGAATTCCGACGTTACGCCTGAGTTCTGATAGTCACACTTGTTGTCATTTTCCTCTGTGTAGAATGTGTAGCCGTTGATATCATATTGTCGGGGGAATAACCCTCGGTAGGGTCATAAGAGGTAAAACACTGCCTAGCTTGGCTTATGCCGAGTAAAGAATGAACCTGGTCGAATAACAACGGCCGGGTAAGATGGTCGTGTGCGATCGACATAGGAACTATGTCGGCCCATATAAGACAAGTTTGTTAATCTTGCAGGAACCAACGAGCCGAGTCTCACAAGGGAAGGCCGAGTCTAATAGGACACGTGGCAACTTTCCGAGTGAGGTTCAGGAGGGACCACGGTAAAGCACGGTCAATAGAGAAGAGCGACGCTGGGTGACATGAAAGGAGCCGGGTGACGCCTAAAGCAAGGGCCGATGTACAAAGTTACTGCATGACGCCAAAAGAACTAGAGGCTACGTACGAAAGGACCGTTAGTTGTCAAGCTTTGTGGACTGGGTCAAGGGCTTAGGGCTGGCCCATGACCCGGCCCGTATAGTATGGACCAAGATATAAACAGTAACCCTAGGACCCAAAGGGGTGAAACCTAGATAGCCTTCACCTATATAAGGAGGGGATAGCTAGTGTTAGAGGAGGTTGGACCAAGTAGGAAACTAGTGCCCTGAGGCTTTGTTGATAAAGCTCAAGGAACACTTGTAAACTACTAGGATCAATAAATTCTCAAGTATGGAGAGTTCATCTTGTTCTTCGTGCGTGGCTAGACCGTCCACTCCCTCCGCGATTACCACAAGCATCCATTTGGCCCCCAACTTAAGCCTACCAATGGCATCTGCCGTGACACCACCACGATAGTTGGCGCACACCGTGGGGCAGAAGCAGGTGCTTGATGGAGTTTTCATCCGGACGGGCAACATCATCACCAAGATCGGTGAGCGCGTCTACTCTGGCCTCATCCAGAGGTTTGGAGCGCTCAACTTCGTCAGCGACAACGTGGGCTGCTTCAGGACCAAGCCGTTCCCTAGGGGCGGTCGCTTCATCAAATTTGGTGAGCACCGGTCTACGTCGCAGTGCGCGTGGAGCGCGCGTACCCAGAGTGTGTCACCCTGGCGCCGGATCCACCTGCGGTTCCTGCCGCAGGAAAACTTCACCAGCTCGTCTCCGTTGAGGTAATGATGACAACTCCTAACCTAGCAGCACCTCCAGTAGTTCCCGTAGTGAATGAGGATGCTAAGGGAGGAAATCAAGAGGAAACGCCAAGGGCGGCAAGAACATCAAAGGCACCGCTAGAAAAGCCAGAGAACATAGCTAGCAGTAAGAGAGCCAAAGAATTGCAAGAGGCAATAGACAAATTGGCAGAGCCAGTAGCGCAAGTGGCTGACCCGGCGCGCGTGCAGGCCGAGTTAGAGGAATCCAGGATAAAAGTCCTGGAGAAGGCAAAGGAGTTAGTGCAGTTACAGCAAGATGTGGATATCACAATCCGAGAGCTCAACTCGGCAAATCGAGTAAAGGGTGCTAAGACCCGGCTTGATGCAACAAGGTTAAGAGGGAAAAACCTCAATGAGGAATTGGCGGATGCAACGTCAAATATAACACCAGAAACCAACAATGAAACAACCATGCGGCCGACATACAGTACTGCAGCAGCGAATCTAAGAGCAGCAGAGGCAGCAATGGTTGATCTCCCCCATCTAACGGGTGAAGCAAAGAGAAAGCAACAAGAGCGAGTCAATGAATTGGTGAGAGCAGCAGGGATGCTGAATGAGGCTTACTACAGGGCGAATCCGGGTGTAGCTGGGAGGTCACAATTGGTTCACTCGGCGACTCTAATCCCGGAAAGATCAGCAGGTCATACAGCTTCATCACCAGGTGTGGCGCCGAGGCAGAGAAAAGAAAAGAGTGTAGATTCGGGAAGGAACAAGCAAATGGTTACCTATGACCCGGCGATGGCTCAGGGAAACCCAGCACGTTCACAGGGAACAAGAAGGAATATTGTTCAGGGAAATGAGAATCAAGAAAACGCAGGCCGAGAAAGGCAAGCAGGACAAAGAACTGACAATGGAGGGCAAAATTTTGCGCCTCAACCTAGGCGTGGAACTCACTCGGCAGGAGGAGGAAATCCAGCTCCGAATACTGTGCTAGCTCAACCCAAAAAGAGACAGCAAAGCGCGGGAAAAGAAGTGCAGCAACCTGTAGACCCGAAAGCAAACAGATACAATGACGGTTACTCGGCGATGGTAAATGACGAATATGAACTGCCGGATCATGCGTACCATGCAATGGGAGCCAGACTCGGAGGCAGAAATCTTCAGCCGGATGATGCAAGGCTAAAGCTCGATCGAATAATGATGGCAGAATTGATCGAGTCACAAGGTCCACAGGGTCCACCATGCTTTGGCCCAAGGATCACGAAGGAGCCGCCAGTGCCAAACTTCCAGCTAGCCAGAGGGACAAAGACCTACGATGGAAGCACAAAGCCAGAGGACTGGCTCATAGATTATGGAACTGCTGTAAATATCTCTCAGGAAAATTTGAGATGGGCAATGCGATATGTGTCATAGATGCTAGAGGGACCAGCAAGGGTGTGGCTGAATAACTTGCCACCCAGAAGCATCAACAGCTCGATCGATTTTCAGGATGCTTTTGTGATAAATTTCACAAGAACCTACAAGAGGCTGAATCGCCCACAACAGCTAGCTATGTGCAAGCAAAGGCCAAATGAAACAGACAGGGAATTCCTCACAAGGTGGTGCACGATGCGCAACACTTGCGAAGGGATAATCGAGTCACAGGCCATCGCATGGTTTGCACAAGGATGCAGACATGGAAGCGTACTATGTCAAAGGTTACAGAGAGATATGTCGGCAAGCTTGGCAGAAACAATAAGAATCGCCGACTCATATGCGTTAGGAGATCTAACTCAGCCTCTGCTCATGTCGACAGACGGGATGACTGAGACTCAGATCTATGACGCGGCCAGGTCGCAAAGGCGCTAGGAAAGAGCCGAGTATAGAAGCAAAAGAAGAGATGAAAGGCCAAACTACAGGTATGGTTCGACTCAAGTTGCGGCTGTGAGTCAGGATCATCCAGATGCTGGAAGCAGCCAAAGTCAAAGGACAAATGGGCAACAACAGTGGATACCAAAGAATGATGGCAAAAAGCCATATGAACAGAGAAAGCCATATCAGGACAGACAGAAACATACTTACGAAATGATGTTGGACCAACCGTGCAATTTCCACACGCCAAGTCCGAGTAAGCCAGCAAATCACACAACAAGACAGTGCACATGGTTTTAGAAAGGAGATAGAGTGGATTCGCCGACTAAGCAATTGCCACCACCTCCCCCTCCACCGCTCACAGGAGGAAATGCCCAAGTTGTTGGAGCTGAGCATAGATACGAGAACAGACAGCCGAGATATCATAACCATGAAAGAAGAGAGGTCGTGCATCAGGTGCATAATCAAAGAGGTGACGATGTCCATGTCGGCCATGGAACCAGAAATTAGTATAGAGAGCATCACCAGATCTATGTTGTATTTGTCACAGAGCCGAACGACAAAAAGAGTCAGCAAAGACGAATGATGGAAGTGAATGCCACAATGCCGGCAATTCCAAAGTACATGCATTGGTCTGAACAGGAGATAACATGGAGCATAAAGGATCACCCCAAGATCATGCCAACACCAGGAGGTTATGCTCTTGTCTTGGATCCAACTTTCATGGGACCTGATATCAACGTGAAATTCTCCAAGGTACTGATCGATGATGGCAGTAGCATCAACATCATGTACAAGGATACCATGCTCAAGTTAGGCATCACTATGCACATGATGGAGCCGACTAAGACAACTTTACATGGTATTGTGTCGGGATTGTCCTGTAAGCCAATTGGCAAGATCTGGGTTGACGTCTTATTCGGCAACAGAAAAAACTGTCGCATTGAAGCCATAGAGTTCGAGGTGGTTGACCTGGTCAGCTCATACCATGCCTTACTCGGCAGGCCGGCTATGGAAAAGTTTATGGATACCCCTCACATTGATTACTTGAATATGAAACTACTAGGTCCATGTGGAGTTATCACAGTCGAAGGAGATTACAAAAGATATACTACTTGTGCCTCAGCCGGATCTTCGCTGGCCGAGTAACTGGTCATAGCACAGGAAAAGCATCAAATGATGGAAGTGGCAGCATTGGCTAAGGTAGCACAAATGTCCATGCCGACACTTACTAATCCGCATGGCAGTGTGTCATTCCAAGCTACCAAGGAAACCAAGAAGGTACAGGTGGATGAGACTTTCCCAGAGCGCACAGTTACCATTGGTGCTGGGCTGACTGACAAATAGGAAAGAGAGCTCACCAGCTCCCTCCATGAGAATCGGGATATCTTTGCATGGTCAACAAAGGATTTGCAACGAGTTCCGAGGGAGCTGGCTGAGCACTCTCTTCATGTAAGGCCAGATGAAAAGCCGATGAAGCAACCCCTCCGTCGCTTCGCCGAAGATAGGAGGAAAGTTATAGCCACCAAGATAGCCAGGCTCTTGGCTGCCGGGTCATGGAAGTGCTGCACCCAGATTGGTTATCAAATCCAGTGTTGGTCGAGAAGAAAAAAGATGACCCAAACATGGCAGTGGTGTGGCGCATGTGTATTGATTACACGAACCTCAATAAGGCGTGTCCAAAAGATCCATTTCCCCTTCCACAGATCGACCAAGTCATAGACTCTACTGCCGGGTGTGAGTTGTTGTCATTTGTGGATGCGTATTCTGGTTTCCACCAGATACCACTGAATCCGAGTGATCAAATAAAGATAGCTTTTATCATCCCGTATGGGGCTTATTGCTATAGCACTATGCCGTTTGGATTGAGGAATGCAGGTGAAACATACCAAATATGCATGTAGAAATGCTTGCAAGATCAATTGGACAAAAATGTTCAAGTATACGTCGATGACGTGGTGATAAAAAACAAAAAAAGTCACACTCTAATTGAGTACTTGCGTCAAACATTCGCAAACTTAAGAAGATTCCGGATGAAACTTAACCCGAAAAAATGCACATTTGGTGTCCCAGCTAGAAAGTTACTCGGATTCCTGGTATCCAGCCGAGGAATTGAGGCTAACCCGACAAAGATCTGGGCCATCGAAAGAATGGAATTTCCAAAAACCCTAAACGATGTCCAGAAGTTCACAGGATGTCTGGCCTTGTTGAGTAGATTTATCAGTCGGCTAGGCGAGAAAGCCTTACCACTATATCAACTGATGAAAAAATCAGACAAATTCACATGGACACAACAAGCTGATAGCGCTTTCCATGAACTCAAAAAGATGTTGGCAACAGCACCAATATTAGCGTCACCGCTATCCAAAGAGCCAATGCTGCTCTATGTCGCCGCAACCAACAGAGTTGTAAGTGCGGTAATAGTGGTAGAACGCGAAGAAGAGGGCAAATCAGTCCAAAGGCCAGTTTATTACTTGAGCGAAGTGCTCTCTATATCAAAGAAAAATTACCCCCATTACCAAAAAATGACGTATGGGGTGTATATGGTAGCAAAGAAGCTAAAGCATTATTTCCAAGAACACCCAATCCGGGTAATATGTGAGGCACCCATCTCGGATATATTGGGCAGCAAAGATGCCTGTGGCCGAGTCGCAAAATGGGCCATAGAGCTAGCACCATACACTCCACAATATGATAGGCGAGATGCAATCAAATCTCAAGCCGTGGCTGATTTCTTTGTGGATTGGATGGAGATGCAATACGAGCCACCACTGCCAGATCTGAATTACTAGAAGATGCATTTTGACGGATCCAAGACAAAGATGGGTCTGGGTGCCGGGATAGTGCTCACATCACCAAAGAGGGATCAGCTCAAATATATGTTGCAGATCCACTTTGCTGCATCCAATAATGTGGCCGACTATGAAGCACTTGTCCACGGCATAAAAGTGGCCAAAGAGATTGGCATCAAAAGGATCATGTGTTTTGGTGACTCGGATTTGGTGATCCAGCAAGTATCTGGGCATTGGGACGCGTTGGATGCAAATATGGCACTATATCGTTTTCATGTGCAGCAGATTTCGGGATATTTTGACGGGTGTGAATTTCATCACATACCCAGAGCAGAGAATGAGGCAACGGATGTACTATCCAAGTTAGGCTCATCTCGGCGGGCAATACCACCAGGAGTAGCATTGAAACATCTCAGGAAACCATCGATCAAGCCATCACCAGAATCCGAGTCAATTAGGCTCATCCTGGCAGATCAGGAGTCAGACACTGTGCCAATGGATATTGACTCAGGGGCAGGTTCGAGTCACTCGGGGACTGTTCCGCTCACCTCAGGGGTTGCCGAATCACACTCGGGGACTCCTCAGGTTATGTCGGCAGAACATATGTCGGCTGAGCCAATGGAAATTGATGAAGAAACAGAGCCGGCACCACTGATACCAGCATGGGCGCAACCAATATTCAATTACTTGAAAGATGGAACTTTGCCAGATGACAAGATACTGGCAAGGCAAACATAAAGAAGAGAAAAGGCATACACAATAATCAACAAGGAGCTATACAAAAGAAGTGTGACAAGTGTATTGCAGCGTTGTATATGTCTAGAGAAAGGTCAAGAGATACTATTGGACATTCACCAAGGAGAATGTGGGCACCATGCATCCTCAAGAGCCTTGGTAGCCAAGGCATTCCGACATGGATTCTATTGGCCAAGCGCACTGGCAGAGGCACAGGAACTTGTGAGGAAATGCAATGGTCGCCAGCATTACACGTCAAAGTCACATTTACCAGCATATGAGTTAAAAACTATACCAATCACTTGGCCATTTGCAGTATGGTGCCTAGATATGGTAGGGCCATTCAAACCAGCGAGGGGTGGCATGACCCACATACTTGTAATGGTTGATAAGTTCACCAAGTGGATAGAAGTGAAGCCCATCAAAAAATTGGATGGAATAATAGTTGTCACGTTCCTAAAAGATATAATCTTGAGATATGGTTACCCGCACAGTGTGATCACAGAAAATGGCACAAGCTTTGTCGAAGGAGATTTCGCTCGTTTTTGTGGAAAAAACCAAATAAGACTTGATGTAACATCAGTCGCTCATCCAGAATCAAATGGACAAGTTAAACGAGCTAATGTCTTAGTTCTATCCAAGATAAAACCCCGCCTAATGGAACCACTCCAGAGATCACATGGCTGCTGGATAGAGGAATTACCCTCAGTGTTGTGGAGTTTAAGGACAACTTCGAATCGATCGACGGGCTATACGCCATTCTTCCTTGTGTATGGGGCAGAAGCAGTCTTGCCTGCCGACATAGAGTATGACTCGCCAAGAGTAAGACAATACTCGGAAGCCGAGGTAAAAGAGGCCCGAAAATATGGAGTTGACTTACTCGAAGAAGCAAGGGAACTGGCATTTTCCAGATTCGCCATATACCAACAAAGTCTTCGACACTACCATAGTCGGAAATTTCAACCTTGTTTTTTCTGAGAAGGGGATATGGTGCTCAGACTAGTGCAATGCATAGCTGGAATGCATAAGCTGTCACCCCCATGGGAAGGACCATTCATCATAAGCAAAGCATTGTACAATGATTCATATTACCTAATAGATGCTCGCGAAGCACAAAATAACAAGACGGATATATCAGGCAATGGAACCAAAAGTCCATGGAATGTGGCACTGCTACGTCCTTTCTACACTTAGGAGAAGCAGTGTATGTATCTCTCAAACTCTCATATGTCGGACGCTTATGCCGGCTATGTGCTGATAATAAAATGGTATGACTCGGAAAACTGACTTGGGGACTGCCCCTTATGTTTATCCTTCGATTCTTCTATGTCGGTTGGCATTGACACTTAAGACTTGTCTCGGAACAAGTAATGTTTACTCGGATAGAATCAACTCTTCGACTATGTTGTTGTCCGAAAACACGGCTTCATGCACGCAAGAGGAAAGGATCAATGACAAGTAAACATGAACACCAGATAAGGAAAGGGAGAAAAACGAGGTTGCCCTATGTATGTTTTAACTAACTCATTGTAGGTTATGTTGCTTTCTATGTCGAATAATCCTAGGTCAAGTGATCTAGTTTCATATCTGCTAACTCAATCCTTCGAACTTTGAGACTCTAATGTTGAATGCCAAAAAAGGTAGACAAGAGCTAACTTCAAGGAAAAGGGAAACAACAAAATGAAACTCGGGGACTTGCCCCTGGATAATTCACATTCAAAGCTAAATAAAAGTTTAAGCCTTATCACAAGGCGCACACCCAAAATAAGTGCATTATATATTACATCTGCACCCGGCACACCGGGGATCTCATGAAATTCAAGTGTTTTTATAACCAGCCTAAGGCCCCCTTCTTTTCAGCTTCTTGGCCAGCTTCTCCTAGAAGCTACCCTCGACCAGCTTCTCCCAGAATCTCATCTGTCAAAATCGTTTATACTTTTAAATTGACATTGTAACTACTAGTTAAGAAGTTTGAACGAATTTTGAAGATGAGATTCTGGGAGAAGCTGGCCAAGAAGCTGAAAAGAAGGGGGCCTAAGAAGAAGCTGGGCTCAGAGGAGTAACTTTGGGGCTAGAGCTAGGAGCGTCATTTGGAGTGTTTGCCGAGTCAGGGGCGTCGGTCGCCGAGTCTTCTGCATCATCTGACTCAGTGGCTTCACTATCAGCACCTTCGTTGTCGGAGATCTTGACAACAGGCTCGCCATGGTCAAGGAAGCTGGGCCCATTGCACCAGGATTGCACAAAGGCATATTCGACCATGGTATAAGCTCGCTCCTGGCATTTCTTGATCAGCTCAGGATCGTGGAGCCACTTACCTTCAGCCCTCATGCGCTCGAGAACATCAAGATTGATGTCCTCGTACCATGAAAGCACAAAGGCAAGAGCCTTGTCCGCTGTAGCTCGGCCGACCGACTCGCGCCATTGATCCAACCTGTCTTTGGTCTGAAGCAGCCTGGTAGACAAAGGCTCGATGAGTGTGGGCGCGTCTTCATCCGGCCAGAGCATCCTGAACGCGTGGATCGCTGATTTGAGCAAGTCAATGCCGCATGATTTGAGGGTCTTTGCACGTTCTGATAGTGCTGCGAGATGCTCGTCGATAGTGACCTCGCCATCAGCTAGAGCGCCAGATTCATCTCGCACTCTTTTCATGGCCCGTATAGCAAACATTTCAGCCTCGGGGAAATTCTCTGCAGAAGCAATAGAACATTAGCAAAACAATGAAAAGGGGACAGAAGGCAAGAGTGTGAATTACAGTGAAAAAAGGTCAGGACTCACTACCGAGGAAAGAATTGACGGCGCCAGGCTTGCTCTGCCAAATCCTAGCCTTGGCTTGAAGAGCGTCCAGATCCTGATGAGCCAACTCAACCGCCGACTCGGCCTCCTTGAGCAACTCCTTGGTATTCTCGGAACTAGTGGTATGTTGGCCATATTTCTCGGCAAGCTCCTCCCGCAGCCCCTTCACCTCGGACTGGTGCTTCTGCTCCATATCCGCCATTTGCTTCTTTAGCCGAGTCACCTACTCTCGCTTCTTTTGGAGCTCGATCTGGTGCTTCTCTGCTTATTCGGGGAATATGATTCGTCAACAACAACAAAGCTATCTCGGATCCATTGACATAAAAATGGGAAAGAGATAAGCATAAATACAGAGCGGAGACAAAATCTCCAAGAGCTTACTTTCAGCATCGCTAATCTGTAGGTGCAGAGCATCAACAGTGGATTGGGCAGAAGCTGTGGAAAGACAACGAAAAATAAGCAAGGTGAAACAAAGAAGGTGTAATATCCCAGTATTAGAGCTTAGAAATAAGCTGAACCCCGATGTGTGCATTGCATTCATGCATAGAAAATCCGAATAATTTTCTCGCTTTTAAACAAAACTTGTCAAAGTGATTGAAGCTTCTCTTAGCTTGATGGAATTGAAGTAGATCATCAAGTTGACAGCGATAAGTTTCAATAAGACCTTTGCTAAAACCTCATTTTGGGTAAAGGAGATTTGATCTAAGGGTAGATCAAATGTACTATAAGTTAAACCTTAATACAATGTGAATTATATTTGATCATTAGGTGATCATGTTATAGTATTCGTTATAATCACTCATAAGTACCAAGTTAAGGATATAACACAAATAATAAGAATGTAACCACTATATCTTAATCTCATCTGCATACATCCTGAGTATCATAGTAACACCTAACCTTAAAAACTCTTTTAATGAGTTGGAATTGGAAAGAGATTAAGTCAACATCATCCACTATATATATCTTTCTTTCTATAGTAATATTTATGAAACTTATCCTAATATCTGTTGTTCATCAATGTTGAGTAATCAACCATTGATTTACAAACTCTTAAACTATCAATCCTTGATCTACTATTTCTTGATATTATCATAATATCTACTTGTAGTGACCTCGGATCAAGTAAGATCCTAAGTCCCTGTGATTAACATGCTAGTCCCTAGATCAATAGCTAGCACTCACAGTCGATGAAATATCATGTAAAACACAAGTCTTTATTACATGAATCGAATAATCTAGAGTTTACATTATTACAACAAAAGCAAAAAATATACAACTTGAGTCCCATAAATGCCACAGGCAGGTTGAGTGAAGACCCGCGATCCTAGCGCACCTTTCAACAATCTCCGAAATTCTACACATGAAACGTGCAGCCAACAAGTTGGGTCAATACTTTGAATGTATTGGCAAATTACACCAAGGAAGGAAAGACTAACTCTACATGCAAGGCTAGTTTAGGCTTTGGAGTTCATTTGCATAAAGCTAATTTTCTCTAAGTATGGAGAAAAGAGAGAGAGAGAGAGAGAGAGAGAGAGAGAGAGAGAGTTTTACCCTACTTTGTAAACATTTGCTTAGATAAAATAGGGTCGAATGGCACACGAGGATATTACTCACGAAGTGTCCAAACAACCAAACACTTGGATATTACTCACCAAGTGACACTTGGATATTACGCACCAAGTTCCCAAAATCCCACCCATTGGCGATATTACTCACGCCATGGGGTTTCAAAACTTTGCTTAGAAAGGAGAGAGGAGGATCCTTCAGAGGCTCCATCCTTCAGATGCTCAATGTTGTTCTGTTTCCGTGAACACGGCCGATCGATCAGATTGCAATACTCTCGAGAGTTTGTGCACTTTACCCATAATCCATGATCAAGTCCTTTTACAGACAAGACCATGGCGAGGCTTTCCCTAGTAGCCCCTCTACCTTCTGGATCCAACCGTGCCAAGAACCTCCAAATGTTGGTACCCAGGTGAGGTTTCCCACTAAGTACTAGGCCAAGACAGAGCCCATATGTATTGTGGTTGCACTGGAAGCTTCTGAATTCTAAAACATGGCAGACTTCTTTGATTCTGGTGCGTCCTCCACCAAAATCTCACTCGTTGTCCCGACAACCATTCCGCCCAGAAGAAAAACTTAGTTTTATTTTGAAGTGGATTTGAGAAGAAAAGTTTGCTCAAGAGAGCCTTTATACTTAGAAGAAATTCATTGTCTTTCGAACCCCCCAACGGTACTTTATATATATAGCATAGCAAGCAATACTTAGCAAAAATAGGGGTAACCTATTAGGAGGGAAAATCCTAAGTATAGAGCTACTCATGGAAAACTACAAAATCATCGTACTTGCAAAATAATACTAAGGAAAATTCTACTAGAACATCCTACACATGTATACTACAGAATTTGAAGATCACATGCATAGAATCAAAACTGGGACAAAGATATGAACAAGTGGTGTAACTTGCCTTATTTTGATAATATGGGTGATGATTGTATTTCTCCATAGCAATCGCACTCTCCAAACAATCTATCGCGTGGACAAGCAAAACAATTGCAAACTTAGCAACAATACAAACATACAACAAAATAATGGGGATCATATGCATGCATGATGATTTACAATGTCACACTGGTTGTATTTTAGTATTCTTAACACTATTATAACACATGAAGCATATTAAAAGAATTTAAAGCATAAAACAATTTATTAATGAACTATATTAATTTAAACAGGGTTTAAGTCACTTTACTCAAATTATGGTTTTTTCGTATTATTAAATTGTGAATTAAATACCACTTTATAGGTATCTCAAATTAGAGCCAGTAGCAATTGGAAACACGCAAAAAGGATCTATAAATATTTTTGTAGAATTTAATTACTATAACAATGCAATTTAGACTTTCTGCAAGATCATCTAATAAAACAACGCCAAATAATTTTGTGTATACTTTTACTGGATAGATATGATCATAACTAAACAGTACAAATTTGTTTTACTAAATTTGGAGTTATAAATCATTTTCTATGATTTAATTACTTTTTAATAGAGTTTAAATCATTCAAACTATTTAATTCATCATAAATTATATCTAAGACCAGATCTATGTTCTGCGTGAAATTGTGAATCTAGAGACATATTATTTATATTTTTCCGATCTATAAATAATTTATTATGAATTTAATAATTTAAATAGCCATTAGAAGTAATTAAATTACTACAGCAATTTTTATATTTCAAATATTGTATCTAAGAGTATATTAATGTCGTATATGAAATTATGGATCCATATATACTTTATTTGTATTTTTTGGATCTACAGATGATTTACAATGCTTTATTTAGTCTAAAATGTCTATTAAACTATTTAAATTTCTACAGTAAATATATACATTACAAGTCAGATCTAATAGCATAATAATATTCTACATAATTTTCTGAATCCATAGGTATATTATTTGCAATTTATGGCCTTATAAATCTTTTTCTATGAATTATACAAGATTGGGAAAATTTCTGGCTATTTTTAATACGAAACTATTTAAACAAATTGACCGCGCTGACTGTGCAGTTGACCGCTGACCTGGCGATGACGAAGCGGTGACGTGGCGCGCTGACGAGCTTGCTGACTGGGCGGACACGCGGCGCAAATCTGTTGGACGATACCCCTTCATGGATTCGTTCTATCTGGACCATCAGATGGAAATCCGGCGGTCTAGAACGGAAGCCTCCTGGTTAGGGGTCAACAGCGGCGGGGGTGGTCAACGACGACGATGAACGGCTCGGACGGCGGCAGTTGACGGCGTTCCGGCGAGTTCCCGGGACGTTGGAGTGGACTACGGGGTGCGTCGTGTTACCACGTTCTCGCGGGTATCCTCAGCGGGTTCTGTTGCTTCCTACAGCGATGGAGATGGTCGGATGGAGCTCCGTGAAGCCTGTGGTACTCCGGTGACGAATTCTACAGCCTATGGTGTTCCTACGAGAGGGAAAACAGAACAGGGTGAGGCGGTGCTCCAAGGGGAAGGGATCTAGGGAAGGAAGAGGGCACGGGGTGGTCAGGACCAGGCTCTACCTCGAGCTCCCGTGAGCAACAATGGGGCGGCGGCGGCGATATTAGAAAACGACATGGGAGTGCTAGGGTTTGTGGATTTCAGAAAAGAAAAGATACGGAAGAAGAGGGGGTTTATATGGCGACGGATTTCGTGCGATAGGGGGCATGAGGTGAACGAATTCGCGCGGAATCGGAGCGGTTCGGATCGGGTTCAAGGAGTCTGTGAAGAACACGGGGAGGTTGACGATGACGCGTGGGTCCGGCTTGTCGGTGATAGAGGAAAAAACATGAGGGGAAGGAATATGCGGGTTGCGCTGCTGGGCCCTTCTGCAGTGGTGCGGGGCTGTTTTGGGTCGGCCCATGGTTGTGCGTCGCTCGCTCCGCAAGCGCGAGCGGTAGGTAGTGGTGCTCGGCGGGCTAGGCCAGAGCGGTCCGCGGGGTTAGTTAGTTTTTTTATATATATTCTTTTTACTTTATTATTTTCTTATTTCCTTTATATCTTTTTCATATGATCACCAAATGAGTTGATTCTTGTCTCCAAAATTTTCTAAAATTATGTAGATCATCATAGGATCCTTTGTAGCAATAGTTTTCATATTTAAACAAATGGATTCATAAAACCTTGTTTGTACTCTTGTAGGAGTATTTTTGTAATTTCAAAATAGGGTTTGCAAACGGTGATTTAACTTAAGAACTTGTATTAATGGAAGGTTCATGGATGAGAAATCAAACAATTGTCTTGGGTTAGTTCAAAACTTGGTAGTCATAGTAATTCTCTTCTTTTAATGTGGCTTAGTAAAATATCAATCAACAACAAAAGTTTCTTTTCATTCAAAATTTTCAACAAGATTAAACAATCCAATCAACTTAATAGTTTTATTTTAACATTCCAAATTTAGGAAAAATTCGTGATGTTACAGACTACCACCCTTAAAAGGAATCTCGTCCTCGAGATTCGAGAAGGCTAGAAAGAAATAGGTTTGGGTTACACTAGGGTACTACCACCCTTAAAAGATTGTAATTGTTGGGTTCTCCGGGTACAATGATTTGTAAGCTTAACTCATACTAACATAATTCATCGTAGCCTGATGGGCGGATTGGGCTTCTTTCCATTGACATTTCCTTTGCCACTGCCATTCTTCCTTTTCTGAGGACAATTTGACGAGTAATGCCATGTTTCGCCACACTTGTAGCATGTCACCTGGCTAGGATCCTTCTTGGGCTTCTTGCTGCTGCATCTATTACCATTACCATCATTGTTTTCATCCTTTCCAGCCACATTATCCTGTTCTTGACAACCAACAGCATAATGGCCAGGATTGTGACACTTGAAGCATATGACTTTTCTTAGATCCTTCCACTTCCTTGGTAAGGATAACATGACGTGGCATAATCCATCTCTAACTTGCTGATTCACTTGTTGTACTATCGGGTAGAGGTGACATTGCAAGGGGTTGTGGTTGGTCCCTTCGCACAAGAAGCATGTAACTTCAGAGGTGGGGCATTCTTCAGATGGGTTACTTTCTTCACAGTAGGGGCACTGATCACAATGCTCCTTGGAGGTATGCCCTACTTCTCCACAGATCGTGCAAGCTGATTGTTTTGGGACTTCAACTTCTTGGGTTTTTGGTATACGAGTGACGAGATGAGATTGTAGTAGAACCTCTTTAAATTCTTCCCAAGATATCATCCCTTGATGATCATTAATGGCGTGTTGCATCTCCCACCAGGTTGCAGCATCGTCCTTTAGGAATTGGGTGGCATAATGAACCATTTTATTGGCTTCAATGTTAGCATTCTTCATCCTTTCTTCAACCTGGTGCATCCACTTCTTTGCATCGGTGTGGCTCTTACGCTTGGTGAAGTTAAGTTCCTTGTCCTTCTTATTGATATGGTCCATCTGTCGAGTTGACCAAGGTTTAGAGTAGGAACGAATAGAGTATGGAAGAATAAGAATAACCCATACAAGAAATTTTATTTAGAAAATAGGTTCTCATTAGCTAAGGTAATAAACCACACAAGATAGCAAACAATTTGTCGCATCTATATTATAGCGAAATCTATCCGGGTTTGGTTCCTAATAGATCACTTGAAAGCTTCGAGGCTTCGAGTCTTCAAAAGTCTTCGTTCTCTTGATAGTCTTCATGTTCTTCATAATCTTGGATCTTTCGAGTTCTTTAGTTAATAACCTTGACTTAAGGCCTTCAAAGTCTTTGGTGCTAGTAGCTTTGAAATCTTCAATCTCGTAGCTTTAGTCTTGGAACATCTTTCATGGAGGTCTTCAAGTCCTGACTTAATCGAAACATTGAGATGATCTTCTATGAAAAGGTAATCTTGAGAAAAGTTTCTTCTTGAAGTGCGTAGTGGTCATTCCTAATGTTGAAAAGAAGAGACTTAAGAAATTTTAAAACCCCAAAGGTAGATGATGAGAAGTATGAGAGTTTTCTGAAATAACTTAAAAAATATTTGTCCTAAGGTTTTTCCATGTCTAGGGTCACGATCTACAGTCAACTTATGCTCTGATACCATCTGTAGTGACCTCGGATCAAGTAAGATCCTAAGTCCTTGTGATTAACATGCTAGTCCCTGGATCAATAGCTAGCACTCACAGTCGATGAAATATCATGTAAAACACAAGTCTTTATTACATGAATCGAATAATCCAGAGTTTACATTATTACAACAAAAGCGAAAAATATACAACTTGAGTCCCATCAATGCCACAGGCAGGTTGAGTGAAGACCCGCGATCCTAGCGCACCTTTCAACGATCTCCAAAATTCTGCACATGAAACATGCAGCCAACAAGTTGGGTCAATACTTTGAATGTATTGTCAAATGACACCAAGGAAGGAAAGACTAACTCTACATGCAAGGCTAGTTTAGGCTTTGGAGTTCATTTGCATAAAGCTAATTTTCTCTAAGTATGGAGAAAAGAGAGAGAGAGAGAGAGAGAGAGTTTTACCCTACTTTGTAAACATTTGCTTAGATAAAATAGGGTCGAATGGCACACGAGGATATTACTCACGAAGTGTCCAAACAACCAAACACTTGGATATTACTCACCAAGTGACACTTGGATATTACGCACCAAGTTCCCAAAATCCCACCCATTGGCGATATTACTCATGCCATGGGGTTTCAAAACTTTGCTTAGAAAGGAGAGAGGAGGATCCTTCAGAGGCTCCATCCTTCAGATGCTCAATGTTGTTCTGTTTCCGTGAACACGGCTGATCAATCAGATTGCAATACTCTCGAGAGTTTGTGCACTTTACCCACAATCCATGATCAAGTCCTTTTACAGACAAGACCATGGCGACGCTTTCCCTTAGTAGCCCCTCTACCTTCTGGATCCAACTGTGCCAAGAACCTCCAAATGTTGGTACCCAGGTGAGGTTTCCCACTAAGTACTAGGCCAAGACAGAGCCCATATGTATTGTGGTTGCACAGGAAGCTTCTGAATTCTGAAACATGGCAGACTTCTTTGATTCCTGGGCGGCCGTCCTCCAACAAAATCTTACTCGTTGTCCCGACAACCATTCCTCCCAGAAGAAAAACTTAGTTTTATTTTGAAGTGTATTTGAGAAGAAAAGTTTGCTCAAGAGAGCCTTTATACTTAGAAGAAATTCATTGTCTTTCGAACCCCCCAACGGTACTTTATATATATAGCATAGCAAGCAATACTTAGCAAAAACAGGGATAACCTATTAGGAGGGAAAATCCTAAGTATAGAGCTACTCATGGCAAACTACAAAATCATCATACTTGCAAAATAATACTAAGGAAAATTCTACTAGAACATCCTACACATGCATACTACAGAATTTGAAGATCACATGCATAGAATCAAAACTGGGACAAAGATATGAACAAGTGGTGTAACTTTCCTTATGTTGATAATATGGGTGATGATTGTATTTCTCCATAGCAATGGCACTCTCCGAACAATCTATCGCGTGGACAAGCAAAACAATTGCAAACTTAGCAACAATACAAGCATACAACAAAACAATGGGGATCATATGCATGCATGATGATTTACAATGTCACACTGGTTGTATTTTAGTATTCTTAACACTATTATAACACATGAAGCATACTAAAAGAATTTAATGCATAAAACAATTTATTAATGAACTATATTAATTTAAACAGGGTTTAAGTCACTTTACTCAAATTCTGGTGTTTTCGTATTATTAAATTGTGAATTAAATACCACTTTATAGGTATCTCAAATTAGAGCTAGTAGCAATTGGAAACACGCAAAAATGATCTATAAATATTTTTGTAGAATTTAATTACTATAACAATGCAATTTAGACTTTCTGCAAGATCATCTGATAAAACAACGCCAAATAATTTAGTGTATACTTTTACTAGATAGATATGATCATAACTAAACAGTACAAATTGGTTTTACTAAATTTGGAGTTATAAATCATTTTCTATGATTTAATTACTATTTAATAGAGTTTAAATCATTCAAACTATTTAATTCATCATAAATTATATCTAAGACCAGATCTGTGTTCTGCGTGAAATTATGAATCTAGAGACATATTATTTATATTTTTCCGATCTATAAATAATTTATTATGAATTTAATAATTTAAATAGCCATTAGAAGTAATTAAATTACTACACAATTTTTATATTTCAAAAATTGTATCTAAGAGTATATTAATGTCGTATATGAAATTATGGATCCATATATACTTTATTTGTATTTTTTGGATCTACAGATGATTTACTATGATTTATTTAGTCTAAAATGTCTATTAAACTATTTAAATTTATACAGTAAATATATAGAGTACAAGTCAGATCTAATAGCATAATAATATTCTACATAATTTTCTGAATCCATAGGTATAAATCTTTTTCTATGAATTATACAAGATTGGGAAAATTTCTGGCTATTTTTAATACGAAACTATTTAAACAAATTGACCGCGCTGACTGTGTAGTTGACCGCTGACCTGGCGATGATGAAGCGGTGACGCGGCGCGCTGACGAGCTTACTGACTGAGCGGACATGCGGCGCAAATCTGTTGGACGATACCCCTTCGTGGATTCGTTCTATCTGGACCATCAGATGGAAATCTGGCGATCTGGAACGGAAGCCTCCTGGTTAGGGGTCAAAAGCGGCGGGGGTGGTCAACAACGACGATGAACGGCTCAGACGGCGGTAGTTGACGGCGTTCTGGCGAGTTCCCGGGACGTTGGAGTGGACTACGGGGTGCGTCGCGTTACCACGGTCTCGCGGGTATCCTCAGCGGCTTCCGTTGCTTCCTGCAGCGATGGAGATGGTCAGATGGAGCTCCGTGAAGCCTGTGGTACTCCAGCGACGAATTATACGGCCTACGGTGTTCCTACGAGAGGGAAAACAGAACAGGGTGAGGCAGTGCTCCAAGGGGAAGGGATCTAGGGAAGGAAGAGGGCACGGGGTGGTCAGGACCATGCTCTACCTCGAGCTCCCGTGAGCAACAATGGCGCGGCGGCGGCGATATTGGAAAACGACATGGGAGTGCTAGGGTTTGTGGATTTCAGAAAAGAAAATATACAGAAGAAGAGGGGGTTTATATGGTGACGGATTTCGTGCGATAGGGGGCACGGGGTGAACGAATTCGCGCGGAATCGGAGCGGTTCGGATCGGGTTCAAGGAGTCTGTGAAGAACACGGGGAGGTTGACGATGATGCGTGGGCCCGGCTTGTCGGTGATAGAGGAAAAAAACATGAGGGGAAGGAATATGCGGTTGTTCATTGCTGGGCCCGTCTGCGATGGTCTTGAGGGCTGTTTTGGGCCCCATGGTTGTCGTCCGCTCTCTCCACAAAGTAGCGGTAGGTAGTGGTGCTCGGCGGGCTAGGCCAGAGCGGTCCGCGGGGTTAGTTAGTTTTTTTATATATATCCTTTTTCCTTTATTATTTTCTTATTTCTTTTATATCTTTTTCATATGATCACCAAATGAGTTGATTCTTGTCTCCAAAATTTTCTAAAATTATGTAGATCATCATAGGATCCTTTGTAGAAATAGTTTTCATATTTAAACAAATGGATTCGTAAAACCTTGTTTGTACTCTTGTAGAAGTATTTTTGGTAATTTCAAAATAGGGTTTGCAAACGGTGATTTAACTTAAGAACTTGTATTAATGGAAGGTTCATGGATGAGAAATCAAACAATTGTCTTGGGTTTGTTCAAAACTTGGTAGTCATAGTAATTCTCTTCTTTTAATGTGGCTTGGTAAAATATCAATCAACAACAAAAGTTTCTTTTCATTCAAAATTTTCAACAAGATTAAACAATCCAATCAACTTAATAGTTTTATTTTAACATTCCAAATTTAGGAAAAATTCGTGATGTTACACTACTTAAATCTTTTAAAGAGGGTATAGTCCATAAATAACCTTAATCCAATATGAGATACTAAGAAAATAATTTCAAGACGATGAAAAGTAGGATTGATAAAGCCTTGCTGAGTCAACTAAGAACTTAAGTAATAAATGATTTAAGGATTATAATGGTGATGCTTTAGCCACATATATTGAATGCTTATATGTAGTATAAATAATAATGGTGGGCAGAACATGATTAGAACCTTAGTAGAGATAAGTTATCTCAGAGTAGTCATTGCAAGCCACATAAATATAATTAGGGTTGGAGTAAAGTGCATATAGATGATATTATTCAATTAAAGCTAGTATAGCATAGAGTTATAGAAGTAGTGTTATTCATCTTAAAGGATAGTCAACTTTAGAGAAAGGTAGTTAGATGCATACAACTATTAGAGAAATATTAGTGATGGATGATTAAGGAAGGTCATGAGTGGAGTTGGAAAGAACTACTTGTTGGATTGAAGATTTTCAATAGTAGGATAGTGGGTATAATCAAGCAAGGATATAAGAAAACTATCAAATGCTTTATTATCAAACTCATTGGATTCAACCATGAGTTTAGAAGAATGATATATGAATAAGAAGATTTAAATAAGTAAAGCTCATCATGTTAATCATGATGATGGATAAGAAGAGGTAGTATATCTAGGAAAGGAATTCCTTGTTTAAAGATCCAGAATTATGAATTAGGGAAAATAGACATTATTGGTAACAACCAACTCTAAATCCCAGATCAACATAATATCCATCTTATGTTGTTCTATCATCTTATGTCCATATCACTTCATAGGAATATTTTCCTATAGCAAATCCTATAAGCATATTTTTACCAATTCCTTTATATAAAACATTCTAATTATAAACTTCCTATTACAAAAGGTGATGTCATCAAATATCACAAACAGAAGACAATATGCTTAGTTATTAATTCCTTACTCATATCCATAAAGGAATCTAAGTATATTAAAAACCCTAAAACCTAGGGTAAATATTCGTAATCCAAAACCTTCAACTTCTTTGTTTATCACAATAGAATATAGACATTGCCATTTTCCAAATTAATGGGAGTAGTAATCACCATATCAACATCTGTTATATTTAATGCACCAAATAAGAATATATGATCATTATACATATTAAGAAGTTTATATTCTCACTCTGAGCCAACTAGAGTAAAGTTGATAAGCAAATAATAATATATCACTCAAGAAATCCCTAGCCTAAATAGGAGAGAAAAATAATAAGAAAAGTTCCTACAAACTATTAAAAAAAGGGATTCATATTGAGTAAATAAAAGAAATACAAAAAGATGAAATGATAAAAGTTCACAAAGGATACCAAATATGTTTTAGTATTGTTGCAAATATACAGAAAATAAATCATACAAAGAAAGGTTCAAAATATAAATCAAATTCAAATCTGAATAAGAAAACAGAAATAGAAAAGGGATAAAACAGATAAAAACAATACCTAGTCGTGGCCCAACACCCCTACACCTATCTGACGCCCCTGTGCAGCCCACAACAGCCCATTAACCAGCCCAGTTCTTTTCTATCTGTGACTGACAAGTGGGGTCAAGAGAGGACCGAGGGTTGATCTGAAGAAATCACCAGGGGGTTATCCACAAAAGTTGTGTCGTCGTCATCATCACGCACACAGACAGCTCGCTGGCGGAGCTTGCCGTCGCCCGATGCTGTTGTCGTCGTCAACCGTGCGCCAAGATGCTCGCCGTCATTCCAGAGAGGGATAAGAAGGTCACCGCGATGCCCTGCCTCAATCCCTATCTCCAATTCTTCCTTATCCTCTCAGATACGAACGGGACCGAAACCCTAGCTCACCGGAGCCACCCATCACCGTCAAATCACATCTCCACACACCATTCTGAGCAGCCATGGAGAAGCGCCTTCCTTCGTAGATCCTCGGGGTAGAATCTTGCATCAAGGGGAGCACTGGAGCGGGTGAATTTTTCCATTCCTCTTTGCAGCAGTTCGTCGGAATCCTCGTCGGGGAGCTCATTTCCGACCGCGCCTTTCCTCGCCGACCACTCTATCATCATCAGGGTGAGTTCCTGAACCTTCCAGCATCCCTGAATCGCCTGATCTCGTTGTAAATCGCCGTTTCACCGTATGCCACAGTCGGTCACCGTCAGAGCTGAAGCTCCAATGACCATTTCCGAGCGGCGATGCCACTTTTAGGTTCAGTAGGTTGTGCTGATTCGAACTAGGTCCATGTCGTTGGTTAGGACGTCGTAGATCGTCGCCGGTGACCACTCATCAACGGCGGTGGTGGTGCTGACGCCATCATTGTGTCATGCTCACCTCATGGTTGAACCACGTCAGCTAGTTCGACTGGTCTTTGTCCTGCGTGGCAAGTGACGTGGCCTAGGGCCCATGTGTCATCGACTGAGAGTAGAGAGAAGGTCAGTAACAAATGTATTTTCTATAACAAGTGAGATTAGGTGGGCACTGGCCCACTAGTCAGTGACTGGGGCTAGCTCTAGATGTGGTGTAAAAAGTATTTTTTGTTAAGAGTTAAATAAAATGTTACAATTCAATTAATAATATTCCAGAAATCTAATAAATGATTAAATCTTGTTTAATTAATAACTTTTGATTTTCAATTCAGAAAAATATGTATAATATATTAAAATATTTAATAAAAGTTTTATAAGTAATAAAGCTTTGATAATTCATATTTTAATAGTCGTAAATATTAAAAAAATATAAATAAAATACCAAAAATCTTGGAAAAATAATAATTATAATATAAACCTATAATTATGTATTATTATTTCACTTCAGTAAATACTTATCATTTATTTAGTAATTATAAAGTAATAAGAATTGTAAAAAAAATCATATCTTATTATTTATAAATCACAGAAATAAATGTAATATACCAAAATGATCAAAAAAATAATATTTACATATTAAAAATCTAATATTTTACTTTTGAGTTAAATAAAAATTCAAATATTTTAACAACTCAAATTTAAACTTATTTACTTCATTAATAATTCATATAAGGATAAATAAAATTTATTAATATTCCTAAAATGAGTAAATTAAGTTTAATAAATAGTATTAATCCTAAGTATTAATAAAATGAAGCTTTAATGGTTTAAAACATTATAAAATATCTTTTTATTAAATTATCATCAACCCTAAGTGAAAATTATATTCTCAAAGTATTTCAATTTATAATAAAAACCTTAAAGAACAACTTATGAATACACCAAGCCTTCTCTATCTATATTAACTACCAAATTACAAAAACTACCACAACACTATATAAATCCATAAGTAGTTAAGTAGTATTATGTTTTGGTTTATAAACTATACTCACTCATCTATAAAAGATATATGATATTACTCCATTTTAGAATCAAGAAACAATTACCCCAAGTAAAAGAATAACCATTCTTAAATAACTTAAAGAACACATTTCAGATATACAAGATACCAATGTATAAGTACTATACTTTCGAAACTATCTATATTTTAAAGTTAACTTTAGTCTCCAAGAATCTAAATATAATACAATACACATTACTACATGTTTTATAGTTAACTTTGGTCTGAAGTAGTTAATCTATAAAGCAACTCAAGCCAAACTATTTGAGCAAACCAATAACATCAACCACCACTAACTAACCACAAAGCTTGTTTAGACCTTAGAAGAGAAACCTTTTCTTCGAAGGTTATTCTTTTTGCCACTTCAAACAAGAACTCTTGTATAAACAATCTTGACTAGCATTTCATAGGAGTATATTTTATTCCTACATAAATATGTGTTGCTCACACACACTTCTAAGCTCTAATAAAAGTACCAATATGAAACTTATCTAAAAAGACTACACATTCCAAAGTAACCATTTTTGGATTCCAAACCCTAGAACAACGTTATCCCCGGGATTTGCGCTTAGAACGTGCATCACATTACTTATGCATAAAAGCATATTGCTTCTTTAAACATTAGTCCTTACCGAACCAATGATGCTGATTTCAGATTTTAGATCTTATACACTGACTCGAAGACCATGAGTGCATAATCTTGCAATCACAAAAGGCAAGTTCACACTTGCTCATGTCCTTTGTTTATTTTTTGTAAAGTATTTTACAAATCCAGTGTTGTTATCACCTGCATTTGAAAAAGGTCTAAAAATAATATTTTCGATAATAATGTGAACTATTGATTACTGATCCAGGGAGATCAGCTAATCTATTAAATCTGACAGTTGGAATACCACTGTTTAGAACTATATCACCTAGGACTTAACAACCAATGTTGCCAGTGATTCTTGTGTCGTATATTACGCTCTGACCATGAGATTTGGAATGGGACGGAGAAGTCAGCTGTATCTTCTTCCTCTCGCATGAAGCCGGATGTGCAGGTCGTGGTTGTTATCCTTGTAGCGTGCATATTAATTGGTAATTCGTAGAGGATATGCAGCATATGGGTAGGAACCCTCATCGTCCCACGATAGTTCTGGCATTTAACGGTTTGTATAAACCATTGTCGTAATCCAATATGTGGGCATGCTGTACACCAAGGAGGCATGCGAGGTCGCGAAGGGGGCAGTGATTGGCTTGGATCATCTTCTGGGCCCCACATCATGGAATCATGGACGGGAATAAGCTGCCCGGTTGTGCAACAAAGAGTTGATCTCTCATGGGTAAAATGACACCCTCTGCAGAGTGTAAGAACTGTAACTTGTTACTCCCTGTTCCGGGAAGGAGCTGCGAACGCGGCGGGAAAGGAACTCCATGAAAGTTCTGGTAAACCCGTGAAGGCTGACGGACATAGCTTTTCAGAATAAAAGCAACCTTTAAAGAAATGTTTATGAAAACTTGCATTGCCTACGACCTATGGTCTGTGGCTGTAGTTATAGTGCATCAAACACTTCTTTTCTAGTGAATTTGCTGAGTACGCTCTTACTCAAAGTATCTTCTTAACCCTTGCTAGATCCTGAAGCCATTAAGACGATGTCTACACCGAGTTATGCTCCAGGAATCATCAAAAGCTAAGGCTTTGCAATAAAGTCAAGGAAGCCAACATATTCATCAACTCAAGAGAAGACAAAGTTACAGATTAGATAGGAATATAATCTCTAGCCAAAGAACCTATTTCTGTAGCGCATTGCAATAGCAGCAATGCCAACCTCTTAGCCAGAATACTAGACTTAATAGTATAATCGTTCTTGCGTTATTTATCTTTGATTCTTCTCCGTAGGAAGTTCTTTCTATCTCGTTAACCTAGAGTGTTCTTTGGATCTTATGTAAAAGAGTGAGTTGTAACCTTTAGCCATGTATTGGACATGTGTTGTTTCTGTTGTGCCATTCTGAGGGATGTAACACTAGTGAACGATGTTTCATTGGTGTTATGTCAACGACTATAGTATACTACATCATGCAGTGGTATGCTGGGTCATCGCAGTTGGTATCAAAGCATATGCTTTGACCTTAGGTTGGAAACCTAGTAAATGGGTAGAACTTGTAGGACACATCCTAGCAATAATAAAGAGTTCTCTATTGATATGAGGGATATTCACTTAAGAATAATCCTGTTATGTTACTAGTGCGATAACTCCTTTATATGATTGCAATTCCAATCACTACCCAAGAGTTTTGACTCTATGTGACTGATGATAATTTCTTATCCACAGTTCCACATGACACCTCGATATCCACCCCGGAATGTTCAAGTGATGAACAGGACGTTGGATGACTATGGAGGGGATTGGACAGACAATCTCCGACAACTTCTATGGAGTCTAGAATGTGAATCAAGACTTTTTGTCAAGATTTATACTTACTATGATGGGCAGGTATTAGCTAAATATCGTGTCATGATCATGTTACCCAAGAAGTTAGGACTTAAGGGAGAAATGCCAGCAGGAGAGGCAAGGTGCATGGCATCTGCATATCAGATTGCCGTAGCAACATCCATAACCATGATCCGGGAGCATAAATCCCAAGATCTAGAAGGTAGTACTCACACCATTATACCACATGAAACCTCAAACTCAGAGCATGAGTTAGATCACTCTACCCTAGTCCAAGCTGAACCAACTCTAGCTGTAGAGTATATGGATCGTTATCGGTCTTTGCTAAACACTTATCATAACACTCACCAAGTCTTAGTTCAGGAGCTGGATACGGTCATTGAGGATTTTACTGATCCTGATAAAGCAATGGCTCATAGGAAGAAGTTAGATAAAGAAGCTAGGCATCCCAAATACATACCTTCAGGAGAAGTGTTTGAGGAAACTGAACTTGATGACCCAAACTCAGAAAATTATGCCTATTACCAAAATGACTTCAAGCCACCTGAATACCTATGGACCAAATATAACTCCGAACAACAGGAATGGAATAAAGTTATTCCAAGTAATCCTGAGCCTAACAAGTATGGATGGGAAATAGAATCTCAAGGTAAAACCATAGGAAATCCTATACCTTGTGATACGGGTATTGAAGAAGAGACCAACTATAACCATAGAGAGCCTTATGGACCATACGGGGGTAATACTAATCCAGTCAACTTAGAAGAGTATTCCGATAGCTACTACACCAATATATATGACTGGATCTAAGAACAAGCTAAGGAACCAACTTATTATGAGGAAGCGTTGCCAGAAAACCCAGATTATTCAGTGGAAGATTACGCCAACTCTAGTCATTTTTCAATGACTAATCTTAGTCTCGGTACTTCTAATCAAGAATACGCACCTCCTGGATGCTCCTATGCTCTAGAAGACAGTCGTAGGACTTCACGTCATCATGGACGGAACTCCAGGAAGCATGTAGCACCCCGGGTAAAACCACTACTAGAAAATTGCTTGTTGTTTTGTTTTGTGCATCATCATAATATCATGCTCATGTTACCATGCCACCTTGCATTTGAGCACCATATAAAACCCCTTTTATTTTGTTCTTATCTCATATGCATTTATATTATATTACTTGTATTTGCTTCTTGATATATTGTAGTTGGCTTTTGATATATTGCTTAATGCCCAACTTGAGTTGGGGGCATATCTTTTACAACTCCACCACCTTTCTTGTCACCACCTTATCATCCCACCATCTTAGTCACATATGAGCCATTGCATTTCCTTTTTTATATATCTAGCTCATGTGTGTTGCGATGGGTCCACTTCTTTGTCTACATGCTCTCATATATGCTATATGTTGTTTTCACAATTATTGGTGGGCAATTATTATACATGCATGGCCGATGCAAGCTACCATAACTCCTTTTTTTGAATTCTTTTGTTTTGAGATGAGCTTGCTTTGTTAAATCATCCATTCCATACTTCCACCTCTCTTCTAGTTGGTTGCTTTGATCATGTTGTCCTCTTGGAGATTCCTTCTTTGAGCTTGTTTTAAAATCAAACCAAAACAATTCAGATAAAACCATATCCATCCAATATATCTTTCTCTCACTCCAAACCTAGCTAACTACCCTAGCTTCAGGAGTGTGTGTGTATCCATGCATGCATGCAAGTGGGTGTGTAGATGCATGTACAATTGTACATGCATGAGCTCCCGAGCAAAACATATGTCCTGTTTGCCATGGTTTTCTCCTTCCCTCTTACCTGTGCCATCCAACCTAATCAGGCCCTCTCTTCTGACCGGCAACCAACCAGCAAGCCGAGCCGCACCTCTCTATTCCCACTCCAACCCTTGACCAAAACCAGACCCCAGCTGCACCCCTCTCTGGCCTAGCCCGACCAACCCCACCAGCCAGTGCCCTGTTCATCTTCCCGTCCAGCACGTGAGCACCAACCAGGCAAAAGACGGCATCCCCACGCCTCGCGCGTGCTCTCGCGCCCCTCTGCATAAAGTGAGCAGCAACACCGCAAGCACCATACCCATCCATCTTTTTCCCCAGATCAGATCGAGATCCCCTTCTTCTTCCTCTCCACGCCGTCACCATGTCCTGGCCACATAAATCCTAGCCATCGCAGTCCTACTGCCGTCGTCGCCGAGCCACCTTGTCCGAGAGTCAAAGTTGACGCTGCTGAAGCTGCTCGGGACAGGGAGCGAGGAGGAGAAGTGGCCTGTGTCGCCGCCATCCCCACGCACGCCGCCAACCAGCGCCTTGGACACCGCCGTCACCATCTCACCGCTGCCTCCTCGTCGTTGCACGCTCTACCTAGCTCGGCTATGGAGCGGGCGCTCGGTGAGAACACTCCCCTCGCCTTCCCATGTACCCCCTCGCCCTGGCCTCGCCTTCACCCATGTTCGCCGCCTGTCACGCCTCTCGTGCATAGCTAGCAACTCGCCCGCTCGCGCAGCTTGACGGGACAGCAGCAGCAGTTCCGCACACCTCTGAACCCGCGTGTATTCCGACGAACCTACATCTCCACCGGCGAGGATTACTTGACAATAAACAATCTAGGTTGTCCCAGCAACACACAGGGTCAAATGTCTTCCAAACCAGTGGACCATATCTCCCGTTCTGGTTGATCAAAGAAAGCCCGATCTCCGCTCATTCTGAATCTTCTTACAGTCTGAAAGCCGACAGAAAGCTCTTTGGTCTTCGTTTTTTTTTCTGACGATGTGGTCCAGATCCGGCGAAGCTTCCTTGATCAAAGTGGTTCTTCTATTTTCCCTCTACGAACCGGCGCAGACGGCACCTCAACCCGACTACCCTAGCGCTCGTAATCATCCTCAAAAGACAGCTTCATCTCACGGACAAAACGCTGATAGAAAATTCAGTTAACGCCATGCTTTCATCTCTGATCCCTTCAAGTTTTCTATCACCACAGTCAATCTATGTCGTTTTTCTTCGCTTGTACTTCTTACATGATGTACCAGCTTCACCCAGAATCAAACCACACTTAAATCGGTGGCCTAAATCCTCCGGAATCGTTCGCCAAAGTTCAGCCAAGCTAGCAGTTTTTGCACGATCAATTTCAGAGATTTCTTTAGAAAACTCGCGTGCTCATGCGGCTTATGCGAAAATCCCCTTCGCCCTCTCGTGTTTCAACCATCAGTCCAGCCAACAGTACCCAGGCTCGCCCACGTGTCGCCTCTGGCTGGCCGTGCGCATAAAGTGGCCCCAGCACCTTCGGCCCTACCGTTCAGTGACCGCGGGTAGGATAGTGCTGAGTAAGAAAATCCCTGGAGCCTTTTTAGATACAAATAAAATTCCAGAAATAATTTATATCAAATTAATTCGTATCTTTTTATCTATCCTAAATTTGAACAAACTTATTCAATGAAATATGAATATTCCCAGATATGAATTCAACCATATTTTCCAATTTGACCAGATTTGACTCTAACTAGTCAAATCTTTAACATTTGACCATATTTTAGTTATTTTACATTTAATATTGATTTAAATTCACAAATTTGAATAATATGTGTAATATATGTTTTTGAATGAGAAAAATATGAGGAATATGGATATGCTATTTGAAACATCATTTGAGCAATTTAAAATTTCGAAATAATTTAATTGCTAATAAATGCCATTTCTTAATAATTGCATAACTTTAATTATGTAACTCCGAATTCGACAAATGATATGTCTAAATCGATCAGCGCGACGAGACCTCTCCAACCATAATATCCATGTTATCATTTGCATCATGCATTAAGAGCAGTTTTATAATCAGTACTGTTTATGCAAAGAAAACAAGATAAATAAAATTGGAAACTAATTGTTTTTTATTAATAATGCCTCACGAATGTTATATCATCAATATGGGATGCCCCTAATACCTTTTGAACATAGTTTGCATCATTAAATCTCTATGTCATGCATCATATCATGATCATGCCGATTCTTCCGCATTAGTTGTAATTGTTGCATCGCTTGTTCTTTTTAGTGTTTTGCTTCTTCCCGGATAGGACGATGAGATGTTGTGAGCTTCGACAAGTTCTTCGGTTATGAAACTTCAATAATATTTTTCAGGCGAGCATTCTCCCCCTTTCTACCTATCTTACTTTTATAGTTTTTATTTCCTTCTGTTGATCTATTGCTAGCTGGTTGCGATGCTCTAGTTTCCGTACCCGTGATATCCCTTGCAGCCTTATATTGCCTTGGACACATCCTATTATCTGTTGTTTGATAGATAGTTGGACTTGCGTGTCGTAGTTGCTTGCTCAAGTGCTGTTGCGTGTCGTCAAGTATCACGGTTGTTGGAAGGCTGCCATATGCTTTATGTTGGAGATGATCATGGCTTTAATTATTGTTTAATAACTAAAAGTGAAAGTAGGTAAATGCAGAGGCACCGGTGGGTAATAGACAATATTTGGTTTTTAACTCCTTTGGTGTCCGTAGGACCCGAGTTCTTGACACTGCTAGAGATCGGCGCTAACCACAAGGTGGGGTGTGTGGGCACCCCATCGATTAGTACCGATTTCAAAGCATCATCGGGGCCACAAAGTAGTTTGGGGCTTTATTACTATCTTGTACTTATGCCATGCTTTATGCTTTATTTATGATTGCGCGTGGGCGCTTACTGTTTAGGAACAAATGTGGAATGTTTTCGGTGTCGACAAGCCCAATCACATTTTCGGGTTCCCGATCGTTCTGACCATTGGCACAAACCTCTGGGTCCGTCTTGGAGCCGGCCGACTTCGTTGCGGGTAGCTTAGTGGGGTGGCCCCCATGTGCTTGCTTTGGGTCTGGGAAACGTCGTGTCCGAAACCCCGTCGACATACCGTTGGGTGTATGTTTTGTGATCTTGCACCTACGATCGACAACAAGGGTGTAGGTGCGTGTGGAAACTTTGTTGCACACCTGCAGGTTTAAATCTTTTATAGAAGCCGTGTCCGCGGTTATGGACGACTTGGAGCACAGTTCTCGATCATAGACAACTATAACTAAAGTTTACTGTTATAATTTGACTTGTATCTGATATGACTAGTAATCAGCTTCACTACAACGGAATGGCTAAATAAAAGTACCAACAACTGCTGGGTTTTTGGGATGCCTCATGCTATATGTATCTGACTAGTAAGTACTAGAACTACAACGGAATGGTTAACTAAAACTGCCCACTGCTTATTATATCAGGATGACTCATGCTATGTATATCTGACTAGTAATTGCCGCAACTATAACGGAATGAATAAAACTGCCAACTGTGTGAGTTTCTCGGTTGACTTCCTCGTTTGGTCTCGAGGGGGAAGTACCAGGATGGGTATGTTTGGTGGTATTATCAGGTTGGTTACGAATAGGTCTTTCTTATCCCTCTCTGATAGCCGACAGTTATATTGAGTCTCTATAGGTTGTTTAGTGCATGTTGTGCTGCCGCTTCAGTCCACCATACCTATGTAGGCGAGGACCGCCGAATTCTAGTCTCGCCGTGTACTGGCCTCGATCGACCGCTCTCTCTTTTCCTTTGCCCTTTCCGGCACCCTTTTGTTTTAGCAGGTTTTGAGATCGACGTCGTTAGCGGGGTTACCCTTCCGGCTTGGCCTTTGGGCAGGGTTATGGGCGCCATTGGTTATTCTTCGGCTCTTAGCTCAATTTGCATCTTGTCCGCACTTTCGGACTGTATTGTTTTCAAGGTGATTTGGATCTTTGTCTTTGTAAATGTATTCTTGACTTTTGAGTCATTGTTGTATATATGTTTTGTGGGTTCCATCGAGGACTATTGTGTAATGATATTACGTTTTCCACCCGCACGCAAGTGCCTGGTGGGCACCTTTGAATCGTTTCTATGCGGGTTTGGCGGGAAGCGCTGAAACTTGCATAGGGCCGATTCTGAGGGTGTTACAGAGTGGTATCAGAGCCCAGCAGTTACGATACCCCACTGGTCCAGCCTATAGGATAACCTAGCTAACCGCTGCTGTAGAGTGTCAAAACTATTTTGGAAAAATCGGTTGGATAGATCTGATTAGGCCTGTTTTTACTCCTTACCCCTCTGCTATTCTCCTCTTATCTCGGCGTGTTTTGAATCTGCTCTCTTATCTTTGCTTCGAGTCCAGGATTTCTCGTGGTTGGGTTCCCATCGAACCTATAGGGTTTCTCTTTCATCTGCTTGTAACGGTGCTTCGACATCCGACCTTCATGATATCTGATGAATCTTTCATCTGTTGTACCTTTCAGTGGACCGAAAATTCACTATTTTTTCTATCCTCTGATGTTTTCCGATATGACGAAGTCATCTACATCAGATCTGATGAGAATCTCCATCCCTCCTTTGATCCCGAACCTCGCTTGTCGAGATCTTCAGTCTAATTCTGAGAATGGGTTGCGTGATTTTCTACTGCATGTGCGAAGTAATAGTTTGGGTGCGTGATGGATTGGCCCCCATGCCGACTACTCAATCTATTCGCTCTTGTACATTGAAGTGGATTAGAGTGCACCTTTTCTCTCCTTTTGTCAAAGTTAGAGGTGGCCTTATCTTTTGATGCCTCTATTTTCGTCTTTTGTTTATCCGGAGTACTCCCTTGACGCACATGATCAACGACCGCTCGTTGGTGGTGTCGCCGATTTCAAGATGGAGAAATAATCTTTGTTAGTGGTGTCGCGAAGATCTACATTAAGCGAGAAGATTCAGAGCGTCGGTCTTCTTCCCCATACCAGGAGGCGGAACTCGAGGGCGAAATCCATTGTTAGTGGTGTCGAATTGTAGCACCCCGGGTAAAACCACTACTAGAAAATTGCTTGTTGTTTTGTTTTGTGCATCATCATAATATCATGCTCATGTTACCATGCCACCATGCATTTGAGCATTATATAAAACCCCTTTTATTTTTTTTCTTATCTCATATGCATTTATATTATATTACTTGTATTTGCTTCTTGATATATTGTAGTTGGCTTTTGATATATTGCTTAATGCCCAACTTGAGTTGGGGGCATATCTTTTACAACTCCACCACCTTTCTTGTCACCACCTTATCATCCCACCATCTTAGTCACATATGAGCCATTGCATTTCCTTTTTTTTATCTAGCTCATGTGTGTTGCGATGGGTCCACTTCTTTGTCTACATGCTCTCATATATGCTATATGTTGTTTTCACAATTATTGGTGGGCAATTATTATACATGCATGGCCCATGCAAGCTACCATCACTCCTTTTTTGAATTCTTTTGTTTTGAGATGAGCTTGCTTTGTTAAATCATCCATTCCATCCTTCCACCTCTCTTCTAGTTGGTTGCTTTGATCATGTTGTCCTCTTGGAGATTCCTTCTTTGAGCTTGTTTTAAAATCAAACCAAAACAATTCAGATAAAACCATATCCATCTAATATATCTTTCTCTCACTCCAAACCTAGCTAACTACCCTAGCTTCAGGAGTGTGTGTGTGTATCCATGCATGCATGCAAGTGGTACATGCATGAGCTCCCGAGCAAAACATATGTCCTGTTTGCCATGGTTTTCTCCTTCCCTCTTACCTGTGCCATCCAACCTAATCAGGCCCTCTCTTCTGACCGGCAACCAACCAGCAAGCCGAGCCGCACCTCTCTATTCCCACTCCAACCCTTGACCAAAACCAGACCCTAGCTGCACCCCTCCCTGGCCTAGCCCGACCAACCCCACCAGCCAGTGCCCTGTTCATCTTCCCGTCCAGCACGTGAGCGCCAACCAGGCAAAGGACGGCACCCCCACGCCTCGCGCGTGCTCTCGCGCCCCTCTGCATAAAGCGAGCAGCAACACCGCAAGCACCATACCCATCCATCCTTTTCCCCAGATCAGATCGAGATCCCCTTCTTCTTCCTCTCCACGCCGTCACCATGTCCTGGCCACATAAATCCTAGCCATCGCAGTCCTACTGCCGTCGTTGCCGAGCCACCTTGTCCGAGAGTCAAAGTTGACGCTGCTGAAGCTGCTCGGGACAGGGAGAAGCGAGAGGAGAGGTGGCGAGGCTCCCCCCGCCAGCGCGCCGCTTACGCGCCCGCTGACCAACCACTCACCCACCGCCCGCCACCATCTGCTCCTTCGTCGTTGCGCGCCTACCTAGCTCGCTATCGGCGGGCGACTCGGTGACACTCCTCTCGCCCCCCCTCGCCCCTGGCCTTGCCCTGCCCTTGCCTTCACCCGCCGCCTGCCGCGCCTGCATCTCGTGCAGCAACTCTTCGCGCTCGCGCAGCTTGCGGGGGACAGCAGCAGTTCCGCACACCTCTGAACCCGCGTGTATTCCGACGAACCTACATATCCACCGGCGAGGATTACTTGACAATAAACAATCTAGGTTGTCCCAGCAACACACAGGGTCAAATGTCTTCCAAACCAGTGGACCATATCTCCCGTTCTGGTTGATCAAAGTCAGCCCGATCTCCGCTCATTCTGAATCTTCTTACAGTCTGAAAGCCGACAGAAAGCTCTTTGGTCTTCGTTTTTTTTTCTGACGATGTGGTCCAGATCCGGCGAAGCTTCCTTGATCAAAGTGGTTCTTCTATTTTCCCTCTACGAACCGGCGCAGACGGCACCTCAACCCGACTACCCTAGCGCTCGTAATCATCCTCGAAAGACAGCTTCATCTCACGGACAAAACGCTGATAGAAAATTCAGTTAACGCCATGCTTTCATCTCTGATCCCTTCAAGTTTTCTATCACCACAGTCAATCTATGGCGTTTTTCTTCGCTTGTACTTCTTACATGATGTACCAGCTTCACCCAGAATCAAACCACACTTAAATCGGTGGCCTAAATCCTCCGGAATCATCCGCCAAAGTTCAGCCAAGCTAGCAGTTTTTGCACGATCAATTTCAGAGATTTCTTTAGAAAACTCGCGTGCTCATGCGGCTTATGCGAAAATCCCCTTCGCCCTCTCGTGTTTCAACCATCAGTCCAGCCAACAGTACCCAGGCTCGCCCACGTGTCGCCGCTCGGCTGGCCGCGCGCATAAAGTGGCTCCAGCACATTCGGCCCTACCGTTCAGTGACCGCGGGTAGGATAGTGCTGAGTAAGAAAATCCCTGGAGCCTTTTTAGATACAAATAAAATTCCAGAAATAATTTATATCAAATTAATTCGTATCTTTTTATCTATCCTAAATTTGAACAAACTTATTCAATGAAATATGAATGTTTCCAGATATGAATTCAACCATATTTTCCAATTTGACCAGATTTGACTCTAACTAGTCAAATCTTTAACATTTGACCATATTTTAGTTATTTTACATTTAATATTGATTTAAATTCACAAATTTGAATAATATGTGTAATATATGTTTTTGAATCAGAAAAATATGAGGAATATGGATATGCTATTTGAAACATCATTTGAGCAATTTAAAATTTCGAAATAATTTAATTGCTAATAAATGCCATTTCTTAATAATTGCATAAATTTAATTATGTAACTCCGAATTCGACAAATGATATGTCCAAATCGATCAGCGCGACGAGACCTCTCCAACTATGATATCCATGTTATCATTTGCATCATGCATTAAGAGCAGTTTCATAATCAGTACTGTTTATGCAAAGAAAACAAGATAAATAAAATTGAAAACTAATTGTTTTTTATTAATAATGCCTCACGAATGTTATATCATCAATATGGGATGCCCCTAATACCTTTTGAACATAGTTTGCATCATTAAATCTCTATGTCATGCATCATATCATGATCATGTCGATTCTTCCGCATTAGTTGTAATTGTTGCATCGCTTGTTCTTTTTAGTGTTTTGCTTCTTCCCGGATAGGACGATGAGATGTTGTGAGCTTCGACAAGTTCTTCGGTTATGAAACTTCGACAATATTTTTCAGGCGAGCATTCTCCCCCTTTCTACCTATCTTACTTTTATAGTTTTTATTTCCTCCTGTTGATCTATTGCTAGCTGGTTGCGATGCTCTAGTTTTCGTACCCGTGATATCCCTTGCAGCCTTATATTGCCTTGGACACATCCTATTACCTATTGTTTGGTAGATAGTTGGACTTGCGTGTCGTAGTTGCTTGCTCAAGTGCTGTTGCGTGTCGTCAAGTATCACGGTTGTTGGAAGGCTGCCATATGCTTTATGTTGGAGATGATCATGGCTTTAATTATTGTTTAATAACTAAAAGTGAAAGTAGGTAAATGCAGAGGCACCGGTGGGTAATAGACAATATTTGGTTTTTAACCGCTCACTGGTGTCCCGTAGGACCCCGAGTTCTTGACACTTGTTCCGAGATCGGCGCTAACCACGGTGGGTGTGTGGGCACCCCATCGATTAGTACCGATTTCAAAGTCTTGTCGGGGCCACAAAGTAGTTTGGGGCTTTATTACTATTTTGTACTTATGCCATGTTCTTGCTTTATTTATGATTGCGCGTGGGCGCTTGTACTGTTTAGGAACAAATGTGGAATGTTTTCGTATGTCGACAAGCCTAGTCACATTTTCGGGTTCCAGTCGTTCTGACCATTGGCACAAACCTCGGTCCGTCTCGAGCCGGCCGACTTCATTATGGGTAGCTTAGTAGGGTGGCCCCATGTGCTTGCTTTGGGTCTGGGAAGCGTCGTGTCGAAACCCCGACATACCGTTGGGTGTATGTTTTGTGATCTTGTACCTACCGATCGACAACAAGGGTGTAGGTGCGTGTGGAAACTTTGGTGCACCCTGCGGTTAAATCTTTTCGAGAAGCCGTGTCGCGGTTATGGACGACTTGGAGCACAGTTCTCGATCATAGACAACTATAACTAAAGTTTACTGTTATAATTTGACTTGTATCCGATATGACTAGTAATCAGCTTCACTACAACGGAATGGCTAAATAAAAGTACCAACAACTGCTGGGTTTTTGGGATGCCTCATGCTATATGTATCTGACTAGTAAGTACTACAACTACAACGGAATGGTTAACTAAAACTGCCCACTGCTTATTATATCAGGATGACTCATGCTATCTATATCTGACTAGTAATTGCCGCAACTATAACGGAATGAATTAAACTGCCAACTGTGTGAGTTTCTCGGTTGACTTCCTCATTTGGTCTCGAGGGGGAAGTACCAGGATGGGTATGTTTGGTGGTAGTATCAGGTTGGTTACGAATAGGTCTTTCTTATCCCTCTCTGATAGCCGACAGTTATATTGAGTCTCTATAGGTTGTTTAGTGCATGATGCGCTGCCGCTTCAGTCCACCATACCTATGTAGGCGAGGACCGCTGAATTCTAGTCTCGCCGTGTCTTGGCCTCGATCGACCGCTCTCTTTTTCCTTTGCCCTTTGTCAGCACCCCTTTTGTTTTAGCAGGTTTTGAGATCGACGTCGTTAGCAGGGTTACCCTTCCGGCTTGGCCTGGGCAAGGTTATGGACGCCATTGGTTATTCTTCAGGGCTCTTAGCTCAATTTGCATCTTGTCCGTACTCGGACGCTGTATAGTTTTCAAGGTGATTTGGATATTTGTACTGTAAATCTGTATTCTTGACTTTTTGAGTCGCTGTTGTATATATGTTTTGTGGGTTCCATCGAGGACTATTGTATAATGATATTACTTCGTTTTCCACCCGCACGCAAGTGCCTGGTGGGCACCTTTGAATCGTTTCTATGCGGGTTTGGCGGGAAGCGCTGAAACTTGCATAGGGCCGATTCTGAGGGTGTTACAAAGCACTAGAGGAAGATGAAAGTGAGAGAGAAACAACATCCCAAGAGATGAGGGCTTGAATAATGTATATATAGGGTAATGCGTATTGTAGTTTGAAGAGTTTGCCGAAATAAGTGAGGATATATCCACAAGAGCAAGAAGTTCTTGTAAGATAGTTGTGTAAATAGGTATGGAGCAAACCATTGGAACATCTAGTACATTTGTAAATTATTTAAAACCTATGTGTAATATAGGGTATATGCTTTGTTGTTTATCGACTTTTGGATCTTTTTGATTCTTCTTGATTGACTAGATCTGTACATGAAGTTTAATTAGGTGTGCAAATGCATGATTTAACACCCAGTTATTACTTGATGTTATAGACCTAGATAGAAACGGGAATTCGTGTAAGGAAGTGACGAGTTTCAAAGATCATAAGGAAGATTAACCTGAAGGATGTAGCATGATAGAAGGGGTATTTACACCATTTGGGGGATAGGTAGAACATAAGTCACATTCTTGGCCAGTTTAGGAAGAAAGCATGGTGTAGGAGATGTAAGGAGTAACAAGATATGATAAATTGAAAGTTCATTCAAAGTAGGTAAGATGCTAAGAAGTTAACAAAGAGTTGTATTAAGTTCATGGAAGTATCATGAAAAAGTAACAAGAAGATGCCTTGGAACCAAAAGGGTATTCAAGCTCTGACAACTCAGAGAGAATGTAACTCGTAGGTCGGAAACTGTAAGATAATACCTACCACCCAGAATGTTCCGCCTTGGGTACCTAATCCTTTGCCGGCATTCTCATCCGCAGTCGGTATTTTGTCCGCAACTGGTATCTGGTTGACATAGTTAATCAAATTATCTTAAAAGTTGCATAAAGAGCATTAAATTTGGCCTACGTTAAGTAAAACCTCAGGAAGTATAATTTTTTTTAAAGGCAATCATTTTTCGAGAGGCTTCGCAAAGTTAGACCTACCCAGCGAAAATATCCAATAGTAAGTACGATATATAGAGCTGAAAGATTTGCCTCGGAGATCCACAATTGTGTGGATACACCGAATAATCTTTCATCAGACCCTAAACCGGTAGAATATAAGCTGAACCGAGATCAATATTCGAGTTTAAGAACCAATGGTCTCTATGTATGTAGTTTAAAGACTATTAGTAAAATCTAAGGGGGAGAGTAGATGTTATGAATGAAGGAGGAAGAAAGTACTATAGGTAATAATGGAAGATTAGTGAAAAATCTTGAGAAGGTTTAAACTTGAAGGTGATAAAGGATACATTTAACTGACCAATCCAAAAAGAAACAACTCTTAAGTAAATCTTAAGAAATAATAGAGAACTTCCAATTGGACATAGGAAGAGAATAAGAATTCCAATGGGTATGGACTAAATAAGTTCAAATCCAATCTTGGAAGGAATACAAGTATCAACTATACTATGACAGGAATAGAAGGGTAGTCTTTTGACTACTAACACGGGTATATAGAAATTTAAAATTTACTTTTAAGGAGACCTCTAAACTGTACTTAAAATAGTAATAAAGTTTGATGTTTAGATAAAAGAATTGGATTAGGATATCTAATCAGGTTATGGAATACTCCAATTAATTCCATTTAAGGTCATCATGAAGGGGAGAATGTAGCAACCACTCCAAAACAATTTCTTACTCCGAAACATGAGAGTTTGCGAACTTCGAGGACGAAGTTTATTTTAAGGGGGAGAGTCTATAACATCCCAGTATTAGAGCTTAGAAATAAGCTGAACCCCGATGTGTGCATTGCATTCATGCATAGAAAATCCGAATAATTTTCGCGCTTTTAAACAAAACTTGTCAAAGTGATTGAAGCTTCTCTTAGCTTGATGGAATTGAAGTAGATCATCGAGTTGACAGCGATAAGTTTCAATAAGACCTTTGCTAAAACCTAATTTTGGGTAAAGGAGATTTGATCTAAGGGTAGATCAAATGTACTATAAGTTAAACCTTAATACAATGTGAATTATATTTGATCATTAGGTGATCATGTTATAGTATTCGTTATAATCACTCATAAGTACGAAGTTAAGGATATAACACAAATAATAATAATGTAACCACTATATCTTAATCTCATCTCATTACATCCTGAGTATCATAGTAACACCTAACCTTAAAAACTCTTTTAATGAGTTGGAATTGGAAAGAGATTAAGTCAAGTTCATCCAATATATATCTTTCTTTCTATAGTAATCTTTATGGAACTTATCCTAATATCTGTTGTTCATCAATGTTGAGTAATCAACCATTGATTTACAAACTCTTCAACTATCAATCCTTGATCTACTATTTCTTGATCTTATCATAATATCTACTTAAATCTTTTAAAGAGGGCATAGTCCATAAATAACCTTAATCCAATATGAGATACTAAGAAAATAATTTCAAGACAATGAAAAGTAGGATTGATAAGGCCTTGATGAGTCAACTAAGAACTTAAGCAATAAATGATTTAAGGATTATAATGGGGATGCTTTAGCCACATATATTGAATGCTTATATGTAGTATAAATAATAATGGTGGGAAGAACATGATTAGAACCTTAGTAGAGATAAGTTATCTCAGAGTAGTCATTGCAAGCCACATAAATATAATTAGGGTTGGAGCAAAGTGCATATAGATGATATTATTCAATTAAAGCTAGTATAGCATAGAGTTATAGAAGTAGTGTTATTCATCTTAAAGGATAGTCAACTTTAGAGAAAGGTAGTTGGATGCATACAACTATTAGAGAAATATTAGTGATGGATGATTAAGGAAGGTCATGATTGGAGTTGGAAAGAACTACTTGTTGGATTGAAGATTTTCAATAGTAGGATAGTGGGTATAATCAAGCAAGGATATAAGAAAACTATGAAATGCTTTATTATCAAACTCATTGGATTCATCCATGAGTTTAGAAGAATGATATATGAATAAGAAGATTTAAATAAGTAAAGCTCATCATGTTAATCATGATGATGGATAAGAAGAGGTAGTATATCTAGGAAAGGAATTCCTTGTTTAAAGATCCAAAATTATGAATTAGGGAAAATAGACATTATTGGTAACAACCAACTCTAGATCCCAGATCAACATAATATCCATCTTATGTTGTTGCTCTATCATCTTATGTCCATATCATTTCATAGGAATATTTTCCTATAGCAAATCCTATAAGCATATTTTTACCAATTCCTTTCTATAAAACATTCTAATTATAAACTTCCTATTACAAAAGGTGATGTCATCAAATATCACAAACAGAAGACAATATGCTTAGTTATTAATTCCTTACTCATATCCATAAAGGAATCTAAGTATATTTAAAACCCTAAAACCTAGGGTAAATATTCATAATCCAAAACCTTCAACTTCTTTGTTTATCACAATAGAATATATACATTGCCATTTTCCAAATTAATGGGAGTAGTAATCACCATATCAACATCTGTTATATTTTATGCATCAAATAAGAATATAGGATCATTATACATATAAAGAAGTTTATGTTCTCACTCTGAGCCAACTAGACTAAAGTTGATAAGCAAATAATAATATATCACTCAAGAAATCCCTAGCCTAAATAGGAGAGAAAAATAATAAGAAAAATTCCTACAAACTATTAAAAAAAGGGATTCATATTGAGTAAATAAAAGAAATACAAAAATATGAAATGATAAAAGTTCACAAAGGATACCAAATATGTTTTAGTATTGTTGCAAATATACAGAAAATAAATCATACAAAGAAAGTTTCAAAATATAAATCAAATTCAAATCTGAATAAGAAAACAGAAAATAGAAAAAGGATAAAACAGATAAAAACAATAGCTGGTCGTGGCCCAACACCCCTACACCTATCTGACGCCTATGTACCCACAATGCCCAAACCAGCCCAGTTCTTTTCTATCTGTGACTGACAAGTGGGGTCAGGAGAGGACCGCGGGTTGAGATGAATAAATCACCAGGGGGTTATCCACAAAAGTTGTGTCGTCGTCATCGTCACACACACAGACAGCTCGCTGGCAGAGCTCGCCGCCGCCCGATGCCGTCGTCGTTAGCTGTGCGCCAAGATGCCCGCCGTCGTTCCAGAGAGGGATAAGAAGGACACCGCGACACCCTGCCTCAATCCCTATCTCCAATTCTTCCTTATCCTCTCAGATACAAATGGAACCGAAACCCTAGCTCACCGGAGCCACCCCTCACCGTCGAATCACATCTCCCCACACCATTCTTAGCAGCCATGGACAAGCACCTTCCTTCGTAGATCCTCGGGGTAGAATCTTGCATCAAGGGGAGCACTAGAGCGGGTGAATTTTGCCATTCCTCTTTGCAGCAGTTCGTCGGAATCCTCGTCGGGGAGCTTCGTTCCGGCCGCTTTATCCTCGCCGACCACTCTATCATCATCTGGGTGAGTTCCTGAACCTTCCAGCATCCCTGAATCGCCTGATCTCGTTGTAAATCGCCGTTTCACCGTATGCCACCGTCGGAGCTCGTCAGAGCTGAAGCTCCGATGACCATTTCCGAGCGGCGATGCCACTTTTAGGTTCAGTAGGTTGCGCTGATTCGAACTAGGTCCATGTCATTGGTTAGGACGTCGTAGATCGTCACCGGTGACGACTCACCGACGGCGGTGGTGGTGTTGACGCCATCATTGTGTCATGTTCACCTCATGGTTGGACCACGTCAGCTAGTTTGACTGGTGTTTGTCCCGTGTTGCAAGTGACGTGGCCCAGGGCCCATGTGTCATCGACTGAGAGTAGAGAGAAGGTCAGTAACAAATGTATTTTCTTTAACAAGTGAGATTAGGTGGGCACTGGCCCACTAGTCAGTGACTGGGGCTAGCTCTAGATGTGGTGTAAAAAGTATTTTCTGTTAAGAGTTAAATAAAATGTAACAATTCAATTAATAATATTCCAGAAATCTAATAAATGATTAAATCTTGTTTAATTAATAACTTTTGATTTTCAATTCAGAAAAATATGTATAATATATGAAAATTTGTAGAAAAATAAAATCTACAAATTAAACTTATTATCAAATATTATATTATGATGATTATTTAAATAAATATTATTTAATAAAAAGTTTTATAAGTAATAAAGCTTTGATAATTCATATTTTAATAGTGGTAAATATTAAAAAAATATAAATAAAATACCAAAAATCATGGAAAAATAATAATTATAATATAAACCTAAAATTATGTATTTTTTCTTCACTTCAGTAAATACTTATCATTTATTAAGTAATTATAAAGTAATAAGAATTGTAAAAAATCATATCTTATTATTTATAAATCAAAAAAATAAATGTAATATACCAAAATGATCACAAAAATAATATTTACATATGAAAAATCTAATATTTTACTTTTGAGTTAAATAAAAATTCAAATATTTTAAAAACTCAAATTTAAACTTATTTACTTCATTAATAATTCATATAAGGATAAATAAAATTTATTAATATTCCTAAAATGAGTAAATTAAGTTTAATAAATAGTATTAATCCTAAATATTAATAAAATGAAGCTTTAATGGTTTAAAACATTATAAAATATCTTTTTATTAAATTATCATGAACCCTAAGTGAAAATTATATTCTCAAAGTATTTCAATTTATAATAAAAACCTTAAAGAACAACTTATGAATACACCAAGCCTTCTCTATCTATATTAACTACCAAATTACAAAAACTACCACAAAACTATATAAATCCATAAGTAGTTAAGTAGTATTATGTTTTGGTTTGTAAACTATACTCACTCATCTATAAAAGATAAATTATATTACTCCATTTTAGAATCAAGAAACAATTCCCCCAAGTAAAAGAATAACTATTCTTAAATAACTTAAAGAACACATTTCAGATATACAAGATACCAATGTATAAGTACTATACTTTCAAAACTATCTATATTTTAAAGTTAACTTTAGTCTCCAAGAATCTAAATATAATACAATACACATTACTACATGTTTTATAGTTAACTTTGGTCTGAAGTAGTTAATCTATAAAGCAACTCAAGCCAAACTATTTGAGCAAACCAATAACATCAACCACCACTAACTAACCACAAAGCTTGTTTAGACCTTAGAAGAGAAACCTTTTCTTCGAAGGTTATTCTTTTTGCCACTTCAAACAAGAACTCTTGTATAAACAATCTTGACTAGCATTTCATAGGAGTATATTTTATTGCTACATAAATATGTGTTGCTCACACACACTTCTAAGCTCTAATAAAAGTACCCATATGAAACTTATCTAAAATACTACACATTCCAAAGTAACCGTTTTCGGAATCCAAACCCTAGAACAACGTTATCCCCGGGATTAGCGCTTAGAACGTGCATTACATTACTTATGCATAAAAGCATATTGCTTCTTTAAACATTAGTCCTTACCGGACCAATGATGCTGATTTCAGATTTTGGATCTTATACACTGACTCGAAGACCGTGAGTGCATAATCTTGCAATCACAAAAGGCAAGTTCACACTTGCTCATGTCCTTTGTTTATTTTCTGTAAATTCTTTTACAAATCCAGTGTTGTTATCACCTGCATTTGAAAAAGGTCTAAAAATACTATTTTCTATAATAATGTGAACTATTGATTACTGAGCCAGGGTGATCAGCTAATCTATTAAATCTGACAGTTGGAATACCAATGTTTAGAACTATATCACCTAGGACTTAACAACCAATGTCGCCAGTGATTCTTGCGTCGTATATTACGCGTTGACCATGAGATTTCGAATGGGACGGAGAAGTCAGCTGTATCTTCTTCCTCTCGCATGAAGCCAGATGTGCAGGTCATGGCTGTTATCCTTGTAGCGTGCATATTAATTGGTAATTCGTAGAGGATATGCAGCATATGGGTGGGAACCCTCATCATCCCACGATAGTTCTGGCATCTAACGGTTTGTACAAACCATTGCCGTAATCCAATATGTGGGCATGTTGTACACCAAGGAGGCATGCGAGGTCACGAAGAGGGCAGTGATTGGCTTGGATCATCTTCTAGGCCCCACATCATGGAATCATGGACGGGAATAAGCTGCCCGGTTGTGCAACAAAGAGTTAATCTCTCATGGGTAAAGTGACACACCTCTGCATAGTGTAAGAACTGTAACTTGTTACTCCCTGTTCCGGGAAGGAGCTGCGAACGCGGTGGGAAAGGAACTCCATGAAAGTTCTGGTAAACCCGTGAAGGCTGACGGACATAGCTTTTCAGAATAAAAGCAACCTTTGAAGAAATGTTTATGAAAACTTGCATTGCCTACGACCTATGGTCTATGGCTGTAGTTATAGTGCATCAAACACTTCTTTTCTAGTGAATTTGCTGAGTACGCTCTTACTCAAAGTATCTTCTTAACCCTTACTAGATCCTGCAGCCATTAAGACGATGTCTACACCGAGTTATGCTCCAGGAATCATCAAAAGCTAAGGCTTTGCAATAAAGTCAAGGAAGCCAACATATTCATCAACTCAAGAGAAGACAAAGTTACAGATTAGATAGGAATATAATCTCTAGCCAAAGAACCTATTTCTGTAGCGCATTGCAATAGCAACAATGCCAACCTCTTAGACAGAATACTAGACTTAATAGTATTATCGTTCTTGCGTTATTTATCTTTGATTCTTCTTCGTAGGAAGTTCTTTCTATCTCGTTAACCTAGAGTATTCTCTGGATCTTATGTAAAAGAGTGAGTTGTAACCTTTAGCCATGTATTGGACCCGCTGTGTTTCTGTTGTGCCATTCTGAGGGATGTAATACTAGTGAACGGGGTTTCATTGGTGTTATGTCAATGACTATAGTATACTACATCATGCAGTTGTATGCTGGGTCACCGCAGAAGGTGCGCCGAATAAGAGCGGGACGAGTCAAAAAATTACCTTGGCCCTTAGCCTCAGCTTGCAGATTTTGGTGAGTGAGCTCCAGCGTACGATACTCCAAGAGGAGAGCTTGATGCACCTTGGTGCGCTCATTGTGTGTAAGCTACACAAGGAAAGGATAGTCAACAGATGTGCGATCAAGCTTACAGCCGGATAATGGTTGATTTCTAAATTAGAGCTTACAGCCAAGTAAATTCCTTATTTGGCAGTGACCTCGGGGACTAGGGATCGAAAATCTGGCATGTGAACTTGGCATGAGAAAATAAAAGGATAGGTTCTAACTTAGAGCTTACAGTCGAGTAAGTTCCTTATTCGGCAGTAACCTCGGGGACTAGGGATCATGTATAACAAAAAGATAATCAATACGCAAAAGAGTAAGATGATTACATACCTCGTTCACTTCATATGCTCGGGACATCAAGGCTATGGCCTGCTTGGTCATATCAGAAACGGCTTTGGGGCCCAACTTCATATTTTCCCCAGCACTGGAGCTGACCTCTTGCTCGCCAGCTGTGTTCCAAGCCACCGCATAACGCTCTGCGGAACCGAGGCCATTCCCGTTGAGCGTCCGAGTGAGAACTTGCCCCTTTTTCAGGGTAGTTCCCACATTGGCGCGGGTAGCAGCGGCACTAGTGTGTAAGGCAACAGCCCTGGAACTGCCGCTAGACCCGGCAGCTACGGACTCACCCAACTGACCCGCCGAAGCGGATGCCTTTGTTGTTGGTGTGGGCCGAATCTGAGGTGCGGTGCCTGGGGCGTGGACCAAGGTCAACTATTTGGTCAATAAGGGTTTGCTGGTTGTGGGGCGAGCATGGCTTTGGGCAGCAGTGCGGGTCTAATCTTTTGACAGAGGAGGAGAGTGAGAAGGTCTGGGACTAGAAAAAATAGGAGCCGAATGAACAGGCTCAGCAACGGTCGTTGGGGCAACAACAGGGTCAACTTGTATACTGGGAGCAGGAGAACTGGTATCAGGGGTCTTCTCGGCGCCGATATTGCTAGCACCGGGATCAGGAGCTTGTTTTGGAAAAGCAGCAGGGGAGCTAGGCCAGGTCTCCTCCGACGGGTGCGCCGCCGGGTTGGCCTCACTCTGAGATGTGTGAGTCTCAGTAGTGGGAACCGTGACCCGGACGGGGCTTGGCACGGCAGTGTCGGCGCGAGGAGGAGAGACGGGCCTTAAAGGCGAAGAGGCCATACTAGGGGCAGCCTGGCTGGCAGACAAGCGCCGCGCTGAAAATAACAGAAATGCTTATAAGGAAGCAATCACAAAACAGGAAAGGAAAAATGGGAAGTAAGCAAACAACAAAGCTTACACGGAAATGGTCGGGTCGCGCGGCATGCGACGAGTAACCCGGCGCCCAGCAGCTTTGCGAGTCTCGGTCAGCGAGGCAGCAGGAGGAGCAGCTGGAGTAACTTTGTGCTTCTTGGCGGGCTGAGTGCTGGAGGAAGCCCCGCGTCGCTTACCTGGCTTGGCAGCAGGGATCTTGCGGACTCCGCCCACAGCAAGAGGTGGAGTGTCATGTACCTGGCCAGCTACATAAGTAAATGACGAGCTCACTCGGATAGTTAGAAGGTTAAGGTTAAAAGACTAGGACCTCCAGAATCTCATAGTCATCATCATCGTCGTCAGACCAATCTCGTAAGGGGTTTCGATTGTGGGTCTTACCCGGAGTAGGGGCAGCGGCAACAGCATGCGGGATTGGCATGAAGCACTCCAGATCAAACTCGACTTCGTTAGAGTCGGAGAGGTCCTCGTAATAACCACCAGGAGGCACAATATTGTCATCAACCTGGTGAACAAGATTCTGTGAAAGATAAATAGAATAAAAACAAGGAACAAACGAAACGGCAAATGAACATAAGAAAAGCTATGTTGGATAGAAAGTGACTCGGAATATTACCCAGGGGACAGGCCTATCCTAGCTAAAAGGGGGCCAGCTCCAGGCCCAATCCTCCGCCAAAGTCAGCTTAAAGATCGAGCTGACTCGGCGGGCCACAGAGTCATGGGTAAGCTCCAGCATGGAGTGCCGGGTAGGGTCCTGCGTGCCACTCATGAAGCACATCTTGTGGATCCTGGCTTGGATAGGGCTGACCCGGCGTGCAATAAAAGCACACATGAGATCCTCCTCAGTCAAGTGAAAGTTCTCATTCGGCGACAACATCCTCTCCAGAATCCTGTTGGCCTCGTTCACCGCAGCATTCTTGTCGCGCGAGTCAAGCTTCCAGAACTCCTTTCTATGAACCTTGTCCGAGAAAGGGGGAGCTGGATGTAGTCGGTGGACCCGCTGTTTTTGACATAGAAGAAATTCCTATGCCATTTTTTTGCAAGAGTCTAGGTCGATGACCCGAGGGAATATGGACTCTTTCCTGGGTGTGATGCTAGCGGCACCGCACCTAGTAGGACTTTTCTCGGCATGGGGAACGCTGGGATCTGGCCCTACTTGGATCCTAAAGCTAAAGTACTTGGACCAAAGGAGGACAGTGGGCCAAATGCCTCGTAGGCGGAGATAAAACAAGACAAGGAACCAATCGCATTGGCAGGGAGATGGTGAGTTTGAAGGTGGAAGGTGGAGATAAAAGAAACGAAGAAGTTGCTCACTGGCAAGGCAAAACCTCACTCAAAATGGGAGAGGAAAACTACCCTCTCGTTGGCATCGGGCTTGGGGGAAATCTCACCTAATGGGAGGCGACAATCCACCTCGAGCGGGATGCGCCAGGTGGAGCGCAACCACTCAACCTCCTCCACGGATACTTCCGAGCCCTCCCAGCCGCCGCACTCGCCGGCGGCGACCTCCTATTCCTCTACTCCCTCGGCGGCGTCGCGAGCATCCATGATCTCTCTGGATTCTGTCTCATCCGCCACTGGAAGAAGCTTGGAGGAGTGAGGACCCGTAGTGGAATGGAAAGGGGAAAGGAGCAATCGTAGAAGAGAAGCTGTGGAGAAGAAGAACCGCACGGGGGAAGTTGGGATTTTGGAGGCGCAAGGAAGAAGAAAAAGGCAATGGGGAAACTGAACGGGCGAGGGAAGTTAAGTTCCCCTCACCCCAACTTAAGGGGAGTAGAAACCTCAAACGTGGGATCCTCCTGCGCCGTGCGGCCAGCGTGTGGCCGTGTACCTGGCCGAGTAAGCCAACCAACGAACGCCACATGTAGGAAATACATGGAAAATCCGCTGCCATGTCACGCTGCGCAAGACACGAGGCGCTGAGCGATGGGACTGCCATAGTGACGGGGAGTTACTGCGTCGCCGTCACTGTGCGGTCGGGATTTGGGACAAAATTTGAGGCAAGTCATCATGATTACAAGCATTCAGTGATAAGGCAAGCCGAAAATGACTCGGAATCGGCCAAGATGACTCGGCACGAGGCAAAAATGGGCCAAAAAGTCAAAGATGAGACTCGGAAAGAGCAAAGTAGACTCGACAAAGATCGAGATTACGCCAAACAGTGTACCCAAAGCAGTAAATGCTGACAGAGAGAGAAGTTCCAAGCACATTAAAGGAACCTAGAGACGACTAACAGCAAGAACTGCTAGGCCTCACCAGCTTCGGGGACTAATGCCGGGGGAATAACCCCCGGTAGGGTCATAAGGGGTAAAACACTGCCCAGCTTGGCTTATGCCGAGTAAAGAATGAACCTGGCCGAGTAACAACGGCCGGGTAAGATGGTCCATATAAGAAAAGTTTTAATCTTGCAGGAACCAACGAGCCGAGTCTCACGAGGGAAGGCCGATTCTGATAGGATGCGTGGCAACTTTTCGAGTGAGTTTCAGGAGGGACCACGGTAAAGCACGGTCAAAAGAGAAGAGAAATGTCGGGTGACACGAAAGGAGCCGGGTGACGCCTAAAGCAAGGGCTGACGTACAAAGTTACTGCGTGACGCCAAAATAACCGGAGGCTACGTACGAAAGGACCATTAGCTATCAAGCTTTGTGGACTGGGTCAAGGGCTTAGGGCTGGCCCATGACCCGGCCCGTATAGTAAGGACCAAGATCCAAATAGTAACCCTAGGACCCAAAGGGGTGAAACCTAGATAGCCTTCGCCTATATAAGGAGGGGGTAGCTAGGGTTAGAGGAGGTTGGACCAAGTAGGAAACTAGTGCCCTGAGGCTTGGTGATACAGCTCAAGGAGCACTTGTAAACTGCTAGGATCAATAAAATTCCCAAGTGTGGAGAGTTCATCTTGTTCTTTGTGCGCGGCTAGACCATGCACTCCCTCCCCGGTTACCACAATCAACCATTCGACCCCCAACTTAAGCCTACCCATGGCATTTACCGTCACACCACCACGACACATACACCTAATAGGTCACCAGGTTTTGCATGGGTCCCTATGACAAGGTGAATATGATCTTTTCCGTGTAAGAAGAATGTGATTGCGGGGGATTTTATAGGAGCGTCTGCCTAAACCAACGCGTGAAATTTGAGTTGTTCTCTTTGATTATTTCTCCATGTGTCCTCTGTATGCCTCGGTCACTGTACTTCTTCTCGATTAACCTTTTGTTCTTATGTACCCAAGGATCGACTAGTTCTAAATGTTGTAGCGTGACGAGGTTTTCTCGATCAAAGTCTATGCGTCGACAATAGAAGTCTGCATGAAGTACGCGACGACCCTCTCGGTGACTAGACCCGCCGAACTTGCCAAGGTGCCTGTTGACGGGAAGACCGACAGGGTTCTCGATGTCTAGATAATTGTGCAGAAAGAGATGCACTCTTTGTCCAGAAAGCCCTTGGCTATGCTTCCATCTGGACAGGACCTGTTGCGAACGTATCCTTTGATGTGTTCGTTCATCCTTTCGAATGTCATCATGCTGCAGAGGAACATCGACCCGAGTTGGATGATGTCCTCCACGACATGGACCAGAAGATGCACCATAATGTCGAAGAATGCGGGCGGGAAGTAGACCTCGAGCTCGCATAGTATCACCATGATCTCCTCTTGTAGCCTCCCGGGCTAATTCATGCCAATCGACTTTTGAGAGATGACGTCGAAAAAGTTGCAGAGCCTAAACAACTTTTCATGGACGTGCTCGTCCATTATCCCTCTTAGTGCAACCGGAAGTACCTGCGTCATTAGCATGGCACAGTCATGAGACTTCATGCCACTGAACCTATGCTTCGCCTCGTCTAGGTATCTGCTTATCTTGCCCGTGTAGCCGTAAGGAAATTCGACTCCTAGAAGGCACTTGAAAAACTGTTTGATCTCATCCTGGCTTAGAGTGAAGCAAGAAGGAGGGCAGTAATATTTGTTCTTCTTGACCTTTTTATCCTTCTGACGACCTTGTGTCGCCTCCGACTCATGATCATCGCCATCTTCCTGATCATCAGGAGTAGTGTGTCCTCCGTGAAGCTCCTTCAGAATGCCCATGAATATCAGGTCGTGCCTTGCTTTCAGACCATCTTTCATCCTATCTAGCATGTTGATTATGGTGGTGACCAGACTCTCGCACAAGTTCTTCGTGATATGCATGATGTCAAGGCTATGAGGCATGTGGAGAAAATTCTAGTATGGCAACTCCCAGAAAACAGACCTTGCTTTCCATACCTTCAGCAGCGGCTTGTCTTGCTGCCTCTTTCGCTTCTTTCCAGGCTTAGGACAATCTTTCTAGTTTTTTAGCAATTCTTCCACTTCTTCGCTGCTCCTCCTCTCTAGGATTCCTTGGGTCTCGAATTTGCCATCGAACAGATCTCCATGTTTTCTCCATGGATCATTCTTGCCGAGCCACCTCTGGTGCGCCATGAACACGGTTTTCAAAGACCCTAGATCTTTCTCTAGTTGGAGATAGCTTGTGTTATCCATGCACCTAACGCATGCGAAGAATCCTTGGATAACCTGCCCCGAGATATACCCGCAACCTGGATAGTCTTGCACCGTAGTGACCAATGCAGATCTCATAGTGAAATAATCTTGTGTGATAGCATCATACGTATTGGCTCCAGATTCCTATAACGTGGCTAGCTCCTCTTTCAACAGCCCGAGATACAGATTGATATGGTACCAGGTTGTTTCATCCCTTGAATTAGCATACTCATTTGTATGTACTTCTTCTTCATGCACAACCATGGAGGGAGGTTGTACATCCATACAAACACTAGCCAAATGCTGTGCGTGCTACTCTGGCTATCGCGGATTGAGTCCATCAGTGCTCGCACCAAGCCTGATGTTCCTCGAATCTCCACCGAATTCTAGGAATTCGAGGTCCAATGCTTTCCACTGGCTAGCATCTGAAGGGTGTGTCAGCAACTCGTCCTTTTCGGGGTCATCGTCATCTCCTGGCTTCTTACTTTCCGCATGCCATCGCATGAGCTTCGCTTCCTTAGGGTCCGTGAAATAGCGCTGCAGACAAGGAGTGATACGAAATTATCATACCACTTTTCAAGGTTCTTTCTTCCCTTTCTTGTATCGACTCACGCCGCACATCGGACATGTGATTTTCTCCGTGTCCTCGATACTAGTTGGACACGTGTTCCCCTCCGGGAGACGATCACGCTAGAATGCCATCATATCGTCGCAGCTTGCGTCGGTCAATTTGTGTTTGCCTTCATCTCCATAGCCTTGAGCGTTACATTCAACCGGGTATCATCGGGCCTGCATCCTTCATACAATGGAGTAACCGCGTCTTTCTCAAGTTGAGAAAGCTTGGCTTTCTCTTTAACGGCAGCCCTGGCATTACTTGTCTGCTTGAGAAGTAGTTCTTGCACATAAGGGTCCTGCACCTAGCCTGATGTTGTTCCATCGTCGTTTTCTCCTCCGGCATGTAGATCATCATCATCCCGGTCTGCTTCCGCATCTTCACCATCTCCAGGAGACTTCTTCATATCGCTCATCCTTGCCGTGATCATCATCATATTGCCCACCTTCCAAATTTCCAGCCATCCCATTTACGTCCCATCGTCTTCGTCATCACTTATCCAACGAGTGTATCCATCCATGAAACCATGGAAGGGCAGGTGTGCCTACAGATGCCCAGAATCTGGGTCGATCAACCAGTTGAGTTTGCATCTTCTGCACGAACATATTATCTCCATCATGTTATTTCGTATCATGTCGGCCGTCGCGCATTTCAAAAATCTAGCCACAATACCTTCACTCATTATGCGTACCATGGTTGCCTGCACGATGTACATGGTAGAATTAGAATCTTATTAGAACCACATAATCAATGCATGCATGCAATGGTCGATAGAAAATTTTGGCATGACCTATCCTAAAATTAGGACCTTTGCGAAATGCCAAAGTCTTGACAAAATGGAAATAAATCAACATTTTGGAAAAACAATGGCAACTCATTCACACACAAACACAAGAGAGAGAGACCGATCCATACACATGAACACATCATCCTCTCCATACACACATGAGCATCGATCCTCTCCATATAAACACATGTGCATCGATCCTCTCCATACACACATGAGCATCGATCCTTTCCATACAAACATGAGCATCGATCCTCTCCATACATATGAGCATATCATCCATATACACATGAACACATCCTTACATGCACAACTTACCGAGATGAGAGACTGGTCGAGAAGATGGAAGGAGAGGTGCGAGACCGAGAGGATGGCGTGCCCGGAAGGAGAGCTTCCTCTATTATGTATGTAGCATCCAATGTAACTTCTACATGCTAAAAATGGTGAAAGTGTGAAGAAATTGTGGTGGGAAGGAGGAGGATCACGACTAGATCTAAGGAGGAAGAAGGAGGGTAAAGTGAAGTGGGGGTGTGGTAGTGGATAGTCACATGTGCAAATTGGAGCTGCCAAAAAGTGGACGGCACATCTGTGGCGCACATGGACATAGTGCACCACATAACTTAACCACAACCGTGGCGCACTATGTCCATGTGCGCCACAGATGTGTTTGGCCAGTTGGACAGTAGATCTCCCCGCGGTTAGGCATAGCGCATGGGACGCTCATGCGCCACAGGTACCCCTCACAACCATAGCACACCAACCCCATGTGCGCTACGGGTATGTGGCCTGCGGCCGGCAGGCCCCTAGCCCACACGTATCTGTGACGCACTGCCCCCATGTGCGCCACGGTTGCTCTAGTTACTAGTAGGGCACTTCCCACATGTGCGCCATGCATGTTTTACCCGGCGGGCACTCCAACCACGTAAGCCACGGATGTGCGGATTACCTATAGCCCTTTTCCTAGTAGTGTGATAATGATAAGAATTGTGAAAGATTACCAATACCTCAAGATGTAAAATGAGTTAAGAATTTTCTTGGACATGCAGGTTTCTATAAGTGTTTTATCAAGGATTTTGCTAGAATAGCTGCCCCATTAACCTATCTCTTAGATAAAACTCTTCACATTTGATAGGAATTGCATTGACTTTTTTGAGCAATTGAAAAAGTCACTAGTTTCTGCTCCAGTTGTTTAACCACCTAATTGGGGGAGCCTTTTGAGATTATGTGTGATGCTAGTGACTATGATATAGGGGATGTTTTAGGACAACGAGATGGTCTAAATCTAAACATTATCCAATATTCCAGTCGAACTCTTAATTAAGATCAAAGAAATTATGCAACAACTAAAAAAGAATTCTTAGATATAGTCTTTGCTTGTGATAAGTTTATGCATTAGATTATAAATTCGAAGCTAATAGTTTATACAGATCATCAAGATTTAAGACATCTCTTAGCCAAGAAGCATGTGAAACCCCGTCTAATTAAATGGGTCTTGTTACTTCAACAATATGACTTACAAATAGTTGATAGGAGAGGTAAGGATATCCTGGTTGCTGATCATTTATCACGTATGGAGGGTATTATGGAGGATCCAACTCCCATTAATGAATCTATGCCAGGTGAGTATCTTGCCACTATAGAGTCACATGACCCATGGTTCGCAGACTATGCTAATTTCCTTGTGGGTAAGATTTTACCAAAAGGAATGAGTTACCATCAAAGAAGGAAATTATTTAATGATTTAAAACACTATTTTTAGGACGATCCTTAATTATATAGACATGGAATTGATGGGATAATTAGAAAATGTGTGCTTGACCACGAGATGAAAGATATTCTTAAGGTCTTCCATGATAGTCCATATGGAGGACATCACGCTGGTGACCGTACTGCAGCCAAAGTCTTACAGTCAGGATTTTACTAGCGAACACTAATCAAAGATGCTCATGATTATGCTAGAAATTGTGATGCTTGCCAACATATGAGTAACATAGGAAAAGACTAGAACTGTCTATGAAATATAATTAGTAATAGAACCTTTGATGTTTGGGGGATAGATTTTATCGGACCCTTTGTCCCTTCTAATGGTTATACTCATATTCTTGTTGTTGTTGATTATGTCACCAAGTGGGTGAAGGCTATACCCACTTCTCATGCAGATGCAACGACGTCTATCAAGATGATCAAAGACATTATTTTTATCAAGTTTGGATTTCCTCGCTTTTTGATAACTGATGGTGGAACTCATTTTATGAAAGGTATTTTCAGGAATATACTTCAAAAATATGGAGTTTATCATCGTGTAGCCTCGCCATATCACCCACAAACTAGTGGACAAGTGGAGCTATCTAACCGGGTAATCAAATTCATACTCTAGAAGACAGTGAATAAGTCAATAAAAGATTGAGATATGAAGCTCAATGACGCATTATGAGCATATCACACTGCATTCAAGAATCTAATGTGAATGACGCCATATAAGATGGTATATGGTAAATCTTGTCTTCTCCTGTTAGAATTAGAAAACAAGGCTCGTTGGGCTATTAAAAATATGAATTTTGATTTTAAAACTGCAGGGGAAAAACTTCTGTTAGATATTCATGCTTTAGATGACCTCAGAAACAAGGCTTATGAAAACATAAGAATATTCAAGGAAAAAATTAACAATGGCATGATAGGAAAGTAGAAAATAAGGAGTTTAAATATGGGGATAAAGTGTTGTTCTATAACTCTAGGCTTAAGATTTTTGCAGGGAAGCTCAAATCCAAGTGGGAAGGACCTTATGAAGTAGAAGAGGCATATCCCTCAGGAGCGGTAGAGTTGAAAAACACTACTTCTTCGTCCTCGTGGATTGTTAATGGGCAACATTTAAAACACTATAGAGTCTGGGAAGTGAACATAGCGGAGCTAATTTCCTTAATTATGACCGAATAATACATCAAACAAAGTAAGGTAACGAGATCCTAATCGCCTTATTTTTGCATTCTTGGTAAATTTTTTGATTTGCTCGTTGATTTTTATGCTTTCTTCTTATTTTTCTGAGTATTTTAGAGCTATTTTTTGACCTGGTACGGGCGGACCATATGGGCGGACGCACCCATACGAGTGGTTGTTATACACTCGGCGTTTCCCTCTGTTTCTTTTTGTTTTTGTTAGGATCGGTATGGCTGGTGATACAGATGCATGCGATCTTACTAGTGATCGTTATACTGCCAGTACTCCTAGGGTATTTTGCGGGGTTATGGTACGACCAGGTGGTACGGGCGCATCTGCCCGTATGGCTTGTCGTTATGTTCCCTGCATCTTGTTAAACTGGCCAATTCTGACTTTGTGATTTTAGAAAAAAAAGCATTCGGTTCCATGCCGGCATGGGCGCACCGTACTGACGTGGCCCGCCTGTACTACTAGCCACGACCGGCTACAGACTCTCTTAATTAGGTTTTATTTTTCCTTTTTGATTTCACCTCCGTTTTCCTTTATTCATTTGCCTCCACCTTTCAGGTGTAGGATTTATCTTTCTCAGCTTTTTGCTATGGAATTTTAGATCTCACTTGATCGTTTAAGAGATATACAGGCTTTTCATATCAAGCAATCTGGACCAAGAAGGGCGAAGTACTTGTTTCTCAAGACAGGAGAAGGGAGTTTGAGGGGGATTCTTTGTCTACCTCAACAAGAGAATCAACTCAAGTGGTTCCACCCCCCAACTAGGAGGAAATATTTCCGTGCAAGTTGGAGATGCTCTGGCACGTGGAAAAAAGGAGGAACAATAAAGAACCCCCACTCAACCTCTACAGGTATAACCTTCGCAGATCTTCTCTTAAATCCTCTCCCAAAACTTATTCTCACAAAGAATAAAAAGGGATGAGATTAGAGAAAAGATCGAAAACCTCAAAAGGATTTCCAAAGCATGTGTTGAAACTATTGGGAAGGAGTTGACTCATACTGGTTAATGGAAAAAGACCTTAAAAAGAGGGTCGATTACATCGATGGTAGAGTTTAACTCTTGACCAAGATCATTATGGAGATGGCCGATGAAAGGAAAACCTTAGAAAAAATAATCAAAGAACAACATGCTCACATCATGGAAATGTCCACTCGATTCACATGTATTGCTCATGCTTGCAGCCTCAAGGCAGATGAGGAGGAAGAACACGATGATTTCTTCACACCAAAGAAGGAATAGGTACCAATAAGGATTATTTGATCCCGCCGGCTTGATCCCAAGCTTGGGGGAGATCTATAACACCTTGTAATCTATCCTACAATTTTCACATGTTTACTTTACTACACACATTTAGGTTTTTATTCAAGAGACTTTTGCATTAGTTGCATCATATTTGATTCCCCTTGTTCAAGAGAAGAATTATATCTGTTGAGTTTTGAGACTTTATGATATTCAAAGTTATCTTTTGATTCATGATTATTATATTATATGATTGGACCAGGTTGAGTGTTATGAACTTGTACAACTATTATGATTTTAGGATTTTCTATACCAATAAAGTATTGATTAAATTATGAGAAGTAAAATCTTGGTAGCATGTTATAGTCACATGTTTGGATTATAAGAGCCATAGTAGTGAGCATGATCACATAGTTGTGCTAAAAAAGAGAAGAAGGAAGATAAGAAAGAGAAAGAGACAAAAGATTCTCTATCAAGAAAAATCTCAAAAAGTAAAAGAAAAGGTACAAGCTTATAAAAAAGAGAGAGAAGAAGAAAGAAAAGAGAAAAAGAGATGATCATGAATCTTCATTACTAAATCAAGTGCTCAACTGTTTTAAACTTTATGATTTTATAATATGTTCAATCACTAATAGCTTCTTATGATAGCATTAATAAAAAAAGGTGTGAAAGCCTCTAAGTCATGTGATATGTAAAGGTGTGATAAAGCTCCCGATGTAACTTTACAACCGATATTGTACTCTTGTTTCAATTTTTGTCTCATTTATTATAATGACTCGTGCCCCATAAACATGATGATCTTGTTCATAAGCCAGCATCTTGCTCGGGGACGAGCAAGAGTCTAGCTTGGGGGAGTTGACGAGTCCAAAATTGAAGCATTTTTACTTATTGTTTTTGCATCAATACAGTAGGGTTTTTAGTATTTTACCATGTTTGCGCGCACCTTTTTGTCCTTGTTTCAAGAGGATTCCAATTTACTAAGTTTATAATGAACATATCAATTGAGACTATCATATTATACAGTAATATGACACTTTAAGTGATAAAAGTCAATTTATTGATTTATCTTTGCACCTGGATGAATTGCCTGCGCTCAGGAGGTTCCAACCGACGTAACGACAAGTGGTATGGGCGGAGCCCGCCCGTACTGCACGCCCATACGACTCGGCGACGGGACCGCCTCGTCAAATACTTCCTCCTTGCAAAAATAGATCACAGATCCGACATTCACAGAAACCTCTAGCCATGAAAAACCATGCCAAAAAGGGATCTAAAAGAGGAACTTGGAGAAGGGAAAATCCTTGATGTTGCACGGATCGTTGGAGGACAACGCATCATCCCCTACATAATCAACCGCTGCATCTCCATCATCATCTCTATCCCATCTTCCATTCATTAGATCTTGTTGTAATTCCAAATTCAGTTATGGTTTGCACTAGATTCATTCCATTACTTTAATCCATCCATTTGATTATGATGATGTTGTCAATTGCTTCCATGTGTGAGAAGTTCCCTTCGTTCTAGGCAGATGGAGAAACCCTTGCATTATTATGAAATGAAATAAAGATGATCTATTACTTGTGTAAAGGATCCATTGATCTATGATGTGTGTTTGATCTCTCCCTTTAGATGGTATGTCTAGTCGGCCACATATCATTTGCCTTCCGGTCTAAAGTAAGAGGGTGAAACTATTTGGACGTGTTTGGATGTTGTGCTAGTTGCTACTATGACTATAAGCACCGCTATCACCCAAGGCGGTCGAAGGGGGAACAAAGGGCGATTCACTAAGCTAATTACCATATCCATGGGGAAACCCTTAATTGCGGTGGTATGCATGGTGACTGCTTTTAGGCATCGCAATGGTTATTTAGAGATGACCTTATTCTTGGCTCAACAAAGTGACTACCTACGATCTTGAGTGAACATTTTATTATGGAACTCTCTCCACACATATCATGACATAAGAAATAGGTTATCCTAATTATGATTAATTACAACATGCTAGTGGTGTATCCTACATCCCTGAAAACGTCTTCACCCTATTGAGTTCAACCACCATTCCAAACGCTCTTTTTACTTTCTTTGTTTTTACTTTTTTATTTACTTTCTTGCACTTAAATCAAAAAACTTTCAAACACCCTTTACTTGAAATCAAAGATAGCTTATAAGTATCATTTGGTAGATAGTGACGAGGGGCATAAAGACCTTAACCAAATAGCTCTCTGTGGGTTCGATACTCTTATTTCAAAACTAGCTACAATTGATATGTGCAGTTGCAATCATCAACCATCTAAAGAGAGAGATCAAACACACATCATAGATCAATAGATCATTGACACAAGTAATAGATCATCTTTATTTCATTTAATAATAACGCCATGGTTTCTTCATCTCCCCAAGAATGAAGGAAGCTACTCACATGTAAGCAATCAACAACATCATCATAATCAAATGGATGGATAAAAGTATGGGAATGAATCTTGTGCAAACCATAATTGAATATGGAGTTACAACAAGATCTAATGGATAGAAAATGGGGGTAGTAATGGTGATGGTGATGCAGTGGCTGATGATGAAGGGGATGATATGTTGTCCTCCAATGATCCGTGAAGCAGCAGGGATTTTCCCTTCTCCAAGTTCCTCCTCCAGATCCCTTTCTAGTATGGTTTTTCGTGGATGGAGGTCTTTGTGAATGTCGGATTTCAGATATGTCTTCGCGAGGTGGAAGTATTTGACGAGGCGGTCACGCTGCCACATCGTACGGGCAGACGGTATGGGTGGGTTCCACCCGGACTAGTGGTCGTTAAGTGCCATGTGACCTCCTCTGCGCAAGCAATTCCTCCGGGTGCGAAAATAAATCAACTAAATGACTTTATCACTTAAATATCATATTACAACATAATATATTAGTATCAATTGATATGTTCATAAGAGATTTAGTAATTTGAGATCCTGTTGAAACAAGAACAAAAGATGCACGCAAACATAGTAAAAACCCTACTCTCTTTATATAAAAACAAGAAATAAATATGCTCTAATTTTGGACTCATCAGCCATCGATGGGGATTTTTTTTCGCCGATTTCACTGTGTCCGGTGTTTCAGGTGGTTCCAGCGCCCTGTGTTAGGCCTAGGAACAATAGATGAAATATACCAAATCCGATGAAAAGTAGGCAAATAGAAACGCGACTAGGCGAAATTTCGCCATCCGGACGTAAAAATCTGTCTGGAAAGACATTCCTAAAAATGATAGTGGAGACGATTGGCTGTTAAGCGGCCGAAATAAACGCTCGTGTTGTGGAGCCAGGCGCTTCGATAATTTTTCAATCTTTTGCTTTTTTACATTTTTCCTTCCTACGCGCCTAACTATGGGGCTGTCGTTGTATGTGCCATAAAGTCTGCATCTGGACCGGCGAGGCCACAGGATTTTTTTTTTTTACGAATAGGCTACAGGATTAGCTAGTGGCACGTTGCAGGTACCCATAATTGTGAATCTAGTGGGAGGGCAAGTGCGTTTCTTGTTCCATGAAAGGTTCAATCCCCGTTGTTAATTTTTTTTTTGAACAGAATCCCCGTTGTTAATTAAAATGGCTTTTCCGATGTGGAGGGGTTGCATGCTGTCCCACAAGCAATGATCGTCAGCTCTCGGCCTCAACACGTTGCATTACGGATGAATTTGCTGCGTTTCTACTCAATCCGTCCCAAAAAAGATATCCAAAAATTTAGTAGATAATAAATCTCCGAGGTCTATTTCAGAATAGGAGTACACTTTTTCTTCGAGTCTGATGTTCGGCCAAGGCCACCAAGATAATATTCTGGACAAAAGAACACTAAGAGCTCACTATGTATTCTCTCCATCCAGAAAAAACTAACTTGATTTTGTGTAGATTCGTAGATTCGAATTTATCTCTCGCTGGACTGAGAGAGTATTATTATTAGGGCTGTAGCTTTCGCCATAGGCACGGTCGTAGACGAGTTTCCCCTAAGATTTTTCCAGCGGTCAGTCAAAAGGAATACACACAAAATAACAGAATACCTGGACATGACTTTTCATGTTTATGGTGGGAGGATTGTCGACGAGAAAAGGCTCAAGGAGAGAGAGAGAAAGAGAGAGATACGTCCATCCATCATCGATCCCCATCAGGCAGCGACATGTTCCCAGCACTAAACCATTTATTATTATCGTCAAATACTACTGTACTAGCTAGCCCTGCCTCTCTGCCCGTGCTACCTAGAGAGAGCGAGTGGGAATAGCGACAGCGATGGTGTGATGTGAACCCGTCTCGTCTCTCCTCTGATCGTCTCGCTCGCTTCCGACGAGTTCTCGTATATCGTGATATCTCGCGGCAGGGTAGTTGGGAACTCGGATCCACCACGTACCACCATACCATGCCTCCTTTGCTAATGATTCGATCGCGATGCAGATGGTGATTTGATTATTAGTATCAGTAAGCGTTCGTTGTTCAAGGAAAGACGTCGCGGGAAAGGGATTAGGGGAGCCTAATTAAGCTGATGGCCGGCGACGTCGACGTCCTTCCCAATCCCGGCCTCCACACCACACCCACGAGCTCCTCCTTCCTTCCTCTCTTGAAATTGAAAGAGAGAGGGTGCGTCTGTACTGTACCCTGTAGTCTGTAGACCCTAGGATCGATAACGACGGATCTTTTGAGACTTGCTTGCATGCGTGTCGTACTCACGTGTGCTAGCTCCGGCTGTCGGTGTTAGCCAGTTTTCCCGGAATAGTGGCGTCTGTTTGGATTTATTCCACCTACCGTACTCTTTACTTACTACTTCCTCCCTCCATTTTAAAAAAATATCTAGAGTTATTTTAGTACGTAAATTCACTCCAAATCCGAGTGAATCTATATAATAAAACAAATTTAGATATATTTGTTTTATAAACTTAAACATCTTATATTTTAAAACGAAGAAAGTAGTTAGGAACAATATTAATTTCTTCCACGTGTATTTAGTTGTTGATTTGCTTCTGCGTGATTCGTCCTCTTCCAAGTGAAAAGAACTCCATATCCTCCTTTTCCTAAAGTCTCTTGTTTTCGACACATATTGGTAGCCTAGACTGTTCAAAATATTTCAGTCCCCGGTCTCTAGCACGGAAGTGCATGATAAGATTCCTCAAAAATAGTACTCTCTCGATTTATAATAGTGTCGCTGATTTAAGGTGATGAACCAGTGTTGTGGCAGTCCCCCGTTTTGGCCCAATGATAGGTAGACAGCAAACACGCAAGAAACAAAAGCGGCTCTGTGGGGTCCAAAGATGACAGTGGTGGGAGTTGTCTACCGACGAGACTAGTCATCACATAAAAAGGTGAAGAGAGCACAAAACAATCCTAGCATACATTTTTGTTTCCTTTAGTTTGGCAGAGCGCGACGGGATTCTGGGAATGGAAAATGGCACGCTCAACTCATCGTGGTGACGTACGCATACTAGAGAGCCAGAGATATTTTGGAAGTGTATCAGAAGCCATTAATAACGAATTCAAGAAAAATACTACGTATATAAGAGCCGGGTAGAGAGGTGTTGGAGTGCACCGTGCAGGTACTGGTTTGAGGAGGCCAAGAGCAGGCACTTCCATTTCTGCGAGTTGGAGCTGGCCCATGTGCGTGTACCGCCTAGACCTAATTGGAGTACCAGAGTATTAAACACACACACTCTCTCGCGCGCTAGACATGGAAGGGAAAGTACTTCCTACGGACTGAAACATTTTTACCTTGCAGTCTAACGTACTGCCAAAGTAAAAGGCAGTACCAGTGGGTAAAAAAAGGTGAAGATGCCTTCAGACAAGGCGCAAGTACAAACCATGTGCGATCTGATCTATACGCCCTTTTTTTTTGCCATGCTGTTTGTGCAAATCGTGCACTTTTTCTTTGGCAAAATTGTGCAAGCGCCTTAGTTTAGGCCGAAACTGCAACTTCCTTCTTTCGATAATAACCACAGTAAATCGGCAAACCGGTGGTGGATATTAAGAAAGATGGCACGGAAAAAATTGTTAGAATTTGAGGTATTTTGGTGTTGGGCATATGGCTCATAGCAAAATCAAATTCTAAATTCTCTTTGGTCCAATAGTACTTGGCAGATGTGACTGTGTAGTGGAGCTAAAAAGTTTAGTCCCACATTGCTAGATAAGAGGGAGTTGCACCATCTTATATAGGAGGTCGTTCTAGCACCACTAACTGAGTTACAAGAGAAGCAGTTCTCGCGCACTCCTCCTCCGACGCCTCCTATCGTGGTATTACCGACGAGTACGTCATGAAGGGGTACTCACAGTGCGTGTTTAGAGACGTGGGGAAGGCGGCAAGTTGGCGAGTACGAGGTAACACGGCTTATCCAGGTTCAGGTTTCACGATGGTGGCAGAACCCTAATCCTGCTATAAATCACTATAAGGGCAAAAAGCCGAGTTACATGGATTGGTTCGCTATGCGCGATATGAGTTGTGTCGTTGCCCTAAAGGCTCTCATAGGTCCGTCTTATAAAGACGTCAGGTCCTAGGGTTACAGAGAAGAGTCCTAGCCGGACAGGTTATAGAGTCCTACACTAGATACAGCTAGTCTACGTGTCTTGTACTCCAAGGCTCTGAGTATGTCGGTGACTCCTATCATAGCCTTCCTTTATCTGGCATGGGCCTCCCTTCTGGATCCATCTAACTAGGCCGCCCAACAGGCCATGGGCCTTGCTACCAACTGTGGGCCACCGGGTTATCCGGATTAGAGACATGCAATGGTGGTACCTATTTAGCATATCCTCAACAGTAGCCCCGGAGAACTCCGAGATCTTGCGTTGTCTTGTCTTTTTAGGTTGAATGCTCCGTCTAGGCGATGTCGGCAAATCGACAAGCAATATCTTGTAGTCCTCCAAAAAACCCTGCAACATTCTTCATCTTCAATATATAAGTCGGAGAATCACTGAGTCTTCCATTGTACTCTTCTCGTAGCCAGACATGATCCGTCTATGCTGGAATCTTCAGATGAGACTGTGCTGCATATGTCAGTGAGCTGACGTAGACCATAGGTTAACGACACCTCGTAACTCACACATGCAGTAAATAATAATCATAGCGATTTCCCGTGTGAGAAATCCGAAACGCCGAGCGGCGGTGGAGGGAATGTGGCGAAATATCTGCGCACGTTCCCACACGCGTTGTCCATGCGTCGACCGTTGGATCATCTTGCACAAATCTTAACGCTGGGCTATGTATTTTAACTGCGGTGTTTACTTATCTTTTCACCTCATTCGCTCCCGCATCATCTTCTTCCTCCAGCCCAGACCATCCTCGAGCACATCGCGCGCACGCAGAGAAAACCCTAATTTTCCCCATCCCTCAACCCATCCCATCTACTCTAATGGCAAGCAGCAACGACACTCCAGTGATGACGGCGTCCAAGGCTGAGCCAAGCCAGCTCGGCCCATGTCCAGCCGAGGCGTGGTGGTGTGCGCTCCATGATGGTGAATCCACGATATATGACCATATTCCAGCTGTAACACCCCAAGCCAGTTAAGCACTTGAGATGTTACCACATACATTACACATATAAAAATAACTAAATCTTTTTAGAAAAAATCGGCAAAGTCTCCCCTGATTTTGGGACATCCACAATAGGCAATAATATATAATAGGGTATAAAACTTAAGAAAATATAAGCACACGCTCAACCATATATGTAACTCCATTATCACGACTAAGAACTTTACCATCAACAAACTATAATGGTTACTACCGGAAACAGATAAATGACCAACTTAATCCAAGTGGCAAACATTCAAACTTGAAATGTTAAAGACAAAGTTTAACTCCTAACGCACAAAAGCTTAGTTCCAATAAGATGGTGATAAAAGTGTGAATCGTGAGGTGATGTAGGTGAAGGTGCTACTCTCATAACTCCTCATGCATGTAGTTCTCAAGATTTACCTAAAAACATTAAAGTAACAAGGGTGAGTACAATGACTCAACAAGTTCAGGAGAAAATAGTAAAGTTTACACAAATCAAAACAATAAGGTACCATCCAACATTTTTGATCCATTAGCACAAAATATGATATCCTACATGACTATATGCTCATCTCATCTCACTGCGAATACCGGTATCGCTTGAGTGAACACCCGTCGGATCCACTCACTCCAACTTATGGAGGGTGCCTCTAAAGTGGGTTGCAACCCGACAATGGAAATCGCATTGTACCCACCAACGTGGGTCACGTTATCATCATGGTATGCAAAAATGCGCATAATATGCACATGCCATCATCATCATATTTATCATTGTTATCATAGACATATCATAAGCATTAAATAAAATTGAGTGGATAGAGATATGCAAAATTCACTATCCGTCATGAACTTTCCTCAACAACGGGGCACAAACTGTGAATTGTAGGCCTCTGGACCGAAAATACCAACACCTGATATTAAAACATATGTCACACTCAATACACAACATCACTTCGAAAGCGCAAAACATTTCGCATCCCTTCTACACATGAAAACCAAAACCTTTACTTTCTCTCTCTTTTATTCTAGAAAAGGCCCAAAGGCTGTGCTCTTTGCTAGTATGTTTAACAGTAAAGAAAGTTGTGGTATAGTCAAGCATAGAGCTGAAGGATATAATTAACCATAGCTTACTTGCACTAGTATCAGATATAGGCGATTTCACATCATACAACAGAATCGTTGTGTCCGAGGCTTGGTTCTAGCAATAATTAATCACTTGCTCCAGCACATGCATATCTCACGGTCAATTTCAGATAATGAACCTGATGGAGCTAAGCTATTTCCTATAACCTGTAACGCTAAACTCTTTAATGTATTCTTCAAAAGCCAGAGAACAAGCTAAACAGAACTACATGGCAGCACTCGATGGATTCCTTCAAGCCCATCTACAGAAAAGTATATAATTGATGCTAGTACTAGGTACACACTACTTAATTTGTGTTGAAAATATAAGCAAATTACCATAATATTTAATCCGAAATAAGTAATAATAAATCATGACTATAAGTGCTAGAATTAATCTAATCATGTATACTAGCAGAATAAACGAACAGATCATATTCAACTGAATAAGCAGATCACATCTAATCCAAGAGCTAGTACAAGCGCAGCGAAACTGAACTAGATAGGAACAAATTACGTGCGGTCTGAAGGAGGAATCGGGTTCGTTCAGGTTGGGGTTGAGGTTGACACCGATGTCGTCGACCATGGCGTCGATGTAGAGGCTGGCGATGTCGGGAAGAAGTCCTCGTCGGGGAAGGAGTGGTCGGTCGACGTGATGCGTCGATGGTCGTGCAGACGCTCCCCAAAAACCTGATCGCCCTCACCCGTCTGAGTTCACGAGGCGGTGGTTCGGAGGCCTCTTGTCCGTCGTCCGGTGCCGCGGAAGAGGGAATGGAGAAGGTGTGGCGGCGCAAGGTTACGGAGGCGAGAGATGTGTATTTGCTCGTATTAGGGTTTTAGCCTAAGGCCGTCTATATATAGGCGCCCGGTCGGGTAAGGCGTGGGCGTAGTCCACGTCCGAGTAGTAACAATACGTTTCCGGAAAAACCGGAAGCGTGACGAAAAAATAACTCGCACAATAATTTTTCCGAGCAGCAAAAGATAAGATCGGCACGAGGCACAATTCCATGAAACATGGCAGCCTTGTCGTGGCCAATGGCGTGGCGTGGCGGGCGGAGGAGGAGGAGGCGTGTATGCCACTCCTCTTCACTCTCTTTAGGAGGTAGTGAAACACTCCACTATATATATTGGTCCAACTCCTCTAAACTAGCAAGGTGGGACTAAACTTTGGTGCCACCTTGCTAGGCATGAATGGGCCAAGAGAATTTCAGAATTTGTATTAGGCTATGGGCCAAGGCCCACACCCAAATTCCAACAATCCCCACAAATTCTCATAGGCACATATCATCATATCACATCAATCAGTTCGAGCATTGTTTATATAGTGCGAGGTGGAGACTGTTAAGTTGAACTTCCACTTAGAACTTCATGCTACACTAGATTGCAACTTGAATAGTGGACTATGCCTTGAACTACAAGTTTAGTGCGCACTAGTTTCACAAAAGGTCTAGACCGTCTGAGGCTGCATGAAGCTTCTCCATGGTTTGGAGCTTATCGTCATACTCCATGGCCTTTCATGAGTTTATTAGAGAGCACCCAACTCTCACGGACTGACGTTTGTGGTCAGACTCATATAGGCGTGTTCTTCAAAAGATGTTCTGCAGGACAACATCTTTGCTTAAACAAGCCACTCGAGAACACATTAAGGTAAATACCAACCTGCCATGCGAGAATAGGAGAGTATTGCATCTATACGGAGTGGTAGTATGCTATAAGGATACTCTCCTCCCGGTTGACCAACAGCTTGTCTCCCAACTCTACTTCACGGGATCTCCGATCACATAAAGCGGTTACCACTGTGAGCAACTCAAAAGTGGGTCTCAAACCCATCTCCCTCGATGCATTATCTATCACATTACGTGATAGACCCTTTGTGAAGGATCGCCAGATTTTTAGATGTTTGGATATAATCCAATGCAATAACTCGGAGTTTCTCATTTTCTGACAGATTTCAATCTCCTCTTCACATGTCTTGATGACTTCATATTGTCCTTAGAACTGTTTATTTTATGATCACAGTTTGATTATCAGTTCATAAGGATTGGGTATTGGTTTTTCAACCACGGTAAGTTCATCAAGAGTTCACGAAGCCACTCTGCTTCAACGATGGTGTGTCTAATCTTTGAGTTACCTTCCATAGTTGACCTCGTTAAGATGGTGCCTTGCAAGACTTCAAGAAACAGCGCCACCACCAAGTGTAAACACATAACCACTCGTGGCCTTAGTCTCATCATCGAAATCCAGTTTGAGTCACTATACCCTTCAAGTACCCTTGGATGCGGAGTAGTGAATCCCATAGCTCATGATGCCTTTCAAATAACGCAAAACCCTTTCAAGGGCCTGCCAATGAACATCTCGAGATTTGAGACAAATCGACTTAACTTTCTTACAGCAAAGGAGATGTCGGGGCCTCGTGGCGGCTAAATACATAAGCGAGCCAATAATCGAGAATATCTCGGTGATCTTTAGCATCCTTAGGATCTCCACGATTCTTTCGAACCAACACGCTAGGATCATATGGTGTAGGAGAGGATCTACATTCGCTATACCCAAAAGCGACTCAAGATCTTCTCCACATAGTGAGGCTGAAGCGGTGTTATCCACTATCATCATCTTTCAGTGACTTGATGTTCAATATCACATCAGCCACTCCTAGATCTTTCATCTCAAAACAACGAGATAGAAAGTCTTTGACCTCATTGATAACATTAATATTGGTCCCGAATATCAGTATATCATCAACATACTGAGACATAAGATGACTCCCTCGCCCCACCATGGCGATAGTACACACACTTGTAAACCGTTTACAATAAAGCCTTCATCGATTAAAGTCCTTTCAAACTTCTCATGCCCTTTGCTTAGGTGCTTGCTTAAGACCATCTGAGACTTCAAGAACTTGCACACCTTGCCTTGTTGACCATCTATCACGAATCCATCCGGCTGATCCATATAAATTTCCTCATCTAACTCTCCATTTAGGAAAGCCGTCTTAACATCCATTTGATGAACGAGAAGATCATGCGAGGCAGCCAAGGATAGCGATACTCGAATGGTGGTCAATCTAGCCACAGTGAATAAGTATCAAAGAAGTCTTCGCCTTCTTTGGTATAACCCTTGGCAACAAAGGCGTGCCTTATACTTCTCAATAGTACCATCAGGTCTAAGCTTCTTCTTAAACACCCACTTACATCCTACGGTTTGCACCCATAAGGGCGATCGTAATTTCCCAAGTTCCGTTTGCTATGATGGAATCCATCTCACTGCGGGCTTCTTTCGATAGTCGACATCTTGAGATGCATAAGCTTCTGAAATAGAAGTGGGAGTATCATCCATGAGGTATACAATGAAATCATCACCAAAGGACTTGCAGTCCTTTGTCTCTTACTACAGTAGGAGCTTCTTGTTATCCTCCACGGGATTATCGTGTTCTATCGAAATGGTGGGTTCAGGAATTGTGATTAATTCTTGACTAGATAAACTAGGCATCTCTGATTTGATGAACTAAGCGAATCTTTCATGGGAAAGATGTCTTCAAAGAAATCGCATCATTCGACTCCATGATTGTACCAACATGCATGTCGGATACGAGATTTCACTATCAAAATCTATAGCCAATGCTATGAAATGCATATCCCGAAAGACACAATCCACGGTTTTTGGTCCAAGCTTGCGCTTCTTGAGTATCGGCACATTCACTTTCGCCAAACAACCCCAAGTTCGTAAGTAGGAGAGTTTGATCTTTTCCTTTCCATTCCTCAAATGGAGTAATGGTTTTGTTCTTTTGGAAAGCGGTTTAGGACATGACCGCGATCTTTATCGCCTCCCCACCATTCCTTGGATAGACCCGATGTATCTAACATGGCGTTAACCAAATCAGTTAGAAATCGGTTCTTTCTTTCGGCCACCCCATTTGGTGAGGTGAGTAGGGGCGTCCTCTCATGGATAATACCATGCTCACAAAAGAATCAAATTCGTTGGAAAAATACTCTCCACCACGATCGGACGAAGTCGCAATCTTTCGATCAAGTTGGTTTTCTGATTCAGCTTTATAGATTTTGAAGTGATTAAAAGCTTCATCTTTAGATTTCAGAAGATACACATAACATTATCGAGTGGAATCATCAATTAAAGTCATGAAATATCGATTTCCACCTTTTGTCAACTAACCATTCATCTCACAAAGATCTGAATGTATTAGTTCGATGGTGCCAAATCTCGTACCTCGGCAGTCTTGTGAGACTTGCGAGGTTGCTTAGCTTGCACACATACTTGACACTTGGAACTTTTGCGGTAGTAAATTTGAATTAAATTCATATCGGCAAGCCGTCATGCACCCAAAATTAATATGACAAAGTCGTGAATGCCAAATATTGGACTCACTATCATTGCAAACATGATTAATAACTTGAGTACATAAGTCTGACAAAGATAATCGGAACAAGACTCCGCACTCATAACCCTTTCCAACAAATTGTCCACACTTAGAAATTACATCTTTATTGGACTCAAAGACTAACTTAAAACCATCTCGACACAGAAGAGATCGGCACGAGATTCTTATTGATTGAGGAACGTCTGCACATTCTTCAATGTACGATCTTCCCGAAGTAAACTTCAGATCCACCGTACCAACACCTTGAGCGGAAGCACGTGAGCCGTTTCCCATCAGACGGAGCCAGCCCGTTCGACACGATAAGAAGAGAACATGGAAATATCAGCACATACATGTATATTTGCACGGTGTCTATCCACCAATCAGGTGAATTACAAACTGAAAGAACAGTGGGAAATATACCGTACCCAGCATCCTTCATCTCAATATCACCAAGGACAACATTAGCGGACTTGCCACTATTTCCATGTGAACGCTTGTCAAAGCGATTGGGGTAGCTAGGAGCCCAATGATTAGGATCACCACAGGACATGGCGGATCCTTTCTTCTTATACTCGGTCTTCTTCTTGAAGTTGGTAGTGCAATGCGGCCTTGTTTTTGCCATCAAACTTTCCTTTGCCATCAGACCTGTTCTTATTCTTGAACTTGTGGACTGGAAGTTGTTTTCTGCACTACATGTGCGCTAGAACTTCCATCAAAGCCTCGAGGCGTGTATCTTTTGCTCTCCTTTTCTTCAACATGAAGAGATCCGATGAGATCCGAAGCGAAAACTCCTGTCTCTTATGTTTCAGAGAGGTAGCAAAGTTCCTCCAAGAAGGAGGAAGCTTGGCAATAATGCCTCCGGCCACGAACTTGTCCGGTAAGTTACACTTGAACTGCTCGAGTTCTTTGGCAAGGGACTGTATCTCATGAGCCCGATCCACGATGGGACGGTCATCAGTCATCTTGTAGTCATAGAATTGCTCCATGATATACGATTCGATTGCGACATCCGAAACACCAAACTTGGCGTCCAGTGCATCCCACGCATCCTTGCCATTATCAAATGACATATAGGTGTCAACAATGTTGTCACCAAGAATATTGAACAAAGCCCCCATAAACATGGTGTCGACTTTCTAAAACGCTTCCTCCTGAACAGGAGAAAGGTCTCCCTCAGGTTTGCCAAGAGTGGCGCTATAGCAGCCTAGGTTTTTCAACCATAGAACTGCTCTCGTCGCCATCTCTTATAATTGACACCGTCAAAAGGCTGACCTTGTAGCATGGCTAAACCAGTTGAATTCAGTTGCCTATAATCAGGTTTTTGGATTGTTGAAAATATAAGCAAATTACCATAATATTTAATCCGAAATAAGTAATAATAAATCATGACTATAAGTGCTAGAATTAATCTAATCATGTATACTAGCAGAATAAACGAACAGATCATATTCAACCAGAATAAACAGATCACATCTAATCCAAGAGCTAGTACAAGAAACGCAGCGTAAACTGAACTAGATAGGAACAAATTAAATGCAGGTCTTTGGAGGAGGAATCGGGTTCGTTCAGGTTGGGGTTGAGGTTGACACCGATGTCGTCGACCATGGCGTCGATGTAGAGGCTCGATGTCCGGGAAGAAGTCCTCGTCGGGAAGGAGTGGTCGGTCGGCGTGATGCGTCGATGTCGTGACAGACGCTCCCAAAAACCTGATCGCCCCTCACCCGTCTGAGGTTCACGAGGCGGTGGTTAGAGGCCCTCTTGTCCCGTTGTCCGGTGCATGCCGGAAGAGGGGATGGAGAAGGTGTAGCGGCGGCGCAAGGTTCTGGAGGCAGAGAGATGTGTATTTGCTCGTATTAGGGTTTTAGCCTAAGGCCGTCTATATATAGGCGCCGGTCGGGTAAGACGTGGGGCGTAGTCCACGTCCGAGTAGTAAGCTTACGTTCCGGAAAACCGGAAGCGGTGACGAAAAATAACTTCACAATAATGCCTCGGCACCGAGGCACAATTCCACAAACCACAAGTGGCCTTGGCGAGGCGAGGCGCGTGCAGGCGGCGGAGGAGGAGGAGCGCGTGTATGCCACTCCTCTTCACTCTCTTTAGGAGGTAGTGAAACACTCCACTATATATATTGGTCCAACTCCCTCTAAACTAGCAAGGTGGGACTAAACTTTGGTGCCACCCCTTGCTAGGCATGAATGGGCCAAGAGAATTTCAGAATTTGTATTAGGCTATGGGCCAAGGCCCACACCAAAATTCCAACAATCCCCCACAAATTCTCATAGGCACATATCATCATATCACATCAATCAGTTCCAGAGCATTGTTTATATACCGGTGCGAGGTGGAGACTGTTAAGTTGACTGGGCGTGCTTTGCACTTTGTTATAGATAGATGTAAAATTTGTATATCACTCCACTATAGATAGATATAAAATTTGTATATATTTGACTGGGCGTGCTTTGCCCTTTGTTATAAAGGTTTGGTTGTTGTTTGAGCACATAGTGTTGTGTTCGCATACGTGTCCTTTTCGTTAGCCTGACGTGGTCAGCTACTCAGGTGTATACGTGTTATCCTCAGTCGATGGAATCGTGAGGTGGGGGGAGCCCCCGAGTGCGTTTGTAGCATGGAGTAAAAGTGCGAATAGAAAACAAACTTTTGGGGCAAGACACTTAGCTTTGTTTATATCATAATGGAGGAGGTACAGTGTTCGGCTGGGTAGCCTTGGCTGAATAGCCTTATTGAAAGTAAAGGGGTAGGTAGCTAGGGGTATAATCGTCGCAGCTGTGCGACGTTCCATGGGTTGGAGTATGCGACTCCAGACTCCACGTGCTTGGCGATAGGCATACACAGGATGACTTCTGTGACGATGTAGGGTCCTTCCCATGGTGACTCGAATTTCTTTGGTCGCTCTTGCTTGAGTCACAAGACGAGGTCTCCTTCGACGAAGGACCTTGGGCGCAGTCGTCGGCTGTGGTAGTTGCGGAGACTCTGCTGGTACACCGCTGATCGAGCTGCTGCTATGTCTCGTGCTTCATTGAGTGTGTCGACGGCGTCTTCGAGTGCAGCCGTGGATTCGGCTTCGCTATAAGCAACGACCCAGGGGGCCTGGTGGCGTACTTTGGCTGGTAGCACGGCTTCGGCTCCGTGCACCATGAAGAACGGCATGTAGCCGGTGGAGCTGTTTGGCATGGTACGCAGGCTCCATAGGACGGAGGGTAGCTCTTTCGTCCAGGCTCCGGCGAGTCGCTCGAGTGGGCTCATGAGGCGCTTCTTGATGCCGGCGCCAATTAGGTCGTTGGCCTTTTCCACCTACCCGTTTGTCTGCGGGTGCGCCACAGAGGCGTATGTGATGTTGATTCCGAGGCCTTCATAGAAGTCTTGGAATTCTTTGGAGATGAAGTTCGATCCATTGTCGGTGATGATGCTATGCGGTACGCCGAACCTGTAGACAATGGATTCAAAGAACTTGACGGCAGTCTTGCCCTTTTGGTTAGTGACCGGCATGGCTTCGATCCACTTGGTGAATTTGTCGACTGCGACCAGGAGGTAGACGTGCCCTCCTTTCGAGGACCTTGGCAGTTTGCCGATCATGTCGAGGCCCCATTGGGCGAAGGGCCAGGCCAAGGGTATGGGCCTGAGCTCTGACCCGGGTGCGTGTGGTTTGTCGGCGAACCTTTGGCACCCTTTGCATCTTCGGACGATGTCTTTTGCGTCGTTCATGGCCGTTGGCCAGTAGAATCCAGCTCGTAGAGCTTTGGCGACAAGGGAGCGACTGCCTGCGTGATGGCCGCAGATGCCCTCATGGATGTCTTGAAGTATGGTTTTCCCGTCACCGATGGTGACGCATCTTTGTAGTACACCGAAAATGCTGTGGTTGTTTGTTGTGTTTATTCTCATACCACGGACCTAAAACTCGCTCTGATACCAACTATAACAACCCAAGCCAGTCAAGTACTTAAGATGTTACCACATACATTACACATATAAAAATAACTAAATCTTTTTAGAAAAAATCGGCAAAGTAACCCCTGATTTTGGGACATCCACAATAGGCAATAGTATATAATAGGGTATAAAACTCAAGAAAATATAAGCACACGCTCAACCATACATGTAACTCAATTATCACGACTAGGAACTTTACCATCGACAAACTATAATGGTTACTACCAGAAACAGATAAATGACCAACTTAATCCAAGTGGCAAACATTCAAACTTGAAATGTTAAAGACAAAGTTTAACTCCTAACGCACAAAATCTTAGTTCCAATAAGATGGTGATAAAAGTTTGAATCGTGAGGTGATGTAGGTGAAGGTGCGACTCCCGTAACTCCCCATGCATGTAGTTTTCAAGGTTTACCTAAAAACATTAAAGTAACAAGGGTAAGTATAACGACTGAACAAGTTCGGGAGTAAATAGTAAAGTTTACACAAATCAAAACAATAAGGTACCATCGAACATTTTTGATCCATTAACACAAAATATGATATCCTACATGACTATATGCTCATCTCATCTCATTGCGAATACCGGTATCGCTTAAGTGAACATCCATCTCATCTCATTGCGAATACCGGTATCGCTTGAGTGAACATCCGTAGGCATCCACTCACTCGAACTTGTGGAGGGTGCCTCCAAAGTGGGTCGTAACCCGACAATGGAAGTCGCATTGTGCCCACCAACATGGGTCACGTTATCATCATGGTATGCAAAAATGCGCATAATATGCACATGCCATCATCATCATATTTATCATTGTTATCATAGACATATCATAAGCATTAAATAAAATTGAGTGAATAGAGATATGCAAAATTCACTATCCGTTATGAACTTGCCTCAACAACGGGGCACAAACTATGAATTGTAGGCCTCTGGACCGGAAGTACCAACACCTGATATTAAAACATATGTCACACTCAATACACAACATCACTTCGAAAGCATACAAGCAAAACTTTTCGCATCGCTTCTACACATGAAAACCAAAACCTTTACTTCGCTCTTTTATTCTAGAAAAGGCCCAAAGGCTGTGCTCTTTGCTAGTATGTTTAACAGTAGAGAAAGTTGTGGTATAGTCAAGCATAGAGCTGAAGGATATAATTAACCGTAGCTTACTTGCAGTAGCATCAGATATAGGCGATTTCACATCATACAACACAATCGTTGTGTCCCAGACTTGGTTCTAGCAATAAATAATAACTTGCTCCAGCACGTGCATATCTCACGGTCAGTTTCAGATAATGAACCTGGTAGAGCTAAGATATTTCCTATAACCTGTAACACTAAACTCTTTAATGTATTCTTCAAAAGCCAGAGAACAAACTAAACGGAACTACATGGCAGCACTCGACGGATTCCTTCAAGCCCATCTACAGGAAAGTATATAATTGACAGTAGTACTAGTTACACACTACTCAATTTGGGCAGGTACAGAAGGGCTCTCTATTACAAAAAACTATTACAAAATATATGCTCAGATAATTTCTGAAACTAAACACTACTAACCCTCAATTCCCCACAAAGACGTGATGCCAAAACTCACATCCAAACTGCAGACCGAAAAGATTGGAAAACCTGCTCCTTCTCATGTCTAGACACACACAACTACTCTAGAAATTGCTATGAAGGGAGACATTGCAAACAAAAGAGACTAACCAGATGAGAAACAGATGACTGACTAGCGACAATGGTGATAAACCAGCTTGATGGAGGCGGTCGTCGGGAGCGGCGTCACAACCTTGCAGCGGCAGCAACTACCTGATGACGGTGGCATCACAGAAGGAGAGGACGCAGCGGCGGCGGCCTGGGAACTAGCGCTAGCAACCTTTTAGGGCAGAGATTGGTAGCGGCGGCGCTCAAATCAGCCCTAGTCTAGAGAGCGACACAAAATAGTAGAACCAGACTGGCTCGAGTTAGAAAAGCCCAACCCAGATTTGTTTTTCATGTTATAAGTATTAAGAAGACGTGACTAGCCTATGCAACAATAAACTACCAACGGCAATTGGATACAACTCTATGCTTTCAAATAGCAGGTCGTGAGCTCAAACACTAGTACATACACACACACTTTTTTTCCTTTCATTTGTCCTTTTTATTCCTTTTTCTCTAACTTTCTTCTCCTAAATTAGGTTTAAAAAATCCTCAAGGTCCTATTTATTTTCAAAAATATTAAATCAGACATAAAAAAGTTAACATAAAAAATTGGAGTATTACACCAGCGGCGCTGGAGCCATTGGAGGAGGCGGCTGACTCCCACAAGGGAGAATGGCGAGGCTCGGACATCTCCGATAACGACATCAAGGAGATGATAGCCGAGGGATACATCCCTGTGACTGAGGGTCTGGTCTGGCTGGCAGCGCCGACCGGCGAGGTCGTCCCTTCTCCCCAACCCGGAGAAAAGGTATACCTCAAAGCTCAGTTCGTATGCGGCGTCTCCCGGCCACTGTCCGACTTCTGCTTCCAAGTCGTCGAGCACTTTCAGGTTCAACCTCAGAACCTGTTCCCCAACAGTATTCTTCCACTTAGCAACTATGCGGATCTATGCGAGGGATACCTAGGAATTAGGCCTAGGTTGGATTTATTCATGTACTTCTTCACCGTGAAGAGGGAAGCCGGAGTAAGCAGAGAGGAGCTTACAAATTGAGGGACCATTAGCTTCAAGATCCGGCCTGGATGGCGGTTCCCCGACATTATAGGACATGAGTCCTGCAAGAACTGCCAACGTACATACTTTTACGGCCCCGAAATTCATCGGGCCGACCGAGAAGCAACGTACTCGGACTTCATCGACGGGGCCGCTGCTGAAGCCCCGACGTGGCGATCACAAGCCCTCCTCCCTTCCGACGATGAAGCCTCTCGCGCTATAAGGCGGATCAATTGGTTCGTAGAGACGGGTCTGACCGGCTTGGACTTGGCCATGTGCTGGTTCATCAGGCAGATCTAGCCTCTGAAGTACCACGAGAAGCTGATGTGTCAATACACGAAGGACAAAAAAGATAGCCTCCGGAATTTTGGGGATAGCTTTTCCAGTGACTCCATCAAGCTCTGCTTCAAGGACATCATCAAGGTGAAGGATCACAAGCGTGGCTTTGCCATCACCTATTACATGTTCGAGGACGACAAGTGCCCAAAGATAACTTCTATTTATTACTTTGACATATACTCCAGTTCTTACGACTTGAACACGTACTTCTGTCTAACACACTTGTTTCACTTATCAGCTAGAGGACTTGGAGGAGACCTGCATGGCTCCCCAAGTCTATGACCCCAAGATAAAGGAAGTCAATGTCGTGTCCGACGACGAAGTCCCACTGGGCGAAAGCGGAAGAGCTCCACCTCTGATGCTGTCGGTGGAGGCAAGAAGAAGAAGACGGAGGGTGGAGCCTCCAAGAAGTCCACCGCCTCCCTGGAGGCGGAGAAAAGAAGATTAACCAGCATCCCCTTGACCAAAGCGCCAAGTGTCGTGTAAGCCTATCTTCCTCCGACATTGTCGTTGTACTCCTCTTATTCCTGTACTTATATATTGTACACTTCAGGAAAAAGTCTAGCTTGAGTTTGAAGAAGACCTCCAAGTCATCGGGGGCTTTTAAAAACATTAAAGATATGTTTGTCCAAGCCTCTCCCGCCATCGCTCCTCCTACCCCTGCCGTCCAACCATCTGTCGCGCATGTTGAATCTCTGACTACGGTAGCATCTGATCCTTCCGCCATGGAAGTGGACAACACTCCTTCACAAGGGGTCCTAGATGCTTTCGCGGTTATCCCTGTTGCTAGCAAGCAGGTGACACAGGAAAGCACTTCTCCCAAAATGGCTGAAGCTCCGGCTAAGGATGCCACCAAAATCGGTAAGGAGTTGATGGTGGGAGGCGTACCTGCGGCGACCACGAGCCAAACATAGGCCCCTAAGATTATCTTTTCGGTGCTTACTTCGAGCACCTCTGTCGTGGCTCCTGGAACAGGGCCGACATATCCTACATGTGGCCTTGAGGAGTTGCTCAATGAAGGGAATATGCCCGAGAGGCAATAATAAAGTGGCTATTATCGTATTCCTTATTTATGATAAATGTTTATTTTGTATGCTATAATTGTATTAATACGGAAACGTTAATACATGTGTGTTTAATAAACAAAAAGGTAGTTCCTAGTTATGCCTCTCTTATAAACTAGCTCGTTGATTAACAAGATGATCAAGGTTTCCTGATCATGGACATTGGATGTTGTTAATAACAAGGTCACAACATTAGTGTAATGATGTGATGAACATTCATACGAAGTATAGCATTACGATCAAAGTCATTGAGTTTATATTGCTATAACAACTTACGAAGTGATCCTAATCCTTAGACCATGAGATCATGTCAATCACTAACACCGGAAGAGTTTCTTGATGACACCAAACGTCACACCGTAACTGGGTGATTATAAAGATGGCTCAAAAACTACTAAAGTGTTATGTTGAGGCCCATGGATCGAGAGTAGAATTTTTTCATCCCGATGACGGATAGATATGCTCTGGTCCCTCTCGGTGATATCACATTGATTAGCTTGCAAGCAAGTGATTTGATCACTAGAATGTTATATCACGGGAACGAGAAAAGAGTGCATGTCGGTAATGAGATAAAACTAGGTATGGAGATACCGATGATCGAATCTCGGACATGTAATATATCGTGAAACAAAGGGATTAAGATACTAGCATAAAAGGTTCCGACAATCAAGAGGAAAGTCATCGTTGAATGTGTGGGAGTCAGTATGGATCTCCAGGTCCTTCTTGTGATTATTGATCGGAGAAGGGTCTCGATCATGTCCGCATTATTCGCGAACCATAGGGTGGCATGCTTAAGGGACACTGACATCCAATTGGAGCAAAATTTCCATGCCGGAAAGAATAACAAGCGCATGAATTTATTTCACTAGACACCGAAACTGTTTCGGTTGAAATTGATGAAACTGGTTCTACATATGAAATTGAATACTAGCAAGGAGTTTTATGTGAATGTTTGTTAATTAAAGTAATTAACAAAATTCTGAATAAATAAATAAAAGATTTTTATTTAAATGAGAGCTTACATTAAATTTGGTGGAAATTTAATGCATGTGAGTGGATTTTGAGTGGAGGCTCTTTTATGGGAGTGGAGGCTTTTCATTTTGAGTGGGAGCTCCACCCACATGAATGTGGAAGAGGTGGGGGCAGCCACCATGGCTGGCGCCATGCCCCTTGGGGTGCCCCCCTTTCCCTATAAAAGGAACCCCCTCTCCTCCTCTCAAAGAACACCTCCTCGTGAAGGATCTCTCTCCCGCTCTAGAACTTATACCTCATGGTCTCGGACTAGCGAGATACATGTTTCCGGTGGATTTTCGGCAAGAAAGAGTTGTGCTTCCGCTGCATCGCTGGAGCGAGGAGGCGGAGGTTGCTCGGTGTCTTGTACGTGTGTGCGAGCACGGATGCATTGCTGTTTTGCGGCGCTAGGACTTCCTCTCAATCTTGAGATCGGCAAGAGATCGTCTACATCAACCACGAGTTTGGACTCATTAAGCTTTGTCGGTCTTCAAGGGTATGTTCTCTACGGATATATATCCGCCCGTTGCTTGTATCTAGTAGATAGATCTTGGTACATAGTTGTTCCCATCGTAGGAATTTTTTTATTTTCTATGCTGTGAACCCTACACTCAAACAGGCGGAAATCCTCCGAGTTAACATAGTTGCCTTTGGAAAACTATTTGCTGAGAGCGTGATGACCCACAACTATATGGGATCGCAACAGTCTTCGAGGGTAGTATAACCCAATTTATTGATTCGACACAAGGAGAGCAAAATAATATTTATAAGCTTTATCAAACTTTGTTGTCAATTCAGATGCACCTGGAAATAGTCTTGCTCACAGTGGTTTTTCAGTAGCAATAGTTTTGTAGTAGCAAAGTAACAGTAGCAGTAAAATGAAGGCAGTAGTAACAATAGTAGCAAACAGCAGGATATGAGCGCGGTAGGCATAGGGAGGGATGGACGGGCGTTGCATGGACGAGACTATTCATGTAATAACAAGATCTACGACATTTGCAGATAAATAAGATAAAGCATCCAAGTACTAAACAATCATAGGCATGTGTTCCATATATAGTCATACGTGCTCGCAATGAGAACTTGCACAACATCTTTTGTCCTGTCAGCCTGTTGCAGCGGGGCCTCAAGGGAATCTACTGGCAATTAAGGTACTCCTTTTAATAGAGTACCAGAGGAAAGAATTAACACTCCATTAACACATGTGATCCTCATATCATAGCCATCCCCTCCGATTGTCCCAATTTCTGTCACTTCGGGCCCTTTGGTTCCGGATAATGATATGTGTACACAACTTGAAGATAAGATCACAAACAATACTATCATCATGAATCAATAATAAGTTAGATCTGAGATCATGGCACTCAGGCCCTAGTGACAAGCATTAAGCACAACAAGTTGCAACAAAGTCAAATAGCACTAATAAAGATACCAGGCACCATGCCCTGACAGTCTTATTCGATTACATGTTAGATCTCATCCAATCCCTACCATCCCCATAGCCTACAGCGGGGGATTACTCACTCATGGATGGGGGAAACATGGATGGTTGATGGAGAGGCATTGGTGATGATGATGGCTATGATCTCCTCCAATTCCCCGTCCCGACAGGGTGCCAGAACATAGTTTTTGGTTTCAAATCGTGGTTTCTGATGGTGGCGGCGTAGCGGAACTCTTTCTGGAAAAACGTCAAACCCCCCTGAGTTTTTAGGTCAGGAGTGTTGGGGATATGCTATATGGGTATCCTAATAGCATGTCTCTTATCCGACTAACCCGGGTGGCCCATAGTCGGTAGCATGGCCTATGGCCTGCTGGGCGGCCCAGTTAGGTGGATCCAGAAGGGAGTCCCATGCCGGATAAAGGAAGGCTACGGTGGAGTCACCAGCGTACCCGGAGCCTTGGAGTGCAAGATACACAAGACTAGTAATAGATGGTGTAGGACTCTGTAACCTGTCCGACTAGGACTTTTCCCTGTAACCCTAGGACCTGGCGACTATATAAGTCGGGCCTATGGGGGCCTTTAGGGCACAATCTCATACAACATCAGATAACTCGCACAGCGAACCTATCTCTGTAACTCGGCGTATTTTCCCTTATAGTGATTTATAGCAGGAGTAGGATTCCACCGCCGTTGTGGGATCTGAACACAGGTGGTATGTAACCTCGTGCACTCCGTCAACCGTCCGCCTTACCCCACGTCTCTAAACACTCACTGTGAGGACCCCTCCATGGCGTACTCGTCGGCAATACCACGACAAGGAGGCTTTATGTAGGCGAAGAGGGAGGCCGAGGGGGTGCCCGAGGTGGCTACACCCATCCTAGGCGCGGCCTAGGCTGGCCCGCGCGGCCATGCGATGTGGGCCCCTCGTGTCCCTCCTCCGTCTCATCTTATGGCCCCGTGAATCTTCTGGTAAAATAGGAGTTTTGGCATATTTTCCGGGATTTTTCCTGAAAGTGGATTTTCTGCAAAAAAAAACTAGACACCAAAGCAATTCTACTAAAAACAGCGTCAGTCTGTGTTAGTTGTATCCAAATCACACAAGTTTAGAGGAGAAACAATAGCAAAAGTATTCGGAAAAGTAGATACGTTTTGGACGTATCAGAGCGCCAGCAACCTCAAGATCATTGCATATGTAAGTTTTCTATGTCTTTGCATTTCATATATGATATCCCACTGCAGTCCCGAGGATTTAGACAAAAAACCATAGGTCATTCGGTCTGAATTCTCTGAGAGTGACTAAGTAAGAAACTTTGTGATGTAGCCCCCAAGTATGTAGTTTGAATAAACTATTCCGACTAGATACTTTAGAGTAGCATACACAGTGTTTTGTAATTTTCAATAATGTAGCCCCCAAGCCTCTAGTTTGAAACATAACTTTTTTTGGCTAGATGCTTAAAGAAAGACTAAGCATATCTTTGAGTTAAAATACTCATACTATAGCCCTCGAGCCTCTAGGTGGAACTTAATAATTTTGGCTAGATGCTCTAAGTAGACTAAGTAAACCTTTTTGTATTTGCAGAATGAGAATGCTTGGAGGGTGACCGCTAACGATAAGTTCCACAAGATGCGCAAGGATCTTGAAGCTGAAAAGGGTAAAACCGCCTTCTTGAAGGAACATGTCGCCAAGGGCAAGAGTCTATTATCTTTTCAGTTTCATTCTTGACTTGTCTTGTGTCTTTTACCTTCTGACTACTCATTGTGCTCTGTCATTTCTCTGACTTGTAGAAGCTGTCGCCAAGGCCAAGGAGATTGTCAAGCAGTCCAAGCACATTCAAGAGCTAGAACACGAAAACAAAATCTTGCAGCAGGAGAGGGCTAATTCTCTGAAGATGCATGAAGTAATGCTAGCTGCCGTGCAAGAATCTGCAAACACGGAGATCAACAGCCTTAAGGAGGAGATTGCGATCCTCAAGGAGCAGAAGAAAGCTACTGATGAGCAGAATGCTCGGAACCGTGAGGCGTACAAGACTCTCAGGAAGGAACGGAGTCCATGGCGGAGGTTCTCTAGCAAGCTGAGAGCAGCGTCTTTGGTAAGCCTTCTCCATCTTGTACTTCTGTAAGTTAGGTACTTTGATCTGATATGGTGAAATGATGCCTTCAAATGTTCTTGTCATAATTATAGCGCCCATTGGCCTAGCCAACAATGCTACTTCGCCAAATAATGCATGGTATCTTTCTGGCAACTTCATTGACACCGCGATCGCCCAGGCTAAGGAGATCGCCAAGCCCTTGTATATCAACATCAAGGCAGTGGATTTCGTCATGAAGTTCTCGGAGATCCTTCGCCGAGCCCCCGAGCGTATCATAAGCTGGAAAGCTTCATGTACCCGGGATGGCTCTAGGATGGCCCTATCCATGGTCAAGGCCCACTACGACGATGCCGACATCGACATGGTGACCTCTGGTCTCCCTGACATGAACGAAGACGGATAAAAGATCGACAACGATGCAATCTGGTCTTCTCTCGCCGGCTACGACACCAGGGTCTCCTAATTGGTCAAGGCGGACGTCTTCGTGCCTCTAGAGGTTATTGACGCAGACCGGGCTATCTCTGAGTCCTTGAAGACCACCAACTTTGTTGAAGATCAAGATGGCTCACCTGTTGCCGACAATGCAGCTTCAAAGTCCCCTGCGCCAGAAGAATGAAAACATTTGTAATACTTGTTGCTTATGGCAATTAATTTATGCAGAAAAACAATGTGGTTCACTTAAAGCGAAAAACTTGGTTATGAGCTTCCAGCTACTCAGGAACTAGTTCCAGCATGTATATTTGTAGATATTTTTATGCAAGTGTTGGCTTATCCATTACTTCGGGTTTTATGCTTGACCTTTCATGAGTCGGAAGACCCTCAGTCAGAACCATGCGCTCAGGTGATGATGCCCAATGGCACAGTAAAAAACCTAAGCACAAAATCGCCAACTTCGAGTGCCGAAAGTTAATACTCCAGAATCCACATAAAAAAAATCAAAGAACATGTAGACTAGAAAACTTAAGCTAACGCCCGTTGGCAGAATTTTCACAAGTGCAAATGCAAAGCTTGTGCATAAAGGTTTTATATGATCCAAAAATGAACACTAAAGGAGGTAAAAGACTCAGGAATATGAGTGAACCAAAAGCTTTATTTTATTGATCATATAAGAGGTACACAATAGATAATAAAATATGCTAAGTGTAAAAAGGATGTAGCTGTGCTATGTTCCATGGCCGATCAAGCTCCGGGTAGTCATCATCCGAGTCACGTCGCTTATGCTTATGATCCTCGTTTGGCCTATCTTCCAACTCACGATTATAGATGAGGTAATAGGAACCATTGAGTAGCGCCTTGCTTATGATGAACGGTCCTTCCCATGGTGGGGATAATTTGTGTGACTTCTTCTACTTAAGTCGAAGCACCAAATCCCCCTCTTTAAACGAGCAATGCCGAATGCGGCGACTATGGTAGCTGCATAGATTCTGCTGGTAGATGGCAGATCTTTGGCATGCCAGCACGCCCTCCTCCTAGAGAAGGTCCACATATAAGCGTCTGGATTCTTCAGCATCATCCTCGTCATAGGCGATAACTCTTGGTGAATCGTGGAGAATGTTGGAAGGTACGACTGCTTCTGCTCCATATACCATGAAGAAAGGGATGTACCCGGTGGATCTGTTGGGAGTAGTTCGTAAACTCCACAAAACAGATGGCAATTCCTCCTCCCAGGCTCCAGCTGCTCTATGTAGCGGTGCTTCTAAGCATGGTTTTATTCCCTGCAGAATTAGTCCATTGGCCCTTTCAACTTGACCATTAGATTGCGGGTAAGCCACATATGCTAGTTCAAGGAGGATGCCTTTTTACCAGCAGTAAGCCTCTACTTCTCCGAGTGATAAGTTGCTGCCATTTTCAGTGATGATCTATGTGGGACACCACATCTCACCACTAAACCCCGGACAAATCTAAGGGCAGTTTCCCCATCGAGCTTTCGAATGGGTTTAGCGTCTATCCATTTTGTGAATTTGTCAACTGCTACTAGCAGATGCGTAAACCCACAAGGTGACGTCTGCAAAGGTACAATCATGTCAATCCCCCAGACTATGAACAACCAAGTTATTGGTATGGTTTGCCATTCTTGGGCTGGCAGATGTGGTTGCCGAGCATAATACTGACACCCAACGCATGTCTCAACTAGCTTGTCAACGTTCGCCTTCGCGGTCAGCCAGTAGAATCCTTGCTGGAAGGCTTTGGAGACCAAAGATCAAGGAGCGGCGTGATGCCCACAATCTCCGAGATGAATCTCACGAAGGATATCAATACGTTCCTGCTGGGAGACACATTTTAGGTATACACCTCTGGTGCTTCTTTTGTAGAGCTTCCCATTAATTATGGTATAGCCATTTGCTCGACGTACTATTTGCCGACTTTCGACCTCGTCGATGGGCAAAGTTCCATGTTTGAGATATTCCATGAACGGTTTTGTCCAAGCCGGAGGGACTATTATTACTGCATTAACAAATGAATCAACTCTATCTGGGTTCTCGGGGTTCGATCCCTTCACGGATGTTCGTAGATGCTCTAGAAAAACGCCTGCCGAAATTGTTTTGCGCCCTGATCCAAGCTTTGACAGTAGATCAGCCGCCTCATTTTCCTCACTCTTGACGTACTTGACTTCGTAGCCTTCGAATCACTTGGCTATCTCGTCTATTTCGTCTCGATATGCCACCATCATAGGATTCCGCGCATTCCAGGTGTCAGCCACCTGCTGGGCAACCAAGTCGGAATATCCACAACAAACTATGCGCTAGATGCCAATATCCTTGGCTACGCGAAGTCCATGAATGAGTGCTTAATATTCCGCCATGTTGTTCGTATCCTCAAAGTGAATTTGCAGGACATAGTGCAGTTTTTCTCCTATTGGTGACTGTAGAAGTACACCAGCCCCCGAGCCATTGAGTAGCTTTGATCCATCAAAGTGCATCACCCAATACTCTGGTTCTAGTACGGGAGTATCATCTGGCATATCCGTCCAATCTATAATGAAATCCGCCAAGGCTTGAGATTTGATAGCGGCGCGTCTCTTGTAGGTGACCTTGAAGGCGACAAGATCTATGCCCCACTTCGTGACCCTTCCTGTAGCGTTGCTGTTGTTGATGATGTCGAATAGTGGAGCTTTGCTCACTACTGTGATAGGGTGCTCCTGTAAGTAGTGCCTTACCTTCCGAGAAGCAAGGAACACTCCATAAGCTAGCTTCTAGTAGAGTGGGTAATGCTGCTTGGACTACGTCAAGACCTCGCTTACATAGTAAACTAGTCGTTGTACTCCATACTCATGCGTTAGTTCCTTCCTCTCCACCACGACGACGATGCTGATAATCCGGTTGGTGGTCGCCATGTAGATCAACATAGGCTCCATTGGCTCGGGTGCTGCAAGTATAGGTGCAGAAGAAAGTATCCTTTTTAGCTCCTTAAGCATAGTGTCTGCCTCGTCTATCCATACGAATTTGTCCGCCTTCTTCAGCAACTTGTATAGCAGCAGGGCCATCTCTCCAAGTCAGCTGACGAACCGGCTTACTGCTGCAACACAGCCTGTGAGCCGTTGGGTGTCCTTTAGGCATGTCAAACGATTAATGTTGAGGATGGCCTTGATCTTCTTCGCGTTGACTTCGATTCCGTGCTAGGAAACGATGAATCCCAACAATTTGCTGGCTGGAACCCCGAAAACGCACTTCTTGGGGTTAAGCATCATGTTGTATTTCTATAACTTATCAAAGGTTTCCTTTAAGTAGGAGATTAAGTCATTTGATTTTTTAGACATCACCACGATATCTTCCATGTCGGCGTGAATATCCGACCAATTTGGTCGTGTAGGCAACATTGCATGGTCCGCTGGTACGTAGCACCGGCGTTTTTAGCCCAAAGGGAATCATGACATAGCAAAACGTGCCATAAGGTGTGGTGAATGAAGTGGCCAATTATTCTGACTTTCTTATCTTGATCTGGTGGTATCCTGAGTATGCATCTAGAAAACACAGAAGTTCTGAGCCAGCCATCGAGTCAATGACTTGGTTAATGCGAGGCAAAGTAAACGGATCCTTCGGACACGCTTTGTTCAAGCCATTGTAATCAACGCACATTCTTAATTCTTTGGTTCCCTTTTTGGGCACAAGTACAAGATTGACCACCCATTGGGTGTGAAGGACTTTTTAGATAAAACTAGCCTTAAGTAACCTAGCTATCTCTTTGCCTATGGCGCGTCTCTTCTTGTCCTGAAGCGTCGTAGAGGTTGTTTCACCGGTTTGTATTTTGGATAAATATTCAAGCTGTGATCGGCAAATTCCCTAGGTACACCTTTCATGTCGGCAGGTTGCCAGGCAAAGATGTCCCTATTCTCATAAAGGAACTCGACGAGTGCGCTTTCCTATTTGGGATCCAGGTTCGTTCCAATAGCGGTGGTCTTGGAGGCATCGCCTAACACAAGTTTCACCGGCTTGGTCTCGATGGCAGCCTTTAAGGCGGGATTGGAATCAGAAATCTTATTCTTCGATGTCGGCATCTCTGAGGCGTTGACCTTGCTCTGGATCTCCTTGAATTCTTCGCTATAAAGGACAGCTCTGCAAAGGCTGCTTCTCCAATCTCACAGTCGCTTGCTTTTGAAAATCTTCCAGATATGGTGATGACACCGTTTGGTCCGGGTATCTTGAGCTTGTTGCAGACAAAGCATGGCTTGGCCATGAAGGATTGGAAGATGCCGCGTCCTAATATGACGTGGTACACACTCTTGAAGGGGACCACTTCAAAGGTCATGCGTTATTGGCGGTAATTGTTAACATTGCCAAAAGCGATCGGAAGCGTGATGCAACCAAGGGACCGACCTTCCCGGCCAGGAACTACGCAATGAAACATGGTGCTGGTCCATCTTAGGTTAGTCTCCATCAAGTTCATCTTGTGCAGTGTATCCAGGTACATGATGTTGATGCTACTTCCACCAACTACCATCCACTTGGTGAACTCGCAGCCATCAATTAGGGGGTTGATGACAATGGAATACTGGTTCTCTATTGGAACGAGGTAGGTGTTGGCGCTGCGTCAACGTGGGAGCGCTTTGTCGGGAAACCCCAAGAGCAAGGTATGATGAAGCACAGCAGCAAGTCTTCCCTCAGTAAGAAACCGAGGTTATCGAACCAGTAGGAGGAAGGAAACGTATCAAAGGTGTTGCAAGCAATGTGGAAACCTGCACAACACAAACTCAAGACTTTGCCCCAACGAACAGTGAGGTTGTCAATCTCACCGGTTGCTGTAACAAAGGATTAACTATATGGCGTGGAAGGTGATGATGGTTTGCAGCAAGTAAACAGTAACAGTGGAAGATGTATCAATGGTAAAGATTGGACCGGGGTCCATAGTTCACTAGAGGTGTTCTCTTTAGATAAACAAACATGGCATGCTGGGTAAACAAATTACAGTAGGGCAATTGACAGGACTAAGCAAGGCATAACAATGCAATACTAGAAAAAAAGATCCTATGAGATTCGATTGGGCAATACAACAATATACATAGACCGCCATCCAACTGCATATATGACTAGAAGTCCGCCTTTGGGTTATCATCCGAACCCCCTCCAGTATTAAGTTGCAAGCAACAGACAACTGCTTTAAGCAAAGTGTGTAAGGTAAACAATCCACTTGTTCCATGAACAAGAGACCGTTGTTTTCTCCCTAGTGGCAACAACACATCTACAACCGTAGAGATTTCTGTCACTTCCCTTGATTAAATAGAGGCATGAACCCACTATCGAGCATAAATACCCCCTCCTGGAGTCACTAGCAACTACTTGGCCAAGATAGCTACTAAGAACGAAGAGCATGTAAGATCACAAACAACACGGACATGATAGAATCAATAAGACAAAACCATTAATCAATCTGACATAGTAATCTCAATATCCATCGGATCCTCGCAAACACAAAAGGCATGATTACAAATAGATTAGATCTTGATCATGAACGGAGCTCACAAGATCTAGACATGAAAACACAAGGAGGATATACAACCATATAGCTACTACATGGACCCATAGTCTAAGGTGGAACTACTCACGCTTCATACCGGAGGCTGGAATGATGAAGAAGATGGCCTCCGGGATGATCTCCCCTCCGGCAGGGTGCCAGGAAGAGCTTCAGATCCCCCGATCTAGGGACGATGGTGGCGGCGGTTATAGACGGTTTTGTGGGATATTGATAGGGTGCTTAGGGTTTAGGCATCGGGGGCTTCTTATAGGCAAAGAGGCGAGGCTGGGAGGCGGCCAGGGGGCCCACCCCCTGCCCAGGCGTGTGCCCACCCTAGGGCGCGCCTGGGGGTTGCAGCCACCCTGTGGCGCCCCTTCGTATCTCCTCTAGACTCCGTGTTCTCCTCGGTGAAATATTGACTTTGGCTTTTGTGCCATCCAATTCTGAGAATATTTCCTTACTAGCTTTTGTGGAACCAAAAATAGCAGAAAACAGACAACTGGCACTATGGCAACTTGGTAATAGGTTAGTACCAGAAAACATATGAAAAGCACCTCAAAGTGTGGACAAAGCAAAGCAAAGTAGATACTAAACAAGCATGAAACATCAAAAAATATAGATACATTTCCGACATATCAAGCATCCCCAAGCTTAACTCCTGCTCGTCCTCGAGTAGGTAAGTGATAAAAGAATAATTTTTGAGGTGACATGCACCATCAAGACCAAGATCAAACCATTTGCAAGCATTGAAAGATGGGATCAAAGAACTCTAAACATGTGCATGAAAGATGGAGTTCTAACAATAAGACAAAGTAACTATGCATGCAATATGAAAGGCTACAAACAAAGATCATGAATAATATGCATTGAAAAACATTTGTTTGTTTCATATACAGAAAACATGGCATAGTGGAAATCAGCTTGTCCCTCTTGGAGTAGCAAATAGATGCATAGGACACCTTCAAAGTTCATAAGAGTGACTAGATACAAATAGCACAAGAACAAGGAATATCAACAATATGCATCAATCAATAAGTTTTGGGACACTTCACATAGAACTAAGAATGTCAACTATGCTCTCTTAACTGGCGCCTAAAGGTAGAAGGTGGAGACTCAATATAATAGTGGAAGAAAGTCTCTTCGTAAAGGGAAGTAGGGATTTCAAGTTTCAAAAAGAGCTTCCAAAAATTATGGTACTGGTTAGCTTTCAGCCCTCATTGCCCCTATCATAAGCATCTTGAAGTGGTTAAGGTTAAAGTGAACAAACTATGGAGTATATGCTTGACAAAGTATAAGTTGACAATCTCATGTCCCTTGAATACGAGGGCCACATCTCATGCTACTCAACTTTGGTCACCTGTAAGTTCCTGTCATAGTAAGTACATGTGTATCATAGAGAACAGCCAACGGGGTACCCCTTGCACATGGTACAGGAGCTTTCCCATAACCTAAATGACAAGGCAAGCAGACAATGAGCACCTCAGTGATCTTTTTATTTGCTATTTGCATAGGTTTTTATTGAGGATGCTTCACATATTGCTCATTATGATGATGCTGCAAGTTTCCACCATGATTAGGCATGGCTTAGGCTAGCGGCCCAGGCGTTTCTCTAACAAAAAATACATAACTCCATTGACTTACAAGCTTCCTATTTATTTCGCACTGGTGACATCCATAGACAAAAGAGCATGATATCAACTATGTATAAAGTACAAGTGCAATGTTGAAAACGTTCCCCATGAAAACATGGTTCTCCTAATTCCAACGTATAAGTGCAAGCATATACAACATAGATGACACAATGGTTCAAGTTTATTAGGGGCAAGTAATATAAAGTGTGCCATCAAGTTCGTGAGAGCTTTAATCACTAAGTTTTCACATAACAAAATACTTTTTAATTGGAAGATAGATGAAAACAAGAATATACTTGGAATGGTGTAACACACCATGCATAGGAGTTTATAGTGGACACTTTGGAATAACTTGGTTTCTTGGGAGTTGGATGCATGAGTAGAGCTTACTCATACAAGTGGAGGCTAGCAAAAGACTGGGAGCAACCAACTAAGAGAGCAATAATGGCCATAATCATGCAAAGCAACAAAACATTACTGATCAAAGCATATAGTGGTACTACAAGTCAAGGACTAAATGATCATAGAGGCTATAGTGACTTATTCATAGTCATAACATGGTGTGAGCATGTGCCAAGTAAACCCAAACAAAGCATCAAAGGAGAATACCACAATACTATGCTTTTGTATGCTAAAACAACGCATGATTCCTTCAAGGCACACTAAGCAATCCCAATTGTTGGAACAAGTCATGCTACATCAATAATCACTAAGCATAAGGTCAAAACAACACCTAGCATGACATGCTAAAGTCTAAGTCATAGTCAATGCAAGCTCCTCTTGCACTTTCAAGCAAGAACTTTCTACTCCTTTCCAACACCAATCGACTTATTTGAAACAACATAGCAAGAACGGGGGCCCAAACTACTTTATTCAAGAAAACTAAACAAACTAAGCAAAGCAAACAAAAACTAAGACGCTCCAAGAACAACACAACAGTGCATGAAACAATAAAAACAAAGCATCTAGAAAGACCCGAGCTTTTTATTGATGAAGAAGGGGATGCCTTGGGCATCCCCAAGCTTTGACGCTTGTACCTCTTGGATATTTCTTGGGGTGACACCAGGGTGGCATCCCCAAGCTTGATATTTTTTCCATTCTTCATCTCATTACATCATTCTCTCTCTACACCTGGAATTTTTCCTTCATACAAAACTTCGCACAATCTTCATTAGCAACATTAGTGTATTCAAAAGATAATAGACCTTTGGGTTTAGCTTTAGAACAGCAAAACTTTTACTAAAAACACAAGCTACTGTAACAACTCCTTCAAAAAGCTCAATTCCCCAAAAAGAACCCAAAAAGAACCCAAAAAGAAATCAATATGAAGCAAATGCAAATAATGGGAGAAATCTGTCAAAACATACCAGCAGGTAGAAACCGATTTTTTCGAAGACCTTATGTTGCTCAAATCAAAACGTGTTGAACTAACGAATGTTATCTAATATAGTGGGGGATTTATTCGTAAATTTTCAGGTTAATCCGATATACAGAGACTCCTCGCGAATTTTTTATGGTGGAGGACAGAAATCTGTTTCGGGACAGCAACTCCCCAAATCTTACTTCCCTCTCATTAGAGTTCATTCTTGGCACAAAAAGCAAACAAAAAGGATAAGGAGAGATAATTACTGAATAACTTACAAGACTCAATGGAACTCTTGGGTTATCTCCCAACAAGTACTTTTCTTTAATGCCTTTAAGTTAGGCACAAGAAGCAAGAAATCAAGTATTTTCAAATGAAGAAGCATTAACATCAATCCTTGCTTTCAAAGGAGGAGAAAAAAGCAACTTCTCTCTCCTCATAGGGAAGTGTTCAATACCTTTCTTGAATGGAAATTGATATTTAATGGTGCCTTCTTTCATATCAATGATGGCACCAACAGTTCTAAGAAAAGGACTTCCCAAAGTAATAGGACAAGAAGCATTGTATTCAACATCCAAAACATAGAAATCAATAGGGACATAAGCATTGTTAACCATAATGAGAACATCATTAATACTCCCCATGAGTTTCTTTTAGCATTATCATTAAGTGGGACATGCAAATAACAATCTTCCAAAGGTGGAAAATCAAGTATTTCATAAATCTTCCTCGGCATAATAGAGACACTAGAACCAAGAACACATGAAGCTTTGATATCAAAGTCATTCACTTGCATATTAATAATGGGTTCCCAACTATATTCTACTTTCCTAGGAAAAGAAGCTTTCTGTTTTAACTTCTCTTCCTTAATCTTAACAAGAGCATCTGTAATATGTTTGGTGAAAGCAACATGCATATCACTAGCATCAGGACTTCTAGCAAGTTTTTGCTGGAACAAAATCACTTCAGAAATATTGCAACCATCAAGATCAAAATCAAACTTAGCATCACTAGTAGTAGACTCATTGTACTTAGGCATTGTAGGAGGAGGAATAGAGACTTCTTGTGGTTTAGTGGTATCCACTTTGGTGATGGTGCACACACTATTGTTTCTATCAATTTCAGCTTCCCTTTCCCACTTAGCATGAAGTTGGGCTAACAGTTTAACATTTTCATCAATAGTAACTTGTATGGAATGAGTGCAGCAAAGGTACTTTCCATGGTTTCAGATTTAGCAGCCATTTTATTAATCAAGGAGGACTGTGCTTCAGACAAAGAGGAAATATTTTTCTCAACAGTTAAAAGTTTCTCCTCCACAGTATTGTTGAAAGTGGTTTGTTTACTAATAAATTCTTTGAGCATAACTTCAAGTTTAGAGGGGGCACTTCTAGCATTGTTGTAGGAGTTTCCATAGGTATTGCCATTATTAGGAGGATAAGGCCTATAATTGTTGTTGCTACCAAAATTATTCCTATAGGCATTGTTGTTAAAATTGTTGTTTCTAATAAAGTTCACATCAACTTGCTCTTCTTGAGCAACCAAAGAGGCTAAGGGAACATTGTTTGGATCTAAAGGAGCTTTTCCATTAACAAGCATAGCCATAATGACATCAATCTTATCACTCAAAGAGGAGGTTTCTTCAACAGAATTTACCTTCTTACCATGTGGAGCTCTCTCAGTGTGCCATTCAGAATAATTAACCATCATATTATCAAAGAGCTTTGATGCAGCACCCAAGGTAATGGTCATAAAGGTACCTCCAGCAGCTGAATCCAACAGGTTTCTTGAAGAGAAGTTCAAACCTGCATAAACTGGATAATCATTCAAGCAGTAAGTCCATGAGTGGGACAATTCTTAACCAAAGATTTCATTATTTCCCAAGCTTGAGCAACATGTTCATTATCAAGTTGTTTAAATTTCATAATATCACTTCTCATAGATATAATCTTAGAAGGAGGGTAGTACTTTCCAATAAAATCTTCTTTGCACTTAATCCAATAATCAATACTATTTCTAGGCAAGGATAGCAACCATCCTTTAGCTTTTCCTCTCAAGGAGAAAGGAAACAGCTTGAGCTTAATAATATCTCCATCTACATCCTTATACTTCTTCATCTCACAAAGTTCAACAAAGCTATTGAGATGGGCAGCAACATCATCAGAACTAGCACCAGAAAATTGCTCTCTCATCACAAGATTCAACAAAGCAGGCTTAATTTCATAAAAGGTAGCATCATGAGCAGGTGGAGAAATATGAGTGCTAAGGAAATCATTACTGTTTGTGCTAGTGAAGTCACACAATGATACGTCGTAAATGTATCTATAATTTTTGATGTTCCATGCTTGTTTAGTATCTACTTTGCTTTGTCTATATTGAGGTGTTTTTATATCTTTTCTGGAACTAACCTATTAACAAGTTTCCACTGTGCCAGTTGCCTATTTTCTTCTGTTTTTGGTTCCAGAAAGGAAGAAAATCAATATTCTCGGAATTGGACGGGACAAAAGCCAAAGTTATTATTTTTCCCGGAGCAACACGGAACCACGAAGCAGAGCCGGAGGGGGCCACAGGGTGGCCAAACCCCCCTAGGCGCGGGCAAGCCCTGGGGGCACCTGGGGAGGGTGTGGGCTCCCTGGCTCCCCACCGACCTTGATTCCTGCGCCTATAAGAGCCCCCCGATGAGAAAACCCTAGATAATACAGAAGAAATCCACGAAAACCTATGTAGCGCCGCCGCCACAGAAGGGGAGATTCGGGGGACAGAAAGTCTCTATTTTGACACCCTGCCGGGATAGGGAAGTGCCCCCGGAGCCATCCCCATCGATCTCCACCACCATCTCCATCACCGTTTCTGATTCCCATGATGAGGATGGAGTAGTTCTTCCTTGAGGCTAAGGGTTCTACCGGTATCTATGTGTTCATATCTCTCTCTATGCATGATCTTGTGGTCATGAGCTTTGTAATCAAGTAGATCTACCTTGCTACTCAAGTGCTTCATTAGATCTCTGCTCTCCCCATGTGTGTGAAAGTGACAGCGTGCACACCATGGTGACACTTAGATTTGAGTCTGCATAAATACTCTTTGTGCTTTAATAGATCTATGCTTTTCCCCACGTGTGTGAAAGTGACAGCGTGCATACCGTGTGTGGCACTTTGGCTAGATTGAATATTTGTTATGAGTTATATTTGGAGTTGGATGTCTATATGAAATTGTGGTGTTTGTTGGAACCATCTAGCGCTCAAGGTGACAGTGTGGGGTTATCTAGATTGGGGAAGGCAGACTTTGAGGTGTGCTGTTATAGCCCTACCTTGGATTAGAGTGTCCAACCGGAGAATAGTTAAGAGTAGTATCATGAAGAGAGGATATTTATATGAGAGAGTGTTCACTAGTGAAAGTATGATCCCTAGGCCTTGTTTCTAAGCATTGAAACACCGTTTGATTCTAGATCTGTTGCATGTTTGCTTGCTTCCTTCTTGTTGCCTTTAGTCTTTGCCTCACCGTCAAGCTGTTTTTTGGGACCGTTACCACTTGTATTTCACTATCTCTTCGCTGAACTAGTGCACCTATATTGGGTGTGTTGGGGACACAAGAGACTTCTTGTATCTTGATTGTAGGGTTGCTTGAGAGGGAATACCTTTGACCAATTCCTACCCGAGTTCGATAAACCTTGGGTAATCCACTTAAGGGAAACTTGCTGCTGTTCTACAAACCTCTGCACTTGGAGGCCCAACAACTGTCTACAAGAATATAAGGGCATAGACATCAAGCTCTTTTCTGGCGCCGTTGCCGGGGAGGTAAGGTAAAAGGTACTCACATCCTCTGGTGTGAGTGCTCGAAGTTATTTCCTTTAGATTCTGCAGTTTTGTCTTTTTGTTTCTTTTTTTCACTAGTTAGGCTTAATGGAAAACAACAACAAAATTAGAGAGCTTTTTAGTATTTTTCCTAAGTTAAAATTTGAGTGGTTTGAAAAGAAAATTAAAAAACCTATGGAACTTTCTTTGCATGCTAATAGCAATGTTATTAGTATGAATTTTTTGAACACCATTGTTACTAATGGTATGGAAACGTCTAAGCTTGGGGAAGCTAGTTTTTATGAGAAAGATCTTTTTAGTTCCCCAGCTTTAGGGAAGAAAATTTTCTCTGATCATACTTTATCTCCCATATGTGGTAATTCTAATGATACTTGTGATCCACATACTGAAAGTGTCCCCTTTAAAATACCTATTGAAATTGTTGAACGTGTTATGAATAACTGCTATTTTGGAGATGGAACTATCCATTCTAGTGATCATTTATTCTTTATACATGAATTATGCGAGTTTTTCAAGTGTGAAGGTATTACAATGTACCAAGTTAAGAGGAAGCTATTCCCTTTCTCACTTAGGGAGAAAGAAAGGGAGTGGTATGAGCTACTAGATGATCCTCATCATTTGGGGTGGAAGGAACTTGAATCTCTCTTTTATTCTAAATTTTATCCTCCTCATGAAATTCATAAAGATAGGAATTATATTTATAATTTTCATCCTCATGAGGGAGAAAGTATTGCCCAAGCTTGGGGGAGATTGAAGTCACTAATGCTCAAATTTCCCATTCATGAGCTCCCTAGTAATGTTGTTATCAATAATTTTTATGCAAGGCTTTCAGGACATTATAAGGACTATCTAGATACCTGTTTAGAGGGATCCTTCACAAGCAAGAAGGTCAAAGCTAAGTGGGATCTTATTGAAACAATTCAAAGCAATACTGAAGATTGGGATAACGACAAAGGTAAAGAACCATGTATAAACTATGAGTATGATTGCATTAAGTCTTTTGCTGAAACTACTGATTTTCAAGAACTTAGCGCTAAATATGGTCTTGACCCTCAAATTCTGGTTAGAAACTATAGAGCCTTTGCTTCCCATATTAATGCTCCTGAATAAAAATGGGACATGTATCATGAACCTTTTAAAGACACTTGCATGGAAAATGAAAATGTTATTAATGATTGCAATAAACATGCTCAAACTTCTAAAAGTACTATTTCTTATAAGCATGTTAATTTTTGTGGTATGCATAGACCTTGTGAGAAGAATCAAACAGAATAAGAATATTGTATCACCCAATGGAATGAAAAAACTAGAAAGTGGTATAAGGCTCTAGATGATCTTGGTAAAAAAGTTTGTGCCCTCTATCCTTTTATTTGTGAACTTTGCTTTGAAGTGGGTCATTTCAATTTTCAATGCTCTGGCCATAATAATCCTGCAAGTTTGTATTGTGATAACGTGATCACTGATAATCAACATGATGAACTTACATTATTTTTGGGGATGAAGAGTTATCAAGAAAAAATTCTTTGATAGACATGAGTACTTTTGATATGAATAGCGTCCTGCATGGTTGTCATCTTTATTGTGTTCAAAACTGCCACGCAAATACTTACATACAAAATCTTATAAAATATGATATTTTACCAAATTATGACAGGATTGATATGTGTTTTGATCTTATTAATGAAAAGGAGGAATCCTCCAAAGTTTCTTCTATTGTCTCTAACAATAAGCCAGGATATGTGGAGAAGCTTCCTTTCAAGCCTCTCCCTCCTAAAGAGGATAAGAAGAAGAAGAAGAGGAGTAAAAGGAGATAGGAAACGGTATCTTCCTCTAATCATGTTGCTCCTATCATAGTTTTTGCTGATGAGTCTGAACTAGATGATGTTCCTATGCCTGTTACATATAGTAGTGATCATGATTGGGAAAAGCACACCACTTTTGATATTGAAAATCTCTTTGGTACCAATTCTGAAAATGATGATATTAATAGTTGTTGTGCTATTAGTGCTATCCATGTTCCTTCCAATGATGATATGTTTACAAATGAACACACTTGGGAAGATAGCTATTCTATTGATTATGATGATACTATACCTCCAATATATGATGATTACAATGATGAATATGATATTTTCAGTCCACCTACTATTGAGGATAAAATTTATTGTGATTACAGTATGCCTCCTATATTTGATGATTATGGTGATGAGAATAGTAGTGATAGCCATTTTGTTGAATTTTCTCCCACTACAATTAATAAGAATGACAATGCTTATGTGGAGAGTAATAATTATTTTATGCATGTGGCTCATGATAATAATGTTTTATGTGATAGTTATATTGTTAATTTTATTCATGATGCTACTGAAAGTTATTATGAGAGAGGGAAACATGGTTTTATGTATCTAAAAAATATTAAGTTTCCCCTCTTTATGTTAATTTTTTTGAAGTTGCACTTGTTTTGCTTTCCTATGCTTGTTGCTTTGTGATTTCATGACTTGTTTATTTACAAGATTCCTATGCGTAGGAAGTGGGTTAGACTTAAATGTTCTTTGAATTTGCTTCTTGATTCTCTCTTTTAAATCAATTCATATTTCTTATGTGAGCATCTTCTCAAACTATCAAGCCTAACTTAAAGGCGTTAAAGAAAAGTACTTGTTGGGAGATAACCCTAGAGTTTTCTTGAGTCTTGGAAGTCATTACTTTTGTAATGACCTCTCCTTATCCTTTTTGTTTGCTTTTTGTGCCAAGAATGACTTGTAATGAGAGAGGAGTAAGATTTGGGGAGTTGTTGTAGCGAAACAGATTTATGTCCTCCACCATAAACATTCGTGAGGAGTCTATGTAACTCGGATTGAGCTGAAAATTTACGAATAAATCCCCCAGTATGTTATATAACTTTAGTTAGTTCAACACTTTTTGATTTGAGCAACATAAGGTCTTCGAAAAAATCGGTTTCTACCTGCTGGTCTGTTTTGACAGATTTCTGCAAATATTTGCATTTGCTTCTTATTGATTCCTTTTTGGGTTATTTTTGGGAAATTGAGCTTTTTTAAGGAGTTTCTACAGTATATTGTGTTTTTAGTGAAAACTTTTTATGTTACAAAGCTTTGCCAGAGGTCTAATATCTTTTGAATACACTAATGTTGCTAATGAAGATTGTGTGAAGTTTTGTATGAAGGAAAAATTTCAGGTGTAGAGAGAGAATGATGCAATGAGATGAAGAATGGACAAAAGCTCAAGATTGGGGATGCCACCATGGTGTCACCCCAAGAAATATCCAAGAGGTACAAGCGTAAAAGCTTGGTGATGCTCAAGGCATCCCCTTCTTCAGCAATAAAAAGCTCAGGTCTGTCTAGACACTTTGTTTTTATTGTTTCATGCATTGTTGTGTTGTTCTTGGAGCGTCTTAGTTTTCGTTTTTGGTTTTCGTTTGCTTAGTTTTCTTGAGTAAGTTGGTTGGTTACACCACACTTCTTTTGGAGAGAGACACACTCTGTTTTCATTGCCTAGAGCACTCTAGTTTTCAATCTTATTGTTTTGTGAGTGTTCTCTTTTGCTAGCACTATGTTTAGCCTTAGTTTTCTTGTGCTTTCAGCTTAGAACTTTTTAGTTATTCTTTGTGGATTTGTGAAACAAGCTCACTGATCTTTATTGATTATTATCTTTGTGAGTTGTTTCAAATAAGTTTCTTGGTGTTGGAAAAGAGTAGAAAGTTTCATGCTTATAGTGGTACAAAGTGAGCTTGCTTTGACTGTGTCTTAGGCTTTAGCATGAAATGCTAGGTGTTGTTTTGACCTTATGCTTTGTGATTATTGCTGTAGAATGTCGTGTTCCAAACAATTGGGATTGCTTAGTGTGCCTTGAAGAAATTATGCGTTGTTTTAGCATGCAAAAGCATAGTATAATGGTATTCTCCTTGATGCTTTGCTTGGGTTGACTTGGAAAATGCTCACACCATGTTATGACTATGAACAAGTCACCATAGACTATATGATCATTTAGTCCTTGACTTGTGGTACCACTCTTTGCTTTGATTAGTATGCTTTGTTGCTCTCCATGATTATGGCCATTATGCTCTCTTAGTTGGTTGCTCCCAGTCTTTTGCTAGCCTCCACTTGTATGAGTAGTTCTACTTATGCTTACAACTCCCAAGAAACCAAGTTATTCCAAAGTGTCCACTATAAACTCCTATGCATGGTGTGTTACACCATTCCAAGTATATTCTTGTTTTCAGATAGCTTCAATTAAAAACTATTTTGTTATGTGAAAACATAGTGATTAAAGCCCTCACGAACTTGATGGCACACTTTATATTCTTTGCCCCTAATAAACTTGAACCATTGTGAGAACTTTGTTGTATATGCTTCCACTTATAAGTTAGAATTAGCAGAACCGTGATGTCACGGGGAACGTTTTCAACATTGCACTTGTACTTAGTACTTAGTTGATATCATGCTCTTTTGTCTATGGATGTCACCGTTGGGAAATAAAGAGGGAACTTGTAAGTCCATGGAGTTTGTATTCTGTGTTAGAGAAACGTCTGGGCCGCTAGCCTAAGCCATGCCTAATCATGGTGGAAACTTGCAGCATCACTATAGTGAGCTATCTATGAAGCATCCTCAATAAAAAGCTATGCATATGGTAAATAAAAAGATTGCTGAGATGCTCATTGTCTGCTTGCCTTGTCATTTTAGTTATGGGAAAGCTCCTGTACCATGTGCAAGGGGTACCCCGTTGGTGGTTCTCAATGATATGCAAATACTTACAATGACAAGAACTTACCTGGGCCCAAAGTTGAGTATGCATGAGGTGTGGCCCTCATATTCAAGGGACTTGAGATTGCCAACTTATACTTCGTCAAGCATATACTCCATCTTTGCCACTTTAACCTTAACCACTTCAAGATGCTTATGATCGGGGCAATGAGGGCTGAAAGCTAACAAGTACCATAATATTTGGAGGCTCTTTTTGAAACTTGAAATCCCTGATTCCTTTACAAAAAGGCCTTTCTTCCACCATTTTTGAGTCTCCACCTTCTACCTTTAGGCACCATTAAGAGAGCATAGTTGTCATTCTGTGTGCAGTGTCCCAAAACTTATTGATTGATGCATATTGTGATATTACTTGTTCTTGTGCTATTTGTTTCTAGTCACCCTTGTGAACTTTGAAGGTGTCCTATGCATCTATTTGCTACTCTATGAGGGACAAGCTGATTGCCACTATGCTATGTTTTCTGTATGTGAAACAAACAAATGTTTTTTAATGCATGTTATTCATGATCTTTGTTTGTAGCCTTTCATGTAGCATGCATAATTACTATGTCCTATTGTTAGAACTCCATCTTTCATGCACATGTTTAGAGTTCTTTGATCCCATCTTTCAATGCATGCAAATAGTTGGATCTTTATTGTGAGAGTGCATGTCACCTCAAAAATTATTATTTTATCACATACCTACTCTAGGACGAGCAGGAGTTAAGCTTGGGGATATTGATACGTCGGAAACGTATCTATAATTTTTGATGTTCCATGCTTGTTTAGTATCTACTTTGCTTTGCTTTGTGTACACTTTGAGGTGTTTTTATATCTTTTCTGGAACTAACCTATTAACAAGTTTCCACAGTGCCAGTTGCCAGTTTTCTTCTGTTTTTGGTTCCAGAAAGACAGAAAATCAATATTCTTGGAATTGGATGGGACAAAAGCCAAAGTTATTATTTTCCCGGAGCAACACGGAACCACGAAGCAGAGCCGGAGGGGGCCACAGGGTGGCCAAACCCCCTAGGCGCGGGCAAGCCCTGGGGGCACCTAGGAAGGGTGTGGGCTCCCTGGCTCCCCACCGACCTTGATTCCTGCGCCTATAAGAGCCCCCCGATGAGAAAACCCTAGATAATCCAGAAGAAATCCACGAAAACCTATGTAGCACCGCCGCCACCGAAGGGGAGATTCAGGGGACATAAAGTCTCTGTTCCGGCACCCTGCTGGGACGGGGAAGTGCCCCCGGAGCCATCCCCATCGATCTCCACCACCATCTCCGTCACCGTTGCTGATTCCCATGATAAGGAGGGAGTAGTTCTTCCTCGAGGCTAAGGGCTCTACCGGTAGCTATGTGTTCATCTCTCTCTCTATGCATGATCTTGTGGTCATGAGATTTGTAATCAAGTAGATCTACCTTGCTACTCAAGTGCTTCATTAGATCTCTGCTCTCCCCATGTGTGTGAAAGTGACAGCGTGCACACCATGGTGGCACTTAGGTTTGAGTCTACATAAATACTCTTTGTGCTTTAATAGATCTATGCTTTTCCCCACGTGTGTGAAAGTGACAGCGTGCATACCGTATGTGGCACTTTGGCTAGATTGAATATTTGTTATGAGTTATATTTGGAGTTGGATGTCTATATGAAATTGTGGTGTTTGTTGGAACCATCTAGCGCTCAAGGTGACAGTGTGGGGTTATCTAGATTGGGGAAGGCGGACTTTGAGGTGGGCTGTTATAGCCCTACCTTGGATTAGAGTGTCCAACCGGAGAGTAGTTAAGAGTAGTATCATGAAGAGAGGATATTTATATGAGAGAGTGTTCACTAGTGAAAGTATGATCCCTAGGCCTTGTTTCTAAGCATTGAAACACTGTTTGCTTCTAGATCTTTTGCATGTTTGCTTGCTTCCTTGTTGTTGCCTTTAGTCTTTGCCTCACTGTCAAGCTGTTTTCTGGCACCGTTACCACTTGTATTTCACTATCTCTTCGCCGAACTAGTGCACCTATATTGGGTGTGTTGGGGACACAAGAGACTTCTTGTATCTTGATTGCAGGGTTGCTTGAGAGGGAATAACTTTGACCAATTCCTCCCCGAGTTCGACAAACCTTGGATAATCCACTTAAGGGAAACTTGCTGCTGTTCTATAAACCTCTGCACTTGGAGGACCAACAACTGTCTACAAGAATATAAGTGCGTAGACATCACACAACTTGGTGTTCTCAGCAGAGTTCATTTTGTCCATAGTGGAGCAAGCTAAAAACAACAGCAATAGCTGGAGCAGGAACTAATTTTTTGTGTTTTTGATAACAGAAAGCAAACCAAACTAAACTATTTTTTTGGATTTTTTGATAAAAAGAGGCAAACAAAACCAAGCAAAAGAAACCAAGCAAACTAAAAACAAAGTAAAGAGAAAGGTTGAGGAGGACTCCCCTTGTGAAAACGTCGTTAACCTCCCCGGCAAATGCGACAGAAAAGCTTGTTGGCGCTGCATCAACGTGGGAGCGCTTCATCGGGAAACCCCAAGAGCAAGGTATGATGCAGCACAGCAGCAAGTCTTCCCTGAGTAAGAAACCGAGGTTATCGGACCAGTAGGAGGAAGGAAACATCTCAAAGGTGTTGCAAGCAACGTGGAAACCTGCACAACACAAACTCAAGACTTTGCCCCAACAAACAGTGAGGTTGTCAATCTCACCGGCTGCTGTAACAAAGGATTAATCGTATAGCGTGGAAGGTGATGATGGTTTGCAGCAAGTAAACAGTAACAGTGGAAGATGTATCAATGGTAAATATTGGACCGGGGTCCATAGTTCACTAGAGGTGTTCTCCTTAGATAAACAAACATGGCATGCTGGGTAAACAAATTACAGTAGGGCAATTGACAAGACTGAGCAAGGCATAACATTGCAATACTAGACAAAAAGATCCTATGAGATTTGATTGGGCAATACAACAATATACATAGACCGCCATCCAACTGCATCTATGACTAGAAGTCCACCTTTGGGTTATCATCCGAACCCCCTCCAGTATTAAGTTGCAAGCAACACACAACTGCTTTAAGCAAAGTGTGTAAGGTAAAAAATCCACTTGTTCCGTGAACAAGATATCGTTGTTTTCTCCCTAGTGGCAACAACACATCTTCTACGTAGAGATTTTTGTCACTTCCCTTGATTAAGTAAAGGCATGAACCCACTATCGAGCATAAATACCCCCTCTTGGAATCACTAGCAACTACTTGGCAAAGATAGCTACTAAAAATGGAGAGCATGAAAGATCACAAACAATATAGACATGATAGAATCAATAAGACAAAACCATTAATCAATCTGACATAGTAATCTCAATATCCATCGGATCCCTGCAAACACAACATGCATGATTACAAATAGATTAGATCTTGATCATGAACGGAGCTCACAAGATCTAGACATGAAAGAACAAGGAGGAGATACAACCATCTAGCTACTACATGGACCCGTAGTCCAAGGTGGAACTACTCACGCTTCATACCGAAGGCTGGCATGATGAAGAAGAAGGCCTCCGGGATGATCTCCCCTCCGGTAGGGTGCCGGGAAGAGCTTTAGATCCCCCTGATCTAGGGACGATGGTGGCGGCGACTACAGACGGTTTCGTGGGATATTGATCGGGTGCATAGGGTTTAGGCATCGGGGGCTTCTTATAGGCGAAGAGGCGAGGCTGGGAGGTGGCCAGGGGGCTCACACCCTGCCCGGGTGCGGGCCCACTATAGGCCGCGCCTGGGGGGGGGGGTGGCCACCCTGTGGCGCCCCTCTGTCTCTCCTCTAGACTCCGTGTTCTCCTTGATGAAATGTTGACTTTGGCTTTTGTCCCGTCCAATTTCGAGAACATTTCCTAACTAGCTTTTCTGGAACCAAAAACAGCAGAAAACAGGCAACTGGCACCGTGGCAACTTGTTAATAGGTTAGTACCAGAAAACATATGAAAAGCACCTCAAAGTGTGGACAAAGCAAAGCAAAGTAGATACTAAACAAGCATGGAACATCAAAAATTATAGATACGTTTCCGACGTATCAGTAGGGATGATCCTTCTTGTCCCATGTGATTGGAACTTCCGACTAGCGTAGGAACTCGGGGTAGGGTGGCCATTAGTATCCTCAGAGAGGTCTTCTATGCCCAGACAGTTGGGGTTCCATGGATAGTGTGGTAGACGGGGGCCTTCTTCTCAAAGGGTTTCTTTCCCTTGCCATCTCCCTTGTCGGTGTGCTTGGGGTCAACGTCCTCGTCCATGTCACTTGAATCCTTGGACTCCTCTTCTTTCTTCTTCCCCTTTCCCGTGCCTCGTGGTCGGTTCTTCCAGCTTCGCTTGTAGACGGATCGGGTCTTCCTTGAGATTGCAATGGCGTTTGGTATGAGTGGTTTTGCCAAGCAATTGAGTCGAAAGGGGCAAGAGCGAGTCGCATTCTGGGGATCGAGATTGAGGGCAAGACAAGGGTTTACCCAGGTTCGGCCCCTGTAGGGTAAAGACCTACTTCCTACTTGTTTGTATTGATGGCGAGTGAGATTACAAGGTGGGCGAACTCGGCGTCTGGGCAGCGAGTCAGAAGAATTGGGTAGATAATAGCACCTGAGTACAATGGGGACCTTAGGGAGGTTTATATATGGGTACCTCGCTAGGGTTTACAAGATTACAACCGATTCAGTAAGGGTTTTAGAGGCTTTGACCTAATCCAGCTCGGCCTAGCTATGGTCTTGGTCCTTCGCATCCAGTCGTCGGTCTTCATTGAAGCCTTCTTTCCAGTCACCGTTGTAACTGGATCACTCGACATTGTCCTGGGCCAATCGTTTCTAGCCTCCGGGGATACCCCGATTGTCATATCCCCATCATTAGCTATTACTTTGTAAAATTATAGTCGAATGTGGTATATTTTAACCCCTTCAATGATCACCTGCTTATGATGAGCTGCATGTGATGAACCTGCTTATTGGTTGGAGTGGTAACCTCACGACTCCACTCCAAGATGTTAGCACAGCAGTTCCGCTGTAGAACAACCAAACGATGCATGCGTATATTCAGTGGGTCGATGCAGGCAACTAAACATATGAGTCGTGTTTCTCTACTCATGTAGAAAAAGAGTATACAGATTTTCAAACGGGCTACACAATGATCATAGGATGTTTGAGACCGACCTTACTCCCTTTGGCACTGGCTGGCAGGGGCAGAGACATGCCCAGGGCAACAAGGGCCGTGGCCCTGGGCGTAGAGAATTTTCTTACCGATTATTCCCGAAATTTTGTTTTTGGCCTAGGACACAAAATTTGATCGGTCGTTCCATGAGCAGTTCCTCCACCTCTCACATCGCTGCACGCCGCCAGTGCCAGGGACGGGGACGCAGCTAGCCAGCCAGCTTGCCATGGTGCCCATGCCACCGGAGGAGCACGCCCGGTCGCCCTGTCCCCCAGGACTGATCGCCCACACCGGAGGAGCACGCCCCGGCCACTGCCCCCTGCCACTGCCTGGCCGCCCCATCTCATATCGCCTGGCGGCCCTGCGACCCTGCCCTGTACTGGTCGCCTCTGTCCGGCGGCAGCGATGCGATCCGCTCTCCTTGGTTGCTATTCCATTGTAATTCCTGGCAAATTACTTGAACTTGGTTGTTGTTTAGAAACAGACAGGGGATGTGGGAATAGACTGAATAGAACAGACAGAGAGAGGATGAATAATAATAACTATGGCTTAACAAGTGTTGAAATTGATTTCATGTTTTATATTGAGAAGATGAAGATATATTTTCATGGCTTAACTATGGCTTAACTAGAAATAATAACTACCGGTGAGCACGGGCTTCAGTGCCCAACGGTTGGTCGGGAGCACGTCGACAAAACCCAGTGGGGGTAGCCTCTCCCCACAGTCTCGCAGTCAAACTTAACCACCTTGGCATGAAGCAAAACAAGGTCAGCACAGATTTAACACCTAGCAGCATTGCCTAATTTGGCAATGGAAATGATACAAACTGAAGGAAATATACCCTGAGAGGCAATAATAAAGTGGTTGTTATGTATATTCCAAGTCTATGATAGATGTTTATTTTGCATGTTATAATTGTATTAATACGGAACATTAATACATGTGTGTTTAATAAACAAACAGAAAGTTTCTGGTTATGTCTCTCTCATAAACTAGCTCGTTGATTAACAAGATGATCAAGGTTTCCTGATCATGGATGTTGGATGTTGTTAATAACGAGGTCACAACATTATTGGAATGGTGTGATGAACATTCATCCGAAGTATAGCATTATGATCAAAGTCATTGAGTTTATGTTGCTATAACAACATACAAAGTGATCCTAATCCTTAGACCATGAGATCATGGCAATCACTAACACTGGAAGAGTATCTTGATAATATCAAATGTCACACCGTAACAGGGTAATTATAAAGATGGGTTTAGTACTACTAAAGTGTTATGTTAAGGCCCATGGATCGAGAGTGGAATTTGTTCATCCCGATGATGGATAGATATGCTCTGGGCCCTCTCGGTGATATCACATTGATTAGCTTGCAAGCAAGTGATTTGATCACTAGAATGTTATGTCACGGAAACGATAAAAGAGTACATGTCAGTAACGATATCAAACTAGGTATGGAGATACCGATGATCGAATCTCGGACATGTAATATATCGCGAAACAAAAGGATTAAAATACTAGCGTAAAAGGTTCTCACGATCACAAGAAAGTCATCGTTGAATGTGTGGGACTCAGTATGGACCTCCAAGTCCCGCTTCTGATTACTGATATGAGAGGGGTCTCAATCATGTCCGCATTATTCACGAACCGTAGGGTAACACACTTAAGAGACACCGACACTATTTGGAGCAAATAGTTTCATGCTAAAAAGAATAACAAGCGCAGGAATTTATTTCACTAGATACCGAAACTGGTTTTCGGGTGAAATTGCAGAAAGTGCTTTTGCATGTGAAATGAAATACTAGCAAGGGGTTATATGTGAATGTTTGTCATTAAAGTAATTGACAAAATTCTGAATAAATAAAAGGAGTTTTATTTAATGAGAGTTTGCAAAATTTGGTGGGAATTTGAGTGGGTTTTTGCGTGGAGAAAATTGAAGGGGCATTTTGTGAGTGGAGTGTCCACCCACATGAATGGAGGGAGGTCAAGGGAAGCCCCATGCGCCGGCCACCCCCTTGGGGTTCCCCCTCCTCCTATAAAAGGAGACCCCTCCCTCACTTCTCACACACACCTCCTCGTGAAGGATCTCTCTCCCTCTCTAGTATTTATCCACATGGTCTCGGACTAGCGAGATACATGTTTCCGGTGGCTATTCGGCAAGAAAAGGTTGTGCTTCCACTGCATCACTGGAGCGAGGAGGTGGAGGTTGCTTGGTGCCTCGGACGTGTGTGCGAGGACAGATGCGCCGCTGATTTGTGGTGCTAGGACTTCCTCTCGATCTTGAGATCGGCAAGAGATCGTCTACATCAACCACGAGTTCAACCTCATTAAGCTTTGTCGGTCTTCAAAGGGTATGTTCTCTACGGATGTATATCCGCTCGTTGCTTGTATCTAGTAGATAGATCTTGGTACATAGTTGTTCCCATCGTAGGAATTTTTTTTGTTTTCTATGCTGCGAACCTTACAGTGGTATCAGAGCCGGATCTATGCATAGATGATTTGCACGGGTAGTACACATATAATAATGTGGGAGATGATGTAATGTTATTGCTTCTTAGTTGTACTTTGGATATTTGTGGCATAGTGGGATGAAGCGGCCCATACAAACTTTACATGTCCTCGCACATGAGACCCGTTCCACGCTTGACATGCAACTAGTTTTGCATAAGTGGCTAGCGGGTGTTTATCTGTCCTGCTATAGTCAATATCTAATTTGCAACGAGTTGTCAACAATTTGGTTATCCTCGTTGTGGATCATGTTCGTAGATAAGAACGGTTCTATCTTCGAAAGCCCTAAGCCACGTAAAACTTGCAATGGAAAAATTAGAGGCGTCTAGTTTAGATTGTTGTTGGGCTAGTGTCATGATATGGTGATGTTGTAAGTGAAAGTATAAGTCAATACTCTTACAACACACATAACTGTAAGTTCCATAGACCTCGGCCTTACACATAAATGTATGATGAGGATCATACCACGATGCACATGATGGGGATCAAGTGCAAGAACCATATCATTCACTTATTAACATGTGATGTTTGTTGCATCTTATATTGCTTGTTTGGCGTTTTATTAGCATAATAAGATGATCCCTCATTTAGATATCAAGATAAAAATGTGTTCTCCCTTAAGTATGCACCGATTATGTTTCGTCGCTCCAAGACATCACGTGATGATCGGGTGTTCTTGGATCCACAATCATATGTCGGGTGTAAGACAGTTACACACGTGAATACTAAGGTTCTTACTTGGCGAGCCTAGCATGTATAGACATGGCCTCGAAACATGGACCGAAAGGTTAAGCATGAGTCATATGGAAGATATGATGCCCATTTGATGTTCGCCTTTGAAGCTACACCGACTCACATCATGATCGGACTTGGTGTAGTGGATTTGGTTCAAGTAATCACCAAAAAGGCACGAGGGATGTCGTTTTTGAGTGGGAGTTCATTCTTAATTTGGATTAGTTGAACTTAATCTATCATAAACTTAGTCTAAACTTTACAAATTTTGTTGTAGATGGCACCACCTGCTTTTAATTTCAATGTGTTCATGGAGAAAGAGAAACTTGCAACGAACGGTAGCAACTTTACCGACTGGGCCATGAATTTGAGGATTCTCCTCACTGCTGCACAAAAGTAATGTGTGCTAGAAGCGCTGCTAGGCCCCCCACCATTCGATGATGCCCCTGACGAGGAAAAGAATGTCTATCGAACTTGTCAGGAGGACCACAACTTAGTTCATTGCGGCATATTGTATGAGCTAGAGCCAGAACTTCGAAAGCGTTTCGAAAACGGCAATGCTTTTGATACAATGGGTGAGTTGAAAATGATTTTTGACACCCATGCTGCTATGGAGAGTTAAATGCTTTAGAAACGTTCTTGAGCTGCATGATGGAAGAGAACAACTCCGTAAGTGAGCATGTACTCAAGATGTCGGGTTACGCCGATAAGCTTGTGTCCTTGGGAATAACGAATCCCATTGAGTTAGGCGTCCATCGTTTTCTCCATTCTCCGCCACCTAGCTATAAGAGCTTTGTGATGAACTATAATATGCAAGGCATGAAGAAGTCTCTCCCCGAGCTTCTTTCAATGCTTAAAACTGCAGAAGTGGAGATCAAGAAATAACATCAAGTGTTGATGATCAATAAGACCACTGGTTTCAAGAAAGACAAGAAGGGTAAACAGAAGGGAAAGAAGGGCGGCAAGCGGTTTGCGTGCTGAAAAGAAACCGAGTTGGCCCTAAGTCGATCGAAAAGTGCTATTATTGCAAAGTCAGCCCTTTGGAAGCGCAACTGCCCTAAGTATTTGGCAGACAAGTAGGCCAACAAGGCAAATAAAGGTATATATGATATACATGTTATTGATGTATACTTGACTAGTACTCGTAGTAGCACCTGGGTATTTGATACCGGTTCAGTTGCTAATATTTGTAGCTCGAATCAGGGGCTGCGGAACAAGCGACCGCTGGCAAGGGGTGAGGTCAAGATGCGTGTCGGAAATGGATCAAGCGTTGATGTGATAGCCTTCCGAACGCTACCTCTCCACTTACCATCGGGATTAGTTATAAAATTGAATAATTGTTATCTGGTGCCAGCACTGAGCATGAACATTGTATCCGGATCATGTTTGATGCGCAGTGGTTATTCATTTAAATCCGAGAACAATGGTTGTTCTATTTATATGAATGAAATCTTTTATGGTCATGCATCGATGATGAATGGTTTATTTCTGTTGGATCTCGATAATAGTGTTACACATATTCATAATGTTGATGCTAAAAGGATTAAACTTAATGATGATATATCCGCATATATGTGGCACTGCTGTCTAGGTCATATTGGCGTTAAACGCATAAAGAATCTCTATTCGGATGGACTTTTGGAATAACTTGATTTTGAATTATTTGATACATGTGAGCCATGCCTTATGGGCAAGATGACTAGAACGCAGTTTTCTGGTTCAATAGAATGGGCGACAGATTTATTGGAAAATCATACATTCTGATGTATGTGGTCCAATGAGTGTGTCGGGGCGAGGTGGATATCGTTATTTTGTAACTTTCACGGATGATTTGAGTAGATACGGTTATATCTACTTGATGAAACACAAGTCTGAAACCTTTGAGAAATTCAAGGAGTTTCAGAGTGAAGTGGAAAATCATTGTAATAGAAAGATCAAATTTCTATGGTCCGACCGTGGAGGTGAGTATCTAAGTTACGATTTCACTCATATGAAAGAGTGTGGAATAGTTTCACAACTCACACCTGCCGTGTAAGATACCTCCTTTATAAAGGAAAAGGATCCCTGTGATTGCAATGCTAGTCCCTGGATCAATGCTAGCATCCACAGTTTAAGATGAAGTACACAGAAACAAAGGTCATTATTACAGTCATTCCAGAGACAACATACTCCTTACAACTCCATGGCCACAGGCCTAGTACAAGAGTTTAAATAAGTAATAAGATAAATAAGTCTTCATCTTCATGTTCCACAGACAAGCATGTTGAGTGTAGACTCATGACTCCTATTCATCATCAGAATAACCTGCAACATCACAAGTTACAGCCACAGTGGGTCAATACATTGGAATAGTATTGGCAAGTGATACCTTAGTAGTATATTGGTGGACTAGCTAGTATATGCAATTTGGCTAAGTGTAGCTTAGGCTTGCTTTGCTCAAAATAGGTTTTGCCTATTAGTTGAAATCACTAAGTTTTTCTTTGTCAAAAACTTTTCCCAAGGAACCACCAATAGACATTGGGGTTCTTCACCCTTGTTCACCCACAAGTTTTACTTAGAAATTGGGATGAGGAGATTCTTGATAGCTTCCATGTCTTGATGCTCAAGTTGTCCAATACTAGGGACATGGCTAAGTACTTAGATTCTTCCATCTGCAGAGGTTGTGCACTTTCCCCACAAGACTTGATTTTCACCAAGACAGGACCTTTCAGAAGCCTTCCCTTAGACCAAATGGACGCGTTCCAACCTATCATCCCACTACCACCAACTGTCCAAATGGCTAAGTTATTTCAACCTATGTGATCCACGCAGAGCCCATATTGTCAAGTGGCTGCACTAGAACGTTCTTAACATTTGGCCTCTCAAATCCCTTTGTTCCTGGGTGGCTTTCCACAAGTGAGATACACAAGGTAAACCATAGAAATGGGGCTTGTGTAACCACTCAACAAAAACCATTCCTTCCATTCCACCCAGGTGTTTCATTCACTTAGTTGTTTTATTAAGTAAAAACACAAGTCCAAAGACTTAGAAATATTTTATCATAAATGAATAATTCACCACCCTTGGTTGCTACTAGCTAGGCTAAGCATGGCATAGATAAGCACCTTAACTTAGAAATTTCTAGCAATTCTACAACTACTAGGATTTCCCAAGCATAGCATATAAGCAAAATATAACTATGCAAGACTAGCAAAAATATTTCTAATGCATAGTAGAAAAACATAGGGATAAAAATATCATGAAGCACCACTTGCCTTGGTAGTTTGGAGAGTAGCTACACTCCTCATAATCACAATCACCATTTGCACCAAAATATACACATAAAATCATAGCAACAAATCACATACAAAATAAATACAAGCAAAAATATATGGATGCATGCAATATGATATGTGATGATTTTTCTAAACTCAACAAGACAAGTGCACAGTACTGGTTCATAGACAAGTTCCAAACTTGCCAAACAACCTTTATTTAAACACAAAAACATTTCTTAAATAATTTATATACACATAATAGGCCTATACATGTTTTTGTAAATAAAACCATTTTAACAGAAACAAAACATTAAACACATTACATATTTGGAAAGGGCTTTCTATCTTGATTCCATTGATATAAAATTCATCAATTTTGGACGTGGAAATCAAAAGTTATGATTAAAATAAAATCAAACATCTAATAGATTCAAATTCTGATTTTAAATCTAACTAGCAGACACGCGTCGTGTTCCTATTGGCTGGTACCGGTTCGGGAGGATCGATCAACGAGAGCCACACGATTTAAGTGAAGATGCACGGCCAGATCTAACACGTACCTCTTCGACACAGATCTAATCCTACTCGTTAGATCTAAATCCTACGACCCTAATCTAATTGACCACAGACGGGCAGCGCTAGCGGCGGCGACTGGCGGCAGCGTCTCTATCAGAGCTGCTACCGGCGTTCTAGGTCGCGCGGGAGAGGGAGAAGGGGCTTACCAAGCTCTCCGTGTGCTGCTGATGCTCAAGGTGGTGATGGCTTGGCAAGGGGCGCGCTGCAGTGGCCGTGGGAGCTCGTCGGAGATGCTGGCGGCGTCGGATGCTCTCGCGGATTGAAGGAGGCAGCTCGGGGCCGAGGATCCAAACGAAAAGTGTCAGCAGGTGCGCTAGATGCAGGCGAACATGCTCGTGTGATTCAAAAAAAGAGGGGAACACGAGGCTCAGCGAATTTTGTCGCCGGAGTTGGAGACGGCGTCAGGAACTTGTGGTGCTTGATGGAGTCGACGACCTGGGGCAGTACAGGACGAACCAAAGATATCAGAAGAAGCGTAAGGAGGTTGCGAAGAAGTCTTCATGAACCAGAGAGGAAGGAGTGCACGGAGCTCACCGGGATTGGTCGCCGGAGCGGGTTCTGTCTGCGGCGGTGTACTGTCAAATACCGGCAGCCTGGGGGCGCTCTGTGCTCGGGGTTTGGGGGAAAATGGAGAGGGGGCAAAGGGGGTTTAAGTAGGCGAGATGGGTGCGTGAATCACTCTAGCATTGAACGGGAATTGACGACGCGAATCAAACAGGAAACGCTCGGCGTGATTTGGGGGAAGAACACGTCGCCGGGGTGGAGAAGAAGACCGTTGCGTGGGCCGTGTTGTCAGTGAGAGAAACAGAGAGGAGGTGGGGTCCTTGTGTCAGCGACTCTGGGTGTGTGTCTGCGGGTAGAGGAAAACGATTCGCGGGAGGGGTAGTTGGGCTAGGTTGGGTTGAACTGGGCTGGTTGGGCCTGTTTGGCTGTTTGGCTTATTTTTTTCTCTTTTAAACCTTTTCTTTTTCTGTTTGATTTTCTAAAAGGATTTTTCAAACTCCATTTCAAATCTGTTTGATTTCAAATCTTCTCTGGACTTTTGTACAATGAATCTTGTACTCAAATAAGTGTCAAACCTTTCTGTTTACAAAAACCAACTTGGGTCATTTGAAAATTAGAATAAAACCAAGCCATTAAGAGATATAAATTAATTGGCATAAACTTGGTTTTATTTCATACTTTGTTTGGAAACTTTGTTCAAGCTTTTGCAACCACTTATACTTGAATTCAAAACACTACTGATTGAATATATGCACTTCACTCAATAGCAAGTAGCCCAAAAGCTAGAGTGTTCATACATAAATTAATGAGCAATATATGCTCTTGTTTTTGAAATGATTTTGAAATGAAACCCTAAATGATCATGGATGCATGGATGATATGCATGAGTTTGAAACATGATTTTAGGGATGTTACAAATCTAACCCCCTTAAGGTGAATCTCGCCCTCGAGATTCGGGTTGGCTAGCAAATAGATGAGGGTGGTCTTTCCGAAGATCATCCTCTCTTTCCCATGTTGCTTCTTCTTCGGAATGGTGGTTCCATTGAACTTTGCAGAACTTGATAATCTTAGTCTGAGTAACTCTTTCTGCAGTCTCAAGAATCTTGATAGGTTTCTCTTCATAAGTGAGATCACTTTCCAATTGGACTTCTTCCAAAGGTATAGTATCCTTCAAAGAAGTTTCTTCCATTTCCGGATGGCATTTCTTAAGCTGACTCACATGAAACACATTATGAACAGCTGACAAAGACTCTGGCAATTCAATCTCATAGGCTACTTCTCCTTTGCGACTTAGAATCTTGAATGGTCCAACATATCTTGGGGCCAATTTACCTTTGACACCAAATCTCTTTACTCCACGAAGTGGTGACACTCTAAGATAAGCTCTATCACCGACTTCATAGGTGACTTCTCTACGCTTAGGATCTGCATAGCTCTTCTGTCGGGACTGTGCTATCTTTAATCTGTCCTTAACCAGCTTGACTTTCTCTTCAGCCTCTTTGATAAGTTCTGGTCCGAACAAACTTCTTTCTCCCACACCATTCCATAGCAATGGGGTGGTACACTCTCTCCCATAGAGAAACTCAAATGGTGCCATCTCAATACTGGCTTGATAGCTGTTATTATAAGAGAATTCTGCATAAGGCAGACTTTCATCCCAACTGGCTCCATAGTCTAGGGCACATGCCCTCAACATATCTTCAAGAATCTGATTAGTCCTTTCAGTCTGTCCATCAGTCTGAGGATGAAAAGCAGTGCTGAATTCCAACCTCGTTCCTAATGACTCATGTAGTTGCCTCCAAAAATGAGAAGTGAATTGGGTTCCCCTATCTGACACAATACTCTTGGGTACTCCATGTAGACATACAATTCTACTCATATAAATTTTGGCTAACTTAGCACTTGTGTAGGTTGTCTTCACGGGTATGAAATGAGCCACTTTAGTTAGGCGATCCACTACTACCCAAATAGAATCATATCCTGAACTGGTCTTTGGCAATCCGGTAATGAAATCCATACCAATCTTGTCCCACTTCCAATCAGGAATAGGTATTGGTTGAAGCAATCCTGCTGGTTTCTGATGTTCCGCTTTCACTCTACTACATACATCACACAAAGCAATATGTTTGGCGATGTCCTTCTTGAGATTATTCCACCAAAATCTTTCCTTCATATCCATGTACATTTTGGTGTTACCCAGATGAATGGAATACGGTGAGTTGTGTGCTTCTTGTAAAATCAGTTTCCGAAGCTTCGGATCTTGTGGAACACAGATATGTTTTCCATGCCATAAAGTACCCTGTTCGTCTTCATGGAATCCTTTGGCTTTTCCCTTGCCAATCTTTTCCTTGATCTCTTCAATTTCCTTATCAGTCTTCTGGGCTTCTTTGATCTTGTCCGACAAAGTGGGTTGAACATCTAATGACATGAGATGTCCTTCAGGCACAATCTCCAATCCGAGATCTCTAAATTGAGCACACAAATCATCTGGCAATTCTCCCTTAGTAAGGCCATTCACAAAAACCTTACGGCTTAGAGCATCCGCTACAACATTTGCTTTACCGGGGTGGTATTGCAAACTTAAGTCATAGTCCTTGATGAGTTCTAGCCATCTTCTTTGTCTCATGTTAATTTCCTTCTGGGTGAAGATATACTTCAAACTTTTGTGATCTGTGAACACTTCACAACACTTCCCCAAAAGATAGTGTCTCCATGTTTTGAGTGCATGGACAACAGAGGCTAACTCTAAATCATGAGTAGGATTATTCACTTAATGAGTTTTGAGTTGTCTCGAGGCATACGCCACAACTTTTCCTTCTTGCATAAGTACTGCACCCAATCCATGATGAGATGCATCACAATACACTTGGAAATCCTTCTCCAAATCAGGCAAACACAAGACTGGTGCTGTCACAAGTCTCTTCTTCAATTCTTGAAAGCTGAGTTCACAACCTTCAGACCAAGCAAATTTCTTATCTTTCTTTAGCAATTCTATCATCGGTTTTGCTACTTTGGATAAATTCTCAATGAACCTTCTGTAGTAACCTGCTAAGCCAAGGAAACTACGAACTTCTTTCACGGACTTGGGAGATTCCCATTCAGTTACAGCTGAAACTTTAGCAGGATCAACTGCTACACCATCTCCTGACACAACGTGTCCTAGAAAACCAACTTCATTCAACCAAAATTCACACTTGCTGAATTTGGCATACAATTTATGCTCTCTGAGCTTCTCAAGTATCAAACACAAATGTCCTTCATGCTCTTCTTTGCTCTTGGAGTAGATCAAAATGTCATTGATGAAAACGACAACAAACTTATCAAGAAATTCCATGAACACCTTGTTCATCATATTCATAAAGTATGCTGGAGCATTGGTCAAACCAAATGGCATCACGGTATACTCATACAATCCATACCTTGTGGTAAAAGCTGTCTTAGGTATGTCTTGTTCCCTTATCTTGAGTTGGAAATAACCTGACCAAAGATCAATCTTGGAGAACACACAAGCTCCTTCTAACTGATCAAATAAGTCATTGATTCTAGGCAAAGGGTATTTGTTCTTGATAGTCACCTCATTGAGTGAACGATAATCTATGCATAACCTTTGACTTCTATCTTTCTTTTCCACAAACAAAACTGGTGCTCCCCAAGATGAGGAACTTGGTTGAATAAATCCTTTCTGCAACTGTTCTCCAAGTTGTTTTTTGAGTTCTTTCAGTTCATCAACTGACATCTTGTACTGTCTTTTTGCTATTGGTCCAGATCCTAGTAGCAAATCAATGAGAAATTCCACATCTCTATTAGGTGGCATTCCCGGTAACTCTTCCGGAAACACATCCGGATATTCACTCACAATTGGCACACTGTCCATGCTAACCCCCTTAAGAGAATTTAGCTTACTCCTTTTTGCTTCAAAGTTGGTCTTGAATCTAATCCTTTTATTTTCTGGATTTGTGAGTGAGACAATATGGTTGGCACAATCTATCACTCCCTTGTGCTTAGTCATCCAGTCCATTCCCAAAATGACATCCAATCCTTGGGAGTTTAGGATTATCAAGTTAACGGGAAACTTATACTTCCCAAACTCTATGACTAGATCATGACATCCTGAATTCACTATCATTTCTCCGCCAGGAGAACTTACTTTTATAGGACACCCAATAGTTTCTACCGGTAGTTCATTTCTTTCAACAAATGCTCTTGATATGAATGAATGAGATGCACCAGTATCAAAGAGAATAAATGCTGGAATAGAATTGAGTTTGAACTTACCAGCAACAGCATCAGGCTCCTCATAAATTTCCTCCACGTTGATGTGGTTCACTTGTCCCTTCTAAAAAGGGTTGGGCTTGTTGGGTCCTTCAACTTTCTTTTTTGGGCATTCATTTGCATAATGCCCCATCTTCTTGCACTTGAAACACTCAACCTGACTAATATCCTTCTTGACAGGCTGGCTTCCACTGCCACTTCCACTACCACTGTGGTGGCTCTTATATCCACTCTTGTGATTCTTGTACTTGTCATTGTCATGACTACGGTGATGCTTGTTGTCATGATGACGGTTGTGTTTGTGGTGCTTGTTGAATTTCCCATGCTTGTGGGATCCTGAGCTCCCACTATCATCATAATGGGAACGCTTGTGAGACGATCCCGAGCTGTGCTTGTCCGAGTGCTTTCTCTTCCTACTCTCAACTTGCTTCATTTTGTTCTCCAAAATAGCAGCCTTATCACAAAGAGACTGATAAGTGGGAACATAGGACACTGATAGCTATAGGTTCAGTTCATCATTCAACCCTTCAAGGAACTTTTCCTGCCTCTTATCATCAGTGTCAACTTCATCCGATGCATAACGCACCAGATTGTTGAACTCCTCAATATATTCAGCCACTTATTGCGGTGTTGCTTGAGTTATGGAACTCTTTCTTCTTCAAACTCATCACTCCGGATGAGATGTGAGCAGTACGGAAACCATCTTCAAAGATAGCCCATGTCACATCTGTAATGGGAGTGGTGATCTGGAAGTTATCCCACCAAGTAGCTGCTGGTCCTTCCAACAAGTGAGCTGCAAATCTGACTTTCTCTTCATTAGTACAACCAACTGTTACCAAGTCCTTGTTCACAGAGCGTAGCCAATCATTGGCCACCATAGGATCAGTTGTTCCTGAGAACTTTGCTGGCCTCAATCTCAAGAACCTGGTAAGCATATCAAAACCCGGTGGGTTGTTGTTGTTGTTGTTGTTGTTGTTATTGTTGTTGTTGTTGTTGTTCTGGTTCTGGATGAACGTAGTCATCATCTGCATCAGCTGCGTCTGAGCTGTCATCATTTGCTGCATCTCAGGGGTGATGTGGTTGTTGTTGGGGTTGGGATTGGCACGACGGGGAGGCATCTGTGGTTTGTTCAATAGAGATAAGAATGAGATACCCATAGATGCTATCATGCACAATGCATCACATAAACAATCACCAAGCATGCATCATCATAATAATAGTTCAACAACATAAACGACAAGTTTGCAAAGTAAACACACCAATAGCAAGCCATCCACATGTTGGATGGTCATTGCGACTCAATAAAATCATGATAAATAAATGATAAACGAGTAGTCATCGTGCATGAGCTTGAAGATGATAGCCTCCGTGGTAGGCTCAGTCTGGCTTCCAGGCTGATTGACCTTGAAGCCCCAGAGGTCTTTCCTCTCAAACTTGGTGAGGGGAAGTACCATGATGGTAGGAAGAGGAAGATTGAGCAAACTAGTGAGCTCAATAATACGAGGGCCAAAACGAGTTCCCTGGAACTCTTCAACAGTGATGATGGTAACATTAGGCATCTATTTAATAAGATAGGAAAAGTTAGAATCAACACAATTTAAGACAATTCACAAGACAAGGCATCACATGCATAACTTTGGAATCAAAACACACAAGTCATGGCATACATGGATCCATTACAAAACAACCAAGGTTCAACTTATTTTAAACAACATTTTGGAAAATAAAATGATAAGTGTGGTGGTCCAACTAACGAAGTACGCTTACAATCCTATCTCACTTGCCAAGTTGGCTAACAAGATATTTCTAGAAGCAATCAGTCTATCTTGAGCACATGACTCCATTACTAAGTCTATAATGTATCCTCTTAAGGTTTGGTTGGTAGCCTCCAACTCTTGGGTATGTTTCTTTTCTTCCTTCAGATTATTCTGAATGTTGAGCATTCTGCACTTGGCTCTATCACCAAGTTCTTTGATGGCTTTCCAAGCTACATCCCTTGCTGAATCAAAGAATGTAGTGTGCATCACTGAATTGGTGACCATGCAGAATCCTGATTCTTTGTGGTTTTCTTCCTTGTTTTTATACAAGTGAAGTTGCACCCACCAGTACTCAACTCCTTCATCCATCACAGGAAAACCTTTGTACACAGCTGCACCATGTATTCCCATTGCAACCATGAGGTCCTTGAGAGCCTTGGGGAACTCTGTCTCACATTCCAAAGTCATTGTCATGAGTGGTCCCTTCCTCACGGCTTCGTTGATGGAGTTCATCTACGAATAGAGATGAGAAAGAAGATTAGAAAAGTTTATGAGAAGAAAAGACAAGTGTGGAAGTTGTTGAATTTTTTTTCCTTAGTAGTTTCCAATCCTAGGGTCATAATCCTACATGCAACACACTGCTCTGATACCATCTGTAAGATCCCTCCTTTATAAAGGAAAAGGATCCCTGTGATTGCAATGCTAGTCCCTGGATCAATGCTAGCATCCACAGTTTAAGATGAAGTACACATAAACAAAGGTCATTATTACAGTCATTCCAGAAATAACATAGTCCTTACAACTCCATGGCCACAGGCCTAGTACAAGAGTTTAAATAAGTAATAAGATAAATAAGTCTTCATCTTCATGTGCCACAGACAAGCATGTTGAGTGTAGACTCATGACTCCTATTCATCATCAGAATAACCTGCAACATCACAAGTTACAACCACAGTGGGTCAATACATTGGAATAGTATTGGCAAGTGATACCTTAGTAGTATATTGGTGGACTAGCTACTATATGCAATTTGGCTAAGTGTAGCTTAGGCTTGCTTTGCTCAAAATAGGTTTTGCCTATTAGTTGAAATCACTAAGTTTTTCTTTGTCAATTTTTTTTCCCAAGGAACCACCAATAGACATTGGGGTTCTTCACCCTTGTTCACCCACAAGTTTTACTTAGAAATTGGGATGAGGAGATTCTTGATAGCTTCCATGTCTTGATGCTCAAGTTGTCCAATACCAGGGACATGGCTAAGTACTTAGATTCTTCCATCTGCAGAGGTTGTGCACTTTCCCCACAAGACTTGATTTTCACCAAGACAGGACCTTTCAGAAGCCTTCCCTTAGACCAAATGGACGCGTTCCAACCTATCATCCCACTACCACCAACTGTCCAAATGGCTAAGTTATTGCAACCTATGTGATCCAGGCAGAGCCCATATTGCCAAGTGGCTACACTAGAAGCTTCTTAACATTTGGCCTCTCAAATCCCTTTGTTCCTGGGTGGCTTTCCACAAGTGAGATACACAAGGTAAACCATATAAATGGGCCTTGTGTAACCACTCAACATAAACCATTCCTTCCATTCCACCTAGGTGTTTCATTCACTTAGTTGTTTTATTAAGTAAAAACACAAGTCCAAAGACTTAGAAATATTTTATCATAGCATGAATAATTCACCACCCTTGGTTGCTACTAGCTAGGCTAAGCATGGCATAGATAAGCATCTTAACTTAGAAATTTCTAGCAATTCTACAACTACTAGGATTTCCCAAGCATAGCATATAAGCAAAATATAATTATGCAAGACTAGCAAAAATATTTCTAATGCATAGTAGAAAAACACAGGGATAAAAATAACATGAAGCACCACTTGCCTTGGTAGTTTGGAGAGTAGCTACACTCCTCACAATCACAATCACTATTTGCACCAAAATCTACACATAAAATCATAGCAACAAATCACATACAAAATAAATACAAGCAAAAATATATGGATGCATGCAATATGATATGTGATGATTTTTCTAAAATCAACAAGACAAGTGCACAGTACTGGTTCATAGACAAGTTCAAAACTTGCCAAACAACCTTTATTTAAACACTAAAACATTTCTTAAATAATTTATATACACATAATAGGCCTACACATGTTTCTGTAAATAAAACCATTTTAACAGAAACAAAACATTAAATACATTATATATTTGGAAAGGGCTTTCTCTCCTGATTCCATTGATCTAAAATTCATCAATTTTGGACGTGGAAATCAAAAGTTATGATTAAAACAAAATCAAACGTCTAATAGATTCAAATTCTGATTTTAAATCTAACTAGCAGACACGCGTCATGTTCCTATTGGCTGGTACCGGTTCGGGTGGATCGATCAACGAGAGCCACACGATTTAAGTGAAGATGCACAGCCAGATCTAACGTGTACCTCTTTGACACAGATCTAATCCTACTCGTTAGATCTAAATCCTACGGCCCTAATCTAATTGACCACGGCAGTGGTAGCTAGCGGCGCTGGCGCGGCGGCGTCTCTCGAGCTGCTCTGCGTTCTAGGTCGCGGGAGAGGGAGAAGAGGCTTACAAAGCTCGCCGTGTGCTGCTGATGCTCAAGGTGGTGATGGCTTGGCAAGTACTGCGTGGGAGCTGCGTGGGGCTCGTCGGAGATCTTTGGCGTCGGATGCTCTCTGACGGAGTCAAAGGCGACGCTCTGGGACGCGAGGATCCAAACGAAAAGTATCAGCAGGTGCGCTAGATGCAGGCGAACATGCTCATGTGATTCAGAAACATAGGGGAACACGAGGCTCACCGAATTTTGTCGCCAGAGATGGAGACGGCGTCAGGAACTTGTGGTGCTTGATGGAGTCGACGACCTGGGGCAGTACAGGACAAATCAAAGATATCAGAAGAAGCGCAAGGAGGTTGCAAAGCAGTCTGCATGAACCAGAGAGGAAGGGGCGCACGGAGCTCACCGGGATTGGTCGCCGGTGCGGGTTCTGTCTGCGGCGGTGTACTGGCAAATACCGGCAGCCTGGGGGCTCTCTGTGCTCGGGGTTTGGGGGAAAATGGAGAGGGGGCAGAGGGGGTTTAAGTAGGCGAGATGGGGGCGTGAATCACTCCAGCATTGAACGGGAATTGACGACGCGAATCAAACAGGAAACGCTCGGCGTGATTTGGGGGAAGAACACGTCGCCGGGGTGGAGAAGAAGACCGTTGCGTGGTCCGCGTTGTCAGTGAGAGAAACAGAGAGGAGGTGGGGTCCTTGTGTCAGGGACTCTGGGGGTGTGTCTGCGGGTAGAGGAAAACGATTCGCGGGAGGGGTAGTTGGGCTAGGTTGGGTTGAACTGGGCTGGTTGGGCCTGTTTGGCTTATTTTTTTCTCTTTTAAACCTTTTTTTTTCTGTTTGATTTTCTAAAAGGATTTTTCAAACTCCATTTCAAATCTGTTTGATTTCAAATCTTCTCTGGACTTTTGTACAATGAATCTTGTACTCAAATAAGTGTCAAACCTTTCGGTTTACAAAAACCAACTTGGGTCATTTGAAAATTAGAATAAAACCAAGCCATTAAGAGATATAAATTAATTGGCATAAACTTGGTTTTATTTCATACTTTGTTTGGAAACTTTGTTCAAGCTTTTGCAACCACTTATACTTGAATTCAAAACACTACTGATTGAATATATGCACTTCACTCAATAGCAAGTAGCCCAAAAGCTAGAGTGTTCATACATAAATTAATGAGAAATATAAGCTCTTGTTTTTGAAATGATTTTGAAATGAAACCCTAAATGATCATGGATGCATGGATGATATGCATGAGTTTGAAACATGATTTTAGGGATGTTACATGCTGGAACACCATAGAGAAATGGTGTGTCGGAACGTCGTAATCGTACTTTATTAGATATGGTTCGACCTATGATGTCTTTGGCGGACTTGCCACTGTCATTTTTGGGGTTATGCACTAGAAACTGCTGCATTCACTTTAAATTAGGAACCATCTAAATCCGTTGAAAAGACACCATCTGAATTATGGTTTGGAAACAAACCTAAGCTGTCATTTCTTAAAGTTTGGGGATACGATGTTTATGTGAAGAAACTTCAACCAAATAAACTCGAACCCAAAGCGAAAAAATGCGTCTTCATAGGATAACCTAAGGAAACTATTGGGTATTTCTTCTATCACAGATCCGATGGCAAAGGTTTTTTTTGCCAAGAATGGATCCTTTCTAGAGAAAGAGTTTCTCGCGAAAGGTGTGAGTAGTCGGAAGGTAGAACTCGAAGAGGTTGTAGAACCTTCTCTTCATAGTATGGCGAGTAGCACAACACCGGAAGTCGTTCCGGAGTTGGCTTCACCAATTGAAGAGGGAACTAATGATAACAATCATGAAGCTCCGAAAGAGAATACTACCGAACCTCGCAGGTCTAGCAGGACGTGTGCAGCTCCCGAGCTGTACGGAAATCCTGTTATGAATTTCATGGTCGATGAAATTGATGACCCTGCGATGTATGAAGAAGCGATGATGATCCCGGATTCCAACAAATGGTTAGAAGCCATGAAATTCGAGATGGAATCCACGTACGAAAACCAGGTTTGGACCTTGGTGGACTTACCTCACGACCGAAAGGCCGTGGAGAATAAATGGATTTTCAAAAGGAAAACATGATGCTGATGGTAATGTAACCGTCTATAAAGATCGACTTGTCACAAAGGGGTTTCGACAAATTCAAGGAGTTGACTACGATGAGACATTCTCTCATGTAGTGATGCTAAAGTCAGTTAGGATTATGTTAGCAATTGCTGCATATTTCGACTATGAGATATGGCAGATGGATGTCAAAACTGCGTTCCTCAATGGCAATATTGAAGAAGAGTTGTATATGATACAACCAAAGGGTTTTGTTGATCCTAAGTATGCTAACAAGGTATGCAAGCTTCAACGATCCATCTATGGACTGAAGCAAGCATCCTGGAGTTGGAATCTCCGCTTTGATGAGGTGATCAAAGAGTTTGGATTAGTCCAAACTTATGGAGAGGCTTGTATTTACTAGAAAGTGAGTGGGAGCAATGTGGCATTTCTGATATCGTATGTGGATGACATATTATTGATCGGAAATGATATAGATCTTTTAAATAGAGTTAAAAGTTATCTAAACAGCAAATTTTCAATGAAGGACCTAGGTGAAGCGTCATACATATTAGGCATAAAGATCTATAGGGATAGATCTAGGCGCCTAATAGGGCTATCGCAAAGTACATACCTTGATAAGATTTTAAAGAAGTTTAAAATGGACGGAAGTAAGAAGGGGTTCTTACCTATGTTGCAAGGCAAGACATTGAGTAAGACTCAAAGTCTGGCTACGGCGGAAGAAAGAGAGATAATGGACAAAGTCCCCTATGCTTCAGCCATAGGCTCTATAATGTACGCCATGCTATATACAAGACCAGATGTGGCACATGCTATTAGTTTGACTAGTAGGTACCAATCTGATCCAGGATCGGAACACTTGATAGTGGTCAAGAATATCCTTAAGTACTTGCGAAGAACTACGGATATGTTTCTTGTGTATGGAGGTGAAGAAGAGCTCGTCGCTAAGTGTTATGTCGACGCTAGCTTTGACACTGATCCAGATGACTCTAAGTCTCAATCCGGATACGTATTTCTCATCAATGGTGGAGCGGTTAGTTGGAGGAGTTCCAAACAACCTGTCGTGGCGAGATCAACAAAGAAGGCCGAATATGTTGCTGCTTCGGAAGCGGCTCAGGAAGTAGTTTGGATGAAGGAGTTCATAACCGAACTAGGTGTGGTTGCGAGCACGTTGGGCCCAATGGTGATCTATTGTGACAACAATGGTGCTATAGATAATGCCAAAGAATCAAGGTCTCACAAGAATTCCAAGCATATTAAGTGCCCGTTTCACTCCATCCGCGAGCATGTCAAGAATGGAGATATAAAGATTTGTAAAGTACACATGGATCTCAATGTAGCAGATCCGTTGACTAAAACTCTCCCTAGAGCAAAACATGATCAACACCAGAACTCCATGGAGTTATATTTATCACTATGTAATTAGATTATTGTCGCTAGTGCAAGTGGGAGGCTGAAGGAAATATGCCCTGAGAGGCAATAATAAAGTGGTTATTATGTATATTCCAAGTATATGATAGATGTTTATTTTGCATGCTATAATTGTATTAATACGGAAACATTAATACATATGTTTTTAATAAACAAACAGAAAGTTCCTAGTTATGCCTCTCTCATAAACTAGCTCATTGATTAACAAGATGATCAAGGTTTCCTGATCATGGACATTGGATGTTGTTAATAACAAGGTCACAACATTATTGGAATGGTGTGATGAATATTCATCCGAAGTATAGCATTACGATCAAAGTCATTGATTTTATATTGCTATAACAATATACGAAGTGATCCTAATCCTTAGACTATGAGATCATGTCAATCACTAACACTAGAAGAGTATCTTGGTAACATCAAACGTCACACTGTAACAGGGTGATTATAAAGATGAGTTTAGTACTACTAAAGTGCTATATTGAGGCCCATGGATCGAGAGTGGAATTTGTTCATCCCGATGACGGATAGATATGCTCTGGGCCCTCTCGGTGGTATCACATTGATTAGCTTGCAAGCAAGTGATTTGATCACTAGAATATTATATCACGGGAACGAGAAAAGAGTACATGTCAGTAACGAGATAAAACTAGATATGGAGATACCGATGATCGAATCTCGGACATGTAATATATCGCGAAACAAAAGGATTAAGATACTAGCGTAAAAGGTTCTCACGATCATAAGAAAGTCATCATTGAATGTGTGGGAGTTAATATGTCCAGGTCCCACTTCTGATTATTGATCTGAGAGGGGTCTCGATCATGTCTTGATTATTCGCGAACCATAGGGTGACACACTTAAGAGATACAGACACCATTTGGAGCAAATAGTTTCATGCTGAAAAGAATAACAAGCGTAGGAATTTATTTCACTAGATACCGAAACTGGTTTTCGGGTGAAATTGCAGAAAGTGCTTTTGCATGTGAAATGAAATACTAGCAAGGGGTTATATGTGAATGTTTGTCATTAAAGTAATAGATAAAATTCTGAATAAATAAAAGGAGTTTTATTTAATGAGAGTTTGCATTAAATTTGGTGAAAATTTAATGGGAATTTGAGTGGGTTTTTGAGTGGAGAAAATTGAAGGGGCATTTTGTGAGTGGAGTGTCCACCCACATGAATGAAGGGAGGGCAAGGGGGCAGCCCCATGCGCCGGCCACCCCCTTGGGGTTCCCCCTCCTCCTATAAAAGGAGCCCCCTCTCTCACTTTCACACACACCTCCTCGTAAAGGATCTCTCTCCCCCTCTAGTATTTACCCCCATGGTCTCGGACTAGCGAGATACATGTTCCCGTTGGATACTCGGTAAGAAAGAGTTGTGTTTCCGCTGCGTCTCTGGAGTGACGAGGCGGAGGTTGCTCGATGCCTCCGACGTGTGTGCGAGCACGGATGCGCTGCTGATTTGCGGCGCTAGGACTTCCTCTCGACCTTGAGATCGGCAAGAGATCGTCTACATCAACCACGAGTTCAACCTCGTTAAGCTTTGTCAGTCTTCAACGGTATGTTCTCTACAGATGTATATCCGCCCGTTGCTTATATCTAGTAGATAGATCTTGGTACATAGTTGTTCCCATCATAGAAAAATTTCTGTTTTCTATGCTGCGAACCCTACACAAACATGGGCAAAGCAACAAGGATTACAACGTCTAGTATCCCAATCGGGAAATGCTCCAGAACAACAACCAATTTGAAGATCCGGCTATGTATCCCCAATCGGGCAATGCCCCAGGACAACACGCAAATTAAGGATTCAGCTAAATTAAATCCCAAAATTTGTGTGCACACTATGAAATTTGTTACTACGTAGTGTGAAATGCCCCAAATCGATCATTGAAAAATACAACTACCTAGATCGAGTCTTAACCGCCGTCGATTTGTTGCCAAACCCTAACCGCTATCTAGATCAGGAACTTACCCTGTTCGGCGGTGACGCCATCGATGCGATGGAGCAGTAGCATGCATTGCCGGAGCGAGAGAAGAAGCTTCGGCCACGGGGGTTGGGGCCGTCGGCATGAGCAGAAAAACCCTATCCAAAGGGTCGACGGTAACCTTGACTTTGGCGAGGGCTTTTTCTGCCTCCTTGGCCATAGATGCGGCTTCCTCAGCGGATGTAGACGACGCTGTCGCCGCAGTTGCCGCCCGAGTTCCGTGCGCGCAGAAGGGTGCGGGAGCCCTGAGCGCCCTCGCGAGGGCCACCTTGCTGCCGGCGGCGAGCTTCTCCAGCTGAGCGGCCTCCCATAGGCCATGCGCACTCACTTCGCCAATGCGCGTGGGGGGAGGAGGCGACCATGGTTGCGAATCGGGGTAAGGGGAGTGAACTAGGCGGTGAGCGGATTGGACTGGGAGTTAAGCCAAAAATGTTCCGTCTCCCTCGCATCTCCACGCGTGAAAGCGGCCGGCGCGCGTCGCTCGCCAGGGCCTGACTGCATGGAAACATCCGATTTCGATGTTTCCAACAGACCAAATTTTAGACTGCTTTAAGAATTATACTATGCAAGAATTCCATACGATTCAGCAAACAGAACCAACTTATTTCTTCACTAACGTGCGGGAAACGGACGTCGGGCCTAACCAAAAACGCCCACGGTGTGCCTGCTGGGAGTGCGCCGGTGTTGATGTTGCCTGCCCTTTTGAAGCTCCGAACTTCGGATGGCGACCGGAGCGTTGAAGAAGTTTGCTCCTGATTCTCTTCTGCGCAGGTAGAGGGCATGTATGTTTGTAAGCTAACTTATGTCCAACCTGTAGTCTTGTTGGGATAGCGATGTCTGAAATCCTGAACAGCGCCTCGACCGTCCGTTGTTGACGATGCCACCAATTACACTTTTTGAAACGCTGCTCCCCGTGAGATATCTAGTCGACACGAATAAGCGCTAAAGCGTTTCATTACCACAGATGATTTGTCTTGAAATATTAGACAGTTGAGAAATCACTATAACGCTAAGCGGGTCCCATCCAAATAACAAGACTCGCTCAAATACAAAAGATAAAAATATGGCATCAGATGAGGAAGTTGATGCTGCGGCCCTTTCTTGGCCGGCCGTGGTGGCGGGGGAGGAAGGTGCGGTGGTGACGGTTGATGCGGGTGCTTCTTCTTCCCGGCCGGCCGTGGAGGCGAGGGGGATCTGCAGCGTTGCGTCGTCGTCTTCTTCTTCCTTGTTTGGATGCTGGGGTGGTAATTGTCGCTGCGGTGTCTCCCCTCCTTCCTATTCAAGCCGCTATGGTGGTGGCTCTGTTGCTGGAAGGATTAGGTGCCTGCGGCGGCGGTTCGGTTTTGGAGCTTCTCTCTGGCGTCTTCTGACGGCAGTTGCTCCGTCAGCATGTCGGACCTAATGGCAATAGGGCTTCCGCTCCTTTGCTGCTCGGCCCGTGCGTTGTCCGCTGTGTATCGATGGATTTCGCCAGAGTTTCGCCGTCGATATGGAGGTGGAAGAGGATGTAGGACTTGATTGCTTTTTCAAGTTTTCCTCGGGTTCCTCAGTTCTTATTTTTGGGCCTCGATGTAATTTTTATTCTTATTGGGCCTTTTTGTACTCCAGTGTTTCCAAGCAGCAATATATTTCGGGTGCTCTTGCACCCGTTCCCCGTTTAAAAAGAAGAAATCAGGAAATGCCGAGAGAATACATCTATTTAGATGATTTGTCTTGAAATATTAAAATAATTTCCAAATAGATGTATTTGCCAGTCAACATTTCGCGGCCGCTCTCTCCTACGTGTTTTTGATAAAGCGGTACATGATGTGTTCCGAGAACATATTGACTAACAATGTGGATTCTCGAGGCTGCGTTAATGACACACCGGTGGAAAACAGGCGTATAGCCCTGGATCGTAACGGGCTCTAGTCCTTGTTTTGGGCCCGGGATTGCAAAATGGGACCAGAGCTCCCTATTAAGTCCCGGCTCGCTACGCCCACGATAGATAAGAACCACGTGACTGTTTCAGCGAGGCGGGGGCGAAAACCCTCTAGTCTCGGACCGTAACACCACCCGGGACTACACGGTTTTCTGCCGCGGCAGAAAATTATGTGTTTCTCTACTCTGACAGAGATTGTGTGTTTCCATTTTTTTGTCATTTCGTTTTTTTTTCATTTTGTGTTTCACTATAATTCTAAACATATATTTCAATACACATATTCTATGCTACTACATACACAATACACGTTGATGCATCTATATAATTAATCGATCCGTTGCAAGCATACATATAATCAATCATATCAAAAGGAAGAAATGTTTTGTAATTATATGGTCATTGATGATATATATATCATATCAACTACATGGAGATCACTAAGGCATATAGAGTTCCTCGTCATCCGCATAATGTTCTCCATGTACATCAAGTACCTCCTTTATCAGAAATTCCGCCAGCTCCTCTTGAATTGCTCGTATGCACTGGTCTGGCTCTAGTTTCTTCCGCAAATCATAAATACAATGTGAATCTACTTTCCACTCACTGGTCAATATATGGATATACTCGCAGACATAGTATCCACATAAATGAGTTCCCGGTGGCTGCTGTAAACTTTTTTTATCATTTTATAAGTTAGCTCCTCTTTGAATGGACCTGGTATTTTCTGTCTGAACCGTGTCCAACACCTGCTCGGCAAAAAAATGAACAAATGAGTTATCAGTTACTTGATATCAGGAAATGAACGAAAGAGGCCGATATAATGCAATAATGATTAAATTACTTATGGAGCATTGCTTTCATGTCGCTCCGCTTCTCTTGGTCGCAACTTGATGAGTCATGGACTTCAACTAGCGACTTGTCAACTTGAATGTTTAGCAAGATCTAGTGGAATCTGTGGATGTTTACATAAGCATACATGTATAGCTCATCGAGTAAGCAAAAATAAAATGTGTACAAGATAGAAACACTCACTTAAAGTTGTAAGGAAATAGTATTTCCATAACAAAATTATTCTTTGTTAAGAACCTGCACAGGTCTTCTTCCACGTCCTTAGGATGATTCTTTAATGTATATTCATTAACGATATATGGGTCAATAAACCGAACGTCATATCTTCTAGCTATTTTGTATTCAACCATCTTCATTCTGCAGAATATAATATCATACAAAAGGAATATAGTTAGGATAATATATTAAATGCAATGAACAAGCTGAGCTACAAACTTAATTATATAAATAAATCACTTACATACAGTAGCAACTAATGATAGATTTGTCGAGGGCGCGCTGGTTGTATAACTAAAACAGTTCGGTCATTTGAACCTGTATCGAGTATGGTTTGAAGTGATGCTCCTTTCTAACGTCTACCACAAACCAATCTTTCTGATGCTTTTTTTTCTGTTTGCACCATGTACCATGTGTGCAGATTTCGCATATGTGTGGATAGACGCGCGAGCTCCTCATTACTGACTAGAGCCTCCCCTTGGACATACTTCTGTACTATCTGACCCACCGGCATATATTCATAGCCTAAATATTGATCAAGAGACATATTTGCTTTGTAGGCAAGTGCTTTAGCCTCCGATATAGTGATGCCCATTAGTGCAGCATTAGTACTAGCTCTATGGTCCATTATTTGCATGTCCATATCCATTTCAGCTCTGAAGGCCTTGTAGAGGTCTCAAAATCACATTGAGCGGGCGGGGGGGGGGGGGGATTGATTCTTCTGTTGTCCGAGCTAGGCAACTTGCTTCCTGCTTTTTGCGTTTGTGCTTTTTTTATTCTTTGCTTGCTTAATAATCTCGCGGTCATAGTCTGATTCCAGATTCATCGATATCTGGGATGGTTGCTCAAGAAAGGGCTTAGCCCACTTTTTGGTTTTTTCATCATATACCGGTTTTGGCTTAGGCTTTTTGGGTGCAAAATGCGCCTTAACTTGGGCAGCCACATCCGTGGCATTTTCCTCATCGGTCTTGTCATAAGGTCTCTTTGGAAAAGCCGGCGGGATGTCGACTATCTTCGCCGTTTGACCTTTCTTCGATGTGGGGCACGGGGGAGCGACGACCTTCCGTTTTTTCGACGAGGTAGTAGTATTGCACGGAGGCGGAGGCGGAGATCGAGTATTGCGTGGAGGCGGAGATCGAGTTGATGTCCTCCTGCTGCGGTGATCGTCATCGGGGCGGGGTGGACTTGGAGGTTGATGATAATCGGGTTGGGTGGACTTGGAGGTTGACGATAATCGATGCGGGGTGGACTTGGAGGTTGACAATCATCAGGGCGGGGTGGACTTGGATTCCTCGGAGTTGGTTGGCTTGGCGCCGAGCCTAGAAACTTGATGTACTTCTTCTTCCATAGAATGATGTTGCGCTTGACATATCTTAGTTTCATAAGGCCTTCAGGCGCAGCGATTTCAATCTCTAGGTCCGCAAAATCCTGCACCGTGACACGAGCATAGCCAGGTGAAATCGGAAGTGAATGGTGGAGTGCTCCAGGTAGACAAGGTAAAGCAGTGCCGATCGCCACCTTGAAGGACATGTTGTTCATTGGCTGTTGTAGCTCACATTGTGCCATCTCTCTGACATCATCCACGGGGTAGCGAGGAGCCGGTGCATCATCCAGCAATGCTTGATCATCACCCCAGACCTCCGTGGAAGCCACGCTGCTTCTTTGCTGGATAAGATCCAATGCAGGATCATCAGCTTGCGGGTGAGTTCACGACGGTCTTTGGCTAATTTCTTGCATGAGGTTCTTCAGATCAGCTAGGTCCTTCTCTACCTTGGAGATCCGGTCTGCCTCCCGGTCCTTCTTTTTCTGACGGCTTCTGTAACCGTCATCGTACTAAGGAAACCCTTTCTTCCACGAGACACCGGCGCCTTTGCCTTGTGTTCGTCGACCCTTTCAGGATTCCCTCTCGGGATGGAACAATCCCAATTGAGCATCGTTCATTGCTTGAATAAGGTCTTTGGAGGGTTTTAGAATTTTTCATGAAATAATGTCTTCCCTGTTTCTGGGTCCAACGATCCCCCGTGCCCATACCACTAGTGCTTTGACCTCTCGGTCCATCCATCTGTACTAGGAGTGATGCCTCTAGTCCTCATGTCCTGCTCCATAGTTTCCCACTTAGGGACAACACTCTTGTAGCCACCTGTCCCCATTTTATGATGGTATTTCTTTTTGGCAGCATGTAACGCATTGTTTGCCTACTTTACCTTTGGTTTATCAGATTGCTTATACATTACAAAATCGGGCCACTGTTCTCTCAACTTCTCGTTTTCTCCTACGAAGTCTGGAGTTTTCTTTTTCGCGACATATTTCGCGTATAAACTTTTCTTGTGGTTCCGGTATAGTTCAGCCATCTTGCTCAGAGCCCACTCCTTGACTTTCGCTCTTCTTTCAAGCCCACCCGGCCTTGGGGTAATACCATCTGCCTCAAATTCTTCATACTCTGGAGGTAGTATGAAATGCGCTATGAGCTTCTGCCAAAGGTCATCTTTGGCATCATCGGTGACATAACTGTTGGATTCTTCACCGAGTTTCTTTGACTTATTCCATTCTTGAATGGTGATCGGCAGGTTGTCCCTAACAATCACCCCTCATTGATTTGTAAACATCCTCCGGTGCTTCTCTGGAGCAATTGGTTCTCCATCATTATCTATTTCTTCGATGGTGAACCTCTAGTTACCATCCAACTTTCTGTTCGGCCCTCGTTTCGTTCGAGCCATCGATTGCTTCGATCCAATGGGCTAAAAGAAGAGAGAGAGTGATTAATATATATTGATATATCTAGGTCAATTAATGAATAGAGGTAACACGGGTCTTTATATATATGTACCTCGCCGGATCCTGTCTAGGGGCCATCATTATTGTTGTTATTTTTTTGCCCTTCGTCCATCCGGTCTTCCCCTTGGTACATCAGGTTTTCCTCTAGTCCATCACCGGATGGATTCAGATATGAGGAAATCTCTTCCTCGAGCAAAATATCTTCACCGGTAGTAATAAGAGGAATTTCATCTCTTATCATGCCCTGAAGAAGACCTTCACCAATGTGACCATCATCCATGACTTAACTATAACAGAAAGAGAGTTAAACATGTTAGAAAAAATTAAATAATATATACTAATAATATTAATAATATACTACTAACAATATTACCACAAATAATATAATATACAAATAATATTACTACTAACAATATACTACTACATTACCACAAATAATATACTACTAACAATATTACCACAAATAATATAATATACAAATAATATTACTATACTAACAATATACTACTAACAACATTACCACAAATAATATACTACTAACAATACTACTAAAACATTTATTAATAATATCATTTATATATTAATAACTAATAATATATTAATAACAATAATAACTAAAACAAATAATATACTACTAACAATAGTATACTACCAACTAATAATAGCATTATTAGTTATAATAGTACTAAAACAATAATATACTACTAACCCTAATAATATTACTACTAACAATAATATACTACTAACCCTAATAATATACTACTACCAACAATATACTACTAACCCTAATAATATTACCACAAGGTTATTATATATTAATAATAAGAATAATAATAACTAAAACAAAAAAATAAACCTCCTAATACTAACTGACGCCGGCGGCAGCACGATGGCATATGGCGGCGGCGTTATGGGAGGCGGCCACGGCAAAGGCATGACAAGACGCAGCAAGACGCACTGAGCGGGCGGCGGCACGGTGGAGCGGGGCGGCCGGAGACGAGGGCGGCGAAGTGGTGGAATCAGGCAGCACCTCCCCTGCGATTCTCTGCGTCGGCGCCTTCGTCTTCGTCTTCGTCAAAGAAATGCTAAGTGCTGGGTGGGCGATGGCGTGCGGTATATAAAGCGACGAACCTTTAGTCGCGGGTTAAGCCACGGCCCGGGACTAGAGGGTCCGACCGTGGCTTAACCCGCGACTAAAGATCCACCCTCTAGTCGCGGGTTAAGCCACGACCAGGGACTAGAGGGTTTTTTCGGCCGCTTCGTTTTCGCGCGCGTAGGCACCCTCTAGTCCCGGGTCCACCCGTGACTAGTGTATTTTTTATAAATTTTCTTTTGTTTAATTCAAATCAAATATAAAACTTTAGAAAATCATATCTCCTATTGTAAAAATCCAAATAAAACAAATAATATGTCTATTATTATCAGAAAAATATAAATAATCTTAATATAATATCCATACATCTATTTGCATCATTTATAAATTATGTCATTTGTAAATTTTATTTTTTACTTCAAATCAAATATAAAACTTTGGAAAATCATATCTCCTATTGTAAAAATCCAAATAAAACAAATAATGTGTCTATTATTATCAGAAAAATATAAAGAATCTTAATATAATATCAATACATCTGTTTGCATCATTTATAAATTATGTCATTTGTAAATTTTCTTTTTTAATTCAAATCAAATATAAAACTTTGGAAAATCATATCTCCTATTGTACAAATCCAAATTAAACAAATAATATGTCTATTATTATCAGAAAAATATAAAGAATCTTAATATAATATCCATTTTGTCCCGGTTATAGTCACTAACCGGGACTAAAGATATTTCCCGCCATTTCCCACCGCTTCTCGCCAAGTTTTCCCGCCCTTTCCCTTTTACCAGAGCTTTTAGTCCCGGTTGTAGTCACTAACTGGGACTAAAGATATTTCCCGCCATTTCCCACCGCTTCTCGCCAAGTTTTCCCGCCCTTTCCCTCTATATCTAGGCCGATCGCGCCATGGCTATCCACACCTTCCTCTCTCACAACAATGGACAGCGCCTATTAGGCCATTATGACCCTCGAGGAGACCGAGGCGCTCTGCGCCTCCAGCTACCCTTGCCCGCCGGGATACCGGCCGCCCGCCGGCTGGATGCTGAGCGCTGGAGGGGTTCCTGTCCCTCCTGTCCCTCAAGGTCCCGCACGCCAGGCGGCCATCACGAATCACTTCTACCACGAGATCACACTGGAGAAGCGGATGGATCCCTAGTGGGATCCCGATAACTACGACACCTGAAATGCCTTCTTCGCTAACCGGCAGGAAAGGGAGCTCGCCAGGTACGAGGGTGATGCCCCCCAGTGAACCACAACGAAGCCAGCCGCCGTCTATGGTGGGCGAACCAAACTATTATCGGCGTGATGCGCTACATCGTTGGGGGAGATCATCCTCTCCTGCGGTGCCCACAAGTCCACCCGCCACAGAGCCACAAGAAGGCCCCTCCCCCGCCCGGTGGCAGCGGCATCGTCTTCCAAGAGACCCCTATCCCGCCCGCCGGGAATCCGAGGCCGGAGTGGAAGGTGCCCCCAGTATATGCCATGGCTGGGCTAAGGATCGAGACGCGTGCGCCTAGCCACGACGATGACGATGACGATGATAATGACGATGACGAAGAAGACCCTAAAGCTGCGTACTATAGGACTAGGCATGATTATGACTAAAGGGGGCGGCTTTAGTCATGAGTATTAGCTAGTCCCGGTTTGTCCCGGTTTTAATATTAATAAATGTCTTGTGAGTTCGCTTAGGTGATCAAATGTTGTTTTTTCTACCTGCCTACAACAATAAAAATGTATTGAGGGGGACCTTTAGTCCCGATTCCGTAGTATTGAAACTAATAAATGTATTGAAACTAATGCATCTTGCTCAATCAAACTGGATGATGACTCCCAGTGCCTAAGCCGCGGGAGGTGAAAACCCAAAGATATGGAACCATCACACAAGCATAGCTCGGGTGAGATCCGTGAAGAATCTTCCAGGTATCGTCGACCCTAGTGTCCAACGCAGCCATATAGCGACGGACGTGCTCGTCCTCATCCCTGACACGACGTCATACCACCTCCTTAGTGGTCGGCTCCCTCTACACCCTTCCTGGACCAGACGACCTCCACCAAAGAAGCTCCGAGTCAAAGACGACACCCGGATTCCTCACTAAGCTACGCGTCCCGGAAGGTAGCACCATCCAGTGCTAGCCCGGCAGAGCCTAGTCTCGGACATGCCCAGCAGAGCCCAGTACTCCATCGTTGTCGCCGAGTCGACTACGAGGATGCGGGATGGGCATCCTAAAGTAGGCAGCGAGGAATGTGTGTATGTGTGGGTGGCCATGGCGGTCGCCCTATAAATAGAGGGAAAGGGCGGGCAGGCTGGATCAGGCAGCCTATAAATAGAGGAAAATGCCTATAAATAGATGGGAAGGCCTATAAATATAGGGAAATGCCTATAAATAAAGGGAAATGCCTATAAATAGAAGGTTCATCTTTAGTACCGGTTGGAGAAACCAACCGCGGCTGAAGGGATTGTGGCAGACTAAGCTAGACAACACTAATGATAGGGGTGTGTGTGGACATTATGTCGTGCGGCTTGTACCTTCTCCCGGATGGTGTCACCAACCGGGATTAAAGCTGAACCTTTAGTCCCGGTTGGAGACACCAACCGGGACAAAACACGAGTGAGCACTAATAATAGGGGTGAGTGTTGATATTATGTCCTGAGTGTCGACACTATGCCGAGCTGCTTGTACTATAAATAGACATCCTTGTGAGTCTAGTCCTCCAACCAGTTTGAGGCATCTCCAAGATGGTCTTCAAGAGCAGGGACACCACTATGACCAGTTTGAGGGAGGCCTCCGACATCTCCAACAAACTGGTCATAGAGGCACTCCCTAATATGTGAAATTAGTTAGCTCCTAGGCGTATTGATCTAGTTAGAGAAGTTACAAGCCGCAAGATGGTGTGCGAGAGCAGGGACACCACTACTGCCAGTTTTAGGGAGATGCCGCCAGAGCCTAGTCCTCCGGCATCTCCAAGAAACTGGTCATAGAGGCACTCCCTAATATGTGACCACGCGCGTTTGGAGATCAGATCATAATGGTAAGTATGAATCAGTACTAAAGGACCCCCTTTAGTCCCGGTCCAGCAACAAAACGGGACTAACACACTCAAGATGGTTTGTAGACAACACTATATGCATCATGGAGCATCTTCATTCATAACCGTGTTTAATACATAAAAATGCGCACATGGAGCATCTTCATTCATAAAATGTGACATTATTACACATCATTTCTTCGCGTGTGTCCCTTTTTGATTTCGCCATATCCATGGAGCATCTTCATTCATTAACATGATGCTTGGGTCATCCTTCACTGCGAAGGGCGGAATTTCATGAAACTTATCACAATTTTCTGACATGTCTGACTTGTCCTCCACTCCCACGATGTTTCTTTTTCCTAAAAGAACTATGTGGCACTTTGGCTCATCGTTTGATGTATTCTTTTGCTTATTTTTTCTTTTTCTAGGTTTGGTAGACATGTCCTTCACATAGAAAACATGAGCCACATCATTGGCTAGTTCGAATGGTTCATCTAAGTACCCAAGATTATTGAGATCCAACGATGTCATTCCATACTTCTTGTCTACCTCAACCGCTCCTCCTATCAGCTTGACCCATTTGCACCGAAACAAGGGGACCTTAAAAGTAGGTCCATAGTCAAGTTCCCATATCTCCTCTATGTAACCATAATATGTGGTCTTTGACCCATTGTTGACTGTTGCATCAAAGAGGACACCACTGTTTTGGTTGGTGCTCTTCTTATCTTGGGCGGTCATGTAAAATGTATACCCATTTATCTCGTACCTTTGGAAAGTCGATATAGTCGAAGATGGTGACCTGGACAACTAGTATAGCTGATCTCCAAGAGTGTTGTTTTTGATGAGATGTTGCAACCAACCGCCAAAACTCTTCATGTGTTCATCTCTAATCCAAGAGTCATGCTTTCCAGGGTTGTTGGAGCGTAAAATTTTCTTGTGTTCATCGATATATGGGGCTGCCAAGATAGAATTCTGTAGAACTGTGTAATGTGCTTTAGTGTAAGAATGTCTGTCCCTACATATTATTGATTTCCTTCCTAGAGTACCCTTTCCACTCAGTCTCCCCTCATACCGCGATTGAGGAAGACCAACCGGCCTAAGGTCAGGAACAAAGTCAACACAAAACTCAATGACCCCCTCTGTTCCATAGCCCTTGGATATGCTTCTTTCTGGCCTAGCACGGTTACGAACATATTTCTTTGACCATATCAAATATATCACCACCAGTACGCTCCTTAGGCTTTGTCTGGTGACATGCCTGACTGTTGAAATGCTTGCCTTTCTTTCTTAAGGGATGCTTGGCCAAAAGAAATCGACGATGCCCATTGTACATATTCTTCTTACAATGATCCAAATATATACTTTCAGTCTCATCTAAATAGTGCGTACATGCATTATATTCCTTGTTTGACTGTCCTGAAAGGTTACTAAGAGCAGGCCAATCATTGATTGTTACAAAAAGCAACGCTCGGAGGTCAAATTCTTCCTGCTTGTGCTCATCCCATACACGTATGCTGGGTTCGTGCCACAACTGTAAAAGTTCTTCAAATAATGGCCTTAGGTACACATCAATGTCATTGTCGGGTTGCTTCGGACCTTGGATCAACACTGGCATCATAATGAATTTCTGCTTCATGCACAACCAAGGAGGAAGGTTATAGATGCATAGAGTCACGGGCCGCCTGGTGCTGTGACTGGAGCTCTGCTCCCCAAAAGGATTCATGCCATTTGTACTTAGACCAAACCTTAAACTCCTTGCGTCATCTGCAAAGTTTGGGTACTTTCTATCGATTTTTCTACATTGCGACCCATCAGCGGGGTGTCTCAACATCCCGTTTGACTTACGTTCCTCTTTATGCCAGCGCAACAACTTGGCGTGCTATTTGTTTCTGAATAAGCATTTCAAACGTGGTATTATAGAAGCATACCACATCACCTTGGCAGGAACCCTCTTCCGAGGGGCTCGCCCTCAACGTCACCAGGGTCATCTCGTCTGATCTTATACCAAAGTGCAGTGCATACCGGGCATACGTCCAAATTCTTGTACTCCTGACCACGATAGATGATGCAGTCATTAGGACATGCATGTATCTTCTGAACCTCTAAACCTAAAGGGCAGACAATCTTCTTTTGATTCGTACATATTGGCGGGCAATACGTTATCTTTTGGAAGCATATTTTACATCATTTTTAGCAACTTTTCAAATGAGAAGTCAGGTATAGCACACTCTGCCTTCCATCGCAGCAATTGCAGTGTGCTGCCCAGCTTCTTCAGCCCATTTTCGCAATTTGGGTACAACAACTTTTTGTGATCCTCTAACATGTGATTGAACTTCTCCCTCTCCTTTTAATTTTCACAGTCTTTTCGTATATCAGCAATGGTCCGACCAAGATCATTAGCGGGTTCATCATGTGTCACTTATTCAGCCTCCCCTTCAGCATCCCCCATGGAAATATCTCCATACTCTGGGAAACCATGATAGTTTTCATCCTCCTCCTATTCTTCATTGTCTTCCATTATAAACCCTCTCTCTTCGTGCTTGGTCCAACAATTATAAGTGGGCATGAAGCCGGACTTCAACAGCTGGCGGTGAAGGGTTTTTGAGTCAGAGTAATCCTTATGATTCCTACATCCACTACATGGACAGAATACAAAACCATTGCGCTTGTTTGCATCAACAACGCGGATAAATTCATACACGCCATTAATGAACTCGCCAGAGCGCCAGTCAGTACCGTACATCCATTAACGGACCATCTGTATGATAGTAAAAGTATATCAAAAACCATTACACAACATGATAATTTATTACAAGTTATAATGAGAGCTTCTAGAGCATTAATTTTGAATTTTGAAAAATTCACATGCACCAATTTGTGAATTGGAGAAAACAATTAACATGATAAGTGTGGAGTTTTTGATTATTGTTCTATCAGTGAAAACCTCATTCCATTCTAAGCTCTAAAACTCTAAAATTACACATTTCAATTTTCAGTAACTATGTGCCTAATCAAAATTTGTTACACATATCAAAATCCTTCTACTTCTAGAGCATGCATGCATTGATCCATATCTCTATACTTCTAGAGCATGCATGCATTGATCCATATCTCTATACTTCTAGAGCATTATAGAGCTAAAGTAGCAATAAGAGATGAAAGAATGAAGTTCTAACCTTTTAAACTTTGGATTTAGGGGTTGCAAACTAAATCTTGGCAAATCTTGAGAAAAAATGGCATGAACTCGGCTTGCTTCTTTGAGTAAAATGGCCACCATATGGCTAGGGCAGGTGGACACGAAGCTGTGTATATACTGAGGGACAACTAGTCCCGGGCCGTGATACGACCCGTGACTAATAGTCCCCGAAAAGAGCAGTTAGCCCGCTCCAGCTTACTAGTCCCAAGCCGTATTACGGACCGGGACTAAAGGTTTGGTCCGGCCCGAGACAAGTGGCTATCGCAATTCCTAGCCGTTGGAGGCATCACGGCCTGGGACTAGTGCTAGCACTAGTCGCGGTTCGTGACAGGCCAAGACTGCTGGCTTTGTGCATATCAAACCGAAGACCTATTTTCCAGTAGTGGCAGTTCATCGAATAAACTCAAGATGGTCCATTAACCTCTTAGGCCTTTCTCAATGGGCGTTTCGTAGCACGGTATCATAGGAAAATTGCTTATGTGGTACTGTATTTAATGAAGAGAGAAGGTGAGGCTGTATTTTAGCTTAGCTACAAGCCTTGCACGATATCATATGCAGAATACATGGTTAGTCCAATCACATGCATACATGTACTCAAAATCATTAAATATAGATACAACTCTTAAGATACAATTCATTGTACTAGTTGTCTCTTAAGATACACCATTACCTAGGATAATGAGCTAAGATACACTCCATTGTGAAAGTCCTTATGCTAGGTGGTGACGTTGTAGATGATAACCCGCACCTTGGGGGAATGTCGCATGGGGCGGAGAGCCCCTCACCTGACTTGATCAAACTGGAGTCCAAGGATTGCATGGCAGGTTGGAGCCATAGAGTTTGTCAGATCAAGATGATAGATTATTAGTGTTTGCAATGGAGCAAAGCGTATTATATGGTTTATACAGTGATACATAAATAGTCTCATTCAAACAACTCTGTTGATGAGGAGAACACACATGTTAGGGAGACTTGTGCATCATGAGATCGTATTTTAAATGCCGCTTAGAATGTACAACACAATCCTAGCCACCGCACCTCCGCCCAATCCACCATCTCCTTCATACTTTGGTGCTGCTCTGCCTCTCCCCGTACTCAGTTGTCGGTCCCCTCCATCGATCTAGCCATCACCTGCCTACTCCGTTGCGACGAGACCAATCCCCCCCTACCCCACAAGTGAGTACATCCTCTTCCATCCAACCCTCCTTTGCTATCTCCTTCACAAATTTGCTTTGATTTTATCTAAAATGAATCAGAATAGTGTTGGAATGCTGGAAGACAACAATGATGTGGCTACACTCTAGACGGAATAGCCAATTTTGCCAAAATAGGTACCAGTCTAGCAACCGGTTCATGTGAAATTTCCCTCTTTTCACCTTACAATTGACCATAGCCCCATGTACACGAGGTGCGGGCATGCCCCAAAAATGCTACACATACAGGAAACTCTTAGACTAGTCACAATGGAGTATCATAGCTAATATCATGCATTTTATGCGTACAAAAAGCTGACACGACACTGTAATTAATGATTAGAGAGATCATGGTGCTATCACATGTAGATACGGTATCATAACACGTAGAACTAGAAACTTTAGTGTTAAATAAATCTTAAACACAAATTTGCATTGAGATTCTACAAATCAATATCACAGAACCATGATACTAGTACATGATACCATGCAGTATAGAGGTAGTATCATACACTAGTATCATATGCATGGTACTACTATATAATATTATCCATTGTGACTATTCTTACAGGAAAAAGAATAATCCCTCTTTTTCAGTTCAAAAAAAGTACCATTAGAAACATTAGACGTTATATTTTTTGAATGTCATAATCTTATGTTATATAATTTATATGTTAGTGGTCAAAAAGATAACCTAGCTATACGTTCATGACTTGTAAACCGAAACAGAGAGAACACGAAAAAGTCGTATCACAGCTCCCTTTAAAAAAACACATGTCAAACCACTTTGCATGATTTCATCGATATGTTTTTTTGTCCAAAACCGCTTCAGTTATTTTCAGGATCGATAAAAGATGTTGCCATCAGATTTGGAATCATGTGAGTTCTGACACCCCCGGGATCAGGGCTAAACAAATCCCAGACCTTCGTCTGACATAAGCTTAACCTTGAGCTCGAGGATATCAGTGAAGAATTGGTAACACATCAGTGACCCTACGACACAAAATTTATTACAGCAAGCTCATAACTGAGCAGAGAACCAATTTATTACAAGCAGAGGTCACTCACCACAAACATCAAACAACAAAAGGCAAATTATGCTATTAAGTATAGCAAACTTAACAAATGGCCTAAGAGGCCTGAAGCATAACGATGACGTCCAAGCCCATAGATTCTAGGCTGCCGGCCGGGAACCCCAAGGTACTCTTCGATGTCGATGTAGTACCAAACTGATCTTCAGGGAACACTTACTCTGCCAAAAGTATCAACAAAGCAAGGGTGAGTATACGGTGTACTCCTCAAGACTTATGGCTGGTGGAGTTGTTTTGCATAAAGCCATCTTTGTTTATAAAACAAGAGAGAGAAGAAGCTTTTCTAGTCAGAGTATTTTAAAAGGGGATAATAGAGCGACATCTCCGAAATATTGATCATCATCTTTATATCCACCAAATCATCATCATCTGAACCCTATCTAGGATCACCCCCTCGTACCCAAGAGGAAGCATCCTTAAGCACACGTTGATCTGCCAAGTTTTACGATTAGGTTAAAGTTCTCTATGATCTTAGAATCTGGTCACCAAGCGTTCATAACCGTGAACACGACTTTTCGAAAAGATTTAACCCTGCAGGGGTGTATAACTTTACCCACACATACCAACTGACTCTTAATGCCAGATCATTAGCCCTCTTCCTTGGAAGGCCGACAGAGGGTGTGGTTGGACACGACCTTTACCTTGCTTTCGCCGAGACCATGAGTCACGCAATAAGTATGGTTCTGCCATAACGTGTCAAATCCCTAAGCCGGTACTTAAATATGTGAGGCGAGGTTGGTTTACCAGGGGCGCCATATACCCCAAGCAACCCCGGCCACACTTACCTACCTGTTATGGTGCACCTTTCACCCCCCAAATCTTTCAAAAGGATTTCAATGGGTATGTCGAATGGAACGCCCGGACTATGTGACTTATGGAATCTACTAGGCAAGTTAATCAGGCGAGGGGTTGCCAAGCCTCGTATGGCTGTACGCTCATCTCGGTTCCAAAGGCAAGAACTCGGTTCCTAGTGGTGGCGAGCATGGGACTAGAAAAACCACATCCCATCGTGGCCTCCCATACAAGCCTTAGCATGTTTAACTCATATGACCTCTGATATCATCTCATCACGTTCTCCTGTCATACTAGATTATCTGCATCTGATACATCATCTGGATGCACCGGACTCAACAACTATGCATGGTGTCAACACCCGGATTTTTAATCCCAGATGCCTGTTATGCCATACATCGCAATCCCAGGATTACCATTTTTGCGAGACATAACAGATTTGGATACCACAATACATCATCCATTACAAACCATACATAAGGTCTTACACAAATAAAGGATCTCATGATAAAGTCTTAATACAATTCAAGAAGCGGAATAACGTAATAATAACGATGGCGTAGGCGAGGCTCCATCTTCATGGTCACAGGCAATGCTGACGATGGGAGATGATCCTAGTTATCGTAACCTTCCTGTTGTCCATCCTCCTGATAGTCCTCTTCATAGTCTGGCCACGGGAATAGCCAGGGACAAAGCCATGAGTACTCTTGAAGTACTCGCAAACTAATACTAACAAGTGAAGTGGTTTTTCAGTAGGAAATACTAAGCTCTAGGTTGTTTTGCAAAAAGCCAAATTTATCTATACTGAGTTCAGAAGCAAAGAAAGCTAGTTGAGAGTTTCATAACACCTAATTGGGAACTTGAATTTCATAAAACAAACCTGTTGTGTTCAAGTCAAATCACAAATCATTTCATAAGTCATTTTTAAAAACATCTAACGATGGAACAATATGGCCACTCCAACTATCCATAACCGCGGACGCGGCTATTCGAATAGTTTGACACTCTGCATAGGTGGTACACTTTCACCACAACATTCGATACATCCGTTAGGAACAATCCTGAATTCACCATACTCAGTATGCGGATAATCAATCCTAACCTTTCAATTACACGCCCTAGTATAGGCACCTCTCCTGTGAGTTTGACCTCCCAACCATGACCAACTGTCATCTTGGGAACTGCACAGGTGGAAAATCTTCACAAGGTAGCCTCAGCTCAAACCTTGGTCGCAAGGGAACCCATACTAAGGTATATAAATTCCCCTCAAGCCCTACCCAAATTCCGGGTATTGTGGTTCTACGGTAAAATTGGAATGGTATGGCATTCGGACAACCATTAGTTTTATAAAGGGCTAAGGCTCATGCCTTAACATTTTCATCATCAAAATCATGTTGTGTTCAAGAACACATGTCAAAACATTTCAGTAGAATGACTCCTCATTCTAAGGTTTTCATAACAATTTTCACCAAGTATTACCATCTAAAGTTGATCAAGTTTTATGATTAGCACTAGCATCTACAAGTGGGGGTAAATACTAATGAGGGGTGGTAAACAAGTGTAGCTTATCTAAGTTCAATCTCATGCCTCAGGATGACATCAAGATTATCTAGCTTAGGCCAAATTTAATGCTCTTTATGCAACCTTCCATTATCTTTCTAGTATCTACAATTCACTATGTAAACCCTAAGATAAAGCTTTGATAAAGAAATAAAGTATAAAGCTTGCAAGTAAAACTAGGATTGGGTTATCAAGTGGGTATGATTACATATGCTTAGGGCATATAGTTGGCATGGTAACAAGCAAGTATTTGCTTGCATAAGTAAGGTATCTTGCAAGTGTTAGCTTGTTCAATCAACTAGTAGTATTAGGCTTGCCTTGTGCAGATAAGTGGTTGAAGTTCTCCTCGGCTTCTTCTTCGTAGTATCCTCCTTCCTCCTCGTATCCTTGGTCGGTACTAGCGTCTATAAATAAATAAGAGGTACACAATCACCAAACAATACTTAACTATTTTCAATCATCACACAAAGGGGTTCTATAGATGATCTAGCATCATCACTAACATTACAAGATTAAAGACTTTGTCTTATTTATTTTATTTTTAGAAAAGTAATTTCTACTCATTGAAAAACTATTTAAGATTTAATATTCTCCAACTCAAACATGGGATCATGTTGACACATGTCATCACCACATATTTCAGTACATGGGAATGTGATTTAATGTGGTGTCACAATTTAATAAGGTTTAACCTTTTTATTTTAAATAATTAAAGTGACTAGAAATGCCTATGTGGCATTCTTTTATTACTTGAATAGTATTTCTGTAAGTAAACCCAAATGTTTTTATATATTATGAAAGGTATGATCAAATGTGATTTTTGAGAGTTGGAATCAACTCAAAATCTATTATGGTTGAAATTTGAAAAAATTTTGAATGCAGAAAAGCTTCTGCCTTGTTATTTTTACCAAGGTTGATCTACAGATCCAAATGACTTGAATCCAATGGTCTTGGATTAATAATTTCAGTACCTTTCTAACAAAATTGGTTTCATGCAATTTGGGTCACTGAATCGAGCTGAGTTGATTTTTGAAACTAGGTACAAAACTGTGTTTGAATGAAAATAGAAAAATCTAAATTCAACGGTTGGGCTGCGCAGGAAATGCTAATGGGCCGGCCCAGTGTCACTCCGCAGCGCAGGGCGCAGCTGACAGGGGGGTTCCACCGGTCAGTGGGTCATAACACGTGAAGCGGTACGGGGCGATGTGGTGCATTGGATTAGAAGTGAGATCAACGGCTGAGGGTCGTCGTCAACGATGAACATGTCACCGGGGAGCTTGAACCCTAGCGGCTCAGTGGTGGTCGTGGGAGGCTCACCGGGGCTCAGGCGAGGGTCGGCGATGGGGGCAAACGACGAAGTAGACAACGGCGATTCTCCTGGCACCGGCAGCTCCTCCTGGAGCGGCTCCAATCGATGGCTTCGTTCTTCTCCAGCAGCAGCGGGCTCCGATGAAATTCTGGCGATGCGGTGCTCGCCTTGCTCCGGGAGTGAGGTAGGGTGGTTCTGGGTGAGAGGGGAGTGAACTGGTGTGAAGAAATCAAGCGGGGGTCGTCTACTTTTATAGGCTCGACGGCGAGACCGAGAGGGATGGGCAAGCGACGGTGGCGACACGGTTACGGGCGGCTAGAGGCATGGCTGCGGTTGGCGATCGACGGGCGGTCTCCTAGAGATGCTCTAGAGCTTGAATGCGCGTGTAGGGGCAGTGGCAATCGGTCGGGAATGTGCGGTGCTCTGCATGGCAGAGGCGGCGTCTTCGACGGCGAGCGGTGGCTGTGAGGCATGGGGCGGTGAATGGGGGTGTCTAGCGTGCTCCCTGGGTCACGGCGAAGCGTTGGGCACGGGCTGCGGTCGAGGGGCGGCGTGTGCACGCGTGCCGGGTGCGGCGCTCTGGCACATGCTCGGCATGTCGCAGTGGCACTGGGCGCACGGCGTGCTCGGTGGTCCACGACTTTCCTTTGCTCGGGGAGGGGACAGTGGGTGGCGGTGGAGTGCTGGCTACCTCCCAGATATGGCTAGAGAGGGGGAGATGGTCTACTGCGGCGGCGACCAGTTTTGGCCGGCGAGATGGCTCAGATTGCTCACCATTGATGACAATGGCCAGCTTACAGTGAGGCTAGAGGTTGCCAATTAGGCTAGATGATATACTAAATGGGTGCTTTGAGCTAGAGAGGGAACCATTTAGGCCCAAAACAATATTAAAAACAGTGAATTTGGTTTGGTTTAAATTTGCCTGCCAAGTGTTTGATGAAATGGCCGCAAGAACTTGAGTTTTGAATTTTGATAAGATTTTTGGTGGGTGTGCTACGCATGTGCTGAGGATTCTGTGGATGCTTGGTTTTTGAAAATTGAGCTTGTTTGAGTGGTTTTTGAAATAGTGGGATCTTCCCATATGAGATAGATTCAATTTTAAACTGTCATTTAAACTTAGCATTTGAATGTTTTTGGATGATCACAAAGTGGTCCTTGGTACCTTATTATGAGTACTAACAAGGTGTGTAAAGTTCCATACATGTTTCTATTAAGTTCTGAAAGTTAGGGATAACCAAAGTAGGCATGGGAGTTAATTTGGCCAAAGTGACCATTCACTTAATTTATTTGTTTTGACTTGTTTGTCTTTGGGAAAAGTTTGGGGATTGTTTAGATGATGTTTATTTCATCTAAGAATCATTTTACAAGCAAAGAAACACAGAACCATGGCAATTCAAAAGAATCCAAATTTTGAATACACACACATATGAATGCTTTCATATTTTTAATTGGAAAAGTTTTTGTTAACCCTAATTTTGATGATTAGAGTTTGATGATCCAAGTTTAATATATTTGGGATGTTACAAACCTTCCCCCTTAAACAAAATCTCGTCCCGAGATTTGAAAAAGGACGAAAAAGATTACCTAGGATTTGAAGAGATCGAGAAACTCTGCCCTGATGTGATCTTTGCGCTCCCAGGTAGCTTCTTCTTCTGTGTGGTTGCTCCACTGAATCTTGAGAAACTTGATGCTTCGAGTTCTGGTAGTTCTGAAAGCTTCTTCCAAAATACGGATGGGTACTTCGGGATAGGTCAGGTCATCGTTGATTTCTTTGGTCCGGTGATCAATGTTCTTGAACACTTCAGTCTTCTCCGGAACTTCAAGGCACTTGCGAAGTAATGAGATATGGAACACATTGTGCACGACCGACATCTCTTCGGGTAGTTCCAATTGATACGACACTTCTCCTCGACGGTTCAGAATCTTGAAGGGGCCGATATATCTGGGGGCTAACTTTCCTTTCAGTTGGAAACGCTGCATTCCCTTCAATGGCGACACTTTCAGATACACAAAATCTTCTATGTTGAAGGCGAGTTGTCGACGTCTCTAGTCGGCGTAACTCTTCTGTCTTGACTGAGCGGTCTTGAGGTGCTCACGAATCTTGTGAACCTTCTCTTCTGCTTCTCGTAGGATGTCGGGTCCGAAAATCTGACTCTCTCCTACTTCCGACCAGTTCAAAGGGGTGCGGCACTTCCTTCCATACATGAATTCAAATGGGGCCATTTGCAAACTAGCTTGATAACTGTTGTTGTATGAAAATTCTGCAAACGGCAGACAGTCTTCCCATTTAGATGCATATTCTAACACACCGGCTCTCAACATGTCTTCGAGTATTTGATTTACTCGCTCCGTTTGTCCGTCGGTCTGAGGGTGATAAGTTGTGCTGAAATCTAGTCGGGTTCCTAAACCTTCTTGGACTTTCTTCCAGAATCTCGAGGTAAACTGTGTTCCTCAATCCGATACGATGTTCTTGGGGACTCCGTGCAAACTAACGGTTCTAGCGATGTATAACTCCGCTAGCTTCAAACTCTGATATGTGGTCTTGACAGGTAAGAAATGGGCGACTTTGGACAATCTGTCCACTATGACCCAGATAGAGTCATTTCCCCTACTAGAAGTAGGCAATCCGGTGATAAAGTCCATTCCAACGGAATCCCATTTCCATTCCAGAATCTGCAATGGTTGCAACAATCCAGTGGGTCTTTAATGTCCCGCCTTGACTCGCTGCCATATATCACACTTGGCGATATAGCTTCCGATTTCTCTCTTCATCTTATGCCACCAAAATTGTTCTTTCAAATCTTGATACATCTTCGTTCCTCCGGGGTGGATAGAATAAAGAGTATCATGAGCTTCCTTCAGAATAACTTATTTAAACTCAGAATCTGCTGGTACACAAAGACGTCCTTTGTACCACAGATCTCCTTCTTCATCTTCGGTGAATCCGGGTACTTTGCATGTACCGATAACGCTTGATTCCGTCGATACTAGCATTTCCTTTCTGCGCCTCCTTGATCTGGATGATCAAAGTGGGTTGAAGTTCTATGCTAGCCAAAAATCCTTCACTCACTAATTCCATTCGGAAATCTTCCATCTCCTTGTGCAAACTTGGTTGCTCCTTCAAAAACATGGAGTTCAAGTGGCACGGCAATCTGCTAAGGGCATCTGCTACAACGTTGGCTTTATCGGGGTGATAGTGAATGTCCAGATCGTAGTCCTTTATTAGCTCAATCCATCTTCTCTGTCTCATATTCAGCTCCTTCTGAGTGAATATATACTTCAGGCTCTTGTGATCTGAATAAATCTCGCAACGGTTTCCCATCAGTTAATGCCTCCATGTTTTCAGGGCTAGAACTACGGCCGCGAGCTCGAGGTCATGGGTTGGATAGTTCTGATCATGTTGTTTCAGTTGTCGAGATAGATAAGATATAACTTTGCCTTCTTGAATTAGCACACATCCGAGACCGATCTTGGATGCATCACAATACACGTCAAAGGGCTTAGTGATATCCGGCATGATTAAGATTGGGGCTGAAATCAATCTTCTCTTGAGTTCTTGAAAACTCGCTTCACATTTGTCCGTCCATTCAAACTTCTTGTCCTTCTTCAGCAATTGGGTCATGGGTCTGGCGATACTCGAGAATCCTTCTACGAACTTGCGGTAGTATCCCACCAATCCGAGAAATGCACGAACTTGGGTTTGAGTGGTTGGGGCTTGCCAATCTTCGACATCTTTCACCTTTGCAGGGTCAACGGCAATTCTTCCGACTGATACAATGTGACCGAGGAATCCTACCTCTTGTAACCAGAATTCACATTTGCTAAAATTGGCATACAACTGATGCTCTCTAAGGGTTCCAAGAATGGTCCTTAGGTGTAGCTCATGTTCTTCTTCTGATTTGGAATAAATCATAATGTCATCGATGAAAACAACGACAAACTTATCCAGGAAGTCCATAAAAATCTTATTCATGAGATTCATGAAATAAGTGGGGGCATTGGTTAATCCAAAAGACATGACAGTATACTCATATAATCCAGATATGGTGGTAAAGGCAGTCTTTGGAATATCCTCTGCGTGAATCTTGAGTTGATGATAGCCTGTTCTAAGATCAATCTTAGAAAACACTTTGGCACCTGTCAACTGATCAAACAAATCTTCTATCTTGGGAAATGGGTACTTGTTCTTGATAGTGACATCATTCAACTTCCGATAATCCGTACACAAACGGTTACCTCCATCCTTCTTGTCCACGAACAAGATAGGTGATCTCCATGGTGATGCACTTGGTTGAATCAATCCAATTTCCAACATGGCATCTAGTTGGTTCTTCAGTTCTGCTAGTTCAGACGGGTTCATACTATATTGTCTCTGGGCTATGGGTCCTGTTCCGGGGATTAGTTCAATGATAAACTCGATATCCCGATCTGGGGGCATACCGGGCAAAACATCTGGAAATACATCGGGGTATTCATAGACTATTCGGACTTGGTCAATGGTAGGTTGGGCTATACTCTTGTTGCACTTGAATTGACGAGGTAAGGTTTCAGATACATGCTCGACTGATATTCCGGCGGTACTGGTCATGGTTATGGCTTTCTTGGCATAGTCAATTAATCCTTTATGTTTGGACATCCAATCCATTCCTAGTACTACTTCCAAACCTTTAGTTCCAAGTACTATCATATTAGCATAAAAATCTATGCCATGGATTCGGATAGGGATGGCTTTGCAAATTTTCCTAGCTTTAGTGGTTGAACCGGGAATTTGAACAATCATAACATGTTTCAGTTTGGTTGGTTGAATCTTACTAGTGCATGCAAATTCTTCAGTGACAAATGAGTGCGATGCACCAGAATCAAACAACACTCTAGCAAGTACTGAATTAACAGAAAACATACCCAACATGACGTCTAGCGCTTCCTGAGTTTCTTCAGCATGCATGAGAAAAAGACGGCAGTTGCGGTTGAGCGAATTCCCTGGGGAAAACCTTCTTCCGGGCTGAACACAACGCTGCTGCTGAGCTGGGGCATATGCATTGGAGGCTGCGGCATTCTTCTTGGGGCACTCATTGGAGTAGTGACCCTTATTTCCACAGTCATAACAAGTCACTTGCGACTTGTCCTTTGCTGCAATAGGCACATCATTGCTTCCAGTCCTCGGGGCAGTGTTGGTGTTGGCGGCAGCATTGTTGTTGTTGAACTTGGGTTGTGCACGGTTGAAATTGCTAGAGTTGTCGGGGTTGTTGTGATTTCCTCCGGGCCTCGGGTTTCCACGGTTGGGATAGGTCGGACGGTTCATCGGGGGTCTGTTGTTTCTCGGGGAAAATCCTAGAGATGGGTTGGGGCGATACTTTGGGGTATGATGGGTTCCTGGCTGATGCATCATGCGGCGCTTGCAGTTCTCATTGGCTTGGTTGATCTTTCCTTCTATCTGGATGGAAGAGTCCACAAGGGCTTCAATATCCGCAAAGGGGATATTGACCAACACCGTCTGCATCTCATCGTGCAGACCATTCAGGAATCTTTGTTTCTTCTTGGCTTCAGTGTCGATCTCATCCGGGGCATACCTAGCTAATGATAAGAATTTGTCACGGTATTCCACTACGGTCATCCTTCCTTGCGTCAGTTCTCTGAACTCATCTCTCATTTTCTTGATCAAACCCGATGGCACATGGGTTCTGCTGAACTTGGCCTTGAAATCCTCCCAGGTCATCATTTGTCCTCCGGTCATTGCATGATCGCTATTCCACCATGCTCTTGCATCTCCGACTAGATAGAGGGTGGCGAACAAAACTTTCTCGTTAGCTTCCACTCTGGTGACTTCCAGGTTGTTTTCCATGGTTTACAACCAATCGTCTGCATCTAGGGGCTCTTCCGACTTAGTGAAAACGGGTGGGTTGGTGTTCTGGAAATTCTTGAGCTTAGATCCATGGTTGTCCTGATTTCCTTGGCCTTGATTGTTGTGGGCCAGCTGAGCTATCTGCTAAAGGGTGGCTAGGTTGGCTTGACGTTCCGCTCTTTCAGCTTCGCGGTCAGAAACTAACATTTGCAGAATCTGCAACATCGGGTCCGGGGATGAACCACTTCCTCCATGTGGCATCTGAAGATTGAGATAGATCATGAGAAAAGAGGGAAATTTCTAAGGTTCAGGGACTTTGGAAAGTTTTTAAAGTTTGACTCAGATTTTCTAGCAACTTGCTTTTCATTCATTCATCCATTGCACATGATACAACACACACCACAACAAAGGTAAACAAATGGTTTTAAGAACCATTCTGGAAACTACGATACAGTGGGACCGAATACAACTCACTACGCTAGTGCTCAAGTGCTACTACTCCTCGGAGTCGGTGTAATCGCCATCCTCATCATCGTCATCGATGAAGGCAAAATCATCCTCATCGGTGAAGAAGTCCATGGCCTGATCCTCTAGCAAATCATCATCATTGCTGAGATAGGAGTAGGGGTCTCCACAAAGATCTTCTCCGGCATTCTCCCTTTCCTCCAACTGCATGTCTCTCTCGTGGATGGTCTCCTCCAAATCCGAGATACGGTGGCGAAGACGAGCAATGATGCGCTCCTTCTTGTCGAGCTGACGGCGGCGAGACTTGTGGTCCTTCGCTAGCATGGCGATGGTCTGATCCTTCGTCTTGATGATGGCGGACTTGTGGTTGGAGTAGTCATGGGCATTGTCTAGTTCTTGCTGACGATCATACATCATGAAGCTAAGGTGGTCCAACTTAGTCTTCAGCTCGGGGTGGTATGGGGCTTCCAGTGGCTGTCCCATAGCATCACGCCTTGAAAAGAACTCAAAGCGGGTACCCTTGATCTGGTTGATACTCTGCCCACACAGACGGGCAAGAGCTTCCTGCATAGCTCTGTAAAGTCCATTGAGCCAGTTGTTCTCTCTTAAGGTGAACTGAATTCCCTCGGCAGTGGGAGGTTCAATCTTTCCTCGGAGAGTTGCAACAATTAGCCACTGCAGATCTTCTCCTCCTTGATCATTCAGCTGAGCTCTGAAGAACTCGGGATGTGGGCGCTCCAGAAGTTTCGAAAGCTGGTCCAAATCCCGCTCAAAGATGAGGTCTCCTCCTTACCCCAACTTATAAAACTTGCTATACTTCACGACCATCTATAAGAATATAGGATGAGTAAGTTAGAAGAGTGATCAAGTGTGTCAAATTTTATGTATTTTGTAAGAGTTTTGAGGAACATGAATTTTTATGAAAGAAACAAAGTGATACGAATGGGAATAAGTTTTTGTAAATATTTGCTTCCTTTGGTTTTGAAACTAAGTTTTTGATTCAAAGGTACAGTCTAACTAGGGTCTCTTATGGTCAGGATGGCTCTTATACCAACTTGTCAACACCCGGATTTTTAATCCCAGTTGCCTGTTATACCATACATCGCAATCCCAGGATTACCATTTTTGCGAGACATAACATATTTGGATATCACAGTACATCATCCATTACAAACCATACATAAGGTCTTACATAAATAAGGATCTCATGATCCAGTTCTTAATACAACTTAAGCAGCGGAATAACGTAATAATAAAGGTAGCGTAGGCGAAGCTCCATCTTTGGGGTCACAGGCAATGCTAACGATAGGAGATGATCCTAGTTGTCGTAACCTTCCTGGGATCCATCATCCTAGTACTCCTCTTCATAGTCTACCCACGGGAATAGCCGGGGACAAATACCATGAGTACTCTTTAAGTACTCGCCAACTAATACTAACAAGTTAAGGGGGTTTTTGTAGTAGGACACTAAGCTCTAGGGTTGTTTTGCAAAAAGCCAGATTTACTTCTACTAAGTTCAGAAGCAAGAAAAGCTAGCTGAAATTTTATAACACCTAAGTGGGAACTTGAATTTCATATCACAACTCTGTTGTGGTCAAGTCAAAATCTCAATTCATTTCACCAGTCATTTTGAAAACATCTGACGGGGGAACAGTATGGCCACTCAATCATACATAACATGACGCGGCTATTCAAATAGTTTGACACTCTGCAGAGATTGTACACTTTCACCACAACATTCGATACATCCGTCAGGAACAAATCCTGAATTCACCATACTCAGTATGCGGATAATCAATCCTAACCTTTCCATTACACGCCCTAGTATAGGCACCTTTCCTATGAGTTTTGCCTCCCAACCATGACCAACTGTCATCTTGGGTACTACATAGGTGGACAATCTTCACAAGGTAGCCTCAGCTCAGACCTTGGCCGTGAGGGAACCCATACTAAGGTATATAAGTTTCCAGTCAAGCCCTACCCAATTTTCGGGTATTGTGGTTTTACGGTAAAATTGGAATGGTATCGCATCCAGACAACCATCAACTTTATAAAGGGCTAAGGCTCATGCCTCAACATTTTCATCATCAAAATCATTTGGTGTTCAGGAACACATGTCAAAACATTTCAGTAGAATGACTCATCATTCCAAGGTTTTCATAACCATTTTCACCAAGTATTCCCCATCTAAAGTTGATCAAATTTTAGGCTTAGCACTGGCATCTACAAGTGGGGTTAAGTACTAATGAGGGGTGGTAAACAAGTGGTGGTTAATTAAGTTCAATCTCATGCCTTAGGATGACATCAAGATTATCTAGCTTAGGCCAAATTTAATGCTCTTTATGCAACCTTCCATTATCTTTCTAGTATCTACAATTCACTATGTAAACCCTAAGAGAAAGCTTTGATAAAGAAATAAAGTATAAAGCTTACAAGTAAAACTAGGATTGGGTTATCAAGTGGGTATGATCACATATGCTTAGGGCATATAGTTGGCATGGTAACAAGCAAGTATTTGCTTGCATAAGTAAGGTATCTTGCAAGTGTTAGCTTGTTCAATCAACTAGTAGTATTAGGCTTGCCTTGTGCAGAGCAGTGGTTGAAGTTCTCCTCGGCTTCTTCTTCGTAGTATCCTCCTTCCTCCTCGTATCCTTGGTCCGTACTAGCGTTTATAAATAAATACGAGGTACACAATCACCAAATAATACTTAACTATTTTCAATCATAACACAAAAGGGTTCTATAGATGATCTAGCATCATCACTAACATTACAAGATTAAAGCCTTTGTCTTATTTATTTTATTTTTATAAAAGTAATTTCTACTCATTGAAAAACTATTTAATATTTAATATTCTCCAAGTCAAACATGGGATCATGTTGACACATGTCATCACCACATATTTCAGTACATGGAATGCGATTTAAAGTGGTGTCCCAATTTAATAAGGTTTAACCTTTTTATTTTAAATAATTAAAGTGACTAGAAATGCCTATGTGGCATTCTTTTATTACTTGAATATTATTTCTGTATGTAAACCCAAATGTTTTTATATATTCTGAAAGGTATGATCAAATGTGATTTTTGAGAGTTGGAATCAACTCAAAATCTATTATGGTTGAAATTTGAAAAATGTTTGAATGCAGAAAAGCTTCTGCCTTGTTATTTTTACCAAGGTTGATCTACAGATCCAAATGATTTGAATCCAATGGACTTGGATTAAGCATTTCAGTACCTTTCTAACAAAATTGGTTTCATGCAATTTGGTTTAATGAATCGAGCTGGGTTGATTTTTGACACTAGGTACAGAACTGTGTTTGAATGAAAATAGAAAAATCTAAATTCAAACGGTTGGGCTCATGAGGAAATGCTAATGGGCGGCCGGTGTCACTCCATGGCGTGGGGCATGGCGAGGTTCCACGGTCAGTGGCTCATAACACGTGAAGCGGTACGGGGCGATGTGGTGCGTTGGATTAGAAGTGAGATCAATGGCTGAGGGTCGTCGTCGACGATGAACATGTCACCGGCGACCTCGAACCCTAGCGGCTCAGTGGGGGTCGTGGGAGGCTCACCGGGGCTTAGGCGAGGGTCGGCGATGGGGTCAAACGACGAAGTCGACGATGGCGATTCTCCGGGCACCGGCAGCTCCTCCTGAGGCGGCTCCAATCGATGGCTTCCTTCTTCTCCAGCAGCGGCGGGCTCCGATAAAATTCCGGCGATGCGCTGCTCGCCTTGCTTCGGGAGTGAGGTGGGGTGGTTCTGGGTGAGAGGGGAGTGAACTGGTGTGAAGAAATCGAGCGGGGGTCATCTCCTTTTATAGGCTCGACGGCGAGACCGAGAGGGATGGGAAGGCGACGGTGGCGACACGGCTACAGGCGGCTAGAGGCATGGCTGCGGTTGGCGATCGACGAGCGGTCCCCTAGCGATGCTCTAGAGCTTGAATGAGCGTGTAGGGGAGGTGGCAATCGGTCGGGAATGTGCGGTGCTCTGCGCGGCAGAGGCGGAGTCTTCGACGGCGAGCGGTGGCTGTGAGGCACGGGGCGGCGAACGGGGCTATCTGGCGTACTCCCTGGGGCATGGCGAAGCGGTGGGCACGGGCTGCGTTCGAGGGGAGGTGTGTGCACACGTGCCGGGTGCGGCGCTCTGGCGCATGCTCGGCATGTCGCAGTGGCACTGGGCGCGCGGCGTGCTCGGTGGTCCACGACTTTCCTTTGCTCGGGGAGGGGACAGTGGGTGGCGGTGGAGTGATGGCTACCTCCCAGACATGGCTAGAGAGGTGGAGATGGTCAGCTGCGGCGGCGACCAGGTTTGGCCGGCGAGATGGCTCAGATTGCTCTAGATGCGCCACAGGATAACTTTTGTGGCGCATGGTCAGAACCATGCGCCACAGAAGGTATGTCTATCTATAGCTAGTTTCCTAGTAGTGTAAAGGTTGCCAATTAGGCTAGATGATCTACTAAATGGGTTTTGTGAGGTAGAGAGGGAACCAGTTAGGCCCAAAACACTATTAAAAACAGTGAATTTGATTTGGTTTAAATTTGCCTGCCAAGTGTTTGATGAAATGGCCACAAGAACTTGAGTTTTGAATTTTGATAAGATTTTTGGTGGGTGTGCTAGGCATGTGTTGAGGATTCTGTGGATGCTTGGGTTTTGAAAATTGAGCTTGTTGGAGTGGTTTTTGAAATAGTGGGATCTTCCCATATGAGATAGATTCAGTTTTAAACTGTCATTTAAACTTAGCATTTGAATGTTTTTGGATGATCACAAAGTGGGCCTTGATACCTTATTATGAGTACTAACAAGGGGTGCAAAGGTCCATACATGTTTCTATTAAGTTCTAAAAGTTAGGGATAGATAAAGTAGGCATGGGAGTTAATTTGGCCAAAGTGACCATTCACTTAATTTATTTGTTTTGACTTGTTTGTCTTTGGGAAAAGTTTGGGGATTGTTTAGATGATGTTTATTTCATCTAAGAAAAATTTTAAAAGCAAATAAACAAGGAACCATGGCAATTAAAAAGAATCCAAATTTTGAAAACACACACATATGAATGCTTTCATATTTTTCATTGGAAAAGTTTTTGTTAACCCTAATTTTGATGATTAGAGTTTGATGATCCAAGTTTAATATTTTTGGGATGTTACACATGGGTACGCAGGACACAGATATAAGCTCTAGCAATACACACAAGCCAAAACTAGTTATGCTAGGAGCAGTGGATCAGGTAATATAAGCTCAAAGGGAGTAATGCAACAGATAGGATACTCTATCTATCGATAAAAGACCTTAGTAGAATCGTATGCATCATGGCAGGAATTGAAATGCTTTCGAAATCATAGGATAATATCATGGTGGGGCTATGCTTGCCTTTGCCAGTTGTTAACCAATAAGCAGGTCTCCGGGAATCTTGTACTTGACTCGATTATAGTTGGTCAAGTATTGTTCGTCAATCTTCGATCTTCGATGGTGTTGACCTCGGGCTTCGATCTCGATCTTGATCTCGTATTCTACCGAGGAAGAACCAAACACCAGAAAGAGAGGGAAACAATCAACACATGGCATCGATGCAATGCTCAAGCAAGTATGATGATATGACAAGTTAATAGTATTGAAATGTAACCCTAAGGCATGCTCGACAATTTAATCGGGGTTCCGAGGGGTACAAACCCTAATGCAGGGAAACTCTGGATGTATATGAGAGGGGTTACTATGTTTTTCTAATTAAACTTGTCATGAAAGTTGATTAGAAATGCATGATTATAGCTTAAATAGATAGTTCTCATTTTTTTGAACATTTTGATATATTATTTGTATTTTTCTGACTTATAAATAATTATTTATTGAATTTATAAGTTTAAACCGTTTCTGAAATTAATTAACAAATTTATTAAACCTTTATTGCGTCAGCATGACACAAGGCTAACATCAGCAAAAGGATTGGGTTGTTTTTCACTAGGTGTTGGGGATATGCTATATGGGTATCCCCATAGCATGTCTCTTATCCGACTAACCCGGGTGGCCCATAGTCGGTAGCGTGGCCTATGGCCTGCTGGGCGGCCCAGTTAGGTGGATCCAGAAGGGAGGCCCATGCCGGATAAAGGAAGGCTACGGTGGAGTCACTAGCGTACCCGGAGCCTTGGAGTGCAAGATACACAAGACTAGTGATAGACGGTGTAGGACTCTGTAACCTGTCCGGCTAGGACTTTTCCCTGTAACCCTAGGACCTGGCGACTATATAAGTCGGTCCTATGGGAGCCTTTAGGGCACAATCATAGACAACTTCAGACAACCTCGCACAACAAACATATCTCTGTAACTCGGCGTATTGCCCTTATAGTGATTTATAGCAGGAGTAGGATTCCGCCACCATTGTGCGATCTGAACCTGGGTAAGCTGTGTTACCTCGTACCCGTCAACCGTCCGCCTTACCCCACGTCTCTAAACACGCACTGTGAGGACCCCTCCATGGCGTACTCGTCGGCAATACCACGACAGTTGGCGCCCACCGTGGGGTAAGAGGCGCTTCAGGCTCTTCAGCGGGCAAGGACCAAGATCTTCGCGGGAATCGGCGAAACCGTAGCCATCGGGCATGTTCTTTTCTCCGGCAACGTTCCGATCGTCCCTCCGGACGAGTTCTTGATCCCGATAAAGACGAACCCTACGTAGTGTTCGATCGTTCCTATCGGAGACATCCAGCTCTTCATCAGCGAAACCGACTCGGGCACTAGTTCCCTGGAAGTCGGAGGAGCATCAAGACCCACATGGACCGCCTACGGGCAGGATACGTTCGCGGAAGGATCGATGTTGGATCTCTCTTCGGAGTTTGCCGGCAAAGATCGGAAAAATTCAAGACCCGCACGGACCGACTACGGGCAGGATACGTTCGCGGAAGGATCAATGTCGGATCTCTCTTCGGAGTTTGCCGGCAAAGATCGGAAAAATTCAAGACCCGCACGGACGGCCTACGGGCAGGACACGTTCGCGGAAGGATCGATGTCGGATCTCTCTTCGGGGTTTGCCGGCAAAGATCGGAAAAATTCAAGGCCCACCCAAACCGCCCCTGTGCAGGATATAAAGGTGGAAGATCACTGCAAATCCGCCGGCTTCGTCCGTGCGTCTGGACAGCAGAGATCCAAGTTCGTTGGCGTGGTTACCATCTTCGATCTGGCGCGCCGCGTTCAGAGAGAGGGCGAAAACCCCCGCGATTACCTAGCCAGGTGGCTCCGTATACGAGCCGATCTAGCCCACTACCCCGATGATAACGCTTTGTATCACTTCGTGGAAGGACTGGACCGCGGCACGCTTCTCCGACATTCTTTAAGACGGCAGCAGGGAACAGGACGCCTTACCCTCGAAGAGATGGTAAGCACCGTCAACAGCTACGCGGTAGCTGACGCAGCCCAGATGGAGCTTGCGCTCAGAGACGGAGAACCTCTGGTTCAGCAGCCGCCACAACCGCCTCCTGCCGCCATCGTCCCAGCCGCACCACCACCTTCAATCATCGTCGAGCCCGTTGCACCTCCACCGCCCGTCATCGAGGAAGTCCTGGCACCCTCCGACTCTGTCATTGACGCCCTTTATGATGATTTCAGTGCACATTCAGAGGAGATAGACTTCAGTCCAGAAGAGCTAGACTCCGCTATGCAGGAGATGGAGGAGGAGTACTCGCGCGACGAGCAAGCCAACAACGCCGTCATGTCCCGAGGGGTGTTCATCACCATTGGGACGACGATGGATGAAGATCAACTCGGACGAGCTCCTCCTACGGCGCTGGAAAAGGGGAAGGGGCCACTTATTGCTGCAGACGATGATCGCACAAAGGTCATGCCTCCTCCGCCTAACCCAGTGCAGCAGCCGCAGGAACCCGGCACCGGCCCGAGCAACAACAACACCGCAAACGTGCCGCCTCCAGCATCTACGTCGGCAGCAGCCCAAGTTACTCCAGCCGATAGAGTGATGTACGTCAATCTCCTTGTCGAGCCACTGACCTCATATCCGGAACGTGACCCAGCTTGACGAGAAGCGCCAGCAGCTGCTGGAGGAGGCGCAAGCCATCGCGGAGCAAGGCGCTAAACTAGACCGAGATCTTGTCAACGCGCAGAAATCCATAGAGAAAGCTAGAGCAATGGAGGCCGAGTATAAGACTTTGCTACGGCAGCAGAAGACTAAGAAAGCTCCGGCTCGCGTTATCAATTATCCTGGTGTATGGCGCAACCTAGGATGGGCTCCCTCGAAGCCGGCACAGGCCAAGCCATACATTGTCAGTGAAGGCAAGCAGGTGATGCCCACCCCACTCCTTAACCTCGCCATCGCCAAGACCCTTCTGGAGCAGGATAGATCGCCTGAGGCAGTGGAACAGGTCTACGACCTAGTGGCCAAGGCGGTGAAGCAGCAGGAAAAGGACACTTCTTAGAGGCTTGAGTCTAACCCAGCGCTCTGCCAATCTAGCCAATACAAGCCGCCAAGGGACCTATCTCCTCTTGATGTCGGTTCCTAGACGGGTTCATCAGAACGAAGACGGAGGGATGCACGCAACAGGAAGGATGCCATCCCCATATCCTCCGACCACGGAGAAAAGGCTCGACCTCATCGCCCATCGCCACTGCCCCGATCTCCCCGACATCACGAAGATTACAAGGCTCACCATCATACGGATATGCCCCCACCAAAACAGTGCGGCATCGTCATCCGTGACAATGCGGAGCAGACCCGTCATGACGGAGAGCGCAACCAAGGACACAAGAGTAGGTCACGCCATGACCCTCCGCGCCCGACAAGCAACCATGACAGGCGTGAGGCGTCGCTGGAGGGTAACAGCAAGAAGGCTAACCCACAGCCACCTCTGCCTCCGTCACCACCAAGCAGTCACCATGGCGGAGGAGGCCCGCATCGTTCATGCAGCCCATCCCCTGTTGACAAAAAGAAGAAGAACCCGGAGCCGTACGATGCACGTTCGCGGATCGATAAGATCCATGAGGCCCGGGAAAGATCATACCTGGTACCATGTTGCTTTGGACCTGCAATACGGTCCGCAAGTTACCCCAAAGGTTTCCGGATTGACAAGACCATCAAGCCCTATGACGGCACCGCCAAGCCAGCCACATGGCTGCAGGACTATGGCAACGCAGTGGAGATTGCCGAAGGCAAACCCAACGTCGCCGTCAAGTACCTCCCGTTAATGTTGGCGGGCACGACCGTCGATGGATCGACGACTTGCCAGAGAAATCTATCTACAACTGGCTGGACATGCAAGAAGCGTTCACCAAGAACTTTGAGGGTACATACAAGCGTACCTGCACTGTAGGCGATCTACAGCGGTGCGTGCAAGAGAAAGACGAGACATCTCGCGCCTACCTCTCCCGCTGGCAGGATATGAAAAATTCCTGCGCAGGAGTGCACGCTCAGACCGCCATGGCCGCCTTCATCGATGGTTTGGAAAGGGGCACGTTGCTCCGACATAAGCTAAAGCGCTTGCAGGACAATCACCAACTTGACTTGAACCAGATGATTCAGTTGGCTAGTGAGTTCGCAGCTGCCGACGATGATGCTCGTGGCTCATTGCCGGCAACGGCCGTTCCAACACAAGCTTGGAGGAACAACAGTACAAAGCGGAAGACCGCTCCAGAAGAAAAGCAATCTACTGACATGGTCGCTATGACTTTTGCAAGACGAGGAGAAGGCGGACAACATGGACGAGGAAGGGGAGATGGCCGCGGGCAGCATCGAGGAAGTGAAACCACCTCGGCGCCGCTCCGCGTTCCCCAAACCTACGAGGAGTACCTCGATATGCCGTTCCTCGTACACCTCGACGTCAACGGCAAGGCCACTCATAATAATCGACATTTCAAGTTCGTCAACGACCTCAAGGAAGACCCGGAGTCCGTCTACAAGCAAAGTCGGAAGAATAGACCGCGAGGCAAGGGCAAGGGGAAGAAGGAGGAGGAGGAGTTCAAGGATTCAAGTGACATGGACGAGGACGTTGACCCCAAGAACGCCACCAAGAGCGACGACAAGGGCAAGAACCCCTTCGCAAAGAAGGCCCCAGTCTACCACACGTTCCTTGGCACCCCCACCGTCCGACAACAGAAGACCTCTCTGAGGATCCTGTTGGCCACTCTCCCCCTAGTTCCCCAGTACCAGCGCTGGTCGGAGGTTCCAATAACTTGGGATAGGACGGACCACCCAGACCTTGTGCCCACGGAGAACCAGTACGCCATGGTCATCAACCCATTGATTGACGGCGTGGAGTTCACCAAGTGCATGGTGGATAGTGGAAGCAGCATCAACATCATGTACCTGGATACACTGCAGAAGATGAACTTGACGGAGGCAAACCTAAGGCGGACCAACACCGTTTTCCACGGCGTAGTTCCTGGTCGGGAGGCTCGGTCCCTTGGGTGCATTACACTTCAGGTAGCCTTTGGCGATGTTAATAATTACCGCCAAGAGCGCATGCTTCGAGGTGGTCCCCTTCAAGAGCGTGTACCACGTCATATTCGGCCGCGACATATTCCACACATTCATGGACAAGCCATGCTTCGTCTACAACAGACTCAAGATACCCGGACCAGACGGCATCATCACCGTATCTGGAAGATTTACCAAGGCAAGAGACTAAGAGATCTATGAAGCAGCCGTTGCAGAAGCTATCCTCTACAGCAAAGAATTCAAGGAGATCCAGAGCAAGGTCGATGACTCAGAGATGCCCGCGTCGAAGAAGCAGATCTCCGACTCCGCTCCTGCGTTCAAGGCCGCCATCGAGACCAAGCCGGTGGAACTTGTGGTAGGCGATGCCTCCATGGTCACCGCCATTGGGACAAACCTGGATCCTAAATAGGAAAGCACGCTTGTCGAGTTACTCCGTGAGAACAGGGACATCTTTGCCTGGCAACCTGCCGACATGAAAGCTGTACCTAGGGAACTTGCCTAGCACAGCTTAAACATTGATCCAAAATGCAAACCAGTGAAACAACCTCTACGACGCTTTGGAGATGAGAAGAGACGCGCCATTGGCAAAGAGATAGCTAGGTTACTTAAGGCTAGATTTATCCGAGAAGTCCTTCACACCCAATGGGTGGCCAATCCTTTACTTGTCCCCAAAAAGGGAACCAATGAATTAGGAATGTGCGTTGATTACACCGGCTTGAACAAAGCATGTCCCAAAGATCCGTTTGCTTTGCCTCGCAATGACCAAGTCATTGACTCGACGGCTGGCTCGGAACTTTTGTGTTTTCTCGATGCAAATTTAGGATACCACCAGATCAAGATGAGGAAGTCGGACCAATTGGCCACTTCGTTCACTACCCCTTACGACACGTTTTGCTATGTCATGATGCCCTTTGGGCTGAAAAACGCAGGTGCTACTTACCAGCGGACAATGCAACGTTGCCTCCACGACCAAATTGGTCGGAACGTTCACGCCTATGTGGACGATATTGCGGTGATGTCTAAAAAGTCAAACGACTTAATCTCCGACTTAAAAGAAACCTTTGATAATCTCCGGAAATACAACATGATTCTCAACCCCAAGAAGTGCGTCTTCGGGGTTCCAGCCGGCAAATTGTTGGGCTTCATCATTTCCCAACATAGAATCGAGGTCAATCCGGAGAAAATCAAGGCCATCTTAAACATAAACCGCCCGACATGCCTAAAGGACATTCAACGACTAACAGGTTGTGTGTTGCATCAGTTAGTCGGTTTGTCAGCCGACGTGGAGAAAAGGCTTTGCCGCTGTACAAGTTGTTGAAGAAGGTGGAAAGGTTCACGTGGACGGACGAAGCAGAGGCAGCATTGAAGCAGCTCAAGGAAATTCTTTCCTCAGCGCCCATCCTTGCAGCACCCGAGCCTGTTGAGCCCCTGTTAATTTACATGGCGGCAACCAACCTGGTAATCAGCATCGTCGTCGTGGTAGAGCAGAAGGAACCAGGCTATGAGCACGGAGTTCAACGACCAGTTTACTACGTAAGCGAGGTCTTGACGGAGTCCAAGCAGCGTTACCCGCACTACCAAAAGATAGCTTACGGAGTATTCCTTGCTTCTCGGAAGCTGAGGCATTACTTTCAGGAGCACCCAATCACAGTGGTGAGCAAGACTCCACTGTCCGACATTATCAATAACAGCGACGCTACAGGAAGGGTCGCGAAGTGGGGCATTGAACTTTCCGCCTTCGAGATCACCTACAAGAGACGCGACGCTATCAAATCACAAGCCTTGGTGGATTTTGTTGCAGATTGGACGGAGATGCCAGACGCTACTCCGTTGCCAGAACAAGAGTATTGGGTGATGCACTTTGACGGATCAAAGCTGCTCAACGGCTCGGGGGCTGGTGTATTGCTACAGTCACCAACAGGAGACAAGCTACACTACGTTCTGCAGATCCACTTCGAGGCTACAAACAACATGGCGGAGTATGAAGCACTCATTCACGGAGTACGTGTAGCCAAGGATATTGGCATCAAGCGCATAGTTTTCTGTGGAGATTCCGACTTGGTTGCCCAGCAGGTGGCTGGCACCTGGAATGCGCGGAACCCTATGATGGCGGCATCTCGAGACGAAGTGGACGAGATAGCCAAGAGATTCTTGGGCTACAAAGTCCAGTATGTGCCTAGGGAGCAAAACGAGGCGGCTGATCTGCTGTCTAAGCTTGGATCAGGGCGCAAGCGAATTCCGCTAGGAGTTTTTCTAGAGAATCTACGCACACCATCCGTGAAGGGCACCGACATCGACAACCCGGATAGAGCTGACTCTTTCGTCAACATGGTGACTAAGGTCCCTCCGGCTTGGTCAAAACCGTTTATGGAGTATCTCGAACACGGAACTTTGCCAGACGACAAAGTCAAAAGACGGCAAATAGTACGACGAGCAAAGGGTTATATCATAATCAATGGGCAACTCTATAAAAGAAGCACTACTGGTGTATACCTAAAGTGTGTTTCCCAGCTAGAAGGTATGGAAATCCTACGCAAAATCCATCTCGGAGATTGCGGGCATCACGCCGCTCCTCGATCGTTGGTCGCGAAAGCCTTCCGGTAAGTATTCTCTTGGTGACTGGAAGCGACCGACAAGCTGGTTGAGACATGCATGGGATGCCAGTATTATGCCCGACAACCACATGTTCCTGCTGAAGAACTGCGAACAATACCAATAACTTGGCTGTTTGTGGTCTGGGGGCTGGACATGGTGGGACCGTTACAGACGACACCTTGTGGATTTACGCATCTGCTTGTAGCAGTTGACAAATTCACTAAATGGATAGAAGCTAAACCCATTAGAAAGCTTGATGGGGCAACTGCCCTAAGGTTCGTCCGAGATTTAGTGGTGAGATTTGGTCTCCCACATAGCATTATCACCGACAACGGCAACAATTTATCACTCGAAGAAGTGGAGGCATATTGCTGGGACAAAGGCATCCGACTTGACCTTGCATCTATGGCACACCCACAATCCAATGGTCACGTTGAGCGAGCCAATGGATTAATTCTAGAGGGAATCAAGCCACGTCTTGAGGCACCGCTACATAGAGCAGCTGGAGCCTGGGCGGAAGAATTGCCATATATGCTATGGAGTTTACGAACTACACCCAACAGATCTACCGGCTACACCCCTTACTTCATGGTATATGGAGCAGAAGCCATCCTGCCCTCCGACATCCTCCACGATGCACCAAGAGTTGCCACCTACGACGAGGATGACGCTGAAGAATCTAGACGCCTAGATGTGGACCTTCTTGAGGAGGAGCGCGTTTTGGCATGCCAAAGATCCGCCATCTACCATCAGAAGCTATGCAGCTACCATAGTCGCCGCGTTTGGCATCACTCGTTTAAAGAGGCGGATTTGGTGCTCCGACTTAAGCAGAAGAAGTCACACAAATTATCCCCGCCATGGGAAGGACCGTTCATCATAAGCAAGGCGCTGCTCAATGGGTCTTACTACCTTGTTGACAATCATGAATTAAAGGATAGACCCAACAAGGATCATAAGCGTAAGCGACGTGACCCGGATGATGACTACCCGGAGCTTGATCGGCCATGGAACATAGCACAACTACGTCCTTTTTACACTTAGCATTTTTTATCTAATTGTGTATCTCTTATATGATCAATGAAATAAAGCTCTTTGGTTCACTCATATTTATGAGTCTTTTACCTCCTTTAGTGTTCATTTTTGGATCATGTAAAACCTTTATGCACAAGCTTTGCGTTTGCACTTGTGAAAATTCCGCCTATGGGCATTAGCTTAAGTTTTCTGGTCTACACGTTATTTGTCATTTTTATGTGGATTCTGGAGTAGTGACTTTCGGCACTTATTATCGGCAATTTTGTGCTCAGGTTATTGACGGTGCCATTGGGCATCATCACCTAAGCGCATGGTTCCGACAACGAGTCTTCCGACTCATGAAAAGTCAAGCATAAGAACCAAAGTAATGGATAAGCCAGCACTTGCTTAAAAAAATATATACATGCTGGAAATTAAGTTCTTAAGTAGCAGGACATAACAACCATTGTTTTCCTCCTTAAGTTACATCGCCAAGTTTTTTCCGCGCATACACCAAAGGTGAAACAAATATTACATAAGTGTTTTTCATTCTTTGGGCGCAGGAGACTTGGAAGCAGCATCGTCTCCAGCCGGAGAATCACCCTCAACGTCGGCGCTATGATGAGACTCGGAGGAATCTTGGTTGATGCTGTCGATGGTGTTCATGGGCACGAAGACGTCGATGTCCACCAACTCGGCAACTCTAGTGTCATAACCCGCGAGTGATGACAGGATGGCTTCGTGATCAATCTCTTTGCCGTCATTGTCAACGTCGGGGATACCAGAGGTCACCGTGTCGATGTCGGCACCTTCGTAGTGTGCCTTCACCATTGAAAGCACCATCCTTGCGCCAGCCCGTGCACATGAAGCTTTCCAGCTTGTGATACGCTCGGGGGCTCGGCGCAGAATCTCCGAGTACTTCGTCACGGAGTCTGAGGCCTTGATGTATATCTGGAGGGGCTTGGAAATATCCTTGGCTTGGGTGATGGTGGTGTTGATGAAGTTGCCGGCAAGAACCATGCATTCCTTGTCCGAAGGAGGCGAGCGGGTTAAACCCATAGGAGCTGAAAATTTCGACAATTAGCGCATGAGTTCAATAAACTCTAAGTATCCAGACTACAGAAATACAAGGCGGAGGAAACTTACTGAAGATGCTGGCCTTGGCCTGCCAGAGGGTCTCCGCCAGGGATTCCTTCTCTTGTTGGAGGAGCCTAAAGGCCTTGCTGTGGTGTTGGTTTTGCTCATCAGCAGCTTGCTTCTGATCTTTTAAGATCGCAAGCTCCTCCTTCAAGCAATTGATTTCCGCGGAGGCGGAATCCTGAAGGGCTTTCATGGAATCCTCGGGCATCTTCAGCATCTCTTCCCTCTCCTTCTTAAGGATTCTGTTCTCGCTGTCCAGCTGCTGGATGTGCTTGACTGCTCAACAATATCCTTGGCCTTGGCGACATGCTCTGCAAGTCAGAGAAAACAAAGTACACAGTGAGTACTCGGAGATTATGGGCACACAAATAAGGCGGAAATGCGCAAAAAGAAAACAGACTCTTGATTTTAATGATCTGTTCCTTCAAGATGGTAGTTTTACCCTTTTCGGCTTCAAGATCTGCGCGCATCTTCTGGTACTTGTCGTTGGCCATGCCCCTCCGAGCATTCTCATTCTGTGGAAAAAAGGAAAAAGTTAAACCGTTGTTTAGTCTGCTTGGAGCACCTAGTAGGAAACTTTCCACCTAGGCGCTCGGGGGCTACAGCGAGAGTTTTTTAGCTTAGCAATATGCTTAGCTTTTTTAAAAAAAAGCATCTAGTCGGAGCTAATTTAGTTCTCGATTAGAAGCTTGGGGGCTATAGTATAAATTTTTTAACTCGGAATCTGCTTAGCTTTTCTTTAAGCATCTAGTTGGAGCTAATTCAGTTAGAAAAAGAGGCTTGGGGGCTACAGTATTGAAAATTATGAACACCGCGTATGCTACTCTTAAAGCATCTAGTCAGAATAGTTTGTTCCATCTAAATGCTTGGGGGCTGCAGTGAGAGTTTTTTCTAACTTAGTCACTCTTAGAGCATATAGATGCAAAACCTATGGTTTTCCGTCTACATCCTCGGGGGATATAGTGGGATACTCATATGAAATGCAAAAGGCAAAGTAAAAACTTACAAGCGCAATAATCTTGAGGTTTGAAGCACTCTCGGCTAGCAGCTTGCCGAAGGAAATGTTATTTCCTTGCAAGATATCCGCTTGTCGGAGTAGCTCCTCAAGACCGCACGTCGGAGATGACGGTACTCCTCCAGGAACCAGAGTTGTGTCACTCGGCGTAAGTACCGGGTAAACTATCTTCGGAAACTCAAAGGGTTTCTAGGGAGTAGGGGCACCGCCTTCGGCAGAGGTACCAGCTCCCACCACCACCTTGCCGCTACCAATGGCATCCTTAGCCGAAGCTTCAGCCATTTGTAGAGCAGTGCTCTCCTGCGTCGCCTGCTCGCCGACAACAGCGAGTTTGGTAGAGGTGCCAGAATCCACTTCCATGGCGGAAGGGCCTAGTGCCTCCTGGGCTTGAGAGCTTGTCGGGGCAGAGGAAGGCTTGACGACAGGAGTAGCAGGGGCGATGGCGGGGGAGGGGTCACGATGCAGCATGTCCTTGATATTTCTAGAAGCCCCCAAAGTTTTGGAGGACTTCTTGAGGCTGGTCGTGGCTTTCTTCCTAAAACGTGCAAAGTGCATAAGTACAGAAACAAGACAGATAAGTAGACAATGTCGGAGAATGAGAGGCTTACACTAGGGGGGGTGCTTTGGCAAAAATCCCAGTGTCTTTTCTCTTTTCCGCCTCCAGGGCGGCGGTACTCTTTTTGGAGGCTCCACCCTCCGTCTTCTTCTTCTTGCCTCGTCGACAGCGTCAGAGTTGGAGCTCTTCCACTTTCGCGCCAACGGGACATCGTCGTCGGACACGACCGTGACTTCCTTCATCTTTGGATCATAGATCTGGGCAGCCAGGTTGCCCTCATCTAGATCGCTAAGCTGTTAAGTGAGAAATCACCGTGTTAGATAAGATGGTACTGGCAAGACGGAAAAATGGAGCAATGTCATACACAGAAAATAAATACCTACCTTTGGGCACTTGCCATCTACAAACATGTCATAGGTGATGGTGAAGCCACGCTTCTTATCCTTCACCTTGACGATGTCCTTTAGGAGGAGCTTGACGGAGTCGCTCGAGAAGTTATCCACGGAGATCCGAAGGGTATCCCTTTGATCACTGGTATACTCATGCATGAACTTCGCGTGGTGCTGTAGAGGTTGGATTCGCCTGATGAACCAGCACATGGCTAGGTCCAAGCCGGTCAAGCCCGTCTCTAGGAACCATTCGATCCGCCTTATTAAGCAAGAAGCGTTGAGGTCGGAGGGAAGGGAGGCATGGGATCTCCATGTAGAAACTTCAGCGGCGGCTCCATCCACGAAGTCCGGATACGTCACTTCTCGGCCCGCCAAAGGAATGTCGGGGCCGTAGAAGTACGTCCGTTGCCAGTTCTTGCAGGACTCGTGGCCGACGATGTCGGAGAACCGCCGGCCAGGTCGAATCTTGAAGCTTATGGTGCCGCAGTTCCTAAGCTCCTCCTTACTATGTCCGGCTTCACGTTTAATAGTGAAGAAGTACACGAACAAGTCTAACCTAGGACTTATCCCTAGGTAACCCTCGCAAAGTGTCATGAAGTTGCTAAGCACTAAGATGCTATTGGGGGAGAGGTTGTGGGGTTGGACCTTGTAGTGGTTCAAGACGGAGAGAAAGAAGTGGGAGATGGGCAAGGAAACGCCGCGTACCAGCTGAGCCTTGAGGTACACCTTTTCTCTGGCTTGGGGAGAAGGTGTCACCTCGCCGGCCGGCGCCGCCCTCCAGGCAAGCCCCTCCGTCGCGGGGAGGTAGCCTTCGGCGACCATCTCCTGGATGTCGCGGTCGGTGATGTCGAAAGCCGATCCACCCTTGTGCAAGTCTGGCTCTTCTTCTAGTGGCTCTAGCGCCGCCAGATTATGGTCGCCTCTGGTGGTTTCGATCACCGCTGGTGCGGGGATGACCAGGCCCTCTGGGGGCACGACGACGGAGCTCGCCGCGGCTTCGCTCGACGCCGCCATCGATGCGGAGGAGATACTGCTGGCCATGGAGTGTTAGAAGGATGCGACTGACGCAGATGGAAGCTAGGGTTTTCGAGGTTTCTCGCGGAGAGCTCGAGGAGGCGTGCGGCTGGAGGAAGAAGATGATGACGCGAGAGGAATGAGGTAAAAATAGGAAAGTTTCCCACGGTTACTATTTATCATACTCTGCGTCAAGATTTGTGCAGCTGATCGGACGGTTGCCGCGTAGACGACGTGTTCGTGAACGTGCGCGGTAATTTCCCCACGTCTCCAACCGCCGCCGCCAACGGTTCGTATCGCCCGCGCGGGAAAATCGGATATGATTGTGTTCTCTGCATGTGTGAGTTACGAGGCGTCGCTGACCTACGACTACGATGTCATAGCTGACACGGGTAGATGAGCTCTCACATCGAAGATTCCGGCATGGACGGATTTAATCCGTCTATGGAAGAGTACGACAGAAGATTCAGCATTTCTCCGGCTTACAAATCAAAGACGGAGAAAACCTTGCAGGGTTCTTTGGGAGGACTACAAGATATTGCTTGACGATTTGTCGACATCCATCTAGACGGAGCATTCCACGTGAAGAGGCAAGACGGCACAAGATCTCGGAGTTCTCCGGGGGCTACTGTTGGGGATATGCTATATGGGTATCCCCATAGCATGTCTCTTATCCGTCTAACACAGGAGGCCCATAGTCGGTAGCGTGGCCTACGGCCTGCTAGGCGGCCCAGTTAGGTGGATCCAGAAGGGAGGCCCATGCCGGATAAAGGAAGGCTACGGTGGAGTCACCAGCGTACCCGGAGCCTTGGAGTGCAAGATACACAAGACTAGTGATAGACGGTGTAGGACTCTGTAACCTGTCCGACTAGGACTTTTCCCTATAACCCTAGGACCTGGCGACTATATAAGTCGGGCCTATGGGAGCCTTTAGGGAACAATCATAGACAACTTCAGACAACCTCGCACAGCGAACATATCTCTGTAACTCGGCGTATTGCCCTTATAGTGGTTTGTAGCAGGAGTAAGATTCTGCCACCGTTGTGGGATCTGAACCTGGGTAAGCTGTGTTACCTCGTACCCGTCAACCGTCCGCCTTACCCCATGTCTCTAAACACGCACTGTGAGGACCCCTCCATGGCGATTGCCGGCAATACCACGACCTGGTGCAGGGCTACCCACGATCCGATGATGGGTCCAGAGCTAGGTCGGTAGGCCACGCTGGCGGGCTTGGTCAGCGCCCACGTCATCGGCACATGGACGTCACGGTGATGCCACGTCGGCAACACGCAAGCGCCACCTAGGATCACCGGAGAGTGCGTCGGGATGGCACCAGGGGCGACGAAGAAGGGCGAGCTAGGGCTTGCGACTGGGCCTAAATGAACCGGGGCTTCACTACGAACCTAAAGAGGGCGGCGCCGCCATCGATTGGTCACCGGAGTCGCTCGTACAGCAACAGATGGTCACGGCGACAACAGATGGTCACGGCGACGGTTGCACAAAGAGGGAGAGGACTGGGAGGTGGAGGGGCTCACCACGGAGGCAATGGAGGGGTCAGCAAGGCCGGAGAATGTCGGACCCGGCCGGAATCGACGGCAACAGTTGCGGAGCTTGTCGGAGACGGAGGGGTCGATTGCGGCGCCTGGGACCTTGTCTTCTTGCACTGGCTGGGGCAATCGATGGAGACGAGCGAGGCGAAGCTCAAGGCGGCCTCAGTTGATCTATGGGTGGACGGAGGCGGTGGGGCAACGATGAGCTCGCGGCTAAGGTTCCTAGGAAGAGAGAAGGAACGCGAGAGGGAGGTTGCTGGGGAGAGGAGAAGTGGATAAGGGCGAGAGAGGCATGCCCACGACGCTCTTATGCATCTCCACGCGATGGCGGGATGCGGGCGGCGGGGATCGACGGCGCCGGCGTCGATAGCAAGCTGCCTGCCGTTAGCGAGGAAGACGACAGGGGCGATGCTGAAGCGGTATCGGGCCCGGGTGGACTGCTCCTGGGCCGATCTGGGCCACTGCAGGTGCGCGCGAGTGGAGGATAGGGAGAAGAGGGAAATGGGTTGGTCTTGGCTGCTGCTGCTGCTGCTCTTTTTTTCCAGAAAAACCTTTTTCTAATTATCTTTGTATTTCTCTCTTGTAGTTTCCTTTCCAAATCTGTTTGAAAGTTTTTAAAAATAGTATAGGATTTGTAATATATTCAAATACTGTAGGAACCCCTTATAAACAATTTGGGATCCTCAAATTTTGGTAGTTCAAAATGCAAAACGTTTTTAGAAAGTTTTAAAGAGAGGGAAACTAGGGTTTTAGGGTTTTATCTTATTTTCTTCAATGCATAATTTTAAGAATATGATGCACAAACAAACCCTAAATATTAATTAGCTAAAACTGGGGTGTTACAGCTCTATCCCCCTTACGAGAATCTCGACCCGAGATTCCAAAGGTAGGAAGAGAGGCAGAGAGAGAAAGAGACATGGTCACTCTAAGGATAAGAGGGAGCACACTAACACAGAGTATCTCATGTTCAAATCATGGATGGAGTGTTCAGAAACAACTCTGAGACGACAAACATGAAACACATCAAGGTAACAGAGGAAACAAGAGGAGAAGGTTTCAAATTGTTAGACAGATGGTTTTCATAAGGATGGAGACCATGGAGCTTACAAGAGGTTTTGAGGCTTCTAAAGAGGAAAGCTTCCAACAGAAAGAACATGACCACAGACTTCGGGAGGGAACCTCTACTAAACAACTCAGGTAGAGATTTTGTGTTGCACGGATATGGATCAACAAAACCAAGTTGTTGAACTACTTTTGACACAGAAGGGTCACTCTTTCATTCAACAAAAGGCCAAGACAGAAAGGTGTTTTGGTGGATAGGACTCATAAGAGCCACACGGAACATGTAACATAAGAAACTATTGATTTCCAAAATCATAGTCTCTATTAGAACATGATTGAGAAAACGAAGGAGACTCTTTATTCATCCAGGTCTATCAAAATCTTTGCCAAAGATTGTCACATCACTTTACACCACTGAATGAATAGTTTAGAAGATTCCCGATGACACGAGAAAAGGAAACTTCATTCTCAGACTTCAATTACTTGGCATAACAAAACATTTACCAACATGAAAGGGTCTGGAGGATTGACCGAGAGACATTTAGCAACACTACTTTAAATGTTCTCCTTGATGTTCGAGAAAAGAAACACCGGGTAAAGGTCGGACTTCGGATACAAAGGAAACCATAAGCGCAACTCCTACAATAAATCATAGAATTAGCCTCATGAAGAGTTGTTGTTTTTGCTGATTCAAGAGAATATGACGAAGGGTCTTTCCGGCGAAGTGTGTCAACCATTACATCAATCTTTCCATATTTACAAAGAGACCTATATCAAAACCTTGAGGAACACCAACCATCATATTTGCTGCTTGAGATTCAGCTTTGGTTAGTGAAATGATACTTCAGACTCAACATGTCCGAATACAAAGGGTGCAACATTTACCGCAAAGGTAAAGTTACTAGATTCTCAAGATATGTACCTTAGTGTAAAGCTCCAAAAGATGAGCTATATTGCTAGACCCATGTATTTAGCAACTTTTCAAAAGACAACTGCACACATATAAAGTACTAACAATAAAACACACATATGTCCTTAAGGAAAGATGGATAACTCTTCTTGAATCCACTGCGACATCTTTCAACATTTGCACGTGAATCGTAGAAGGTCACTTCTAACATCTAGAACACATACTTCAAGATGACTCGAAGATGGTTCTCAAAGGTTTCCAACATTAATGCCAATTATTCCATATGAATCAAATCTAACATGGAGAAGATAAGGATGTCATCGATGGGCTCAACAACAAACTTATCGAGACACTCCAAGAAGATGGACTTATATGTCGCTTGAACAAGGCGAGAATATTTGTCAGACCAAAGAACATGAAGATGTACTCTAGTGAAACATCACAAGTAGAAACACCATCAAGATAGTCCTTGGAACTGAGTTTGATTTGACGATAACCCAAATCAAATCAAAGGTGGGGAAGATAACATATCCACGAATGAAATATTATCATTCTTCAACACGAACAAAACTACACATCCCTTTAATAAGGAACAAAGTTGATTAGAACTTTTGTATTACAACTCTCCAAGTTGTTGTTTAAGCTCAACCAACTAGTTCACGGGTATCCAGTACGGATCCTTGGAGAAAGAAGCAGTTCAGAGAACTTGCTTGCTCAAGAACTGGACAACACGGTCATGTGGCAACATGGCGATACTTCTAGTAGACATCTAGAATATCACGAACCACCGATATGTCACATAGTTCGAGAGGAGGCTTGCTTTACAAGGCAAGAGGACATAGTCTTAGAGCTTCGGCAACAGCCTAAATCTTTGACCGAAGAGAGCGTACCAGAATATCGGACTTGGTAGCACAATCATCCTTTGCTTAGTGACAGGGTTAACCAATCACGCTAAGAATAATACAAATGTCCTTAGAGTTCAAAACAATAATAATTGCTAAGAATCTCAGATGGCCACATTATTACGCACACGCATTATTCACGAGCGCAAAAGCTCGAGGAAGGGTGAGTAAAGATGTGTGGTAGTATCACATCATTAAAAGGTTCATGAAACTCATCACAACCTCTTAATATAAAATAGTGTGACACTTTAAGATAGAACAGATTGAAGCTAATCAACGCTTCTTGGTCTGCGGATTACAACACTTTGACCTGGTCCTAGATATGACAAGGTACTGGAGTTTGTTTCTCCTGACATCCCGAAATAGTTTGTCATGACGGACCACAAGAGTATCTTGCATCGGAAGACACCGATGCGCATTTACTACTTGGCTACCAACTGTAGACAAAGGTCGGAAAACAACAAGGATAAAGGGACATGCTCAGGATAGAATCCCAAGATGTGGATGCATAAGTCAACAACCTTCCAAAAACCAATGCATAGAATGGGTAAGGTGTGGCAGAGTCATGAGTATAGATGCGAGACTCTCGAGGAGTACTCTTGTCGTGATCTATTTGGTTCCATTAAAGAACATCTGCCATAGCTAGTGGTAGGGGTAGTCCTTAGTTGTCACAATTCAATCGCGACAAATACCACAAGCTTGAAGGCTAGAATTGTAGTACCAGCCATCCTGAGGTAATGTATGAACATTAACAACAGGGTTCAAGGGAATGGATCTTGGTTTAAAGGTCAGCTTCATGTAAAAGATTCACAACACCAGAATCTAGCACAATCGGGGACCTTCAGTTCAAGTCCAAGGGTTAAAACCCAAAGAAAGGAAGTAACTACTACCTAAGTGACATAGCGTACACTGCAAGGTAGTAACCACAAGGTATATTCCAAAAGAAGAAACAACTTCTGGAGTACCCAAACAAATAAAAAGGAGGCAGTCGAAGCGAAAGGAAATCTCGAAGCCTAGAACAGAATATTGTTGAACCAACAATATAATATTGTGGATCCAAAGGATAGAGAGATCATGATAGAAAGGAATCTCTCATGTGAACAAGAGCAAGGGAAACAAGGAATTCACAACACACACAACTCTAGAGAACTCAACACTAGGTCAACTGGTTAAGAAACGACATGCCCAAAAGGCACCTAAGCTTTGAAAAAATAGAAGAGATATCAAAACTTTTCCAAATCAACACCAGATAAGATGAACCCAAAGTTAGAGCGAAACTGGATAAGAAGAAAAATAAGCATACTAGAGTTTTCACAAATACTTTTCATCTTTTAAAATAGTTTTCTCAGACACTAGACTCAACATCGACCAATAGCAAGGTTTTCCTATGGTCGGTACTGCTCTGATACCAAAACCTGTGACACCCCCGGGATCAGGGCTAAACAAATCCCAGACCTTCGTCTGACATAAGCTTAATCTTGAGCTCAAGGATATCCAGTGAAGAATAGGTAACACATCAGTGACCCTACGACACAAAATTTATTACAGCAAGCTCATAACTGAGCAGAGAACCAAATTATTACAAGCAGAGGTCACTGACCACAAACATCAAACAACGGAAGGAAAATTATGCTATTAAGTATAGCAAACTTAACAAATGGCCTAAGAGGCCTGAAGCATAACGATGACGTCCCAGCCCATAGATTCCAGGCTGCCGGCCGGGAACCCCAAGCTACTCGTCTATGTCGATGTAGTACCAAACTGATCTTCAGGGAACACTTACTCTGCCAAAAGTATCAACAAAGCAAGGGTGAGTATACGGTGTACTCCGCAAGACTTATGGCTGGTGGAGTTATTTTGCATAAATCCATCTTTGTTTATAAAACAAGAGAGAGAAGAAGCTCGTCTAGTCAGAGTATTTTAAAAGGGGATAAGAGAGCAACATCTCCGAAATATTGATCATCATCTTTATATCCACCAAATCATCATCATCTGAGCCCTATCTAGGATCACCCCCTCGTACCCAAGAGGAAGCATCCTTAAGCACACGTTGATCTGCCAAGTTTTACGATTAGGTTGAAGTTCTCTATGATCTTAGAATCTGGTCACCAAGCGTTCATAATCGTGAACACAACTTTTCGAAAAGATTTAACCCTGGAGGGGTGTACAACTTTACCCACACGTACCAATCGACTGTTAATGCCAGATCATTAGCCCTCTTCCTTGGAAGGCCGGCAGAGGGTATGGTTGGACACGCCTTTACCTTGCTTTCGCCGAGACCATGAGTCACGCAATAAGTATGGTTCCGCCGTAACTGGTCAAATCCCGAAGTCGGTACTTAAAGATGTGAGGCGAGGTTGGTTTACCAGGGGCGCCATCTACCCCAAGCAACCCCGGCCACGCTTACCTACCTGTTATGATGCACCTTTCACCCGCCAAATCTTTCAAAAGGTTCTCAATGTGTATGTTGAATGGAACGCCCAAACTATGTGTCTCATGGAATCTACTAGGCAAGTTAATCAGGCAAGTGGTTCTCAAGCCCCGTGTGGCTGTACGCTCATCTCGGTTCCAAAGGCAAGAACTCGGTTCCTAGTGGTGGCGAGCATGGGACTAGAAAAACCACATCCCACCGTGGCCTCCCATACAAGCCTTAGCATGTTTAACTCATATCACCTCTGATATCATCTCATCATGTTCTCCTGTCATACTAGATTATCTGCATCTGATACATCATCTGGATGGACCAGACTCAACAGCTATGCATGGCTAAGCAGGACACAGATATAAGCTCTAGCAATACACACAAGCCAAAACTAGTTATGCTAGGAGTAGTGGATCAGATAATATAAGCTCAAAGGGAGTAATGCAACAGATAGGATACTCTATCTATCGATAAAAGACCACAGTAGAATCGTATGCATCATGGCATAAATTGAAATGCTTTCGAAATCATAGGATTATATCATGGTGGGGCTATGCTTGCCTTTGCCAGTTGTTAACCAATAAGCAGGTCTTTGGGAATCTTGTACTTGACTTGATTATAGTTGGTCGAGTATTGTTCGTCGATCTTCGATCTTCGATGGTGCTGACCTCGGGCTTAGATCTCGATCTCAATCTCGTATTCTACCGAGGAAGAACCAAACACCGGAAAGAGAGGGAAACAATCAACACATGGCATCAATGCAATGCTCAAGGAAGTATGATGATATGACAAGTTAATATTATTGAAATGTAACCCTAAGGCATGCTCGACAATTTAATCGGGGTTCCGAGGGGTACAAACCCTAATGCGGGGAAACTCCAGATGTATATGAGAGGGGTTACTATGTTTTTCTAATGAAACTTGTCATGAAAGTTGATTAGCAACGCATGATTATAGCTTAAATAAATAGTTCTCATTTTTTTGAACATTTTGATATATTATTTGTATTTTTCTGACTTATAAATAATTAGTTATTGAATTTATAAGTTTAAACCATTTCTGAAATTAATTAACCAATTTATTAAACCTTTATTGCGTCAGCATGACACAGGGCTAACATCAGCAAAGGGATTGGGTTGTTTTTCACTAGGTCTGGGGCTACCCACAGTCACTGACTGATGGGGCCCAAGGCTAGGTCGGCAGGCCACGCTGGCGGGCTTGGTCAGCGCCCATGTAATCGGCACATGGACGCCACGGTGGTGCCACGTCGGCGACACGCAAGCGCCACCTAGGCTCGCCGGAGAGCGCGTCGGGATGGCACTAGGGGCGACAGACAAGGGCGAGCTAGGGCTTGCAACTGGGCCTAAACGAACTGGGGCTTCACTACGAACCTAAAGAGGGCGGCGCCGCCATCGATTGGTCACCAGAGTGGCTCGTACAACGACGTCCAGCGGCGGCGGCGACAGATGGTTACGCCGACGGTGGCATAGAGAGGGAGAGGACGAACAGAGAGGACTGGGAGGTGGAGGGGCTCACCACGGAGGCAGTGGAGGGGTCAGCGAGGCCGGAGAAGGTCGGACCCGGCCGGAATCGACGACGACGGTGGTGGAGCTTGTCAGAGACGGAGGGGTCGATTGCGGCTCATGGGACCTCGTCTTCTTGCGCTGGTTGGGGCAATCGATGGAGACGAGCGAGGCGAAGCTCAAGGCGGCCTCGGTTGAGCGAGGGGAGGCCGGAGGCGGTGGGGCAACAGTGAGCTCGCGTCTAGGGTTCCCAGGCAGAGAGAAGGAACTCGAGAGGGAGGTTGTTGGGGAGAGGAGAAGTGGATGAGGGCGGGAGAGGCATGCCCGCGACGCTCTTATCCATCTCCACGCAACGGCGGATGGCGGGATGCGGGCGGCGGGGATCGACGGTGCCGGCGTCGATAGCAAGCTGCCTGCCGTCAGCGAGGAAGATGACATGGGCGATGCTGAAGCGGTATCGGGCCCGGGTGGGCTGCTCCTGGGCCGATCTGGGACACTGCGGGTGCGCGCGAGTGGAGGATATGGAGAAGAGGGAAATGGGCTGGGCTTGGCTGCTACTGCTGCTCTTTTTTTCCAGAAAAATCTTTTTCTAATTCTCTTTGTATTTCTCTCTTGTAATTTCCTTTCCAAATCTGTTTGAAAGTTTTCAAAAATACTAGAGGATTTGTAAAATATTCAAATACTGTAGGAACCCCTTATAAACAATTTGGGATCCTCAAATTTTGGTAGTTCAAAATGCAAAACCTTTTTAGAAAGTTTTAAAGAGAGAGGGAAACTAGGGTTTTATCTTATTTACTTCAATGCATAATTTTAAGAATATGATGCTTATGATGCACAAATAAACCCTAAATATTAATTAGCTAAAACTAGGGTGTCACATGAGTGCACTCACCCTCTTATTGTATCTATATATATACCATATAAAAAACAGTTACTACGAATGTTGACGACAACATTTTATGCACGGATTGAATATTGTTTTTGTGCAAAGTGCACATTACCGTTGTGTTCATCTTTACGAATATATCGGTTCTTTCCACGACTTTTTTGAATGCTTCATCTGGCTTGACCTTCAACAGATCCACCTAAATGTGCATACGAGTTGTATGCGAGCAGTCCTTTACATATGCTTCTGAGCTTTTGCTTTGCTAAAGTATACAAGCTGATAAAATTTATGTGTATCGACATTAGCAGAATTTTTTTATGTTTTGACGTTTTCTGTTTGACACCATCTTCAGGGATTTTCGGGCAGTATTCGAAAACTGCTCTAGAGTGACAGATCTCAAAAAATTCCGAATTTCACCATAATGAGTGATTTCCTCTTATATTAGTGCAATTCCTACAAATAAAGTGTATCAAGAAATTGTGCACTTCTGCAAATGTTATTAGATTAGTCTCAATAAATATAATAAAGTTATAAAATAATATAAATTTTAACATAATAAACTACAAAGTTCATTGATACATTTTACATGCATCAGGAACCTTTTTATAGGCGTTTTTAAATCAAGACTTCGAATTAAGGCTGAAGATGGACAGTTGTAGATGCTCTAGGAGGTAAAGAGCATGCGTGGCACGACCACCCTCCTCGGCCGCGCCACCCGGACTCTTTTGGGCCTCCAGGCCCTGCACGTGAGGTCTAAGTACTCTAGGTCATCGTCTTCACAAACAAATAATCCCTAAAAAATCTCAGGTCCATTTGACTTATTTAGGTCCCAAAAACTTAAAAATACGAAAACCTGGTTTTCTTGTTCTGCAAAACTATAACCCAAATAAAGTGAATCATTGGTAATCCCCATAAATGAATGTAAAAATGGATATAACATTTTAAATGATGCAATTATGTAGGAATATGTGATAATAAACTACAAAGTTTATGTATGCATTTTACATGCATCATCAGGTGTGGGAGAGCATGCATACATAGTTGTTCTTCATATTGATATTGATATGTGAGTAGGCGACGAAACACTTGATTACTAAACTCCTACCGCGAGGCTTGTTTGGTTCTATTATCATGCATTTATTTTACCACCTACCATGGTCATCAAAGCAATTAAGGTCGTTAGACCGGATCAAAGAATTATGCTTAGTGGTTCCTCGTTCTTCTCGAATTGTGCAGCTCCTCTTTGATATCATCCATGTCACTTAGGGAGGTCACTGATTTACTACACAACAAGTTCTTACCCATGTAGGTCTAGGTTCATGTTGTCTGGATCCTTAAAAAGTCAACAAGCATTATGCATACCATGGATCTTCATTCCCGATATCAATAATAATAACAGTCTCATATATAGATGAATAAGATTATAGGAACATCTCATCTCACCAATCCCCTACATCTCCTAAACCCTAAGAGGATTTACTCACACATGACAGAGGAATAACACAAAGAGACAATGATAATATAAAAGGATCTCATCGCGATATTAATGTAGGAGGCCATAGTAAGAAGTAGGATCAAACCAATACAAATCATTTGTTCCAAGTATGAATAGAGTATCAACCCTAATCTTACAAGAATGGGTGTCTCTCTCCATGCAAAGGGTTATGATGGTGGAGTGAAGGATCTAGAGATCGAAGATTGAGGAGTAGATCAAAGGAGTCTTTTTCTTATTTTTATTCTTCTATGGATCTCTTATCTCTCTGTTCTGGTGTGGATGGCAGCGATTCTGAATGTTCCGCCCTTAGAGCCTTCACGGAATTTTCTCCTTGTGAAGAGGCGAAGGCGCCTTCATAGAGTACGGTCACACCTATAATTCCTATAATCAATGTGATTATACTGATGGTCATTAAATGTCTTGTGCACATAATTAACTTTCCTCCATTTATGGAATTGCTTGATTTCCTCCATTAAACTCATTTATGGCTTAAAAATCTTCCCAAAGTGTTTAGGTAAATACTATCTATCGAAGCCCGATGGGAAACAATCTGTCGGGCCTCTCGAGACATCCATCTCGGTGTGATTGAATGGACTGGGTTTCCAGTTCCACCTCCAAAAACTTTCCCCATTAATTACGTGTTGACCAAAATCACGAAATTTCTGGTCATCATTAATGCCTCTCGATGTTTCCCCTTGCCTCCCCAGCCGATCCCCAAATCGTGTTACGCCATAGAACTTCCCTCCTTGTCACTCTGGTCCCTGCTCTCCCCCATCACACAATATCTCCCACCATTCTGCTTCCTCCCCTCGAGGTCATCACCTCCACATGGTTCATCTCGTGCGCCGACGGAACACATGACGCTTCATCGCGGGGAGGCGTCATGGGAGCATCACTGACCGGCGCCCCACTCCACCGCATCTTCCGCTGCCTCCAACACGCCATACTTCCCACCCCCAGTAACAGTTTTCTCCCCGAAAGGAAGCACCGATGAGGCCTTGTCTGCCTGTCCATGTGGCCACTGTGGCGACTGGCCTTCGCTGCTTCCTCCACACTACAGATCAGGAAAACAAGGTAGCTATGAATACAAGACTAGATCAAGTCCAATTCTTTTTCCTTTGAATGGATTTCTTCTGTTGTTGTACTGTCTATTTGAAAGATCAAATTTCACGTAATATAAGAGCACATCTTTGTACCCCAATCTTGGTGGCATGATTTCAAATTTGCGAACTCAAATTTTACATAATATAGGAGCACATCTTTGTACCCCAATGCATGTATATATTTCATGTGCCTTCATATGTGATGTGATATACTAGCATAATATATCCGTTTGATACCTCTACATGCTTCCTTTCCTTGTGATATTTGTTTCTATTACAATTGAACTGTGCTTCAACCATTAGTATCCACACATCGTTACTTTTAATTTTTTGGTTCACACAATATTAGTTTGTTCTTATTATATTTTCCATTGTTATTTCAAACTGGCTGTGTTATCTTTTTTGTTTCATGCTAGGAATGCTTCATATTTTATTATCATTCGTTTTGAATAATAATTGTGACTTACTAACCTGGTCATGATCATCTCTTGGCTTCAACATGACAGGTCCTTGATTCATCTAGAAGCGATGGTGATGGCAACAACGTTGGCATCGTAGCTTGCGAAGGCGCGTAGCCTCATTTGGTAGCTTCGTCGTGGCATGAAGATTTCAACGTTCCTAGAGGTCTCATCTTGCCTTCGACCACCACAAGTCTGCCATGGGAGCTGCCGTCAAGTTCTTTTCATGTCCTTCCGCCTTGTGTCCACTGCCATCATGCGTAGTTGCATGGCCATCATGACTCGCCATTTTATCCGTGACACGGAAACAAAGGACTTGAGTGTTTGTAACATATTGTAAGTTAGATATGAACATGAAAGTAAGCATATTGGCTACTGGATGGAAACATAGATTTAGCCTATAGGAAGCATGTCTTATGAGCACATGAAGCTCTATTGTATTGGTGAATCAAAAGAACAAAATGTTTTAGTTGTGGGAAACATGTAATATGGATGAATGAAGCATTGTGAGTCAATAATATATACTTACATTGGACATTGTTTCATATTTTATACTGAAACAATTTTTGGTTCCATGGAAGCAAATGCTCTAGCCGAAGCAAGCAAATATTCTCCCTACATCATACGGCCCGTAACAACCAATATCCTCTCTATAAAAAAGGCCAACAATTATGCACGGTGACTCCCATAATATTGGTGCCATTCTCCCACAAAACCATCAACACCTCCTCGTTTGTATGATTTTCAGTTTGCTGCTACACCTTGATCCACAATGTACTTTAAAATTGAAGAAAAATCAGTGATGAAGAAAGTATCTTGTTCGCAAAAGCATGGTTTTAATATTTCCGAAACAAGTCATTCCAACTATTTTCAGATCGAAGCAAACAGTAATTACATTAAAACAAAATTTTAGTACTCCCTCTATACCGGTTTGTTGGGCTTACACGGAGTTCAAGAAAAATATTTGGCTACAAATTTGAACAATAAATATGAATCATATGTCACAAAAACTATACCATTGTAATGGTTTTTTTAATATGAATCCAATGGTATAATTTTTTCAATATATAATTCATGTTTTATTGATTAATTTTATGGTCAAACTTTTTTCTTGAACTCTGTGTTAGCCCAACAAAACAATATGGAGGTAGTAGCATTGGGAACACAATTTTGATCTAGTCAGAAGCAAATATACTCCACAATCAATACCATTGGAAATTTTAGTAGCATGACTCTAATATTTTTAAAGCAAGCAGTTCCAACTATTTTCATATGGAAGACAATTTTAATAGCATTGGAAACACAAATTTCGATCCCATGGAAAGAAAATATACCCAGTATTGGAATAGCGTCAATACCATTAATTACGGGATATGTTTTTATCTAAGATGCAAATCGGTCTTGATTCACCAAAATAGACGCGTGGGTCTGATTGCAAATCAAACAGTCTAGCTGCTTCCAACCCTACGGCCATGCACTAGTTCGATCTGGAGCTAATATCGGCTTCCGATTTCTAGTGATGCCCAAGTGTTTAGTACCAAAAATACATGAAGACACACTTTCTTTATTTTCTAGATGTTAGCGTTAGTTGAAAGGAGAAAACAGCTGAAACCAAATAAATACTCACATAAAACCTTAGAGAAAACCCTATATAAAATAGATCTAGCAACTTCCCCAGCTTAGTTGTTATTCGCCCTTAAGTAACTTAGAGATAAAAAAGAATAGCGACGAGAAATCAAAATTTAAAGACAAAATCTCACGAAGCCATGGTTGTATAATATATTAGCCTTTACAATTCCTATAACCTGAAACAAGATCATACGTATTTGAAAGGTTGTACCGAAGTTTAGTGCCTAGCTACATATAATTTGGTATCGAATAAATCTTGGTCTCACCACTAGTTTTAAAAAGGACTTAGTTAGGCATGCCAGGCAAATCTTTAGCGGCTCTCCTGTGATGAGAGTAAAATAGTTTGATTTCAAACCGTTTTTGTTGGTCCATGCAGATATAAAAAAAAATCCTACGTGGACTCCCAAGATCTAGCTCAGGTTATAGGCCACGAGATTATCGCTAGACACGCCGTTGCAGAAGTTGATATTGCGCGTTGAAGCATGCCGATCGATCCCACGAACAGCTCCTCCAAATCCCACGAACTCCTTTGTCTCTAGTGCCACACGTGCAATGCCTCTACCGGTATCCACACGTACATGAAGGTGCACGGGAAAGGAATTGCTAGATCCTATATCTAGCCCGATTTAGAATAGAGAAGGTGATGGCTAGGTCAGGGACTATTCCTTGTTGCTCCACTTATATACATCCCTAGTTGAGCTCAACTCTTGAGGACCATGTAGGTTGTACCCCAATTACCATACGGATCTAATCCACATAGGCTCCTTACCTTTAATGTGTGACCCTTTATGTTCATGTACACATGGACACGATATGAGATACACCTCCAAGTATCCTGTCATGCCTTTAAGTCCAACTCACTCCCATGAACACTTAGTCTTAAGTTGATAGATTGTAGCAACCTCTAGCAAGCCATGTAAACTCCCAAGTGTCGTAAAGTCTGGAAAACAACCTTCAATATGACTTTCGTCCAAGTACTTTTGCTACACGATATACCTTTTTAAGCTATAGGTGAGTAGTTGTCATCCCTTTAATAGCTTAACTCTCTTCTCGTTCTGTGATATGTGATTCACTGGACTAACACTTAGTCTGACTTCTCAATTAACACTTAACTAAGTAGCACATGGTCATGGTTTCGAATCATATCACACGAGAGGGACGAAGAATATCTCTCCATTACTATGGCACCCCCGGATTTATGCTCCGGGAATCCCCGTTATGCATACTACCACAATCCCATGATCAGTGCATCGTGGAGCCTAACTGACAGATATCAAAGTGTACATCCATTACAACGTCGATTGCAACAATGTTTACATAAATAAACTTATATAATGCCGCTAAGGCGATTACAACACAAATAGCGGAAGTCTTAAATCGCAGATCCCATGTCATGCCTTAACCTATAGGCAACTGACTAGGAGACAGCCTAGCTTGCATAGATGTCAGCTTCTTCATTGTTTCTCGATCCTCTAAAATCTAGCCACATAAATAGCCAGGGACAATGCCAGTGAGTACTTTGAATGTACTCACAAACCACCTCAGGAAAATAATAACAAGGGGATATGTAATATGGCCATAGTGGTAGGATGGCTCCATGAGAGGTTCTTTTCTAAAATAGTTTCTCTTGGAGATATAACATCTACAAGGTTTTATTGAAACCTTGTAAAACATTTTGGAAACATTTTTAAGTACTAGGATAGGGTCACCCTATAACATCTCTACGGTCTTCAACTGACTGGGTTATCCTCCTCCTTCTGTGGTGTCCCTCGGACCACCAGGTTTTAGAACCACTTTCCTTTAGAAAACAGTTTTGAAAAAAAACCGGCATCGCTCTACAGCAACCTTTCCAACCGTCCATGACCGAGGACTCGGATATTCGAATAGATTTACACTCTGCAGAGATTATACACTTTACCCACACCATCCGGGTACCCTGCCCTGATCTACACCGATCGTGGGTCGAGTAACCAGTCAAGACCTTCCGGATGCCCACTCTAGTATAAATGCCTACCCTATGAGTGTTAATCCCCTCAAAACCGGGACGCCCTATATAGTTCCCAAGCCAACTGGAGCGCGTTTTGCACCTCGACGGGTATGCACTTTCAATGAGGGGCTCATAGTATCGCGTGGAGGTACGTAGACCCTTAGTTCCTCCTCCCGGTCTATGTCTTACATGGACCGTTGAAGTGGAGCAAGGCCCACCCTCCATGGGTTGATTTCCCCTGTAGTAGTGTGAGGCACCTATACCAGAATAGACAAACTTCTAGCCCAGCCATGTCCCATTCCAGAGTAATGTGGTTGCACAGATTAATTGTTCCGGCAAAACTGCAAAGAACCGGGTGCGTTTTCATAAACATTTTTCCTCCATCTTTTGTCCAACCTTTTTGTAAAACCAAAACCTTTCTCATTTTTCAAACCTCTCTTGGTGGGTCAAACCTCACCAAGGTTTTCTCATAAAATATTTTATAAACGGTTTCTCGGGGTCTTCCCATCCTATACTTTTACTTCGGCTAAAATGGGGTCTCCAAGAGGTTATGGTGTTAAACACCATCTATCAGGCTAGGGGCAAGTAGGTGTCAACAAGGGGGTTGTACCTAGTAGTACAAATGGGGAAATGGTTTGGAGGAGCCAAACCTTCCTGCGTATAATACATACTAGTAAAACCATGCAATTTATATAAACAAGTTCATAAAACATGCATAAATAAAATAATAGGATCAAGGCGTATGAACAAGAAGGTGGCTTGCCTGATGACCAGCAATATGGCAATAGGTCCTTGGACTTCTTCAGAATACCAGAATACCAATATAATATCTCCTCTTATCATCGTCAAACAATCCCAACTATCGTCGTCAGAGGCCATACATGCAAACAAGCAAGGGCATAATCAACACCAAGACATACAAGCCTCATATCATACATCAAACAAACAAGATATACATGTGACACTACAGTAGGGCTTGAGAAAAATGGATTTGGACAGATTGGGAAAATACCTTAGGACATTGGAGGAAATCCAATATGATTTTATAGTTTAGAAACTAATTGGAAAGGGGGTTTTATATCTAGGTCACATTCAGTATGATATCATTTTATAAAAGTGATATCAGATAGGTATTGATAAAATGAAACCAACAGAAGTGGTTTCACTATTTTATCTATTACCATTGATTTATAATGGATTTGCTAGTGAATAAAACCCTAGTTTTAGGAAATAATTCACCAGAATAGTTTTGGAGTTCCAAAAATTATTTCCTTAGGTGGTTAAGTAGTGTTTGGTGTACTGAATCTAGGGGAGTTGGAATCATCCCAAAATAATTACCAAAATGCTCTCAGTAAATTCCCAAAGGCAGTATTGGATGGTATTTGTATTTTTCACTAGGTTAAATATGTAAGGTATTTTGATGTGATTCCAAGGACACGTGTTAGGTATATATAATTCCTTCATGTATAAATTGCAATCATCCTTTTTGGATATACATAACTACCGATATGAATTTATGGGTGAATTACCTATGCAGAGAAAATATTAATTCACCAGAATTTAAAGAGAACTCAATAAATTATGATCTCTTAGGATTTGGAGGATATGGTTATGTGTGTCTACAAGGAATTGGAATTGGGTCAATACCATCTATGGTTTGACCTAGGGAAATTATTAATGGCATAACTTTACTCTTTTTGTTATTTTTATTTCTAGCAAACCATAGTTCACCTTGACATGGGGTCAAGTCCAGTGGTTGGGCATTTCCAAAACTAACCAAAGGAATTTGGGTTCACCGCAGTTGGGTTTACTAATTTGTCTAGAAGATTTAGTGAGTCAAAGAGACACATTGTGGTATTTTATTTATTAGAAGACCACTAAAATTAATCTGGCCAAACTAGGGGTACTATATGCTTGGGATATCATGTGGGTGCATAGGGAAATTTAGATCTGGTAACATAGAGGCACTTTTCATTTTTATTTATAATAAAACCTCACTCTCATTTTATAGATCTGGAAATTTAGCTTGATATGAAAAAGGGGCAGGGGTGGTCAGCGGGCCGGATTGGCAACCACCATGGGCCGAGAAGGGAGGATTCGTCCCACCCGGGCTAGGTACTGCGCGGTAGGGGGATCTGAATCCCTGGCAAGGGCGGCTCGCTGGTCAGTTAGGGGACGAGGCAAAGGGGTACCAGGGGATCCGGTCCATGATACGTCGTCAACGTATCTATAATTTTTGTTGTTCCATGCTTGTTTAGTATCTACTTTGCTTTGCTTTGTCTACACTTTGAGGTATTTTTATATGTTTTCTGGGACTAACCTATTAACAAGATGCCACAGTGTCAGTTGCATGGTTTCTTCTATTTTTGGTTCCAGAAAAGTCAGAAAATGAATATTCTCGGAATCAAGGTTGGAAAAAGCGTTAGGCGTAGGCGAGGCGTTTGGCCTTTGCCTAGTGCCTAGGCGGCGCTTAAGCGCCCTAGGCGTGGCCTAGGCAAGCATATAGTTTTTACCGTCAAGGGTATATATGGGTTATTATATGTGATATACATTAATTTAGAGCATGTAAATGAGTAAACAATATATGTGATATACATTAATTTAGAGCATGTAAATGAGTAAACTAGCGGTCAACCGCTATTGGAATATGGCCCAGCTAGCTAAAAAGTGAAAAAAAATCATGATTTCTTGCTCGATAAGAAAATTTATTAGTTACCCTGCCTAGACTTCCGCTTATGCTCTAGGCGAGGCGTTTGTCTACCGCCTAGTGCCTAAGTGTGCTTAAGCGTTGCCTAGGCTCCGGACGGGATAAAATCCAAAGTCAATATTTTACCGTGGGAAACACGGACCGAGAAGACGAGACGGAGGAAGGCCTCGAGGGGGCCACATCCCCTGGCCGCGAGGCTAGGCCTGTCCCGCGCCTAGGGGGTGCAGCCGTCTCGGGCACCCCCTCGGTCTCCCTCTTCGCCTATAAGAATCCCCCGATACCTAAACCCTAAGTACCCGATCAATATTCCATGAAACAATCCATAGCCGCTGCCACCATCGTCCCTAGATCGGGGGGATCTGAAGCTCTTCCTGGCTCCCTGCCGGAGGGGAGAGATCATCCCGGAGGCCTTCTTCATCACCATGCCAGCCTCCGGTATGATGCGTGAGTAGTTCGACCTTGGACTATGGGTCCATGTAGTTGCTAGATGGTTGTTTCTCCTCCTTTATGCTACCATGTTTAGATCTTGTGAGCTCCGTTCATGATCAAGATCATCTATTTGTAATCATGCATGTTGTGTTTGTAGGGATCCGATGGATATTGAGATTACTATGTCATATTGGTTAATGTTTTTATCTTATTGATTCTATCATGTCTGTGTTGTTTGAGATCTTGCATGCTCTCTGTTTCTAGTAACTATCTTGGCCAAGTAGATGCTAGTGACTCCAAGAGGGAGTATTTATGCTCTATAGTGGGTTAATGCCTCTATTGAATCTGGGGAAGTGATAGAAATCTCTAAGATTATAGATGTGTTGTGGCTACTAGGGAGAAAACAACAATCTCTTGTTCATCGAACAATAGTATTGTTTACTTTACACACTGATGATGCTCGACGTGGCACTTCGTTGGAAACCCCAAGCGCAAGGTGTGATGAGCACAGCATCAAGTTTTCCCTCAGTTGAGACCGAGGTTATCGAACCAGAACGAGGAAGGAAACGTCACACAGGTGTTGCAAGCAACGCGGACACCTGCACAACACAAACTCAAGACTTTGCCCCAAAGAATCAGTGAGGTTGTCAAGCTCACCGGTTTGCTGTAACAAAGGATTAAACATACGGTGTGGAAGGTAATGGTTTGCATCAAGTAAACAAGTAATAGTGGAAGATGTATCAATGGTAAAGATTGGACCGGGGTCCATAGTTCACTAGAGGTGCTCTCCTTAGATAAACAACATGGCATGAAGGGCAAACAAATTACAGTATGGCAGTTGACAGGAACTGAGCAAGGAATACCAATGCAATTACTAGTCAGAAAGATCCTATGAGATTCGATTGGGCAATACAACAAGATACATAGACCGCCATCCAACTGCATCTATGACTAGAATCCACCTTCAGGTTATCATCCGAACCCCCTCCAGTATTAAGTTGCAAGCAACAGACAACTGCTTTAAGAAAAGTGTGTAAGATAAATAGTCCACATGTTCCATGAACAAGAGACCGTTGTTTTCTCCCTAGTGGCAACAACACATCTACAACCGAAGAGATTTCTTTCACTTCCCTTGGAAACTAGAGGCATGAAACCACTATTGAGCATAAATACCCCCTCTTGGAGTCACTAGCAACTACTTGGCCAAGATAGCTACTAACAACGGAGAGCATGCAAGATCACAAACAACACAGACATGATAGAATCATAAAGATGAAACCATTAATCAAACCAACATAACAATCTCAATAGCCATCGGATCCCCGCAAACACAACATGCATGATTACAAATAGATTAGATCTTGATCATGAACGGAGCTCACAAGATCTATACATGAAAGCACAAAGGAGGAGATACAACCATCTAGCTACTACATGGACCCATAGTCCAAGGTGGAACTACTCACGCATCATATCGGAGAGAAGGCCTCCGGGATGATCTCCCCTCCAGCAGAGTGCCAGGAAGAACTTCAGATCCCCCCGATCTAGGGACGATGGTGGTGGCGGCTACAGGCGGTTTCGTGGAGATTTGATCGGGTCCTTAGGGTTTCTGCATTGGGGGCTTCTTCTAGGCGAAGGGGGAGGCCAAGGAGGCAGCCAGAGGGGGCAAACCCTACCCAGGCGCGGGGTAGGGCCCACCCGTGCCTAGGGGGTTTGGCTACCCTGGCCCGCTTCTCCGTCTCCCCTCTGGACTTCTTGTTACCCACGGAAAGTAATTGACTTTCACATTTGTCCCATCCAATTCCGAGAATATTTCTTTACTAACTTTTCTGAAACCAAAAACATCAGAAAATAGGCATTTGGCACTGTTGCAACTTGTTAGTAGGTTAGTACCAGAAAACATGTAAAAAGCACCTCAAAGTGTAGACAAGCAAAGCAAAGTAGATACTAAACAAGCATGGAGCATCAAAAATTATAGATACGTTTCCAACATATCAACATCCCCAAGCTTCACTCCTGCTTGTTCTCGAGTAGGTAAGTGATAAAACAATAATTTTTGAGGTGACATGCACCCTCACAATAAAGATCCAACCATTTGCAAACATTGAAAGCTAGGATCAAAGAACTCTAAACATGTGCATGAAAGATGGAGTTCTAACAATAGGACATAGTAATTATGCATGCAACATGGCAAGCTACAAACAAAGATCATGAATAATATGTATTGAAAAACGTTTGTTTGTTTTACATGGAGAAAACATAGCATAGTGGCAATCAGCTTGTCCCTCATAGAGTAGCAAGATAATGCATAGGACACCTGCAAAGTTCACAAGGGTGACTAGAAACAGATAGCACAAGAGCAAGTAATAACACAATATGCATCAATTAATAAGCTTTGGAACACTGCACACAGAATGACAACTATGCTCTCTTAATGGTGCCTAAAGGTAGAAGGTGGAGACTCAATAGTGGTGGAAGAAAGGCCTTTTTGTAAAGGAAGCAGGGATTACAAGTTTCAAAAAGAGCTTCCAAAAATTATGGTCGTTCTTAGCTTTCAGCCCTCACTTCCCCTATCATAAGCATCTTGAAGTGGTTAAGGTTAAAGTGGCAAAGATGGAGTATATGCTTGACGAAGTATAAGTTGGCAATCTCAAGTCCTGTTGGGGATATGCTATATGGGTATCCTCATAGCATGTCTCCTATCTGGATAACCCGGGTGGCCCACAGTTGGTAGCATGGCCCATGGCCTGCTGGACGGCCCAGTTAGATGGATCCAGAAGGGAGGCCCATGCCGAATAAAGGAAGGCTACGGATGGAGTCACCGACGTACCCGGAGCCTTGGAGTGCAAGATACACAAGACTAGTAATGGACGGTGTAGAACTCTGTAACCTGTCCGGCTAGGACTTTTCCCTGTAACCCTAGGACCTGGTGACTATATAAGTCGGGCCTATAGGGGCCTTTAGGGCACAACTTCAGACAACCTCGCACAGCGAACCTATCTCTGTAACTCGGCGTATTGCCCTTATAGTGATTTATAGCAGGAGTAGGATTCCGCCACCGTTGCGGGATCTGAACCTACGGTAAGTTGTGTTACCTCGTACCCGTCAACCGTCCGCCTCACCCCACGTCTCTAAACACGCACTATGAGGACCCCTCCATGGCGTACTCGTCGGCAATACCACGACAGTTGGCGCCCACCATGGGGCAAGAGGCGCTTCAGGCTCTTTAGCGGGCGAGGACCAAGATCTTCGCGGGAATTGGCGAAACCGTAGCCATCGGTCACGTTCTCTTCTCCGGCAACATTCTGATCGTCCCTCCCGACGAGTTCTGGATCCCGGCGAAGACGAACCCTACACGGTGCTCGATCGTTCGTATCGGAGACATCCACCTCTTCATTGGCGAAACCGACTCGGGCACTAGTTACCTGGGAGTCGGAGGAGCATCAAGGACCGCATGGACCGCCTACGGGCAGGATACATTCGTGGAAGGATCGATGTCGGATTTCTCTTCGGAGTTTGCCGGCAAATATCAGAAAAATTCAAGGCCCACCCAAACCGCCCCTATGCAGGATATAAAGGTGGAAGATCGCTGCAAGTCCGCCGGCTTCGCCCGTGCGTTTAGACAACAGAGATCCAAGTTCGTCGGCATGGTTACCATGTTCGATCTGGCGCGCTGCATTCAGAGAGAGGGCGAAAACCCCCGCGATTACCTTTCCAGATGGCTCCATATACGAGCCGATCTGGCCCACTACCCTGACGATAATGCTATGTATGACTTCGTGGAAGGACTGGACCGTGGCATGCTTCTCCGGCATTCTCTAAGACGGCAGCAGGCATCAGGACGCCTTACCCTTGAAGACATGGTCAGCACCGTCAACAACTACGCGGAGGCTGACGCGGCAGCCCAGACAGCACTTGCGCTCATCGACGGAGATCCTACGATTCAGCCACCGCCACCACCGCCTCCCGCCGCCATCGTCGCAGCTGCGCCGCCACCTCCAGTCATCATCGCTGCTGTTGCACCTCCACCGCCCGTCATTGAGGAAGTCCTGGTACCCTCCGACTCTGTTATTGACGCACTTTATGCTGACTTCAGTGCAGATTCAGAGGAGATAGATTTCAGTCAAGAAGAGCTAGACTCCGCCATGCAGGAGATGGAGGAGGAATACACGCGCGACGAGCAAGCCAACAATGCCGTCACGTCTCGAGGGGTGTTCGTCAACATTGGGAGGGCGATGGATGAAGATCAACCCGGACGAGACCCGCCTACCGTGCTGGACAAGGGGAAGGGGCCACTTATTGCTGCTGACGATGATCGTGCAAAGGTCATGCCTCCTTCGCCCAACCCAGTGCAGCAGCCGCAAGAACTCGGCACTGGCCCGATCAACAACAACACCGCAAACTTGCCGCCTCCGGCATCTACGTCTACAGCGACCCAAGTTACTCCAGCTGATAGAGTGATGTACGACAACCTCCTCGTTGAACCACTGACTGTAGCTCATATCCGGAACGTGACTCAGCTCGACGAGAAGCGCCAGCAGCTGCTGGAGGAAGCGCAGGCCATCGCGGAGCAATGCGCTAATCTAGATCGAGATTTGGTCAACGCGTAGAAGTCCATAGAGAAAGCTAGAGCAATGGAGGTCGAATACAAGACTCTGCTGCAGAAGCAGAAGGCTAAGAAAGATCCGGCTCGCATCATCAATGATCCTGGTGTACGACGAAACCTAGGATGGGCTCCCTCGAAACCGGCACAAGCTAAGCCATACATTGACAGTGAAGGCAGGCAGGTGATGCCCACCCCACTCCTTAACCTCGCCATCGCCAAGAACCTTCTGGAGCAGGATAGATCGCCCGAGGCAGTGGAACATGTCTATGAACTAGTGGCCAAGGTGGTGAAGCAGGAGGAAAAAGCCACCTCTCAGAGGCTTGAGTCTGACCCAGCGCTTTGCCAGTCTAGATAGTATAAGCCGCCAAGGGACAGATCTCCTCTTGATGTTGGGTCCTAGACGGGTTCATAAGAACAAAGACGGAGGGATGCGTGCAATAGGAAGGATGCTATCCCCATATCCTGTGACCACGGAGAAAAGGCCCGACCTCGTCGCCCATCGCCACCGCCCCGATCCCCCCGACATCGCGATGATCACAAGGCTCACCATCGTACGGATATGCCCCCACCAAAGCAGTGCGACATCGTCATCCGCGACAACGCGGAGCAGACCCGTCATGACGGAGAGCGCAACCAGGGACACACGAGCAGGTCACGCCATGACCCTCCGTGTCCGACAAGCAACCCTGACAGGCGGGAGGCGTCTCAGGAAGGTAACAGCAAGAAGGCTAACCCACCGCCACCTCCGCCTCCGTCACGACCAAGCAGTCACCATGGCGGAGGAGACCCGTGTCGTTCACGCAGCCCATCCCCTGTTGACAAGAAGAAGAACCCGGAACCATACGATGCATGTTCGCAGATCGATAAAATCCACGAGGCCCGGGAAGGACCATACCTGGGACCACGTTGCTTTGGACCTGCAATACGGTCCGCAACTTACCCCAAAGGTTTCCGGATTGACAAGACCATCAAGCCCTACAACGGCACCGCCAAGCCAGGCACATGGTTGCAGGACTACGACAATGCGGTGGAGATTGCCGGAGTCAACCCCAACGTCGCCATCAAGTACCTCCCGTTAATGTTGGCGGGCATGGCCTGTCAATGGATCGATGACTTGCCGGAGAAATCGATCTACAATTGGTTGGACATGCAATAAGCGTTCACCAAGAACTTTGAGGGTACATACAAGCGACCCTGCACTGTTGGCGATCTACAGCGGTGCGTGCAAGAGAAGGACGAGACATCTTGCGCCTACCTATCCCGCTGGCTGGACATGAAGAATTCCTGCGCAGGAGTGCACGCTCAGACCGCCATGGCCGCCTTCATTGATGGGTTGGAAAGGGGCACGTTTCTCCGACATAAGCTGAAGTGCTTGCGGGACAATCACCAGCTTAACTTGAATCAGATGATCGAGTTGGCCAGTTAGTTCGCAGCTTCCGCCGACGATGCTCGCGGCTCTTTGCCGGCAGCGGCCGTTCCAACTCAAGCTCGGAGGAACAGCGGTACAAAGCAGAAAACCGCTCCAGAAGAAAAGCAATCTATCGACATCGTCGCTATGACTTCTTCAGGGCGGGGTGATGGCGGACAAGGTGGCCGAGGACGGGGAGCTAATCGTGGGCAGCAGCGAGGAAGTAAAACTACCTCGGCGCCGCTCCGCATTCCCCAAACCTACGAGGAGTACCGCGATATGCCGTGCCTCATACACCTTGATGTCAACGGTAAGGCCACCCATACCAATCGACACTGCAAGTTCGTCAACGACCTCAAGGAAGACCCGGAGTCTGGCTACAAGCGAAGTCGGAAGAATAGACCGCGTGGCAAGGGCAAGGGGAAGAAGAAGGAGGAGGAGTCCAAGGATTCAAGTGACATGGACGAGGACGTTGACCCCAAACACGCCGTCAAGAGCGACGACAAGGTCAATAACCCCTTCGCGAAGAAGGTGCCAGTCTACCACACTTTCCTTGGCAACCCCACCATCCGACAACAGAAGACCTCCCTGAGGATCGTGATGGCTACTCTCCCCCACAGTTCCCTAGTACTGTGCTGGTCGGAGGTTCCAATAACTTGGGACAGGATGGACCACCCAGACCTTATCCCTACGGAGAACCAGTACGCCATGGTCATCAACCCCTTGGTTGACGGTGTTGAGTTCACCAAGTGTATGGTGGATGGTGGAAGCAGCATCAACATCATGTACCTGGATACACTATAGAAGATGAACTTGATGGAGGCAAACCTAAGGCGGACCAACACAATCTTCCACGGCGCAGTCCCTGGTCGGGAGGCTCGGTCCCTTGGGTGCATCACACTTCAGGTTGCCTTTGGCGATGTTAATAATTACCGCCAAGAGCGCATGACCTTCGAGGTGGTCCCCTTCAAGAGCGTGTACCACGTCATATTCGGCCGCGACATATTCCACACGTTCATGGCCAAGCCATGCTTCGTCTACTACAAACTCAAGATACCCGGACCAAATTGTGTCATCACCGTATCTAGAAGCTTTACCAAGGCAAGGGTGGCGAGATCAATGAAGCAGCCGTTGCAGAAGTTGTCCTCTACAGCGAAGAATTCAAAGAGATCCAGAGCAAGGTCAATGAATCAGAGATGCCCACGTCGAAGAAGCAGATCTCCGACTCCGCTCCTGCGTTCAAAGCCGCCATCGAGACCAAGCCGGTGGAACTTGTGGTAGGCTATGCCTCCAAGGTCACCGCCATTGGGACGAACCTGGATGCCAAATAGGAAAGCGCGCTTGTCGAGTTCCTCCATGAGAATAGGGACATCTTTGCCTGGCAACCTACCGACATGAAAGGTGTACCTAGGGAACTTGCCGAAGACAGCTTAAACATTGATCCAAAATCCAAACCAGTGAAACAACCTCTACGACGCTTTGGAGATGAGAAGAGACGCGCCATTGGCAAAGAGATAGCTAGGTTACTTAAGGCTAGATTTATCCGAGAAGTCCTTCAGACCGAATGGGTGGCCAATCCTGTACTTGTCCCCAAAAAGGGAACCAATGAATTAAGAATGTGCGTTGATTACACCGTCTTGAACAAAGCATGTCCCAAAGATCTGTTTGCTTTGCCTCGCATTGACCAAGTCATTGACTCGACGGCTGGCTCGGAACTTTTGTGTTTTCTCGATGCATACTCAGGATACCACCAGATCAAGATGAGGAAGTCGGACCAATTTGCCACTTCATTCACTACCCCATACGGCACGTTTTGCTATGTTACGATGCCCTTTGGGCTGAAAAACGCAGGTGCTACGTACCAGCGAACAATGCAACGTTGCCTTCACGACCAAATTGGTCGGAATGTTCACTCTTATGTGGACGATATTGCGGTGATGTCTAAAAATTCAAATGACTTAATCTCCGACTTAAAAGAAACCTTTGATAATCTCCGGAAATACAACATGATGCTTAACCCTAAGAAGTGCGTCTTCGGGGTTCCATCCGGCAAATTGTTGGGTTTCATCGTTTCCCAGCGCGGAATCGAGGTCAACCCGGAGAAAATTAAGGCCATCTTAAACATAAACTGTCCGACATGCCTAAAGGGCATTCAACGACTAACAGGTTGTGTTGCAGCAGTTAGTCGGTTCATCAGCCGACTTGGAGAGAAGGCTCTGCCGCTGTACAAGTTGGTGAAGAAGGCGGACAAATTCACATGGACGGACGAAGCAGATGCATCATTGAAGCAGCTCAAGGAGATTCTTTCCTCAGCGCCTATCCTTGCAGCACCCGAGCCTGGAGAACGCCTGTTAATCTACATGGCGGCAACCAACCGGGTAATCAGCATCGTCGTCGTGGTAGAGCGGAAGGAACCAGGCTATGAGCACGGAGTTCAACGACCAGTTTACTATGTGAGCGAGATCTTGATGGAGTCCAAGCAGCATTACCCGCACTACCAGAAGATAGTTTATGGAGTATTCCTTGCTTCTCGGAAGGTGAGGCATTACTTTCAGGAGCACCCAATCACAGTGGTGAGCAAGACCCCACTGTCCGATATTATCAACAACAGCGACGCTACGGGAAGGGTCGCGAAGTGGGGCATTGAACTTGCCGCCTTCGAGATCACCTACAATAGACGTGACGCTATCAAGTCACAAGCCTTGGCGCATTTTGTTGCAGATTGGATGGAGATGCCAGATGCTACTCCGTTGCCGGAACCAGAGTACTGGGTGATGCACTTTGACGGGTCAAAGCTGCTCAACGGCTCAGGGGCTGGTGTATTGCTATAGTCACCAACAGGAGAAAAGCTACACTACGTTCTGCAGATCCACTTTGAGGCTACAGACAACATGGCGGAGTATGAAGCACTCATTCACGGACTACACGTAGCCATGGATATTGGCATCAAGTGCATAGTTTGCTGTGGAGATTCCGACTTGGTTGCCCAGCAGGTGGCTGGCACCTGGAATGCGCGGAACCCTATGATAGCGGCATATCGGAACGAAGTGGACAAGATAGCCAAGAGCTTCTTGGGATACGAAGTCAAGTATGTGCCGCGGGAGCAAAACGAGGCGGCTGATCTGCTGTCTAAGCTTGGATTAGGGCGCAAACGAATTCCGCCAGGAGTTTTCCTAGAGCACCCGCGCACACCATCCTTGAAGGGAGCCGACATCGACAACCCGGATAGAGCTGACTCTTTCGTCAACATGGTGACCAAGGTCCCTCCGGCTTGGACAAAATCGTTCATGGAATATCTCGAACACGGAACTTTGCCTGACGACGAGATCGAAAGACGACAAATAGTATAACAAGCAAAGGGTTATATCATAATAAATGGGAAACTCTACAAAAGGAGCACTACTGGTGTATACCTAAAGTGTGTTTCCCATCTAGAAGGTATGGAAATCCTACGCGAAATCCATCTCGGAGATTGCGGCCATCACGCCGCTCCCCGATCATTGGTCGTGAAAGCCTTCCGGCAACAATTCTACTGGACCGTGAATGCAGACGCCGACAAGCTGGTTGAGACATGCATGGGATGCCAGTATTATGCCCGACAACCACATGTTCCTGCTGAAGAATTGCGAACAATACCAATAACTTGGCCGTTTGCAGTCGGGGGGCTAGACATGGTGGGACCGTTATAGACGGCACCATGTGGGTTTACACATCTGCTAGTAGCAGTTGATAAATTCACTAAATGGATAGAAGCTAAACCAATTAGAAAGCTTGATGGGGCAACTACCCTCAGGTTTGTCCGGGATCTAGTGGTGAGATTTGGTCTCCCACATAGTATTATCACCGACAGCGGCAGCAACTTGTCACTCAGAGAAGTGGAAGCTTATTGTTGGAAGAAGGGCATCCGACTTGACCTCGCATCTGTGGCACACCCACAATCCAATGGTCAGGTTGAGCGAGCCAATGGATTAATTCTGTAGGGAATAAAGCCACGTCTTGAGGCGCCGCTACATAGAGTAGCTGGAGCCTGGGCGGAAGAATTGCCATCTGTGCTGTGGAGTTTACGAACTACACCCAACAGATCCACCGGCTACACCCCTTATTTCATGGTATATGGAGCAGAAGCCATCCTACCTTCCGACATACTTCACGATGCACCAAGAGTTGCCGCCTATGACGAATATGACGCTGAAGAATCCAGACGCCTAGATGTGGACCTTCTCGAGGAGGAGCGCGTTTTGGCATGCCAAAGATCCGCCATCTACCAGCAGAAGCTATGCAGCTACCATAGTCACCGTGTTCGGCATCGCTGATTTAAAGAGGGGGATTTGGTAATCCGACTTAAGCAGAAGAAGTCACACAAATTATCCCCGCCATGGGAAGGACCGTTCATCATAAGCAAGGCGCTACTCAATGGGTCTTACTACCTCGTTGACAATCGTGAACTGAAGGATAGACCCAACGAGGATCATAAGAGTAAGCGACGTGACCCGGATGATGACTACCCGGAGCTTGATCGGCCATGGAACATAGCACAACTACATCCTTTTTACACTTAGCATTTTTTATCTAATTGTATATCTCTTATATGATCAATGAAATAAAGCTCTCTAGTTCACTCATATTTCTGAGTCTTTTACATCCTTTAGTGTTCATTTTTGGATCATGTAAAACCTTTATGCACAAGTTTTGCGATTGCATTTGTGAAAATTCCGCCTACATGCGTTAACTTAAGTTTTCTGGTCTACACGTTCTTTGTCTTTTTTATGTGGATTCTGCAGTAGTGACTTTTGGCACTTATTGTCGGTGATTTTCTGCTTAGGTTATTGACGGTGTCATTGCGCATCATCACCTAAGAACATGGTTCCGGCAACGAGTCTTTCGACTCACGAAAAGTCAAGCATAAGAACCAAAGTAATGGATAAGCCAGCACTTGCTTAAAAAATATATACATGCTGGAAACTAGTCCTTGAGTAGCAGGAAATAACAACCATTATTTTCCGCCTTAAGTTACATCAATAAGTTTTTTCCGCATATGCACCAAAGGTGAAACAAATATTAAAAAGTTGTTCTTCACTCCTTTGGTGCAGGTGACTTAGAAGCAGCGTCATCACCAGCAGGAGAGCCACCCTCGAAGTCGGCGGTGTGAAGAGACTCGGAGGAGCTTTGGTTGCCGCCATCAATGGTGTTCATCGGCACAAAGACGTTGATATCGACCAATTCGGCAACTCTGGTGTCATAACCCGCGAGCGACGACAAGATGGATTCGTGGTTAATGTCCTTGCCATCGTCGTCTGCGTCTGGAATGCCAGAGGTCACCGTGTCGATGTCGGCATCTTCATAGTGTGCCTTCACCATTGACAGCGCCATCCTTACGCCAGCCCTTGCACATGAAGCTTTCCAGCTCGTGATACGCTCGGGGGCTCGGCGCAGAATCTCTGAGTACTTCGCCACTGAGTCTGATGCCTTGATGTTGATCTGGAGGGGCTTGGCGATCTCCTTAGCTTGCGTGATGGCGCTGTTGATGAAGTTGCCGGCAAGAACCATGCATTCCTTGGCTGGAGGAGGAGACTGGGTTAAACCCATAGGAGCTGCAAATTCCGACAAGGAACACATGAGTTCAACAATTCAGAGTATCCAGACTACAGAAATCCAAGACGGAGAAAACTTACTGAATATGCTGGCCTCAGCTTGCCAGAGGGTGTCCGCCAAGGATTCTTTCTCTTGTTGGAGGAGTTTATACGCCTCACTATGGCGTTGATTCTGCCATCGGCAGCTTTCTTCTGATTTCTTAGGATAGAGATCTCCTCCTTCAAGCAATTGATTTCCTCGGTGGCGGAGTCCTGCAGGGTCTTCATTGACTCCTCATGCATTTTCAGCATCATTCCTCTCCTTAAGAATTTTGTTCTTGCTATCCAGCTCTTGAATGTGCTTGGATTGCTCAACAATATTCTTGGCCTTGGCAATGGTTTCTGCAAGTCGGAGAAAGCAAAGTACACAGTGAGTACTCGGAGAATATGGGCACAAAACCAAGTCGGAATGCGAAAAGAAAACATACGCTTTCTCTTGGTGATTTGTTCCTTCAAGAAGGCAGTTTTACCCTTTTCAGCTTCCAAGTCTGCGCGCATCTTCTGGTACTTGTCATTGGACATACCCCTCCGAGCACTCTCGTTCTGTGGAAAAAAGGTCAAAGTTAAAACGTTGTTTGGTCTGCTTGGAGCATCTAGCTGGAAATTTTCCACCTGGACGCTCGGGGGGCTACAGCGAGAATTTTTAACTTAGCATTATGCTTAGATTTTCTTTAAGCATCTAGCCGGAACTAATTCAGTTATCGATTAGAAGCTTGGGGGCTACAGTACAAAGTTTTTTAACTCGGATATATGCTTAGCTTTTCTTTAAGCATCTAGTCAGAACTAATTCAGTTACAACTAGAAGCTTGAGGGCTACAGTATTGAAATTCATAAAAACTGCATATGCTACTCTTAAAAGCATCTAGCCGAAATAATTCATTCCACCTACATGCTATGGGGCTACAGTGAGAGGTTTTCTAACTTAGTCACTCTTAAGGCATGTAGATGCAAAGACCTATGGTTTTCCACCTACATCCTCGGGGGCTACAACGGGATAATCATATGAAATGCAAAAGGAAAATAAAACTTACAAGTGCAATGATCTTGAGGTTTGTAGCACTCTCGGTCAGCAGCTTGCCAAAGGATTCGTTGTTTCCTTGCAAGATTTCTGCTTGTCGGCGGAGCTCCTCTAGACCGCATGTCGGAGATGTCGGTGCCGGACCAGGGACCAGAGCAGTGCTACCCGGTGTAAGTACCGGATAGACTATCTTTGGATAGGCTATGGTTTTCTTAGTGCGGGCGCCGCCAACCAAAAGTAGCCTGCTCACCACCACCTTACCGCCACCGATGGCATCCTTAGCCGGAGCTTCAGCCATTTGGTGGGCGGCACTCTCCTGTGTCGCCTGCTCACCGATGACAGCAACCTCGGTAGAGACACCTGAGTCCACTTCCATGACGGAAGGGCCAGATGTCTCCTTAGCTTGTGAGCTTGTCAGGGCAGACGAAGGCTGGACAGAGGGAGTGGCAGGGGTGATGGCGGGAGATGCGTCGCGATGCAGCATGTCCTTAATATTTCTAGAAGCCCCCGATGTTTTGGAGGTCTTCTTCAGGCTGGTCGTGGATTTCTTCCTGAAACGTGAAAAAATGCATAAGTACAGGAACAAGACAGATAAATAGACAATGTCGGAAAGAAAGAAGCTTACACAAGTGGGGGTGCTTTGGCAAAGGGGATCCCGGTAACTTTTCTCTTTTCCGCCTCCAGGGCGGCGGTAGTCTTCTTGGAGGCTCCACCCTCCGTATTCTTCTTGCCTCCGTCGGCAGTGTCAGAGGTGGAGCTCTTCCGCTTTCACGCCAATGGAGCATCGTCGTCGGACACGACCGTGACTTCCTTCATCTTTGGATCATAGATTTGGGCAGCCATGTTGTCCTCCTCTAGATCGCTAAGCTGTTAAGTGAAAAGTCACCATGTAAGATGAGATGACATTTGCAAGACGGAAGAACTAGAGTATATGTCATACACGTAAAATAAGTAACTACCTTTGGGCACTTGCCGTATACGAACATGTCATAGGTGATGGTGAAGCCATGCTTCTTGTCCTTCACCTTGACGATGTCCTTAAGGCGGAGCTTGACGGAGTCGCTCGAGAAGTTGTCCACGGAGATGAGGAGGCTATCCCTTCTATCACTGGTATACTCGTGCATGAGCTTTGCATGGTGCTCCAGAGGTTGGATTCGCCTGATGAACCAGCACATGGCTAGGTCCAAGCCGGTCAAACCCGTCTCTATGAAGTTGGAGATGGGCAGGGAGACGCCGCGTACCAGTTGGGCTTTGAGGTACACTTTTTCTCCGGCTTAGGGAGAAGGTGTTACCTCGCTGGCCGGCGCCGCCCACCAGGCGAGCCCCTCTGTCGCAGGGAAATAGCCCTCGGCGATCAGCTCCTAGATGTCACGGTTGGTGATGTTTGAGCTGCGCCAGTCGCCCTTGTGCGAGTCAAGCTCCTCCTCCAACGGCTCCAGTGCCGCCAGATTATGGTCGCCGCCGGTAGACTCAATCACCGCCATGACGGGGATGACCAAGCCCTCTGGGGGGACGACAACTGACCTCGCCGGCTTCGCCGTGGCTTCGCTCGACGCTTCCATGGAAGGGGAAGTGCTGCTGCTAGACATGGAGTGAGTATGGAGGTGACTGGTGCGGATTGAGGCTAGGGTTTTTCGCGAGTTTTGCGGAGAGCTCAAGGAGGCACGCGCTGGAGGAAGAAGACAATGCGAGGAGAGAATGAGGTAAAAGGTAGAAATTACACCACGGTTACTATTTATCATCTCTAGCGTCGAGATTCATGCAGCTTGATTGGACAGTTGCCATGTAGACAACGTGTTTGCGAACGTGCGCAAAATTTTTGCCACGTCTCCAACCGTTGCGCCAACTGTTCGTATCGTTCACGCGGGAAAATCGGACATGATTGCGTTCTCTGCATGTGTGAGTTACGAGGCATCACTGACCAAAGCCTACGTCGTCCTAGCTGACATAGGCAGATGATCCGTCACATCGGAAGATTCCGGCATGGATGGATCCAGTCCGGCTACGGAAGAGTATGATGGAAGATGCATCATTTCTCCGACTAACAAGTTGAAGATGGAGAAAACCTTACAGGGTTCTTTGGGAGGACTACAAGATGTTGGTTGATGATTTGCCGACATCCATCTACACGGAGCATTCCACACGAAAAGGCAAGACGGCGCAAGATCTCGGAGTTCTCCGCGGGTTACTGTTGGGGATATGCTATATGGGTATCCTCATAGCATGTCTCCTATCCGGATAACCCGGGTGGCCCATAGTTGGTAGCATGGCCCATGGCTGCTAGGAGGCCCAGTTAGATGGATCCAGAAGGGAGGCCCATGCCGGATAAGGGAAGGCTACGGATGGAGTCACCGACGTACCCGGAGCCTTGGAGTGCAAGATACACAAGACTAGTAATAGACGGTGTAGAACTCTATAACCTGTCTGGCTAGGACTTTTCCCTGTAACCCTAGGACCTGGAGACTGTATAAGTCAGGCCTATGGGGGCCTTTAGGGCACAACTTCAGACAACCTCGCACAGCAAACCTATCTCTGTAACTCGACGTATTGCCCTTATAGTGATTTATAGCAGGAGTAGGATTCCGCCATCGTTGTGGGATCTGAACCTGGGTAAGCTGTTTTACCTCGTACCCGTCAACCGTCCGCCTTCCCCGACGTCTCTAAACACGCACTGTGAGGACCCCTCCATGGTGTACTCCCGGCAATACCATGACAAGTCCCTTGAATACGAGGGCCACACCTCATGCATACTCAACTTTGTGTAAAGGTCAGTTCTTGTCATTGTATGTATTTGCATATCATAGAGAACCTCCAACGGGGTACCCTTTGCACATGGTACAAGAGCTTTCCCATAACCAAAATGACAAGGCAAGTAGACAATGAGCATCTGAGCAATCTTTTTATTTACCATATGCATAGCTTTTTATTGAGGATGCTTCATAGATAGCTCATTATGGTGATGTTGCAAGTTTCCACCATGATTAAGCATGGCTTAGGCTAGCGGCCCAGGCGTTTCTCTAACACAGGATACAAACTCCGTGGAATTACAAGTTCCCTCTTTATTTCACACCAGTGACATCCATAGACAAAAGAGCATGATATCAACTGAGTACAAAGTACAAGTGTGTCAACACCCGGATTTTTAATCCCAGATGCTTGTTATGCCATACATCGCAATCCCAGGATTACCATTTTTGCGAGACATAACAGATTTGGATACCACAGTACACCATCCATTACAAACCATACATAAGGTCTTACACAAATAAGGATCTCATGATCCAGTTCTTAATACAACTCAAGCAGCGGAAATACGTAATAATAACGGTAGCATAGGTGAAGCTCCATCTTCGGGGTCACAGGCAATGCTGACGATGGGACATGATCCTAGTTGTTGTAACCTTCCTGAGGTCCTTCATCCTGGTACTCCTCTTCATAGTCTGGCCACGGGAATATCAAGGGACAAAGCCATGAGTACTCTTTAAGTACTCACAAACTAATACTAACAAGTGAAGGGGTTTTTTGTAGTAGGACACTAAGCTCTAGGGTTGTTTTGCAAAAAGCCAGATTTACCTCTACTAAGTTCAGAAGCAAGAAAATCTAGTTGAAATTTTATAACACCTAAGTGGGAACTTGTATTTCATATCACAACTCTGTTGTGGTCAAGTCAAAATCTCAATTCATTTAACAAGTCATTTTGAAAACATCTGACGGGGGAACAGTATGGCCACTCCAACTGTCCATAACCGCGGACGCGGCTATTCGAATAGTTTGACACTCTACAGAGGTTGTACACTTTCACCACAACATTCGATACATCCGTCAGGAACAAATCCTGAATTCACTATAATCAGTATCCGGATAATCAATCCTAACCTTTCCATTAAACTCCCTAGTATAGGCACCTCTCCTGTGAGTTTGACCTCCCAACCATGACCAACTGTCATCTTGGGTACTACACAGGTGGACAATCTTCACAAGGTAGCCTCAGCTTAGACCTTGGCCGTGAGGGAACCCATACTAAGGTATATAAGTTTCCAGTCAAGCCCTACCCAAATTTCGGGTATTGTGGTTGTACGGTAAAATTGGAATGGTATCGCATCCAGACAACCATCAGTTTTATAAGGGGCTAAGGCTCATGCCTTAACATTTTCATCATCAAAATCATCTGGTGTTCGAGAACACATGTCAAAACATTTCAATAGAATGACTCATCATTCCAAGGTTTTCATAACCATTTTCCACCAAGTATTCCCATCTAAAGTTGATCAAGTTTTATGCTTAGCACTAGCATCTACAAGTGGGGGTAGGTACTAATGAAGGTTGGTAAACAAGTGGGGTTTAACTAAGTTCAATCTCATGCCTTAGGGTGACATCAAGATTATCTAGCTTAGGCCAAATTTACTGCTCTTTATGCAACCTTCAATTTTCTTCCTAGAATCTACAAGTCACTTAAGTAGACTCTAAGTAATAGCTTTGATAAAGAAATAAAGTAGAAAGCTTCCAAGTAAAACTAGGAGGGGGTATCATCAAATATGTCTAACCAAGCATGCTTAGTGCATTGCCTAGGTTATCCAACTTTCATAATTGCAAGTGTTAACTTGCTCAATCAACTAGTAGTATTAGGCTTGCCTTGTGCAGAGCAGTGGTTGAAGTTCTCCTCAGCTTCTTCTTCGTAGTATCCTCCCTCCTCCTCGTATCCTTGGTCGGTACTAGCGTCTATAAATAAATATGAGGTACACAATCACCAAAAAATACTTAACTACTTTCAATCATCACAAAAAAGGGTTCTATAGATGATCTAGCATCATCACTAACATTCAAGATTAAAGCATTTGCATTATTTATTTATTTATTATTAGAAAAGTAATTTCTACTCATTGAAAAACTAATTAATATTTAATATTCTCCCAACCAAACATGGGATCATGTTGACACATGTCATCACCACATATTTCAGTACATGAGAATGTGATTTAAAGTGGTGTCACAATTTAATAAGGTTTAACCTTTTATTTTAAATAAGAAAAGTGACTAGAAATGCCTATTTGGCATTCTTTTATTACTTGAACATTATTTCTGTAAGTAAACCCATATGTTTTTATATATTCTGAAAGGTATGATCAAATGTGATTTTTGAGAGTTGGAATCAACTCAAAAGCTATTATGGTTGAAATTTGAAAATGTTTGAATGCAGACAAGCTTATGGCTTGTTATTTTTACTAGGGTTGATCTACATATCCAAATGATTTGAATCCAACGAGCTTGGATTAAGCCTTTCAACACCTTTCTAACAAAATTGGTTTCATGCAATTTGGTTCACTGAATCGAGCTAGGTTGATTTTTGAAACTAGGTACATAACAGAGTTTGAATGAAAATAGAAAAAGCTAAATTCAAACGAGTGGGCTGCGCGGGAAAGGTTAATGGGCCGGCCCAGTGCCACTCCACAGAGCGGGGCTCAAGCCCGGGGGTCTCTTGGTGGGTGGCTCATAAAGCCTTGATGCAAGGCATGTGGTGCATTGGATTAGAATGAAGATCGACGGCTGAGGGTCGTCGTCGATGATGAACAAGTCACCGGCAAGCTCGAACCCTAGCGTCTCGGTGGGGGTGCATAGGGGGCATACCGGGGTTCCAGTGACGACGGCAAGGCGGGCAAACGACAAAGTCGTCGACGGCGAACTCAGGGGTGGTCGCGGCAGCTCCGGGGGTGGTCGAAATCAACGGCTCCCTTCTTCTCCAGAGGCGGCCTGCTCCGGCGCAATTCCGGTGAACTGCAACTCCTCGTGCTCCGGCTAAGGGGTGGAATGATCAGTGAGATGAGGGGAGTGAGATGGTGTGAAGAAATCGAGCGGGGGTCGTCTCCTTTTAAAGGCTCAACGGCGAGACCGAGAGGGATGGGCAGGCGACGGTGGCAACACAGCTACGAGCGGCTAGAGGCATGGCCGAGGTTGGCGATCGACGGGTGGTCTCCTGGCGATGCTCTAGAGCTTAAATGCGCGTGTAGGGGCGGTGGAAAATGGTCTGGAATGCGCGGTTCTCTTCGAGGCAGAGGCGGCGAACTCCACGGCGAGCGGTGGCTACGGAGTACGGGCGGTGAAACGAGCATGTCTGGTGGTCTCCTGGGATGGTGGGGTGCATGCTGGCGGGCGGCGAGGGCTCGAGGTGGTCGGGTTGCATGGGAACGGCGCGTGCTCTGCGGTGCGCGTCGGCATGGTCGACAGCGGCGCGGGCGCGGCGTTCCTGGCAGTTCTGGTCGCTGTCTTCGAGCTAGGGCTGGTCGAGAGGGGGCGGTGAGGCATGGGCTGCATGCTAGACAAGGTTGGCACGGCTAGTTCTTCTCCTAGCTTGCTGTCCACACTTGGGTGACATGGGTGCTCTCGGCCTGCTCACCATTGATGACAATGGCCATCTTACAGTGGTGCTAGAGGTTAGTTAAGGTTGCTAGATGATCTACTAAGGCTAGTTGTAACTAGAGAGGGAACAAGGTTGGCCCAAAACACTGCTCAACATAGTGTTTTTGATTTTGTTGATTTGAATCTGCAACCTGTTTGATGAAATGGCCACATGAACTTATGTTTTGAATTTTGAAAATATTTTTGGTGGGTGTTCTAGGCATATGTTGAGGGTTCTGTGGATACTTGGGTTTTTAAAATAGTGCTTGTTTGAGTGGTTTTTGAAATAGTGGGATCTTCCCATATGAAATAGATTCAATTTTAAACTGTCATTTAAACTAAGCATTTGAATGTTTTTGGATGATCACAAAGTGGGCCTTGGTACCTTATTATGAGTACTATCAAGGGGTGAAAATATCCATACATGTTTCTGTTAAGTTCTGAAAGTTAGAGATAGCCAAATTAGGCATGGGAGTTAATTTGGCCAAAGTGACCATTCACTTAATTTGTTTGTTTTGACTTGTTTGTCTTTGGTAAAAGTTTGGGGATTATTTAGATGATGTTAGTTTCACCTAAGAATCATTTTAAAAGCAAAGAAACACAGAACCATGGCAATTCAAAAGAATCCAAATTTTAATACACACACATATGGATGCTTTCATATTTTTAATTAGAAAAGTTTTTGTTAACCCTAAATTTGATGATTAGAGTTTGATGATCCAAGTTTAGTATTTTTGGGATGTTACAAACCTTCCCCCCTTAAACAAAATCTCGTCCCGAGATTTTAAAAAGGATGAAAAGATTACCTAGGATTTGAAGAGATCGGGAAACTCCGTCTTGATATGATCTTTGCGCTCCTAGGTAGCTTCTTCTTCTGTGTGGTTGCTCCACTGAATCTTGAGAAACTTGATGCTTCGGGTTCTGGTAGTTCTAAAGGCTTCTTCCAAAATACGGATGGGTACTTGGGATAGGTCAGGTCATCGTTGATTTCTATGGTCCGTGATCAATATTCTTGAACACTTAAGTCTTCTCCGAGACTTCGAGGTAATGAGATATGGAACACATTGTGCGTGGCTGACATCTCTTCTGGTAGTTCCAATTGATACGACACTTCTCCTCGATGGTTCAGAATCTTGAAGGGCCGATATATCTGGGGGCTAACTTTCCCTTGAGTTGGAAATGCTGCATTCCCTTCAATGGCGACACTTTCAGATACACAAAATCTCCTATGTTGAAGGCGAGGTCTCGACGTCTCTTGTCGGTGTAACTCTTTTGTCTAGAATGGGTGGTCTTGAGGTGCTCACGAATCTTGTGAACCTTCTCTTCTGCTTCTCGTAGGATGTCGGGTCCGAAAATCTGACTCTCTCCTACTTCCGACTAGTTAAAAGGGGTGTGACACTTCCTTCCATACATGAATTCAAATGGGGCCATTTGCAAACTAGCTTGATAACTGTTGTTGTATGAAAATTCTGCGACCGGGAGACAGTCTTCCCATTTTGATCCATACTCTAACACACATGCTCTCAACATATCTTCGAGTATTTGATTTACTCGCTCTGTTTGTCCGTTGGTCTGAGGGTGATAAGCTGTGCTGAAATCTAGTTGGGTTCGTAAACCTTCTTGGACTTTCTTCCAGAATCTCGAGGTAAACTGAGTTCCTCGATCCAATACGATGTTCTTGGGGACTTCGTGCAAACTGACGATTCTAGTGATGTATAACTCCGCTAGCTTTGAACTCTGATATGTGGTCTTGACTGGTAAGAAATGGGCGACTTTGGACAATCTGTCCACTATGACCCAGATAGAGTCATTTCCCCTACTAGAAGTAGGTAATCCAGTGATAAAGTCCATTCCAACAGAATCCCATTTCCATTCTGGAATCTGTAGCGGTTGCAACAATCCAGTGGGTCTTTGATGTCCCACCTTGACTCTCTGACATATATCACACTTGGCGATATAGCTTCCGATTTCTCTCTTCATCTTATTCCACCAAAATTTCTCTTTCAAATCTTGATACATCTTCGTTCCTCCGGGGTGGATAGAATAAAGAGTATCATGAGCTTCCTTCAGAATCACTTCTTTCAACTCAGAATCTGCTGGTACACAAAGGCGTCCTTTGTACCACAGAACTCCTTCTTCGTCCTCGGTGAATCCGGGTACCTTGCATGTACCGATACGACGCTTTAATCCGTCGATACTAGCATTTTCTTTTTGCGCCTCTTTGATCTGGCTGATCAAAGTGGGTTGAAGTTCTATGCTAGCCAAATATCCTTCATTCACTAATTCCATTCAGAAATCTTCCATCTCTTTGTGCAAGCTTGGTTGCTCCTTCAAAATCATGGAGTTCAAGCGGCACGACAATCTGCTAAGGGCATCTGCTACCACGTTGGCTTTACCGGGGTGATAGTTAATGTCCAGATCGTAATCCTTGATTAGCTCAATCCATCTTATCTGTCTCATATTCAGCTCCTTCTGAGTGAATATATACTTCAGGCTCTTGTGATCCACAACGGTTTCCCATCAGGTAGTGCCTCCGTGTCTTCAGGGCTAGAACTACGGCTACGAGTTCGAGGTCATGGGTTGGGAAATTTTGCTCATGTTGTTTCAGTTGTCGAGATAGATAAGATATAATGTTGCCTTCTTGCATTAGCACACATCCGAGACCGATCTTGGATGCGTCACAATACACATCAAAGGGCTTCGTGATATCTGGCATGATTAAGATTGGGGCTGAAATCAATCTTCTCTTGAGTTCTTGAAAACTCGCTTCACATTTTTCTGTCCATTCAAACTTCTTATCCTTCTTCAGCAATTGGGTCATGGGTCAGGCGATACTCGAGAATCCTTCTACGAACTTGCGGTAATATCCCGCCAATCCGAGAAATGCACAAACTTGGGTTTGAGTGGTTGGGGCTTGCCAATCTTCGACATCTTTCACTTTTGCAGGGTCAACGGCAATTCCTCCGGCTAATACAATGTGGCCGAGGAATCCTACCTCCTGTAACCAGAATTCACATTTGCTAAACTTGGCATACAACTGATGCTCTCTAAGGGTTCCAAGAATGGTCCTTAGGTGTAGCTCATGTTCTTATTCTTATTTGGAATAAATTAGAATGTCATCGATGAAAACAACGACAAACTTATCTAGGAAGTCCATAAAAATCTTATTCATGAGATTCATGAAATAAGCGAGGGCATTGGTTAATCCAAAAGACATGACAGTATACTCGTATAATCCATATCTGGTGGTAAAGGCAGTCTTTGGAATATCCTCTGCGCAAATCTTGAGTTGATGATAGCCTGTTCTAAGATCAGTCTTAGAAAACACTTTGGCACCGGTTAACTAATCAAACAAATCTTCTCTCTTGGGCAATGGGTACTTGTTCTTGATAGTGACATCATTCAACTTCCGATAATCCGTACACAGACGGTTACCTACATCCTTCTTGTCCACGAACAAAACAGGTGATCTCCATGGTGACGCACTTGGTTGAATCAATCCAATTTCCAACATGGCATCTAATTGCTTCTTCAGTTCTGCTAGATCATACGGGTTCATACTATATGGTCTCTGGGCTATGGGTCCTGTTCCGGGGATTAGTTCGATGATAAACTCGATATCCTGGTCTAGGGGCATACCGGGCAAAACATCTAGAAATACATCAGGGTATTCACAGACTATCCAGACTTGGTCAATGGTAGGTTGGGCTACACTCTTGTTGCACTTGAATTGACAAGGTAAGGTTTCAGATACATGCTCGACTGATATTCCGGCTGTACTGGTCATGGTTATGGCTTTCTTGGCATAGTCAATTAATCCTTTATGTTTGGACATCCAATCCATTCCTAGTACTACTTCCAAACCTTTAGTTCCGAGTACTATCAGATTAGCATAAAAACCTATGCCATGGATTCGGATGGGGACGGCTTTGCAAATTTTCCTAGCTTTGGTGGCTGAACTGGGGATTTGAACAATCATAACATGCTTCAGTTTGGTTGGTTGAATATTACTAGTGCATGCAAATTCTTCGGTGACAAATGAGTGTGATGCACCAGAATCAAACAACACTTTAGCGCGTACTGAATTAACAGAAAACATACCCAGCACGATGTCTGGCGCTTCTTGGGCTTCTTCAGCATGCATGAGAAAAACACGGCTGTTGCGGTTGAGTGAATTCCCTGGGGCAAACCTTCTTCCAGGCTAAACACAACGTTGTTGCTGAGCTGGGGCATTTGCATTGGGGGCTGCGGCATTCTTCTTGGGGCACTCGTTGGAGTAGTGACCCTTATCTCCACAGTCATAACAAGTCACTTGCGACTTGTACTTTGCTGCAATAGGCACAACATTGCTTCTAGTCCTCTGGGCAGTGTTGGTGTTGGCGGTAGCATTGTTGTTGTTAAACTTGGGTGGTGCACGGTTGAAATTGTTAGAGTTGTCGGGGTTGTTGTGATTTCCTCCGGGCCTCGGGTTTCCACAGTTGGGATAGGTTGGACGGTTCATCGGGGGTCTGTTGGTTCTCGGGGCAAATCCTGGAGATGGGTTAGGGCGATACTTTGGGGTCTGATGAGTTCCTGGCTGATGCATCATGCGACGCTTGCGGTTCTCATTGGCTTGGTTGATCTTTCCTTCCATCTGGATGGCAGATTCGACAAGAGCTTCAATATCAGCAAAGGGGATATTGACCAACATTGTCTGCATCTCATCATGCAGACCATTCAAGAATCTCTCTTTCTTCTTGGCTTCAGTGTCGATCTCATCCGGGGCATACCTAGCTAACGACAAGAATTTGTCACGGTATTCCACTACGGTCGTCCTTCCTTGCTTCAGTTCTCTGAACTCATCTCTCATTCTCTTGATCAAACCCGGTGGCACATGGGTTCTGCTGAACTTGACCTTAAATTCCTCCCAGGTCATCACCTGTCCTCCGGTCATTGCACGAACGCTGTTCCACCACGCTCTTGCATCTCCGGCTAGATAGTGGGTGGAGAATAGAACTTTCTCGTTAGCTTCCACTCCGGCGACTTCTAGGTTGTTCTCCATGGTTTGCAGCCAATCATCTGCGTCTAAGTGCTCTTCCGACTTAGAGAAAACATGTGGGTTGGTGTTCTGGAAATTCTTGAGCTTAGCTCCATGGTTGTCCCGATTTCCTTGGCCTTGGTTGTTGTCGGCTAGCTGAGCTATCTGCTAAAGGGTGGCTAGGTTGGCTTGACGTTCGGCTCTTTCAGCTTCACGGTCAGAAACCAACATTTGCAGGATATGTAACATCGGGTCCGGGGATGAACCCCTTCCTCCGCGTGGAATCTGAAGATTGAGATAGATCATGAGAAAAGAGGGAAATTTCTAAGGTTCAGGGTCTTTGGAAAGTTTTTAAAGTTTGACTCAGATTTTTTAGCAACTTGCTTTTCATTCATTCATAGCACACGGTACAACACACACCACAAAACAAGAAAAACAGATGGTTTTAAGAACCATTCTAGAAACTATGATACAGTGGGGCCGAATACAACTCACTACGCTAGTTCTCAGGTGCTACTACTCCTCGGAGTCGGTGTAGTCGTCATCCTCATCATCCTCATCATCATCGATGAAGGCGAAATCATCCTCATCGGTGAAGAAGTCCATAGCCTGATCCTCCAGAAAATCATCACCATCGCTGAGATAGGAGTTGGGGTCTCCACGAAGATCCTCTCCGGCATTCTCTCTTTCCTCCAACTGCATGTCTCTCTCGTGAATGGTCTCCTCCAAATCCGAGATACGGTGGTGAAGACGGGCAATGATGCGCTCCTTCTTGTCAAGATGACGGCGGTGAGACTTGCGATCCTTCGCTAGCATGGCGATGATCTGATCCTTCGTCTTGATGATGGCGGATGTGGTTGGAGTAGTCACGGCAATTGTCCAATTCCTGCTGACGATCGTACATCATGAAGCTAAGGTGGTCCAACTAAGTCTTCATCTCGTGGTGGTATGGGGCTTCCATTGGCTGTCCCATAGCATCACGCCTTGGACAAAACTCAAAGCGGGTACCCTTGATATGGTTGATACTCTGCCCACACAGACGAGCAAGAGCTTCCTGCATGGCCCTGGCAAGTACATCGAGCCAGTTGTTCTCTCTTAAGGTGAACTGAATTCCCTCAGCGATGGGGGGTTCAATCTTTCCTCGGAGACTTGCAACAATTACCCACTGCAGATCTTCTCCTCCTTGATCATTGAGCTGAGCTCCGACGAACTCGGGGTGCGGACGCTCCAGAAGTTCCGAAAGCTGGTCCAAATCCCGCTCAAAGATGAGGTCTAATCCATTCCCCAACTAATAAAACTTGTTGTACTTCACGTCCATCTAAAAGAATATAGGATAAGTAAGTTAGTAGAGTGATCAAGTGTGTCAAATTTTATGTATTTTGCAAGAGTTTTTGAGGAACATGAATTTTCATGAAATAATCGAAGTGATAAGAATGGGAATAAGTTTTTGTAAATATTTGCTTCCTTTGGTTTTGAATCTAAGTTTTTGATTCGAACGTCCAGTCTAACAAGGGTCTCCTATGGTCAGGATGGCTCTAATACCAACTTGTCAACACCAGGATTTTTAATCCCAGATGCCTGTTATGCCATACATCGCAATCCCAGGATTACCATTTTTGTGAGACATAACAGATTTGGATACCATAGTACATCATCCATTACAAACCATACATAAGGTCTTACACAAATAAGGATCTCATGATCCAGTTCTTAATACAACTCAAGCAGCGGAAATACGTAATAATAATGGTAGCGTAGGCGAAGCTCCATCTTCGGGGTCACATGTAATGCTGACGATGGGAGATGATCCTAGTTGTCATAACCTTCCTGAGGTCCTTCATCATGGTACTCCTCTTCATAGTCTGGCCACGGGAATAGCCAGGGACAAAGCCATGAGTACTCTTTAAGTACTTGCAAACTAATACTAACAAGTGAAGGGGGTTTTATAGTAGGACACTAAGCTCTAGGGTTGTTTTGCAAAAAGCCAGATTTACCTCTACTAAGTTCAGAAGCAAGAAAAGCTAGTTGAAATTTTATAACACCTAAGTGGGAACTTGTATTTCATATCACAACTCTGTTGTGGTCAAGTCAAAATATCAATTCATTTCACAAGTCATTTTGAAAACATCTGACGGGGGAACAGTATGGCCACTCCAACTGTCCATAACCGCGGACGTGGATATTCGAATAGTTTGACACTCTGCAGAGGTTGTACACTTTCACCACAACATTCGATACATCCGTTAGGAACAAATCCTGAATTCACCATAATCAGTATGCGGATAATCAATCCTAACCTTTCCATTACACGCCCTAGTATAGGGACCTCTCCTGTAAGTTTAGCCTCCCAACCATGACCAACTGTCATCTTGGGTACTACACAGGTGGACAATCTTCACAAGGTAGCCTCAGCTTAGACCTTGGCCGTGAGGGAACCCATACTAAGGTATATAAGTTTCCAGTCAAGCCCTACCCAAATTTCTGGTATTGTGGTTGTACGGTAAAATTGGAATGGTATCGCATCCAGACAACCATCAGTTTTATAAGGGGCTAAGGCTCATGCCTTAACATTTTCATCATCAAAATCATCTGGTGTTCGGGAACACATGTCAAAACATTTCAGTAGAATGACTCATCATTCCAAGGTTTTCATAACCATTTTCCACCAAGTATTCCCATCTAAAGTTGATCAAGTTTTATGCTTAGCACTAGCATCTACAAGTGGGGGTAGGTACTAATGAAGGGTGGTAAACAAGTGGGGTGTAACTAAGTTCAATCTCATGCCTTAGGGTGACATCAAGATTATCTAGATTAGGCCAAATTTACTGCTCTTTATGTAACCTTCAATTTTCTTCCTAGAATCTACAAGTCACTTAAATAGACTCTAAGTAATAGCTTTGATAAAGAAATAAAGTAGAAAGCTTGCAAGTAAAACTAGGAGGGGGTATCATCAAATATGTCTAACCAAGCATGCTTAGTGCATTGCCTAAGTTGTCCAACTTTCATAATTGTAAGTGTTAACTTGGTTAATCAACTAGTAGTATTAGGCTTGCCTTGTGCAGAGCAGTGGTTGAAGTTCTCCTCGGCTTCTTCTTCGTAGTATCCTCCCTCCTCCTCGTATCCTTGGTTGGTACTAGCGTCTATAAATAAATACGAGGTACACAATCACCAAACTATACTTAAATACTTTCAATCATCACACAAAAGGGTTCTATAGATGATCTAGCATCATCACTAACATTCAAGATTAAAGCATTTGCATTATTTATTTATTTTTAGAAAAGTAATTTCTACTCATTGAAAAACTACTTAATATTTAATATTCTCCCAACCAAACATGGGATCATGTTGACACATGTCATCAGCACATATTTCAGTACATGAGAATGTGATTTAAAGTGGTATCACAATTTAATAAGGTTTAACCTTTTATTTTAAATAAAAAAAGTGACTAGAAATGCCTATGTGGCATTCTTTTATTACTTGAACATTATTTCTGTAAGTAAACCAATATGTTTTTATATATTCTGAAAGATATGATCAAATGTGATTTTTGAGAGTTGGAATCAACTCAAAAGCTATTATGGTTGAAATTTGAAAAATGTTTGAATGCAAAAAAGCTTCTGACTTGTTATTTTTACCAGGGTTGATCTACAGATCCAAATGATTTGAATCCAACAGGCTTGGATTAAGCCTTTCAACACCTTTCTAACAAAATTGGTTTCATGCAATTTGGTTCACTGAATCGAGCTGGGTTGATTTTTGAAACTAGGTATAGAACTGAGTTTGAATGAATATAGAAAAGCTAAATTCAAACGAGTGGGCTACGCGGGAAAGGTTAATGGGCCGGCCCAGTGTCACTCCGCAGCGCGGGGCTCAACTGACGGGGGGTCAACTGGTCAATGGCTCATAAAACGCGAAGCGGTACGGGGCGATGTGGTTTGTTGGATTAGAATGAAGATCGACGGCTAAGGGTCGCGTCGACGATGAACAAGTCACCGGCGAGCTCGAACCCTAGCGGCTCGGTGGGGGTGCATAGGGGGCATACCGGGGCTCCAGTGATGACGGCGAGGTGGGAAAACGACAAAGTCGATGACGGCAAACTCAGGGGTGGTCGCGGCAGCTCCGGGGGTGGTCGAAATCAACGGCTCCCTTCTTCTCCAGAGGCGGCCTTCTCCGGCGCAATTCCAGCGAACTGCTGCTCCTCGTGCTTCGGCTAAGGGGTGGAATGATCAGTGAGATGAGGGGAGTGAGATGGTGTGAAGAAATCGAGCGGGGGTCGTCTCCTTTTATAGGCTCAACGGCGAGACCGAGAGGGATGGGCAGGCGACGGTGGCGACACGGCTACTGGCGGCTAGAGGCATGGCCGAGGTTGGCGATCGACGGGTGGTCTCCTGGCGATCCTCTAGAGCTTAAATGCGTGTGTAGGGGCGGTGCAAATGGTCGGGAATGCGTGGTGCTCTGTTAGGCAGAGGCGGCGAACTCGACGGTGAGCGGTGGCTACAGGGTACGGGCGGTGAAACGAGCATGTCTGGTGGTCTCCTGGGATGGTGGGGTGCATGCTGGTGGGCGGCGAGGGCTCGAGGTGGTCGGGTTGCATGGGAACAGCGCGTGCTCTGCGGTGCACGTCGGCATGGTCGACATCGGCGCGGGCACGGCGTTCCGTGCGGTTCTGGTCGCTGTCTTTGAGCTAGGGATGGTCAAGAGGGGGCGGTGAGGCATGGGATGCACGCTAGACAAGGTTGGCACGGCTAGTTCTTCTCCTAGCTTGCTCTCCACACTGGGGTGACATGGGTGCTCTTGGCCTACTCACCATTGATGACAATGGCCAGCTTACAGTGGTGCTAGAGGTTAGTTAAGGTTGCTAGATGATCTACTAAGGCTAGTTGTAACTAGAGAGGGAAAAAGGTTGGCCCAAAACACTGCTCAGGATAGTGTTTTTGATTTTGCTGATTTGAATCTGCCACCTGTTTGATGAAATGGCCGCATGAACTTAAGTTTTGAATTTTGAAAATATTTTTGGTGGGTGTTCTAGGCATGTGTTGAGGGTTCTGTGGATGCTTGGGTTTTTAAAATTGAGCTTGTTTGAGTGGTTTTTGAAATAGTGGGATCTTCCCATATGAAATAGATTCAATTTTAAACTGTCATTTAAACTAAGCATTTGAATGTTTTTGGATGATCACAAAGTGGGACTTGGTACCTTATTATGAGTACTATCAAGGGGTGCAAAGATCCATACATGTTTCTGTTAAGTTCTGAAAGTTAGAGATAGCCAAAGTAGGCATGGGAGTTAATTTGGCCAAAGTGACCATTCACTTAATTTGTTTGTTTTGACTTGTTTGTCTTTGGTAAAAGTTTGGGGATTGTTTAGATGATGTTTATTTCACCTAAGAATCATTTTAAAAGCAAAGAAACACAGAACCATGGAAATTCAAAAGAATCCAAATTTTAATACACACACATATGGATGCTTTCATATTTTTAATTAGAAAAGTTTTTGTTAACCCTAAATTTGATGATTAGAGTTTGATGATCCAAGTTTAGTATTTTTGGGATGTTAGAAAGTGCAATGTTGAAAACGTTCCCCGTGACAGCACAATTTTGCTAATTCCAACTTATAAGTGCAAGCATATACAACAAAGTTGTCACAATGGTTCAAGTTTATTAAGGGCAAACAATATAAAGTGTGCCATCAAGTTCGTGAGGGCTTTAATCACTAAATTTTCACATAACAAAATAGTTTTTAATTGGAAGATAGTTGAAAAAAAGAATATACTTGGAATGGTGTAACACACCATGCATAGGAGTTTATAGTGGACACTTTGGAATAATTGGTTTCTTGGGAGTTGGAAGCATGAGTATAACTTACTCATACAAGTGGAGGCTAGCAAAAGACTGGGAGCAACCAACTAAGAGAGCATAATGGCCATAATCATGCAGTGCAACAAAGCATACTAATCAAAGCAAAGAGTGGTACTACAAGTCAAGGAATAAATGATCATAGAGGCTAATGGTGACTTGTCATAGTCATAACATGGTGTGAGCATGTGCCAAGTCAACCCATGCAAAGCATCAAAGGAGAATACCACAATACTATGCTTTTGCATGCTAAAACAACGCATAATTTCTTCAAGGCACACTAAGAAATCCCAATTGTTTGGAAAAATACATGCTACATCAATAATCACTAAGCATAATGCTAAAACAACACTAGCATGTCATGCTAAAGTCTAAGTCACTGTCAATGCAAGCTCCTCTTGCACTTCAAGCAAGAACTTACTACTCCTTTCCGAACACCAAGCAAACTTATTTGCAAAACAACACAGCAAGAATGGGGGTCCAAACTACTTTATTCAAGCAAACTAAACAACCTAAGCAAAGCAAACGAAAACTAAGACGCTCCAAGAATAACACAACTATGCATGACACAATAAAAACGAAGTGTCTAGACAGACCTGAGCTTTTTATTGATAAAGAAGGGTATGCCTTGGGCATCCCCAAGCTTTAACGCTTGTACCTCTTGGATATTTCTTGGAGTGACACCATGGTGGAATCCCCAAGATTTAGATTTTGTCCATTCTTCATATCATTGCATCATTCTCTCTCTACACCTGGAATTTTTCCTTCATACAAAACTTCACACAATCTTTATTAGCAACATTAGCTTATTCAAAAGATATTAGACCTCTAGCAAAGCTTTGGAACAGCAAGGCTTTTCACTAAAAACACAATCTACTATAGTAACTCCTTCGAAAAGCTCAATTCACCTAAAGAGAACTCAAAAAGGAATCAATAAGAAGCAAATGCAAATAATGGCAGAAATCTGTCAAAATAGACCAGCAGGTAGAAACCGATTTTTTCAAACATCTTATGTTGCTCAAATCAAAAAGTGTTGAACTAACGAAAGTTATTTAACATACTAGGAGATTTATTCATAAATTGTGAGCTCAATCCGAGTTACAGAGACTCCTCACGAATTTTTTTGGTGGAGGACAGAAATCTGTTTCGGGATAGCAACTCCCCAAATCTTAGTTCCCTCTCATTAGAGGTCATTCTTGGCACAAAAAACAAACAAAAAGGATAAGGAGAGATCATTACTGAAGTAATAACTTCTAAGACTCAAGGAAACTCTTGGGTTATCTTCCAACAAGTACTTTTTTTAATGTCGTTAAGTTAGGCACAAGAAGCAAGAAGAATCAAGTATTTTCAAATGATGAAGCATTACCCCTCTTGTTCTTTATTTTCTTACCTTTCTTATTTTCTTTAGGGAAAATATGATTCCTTACCGGAGGAGTAAAATGCATGATGCCTTTTCCCACATCTATTACTGCCCCAAGGTGTTTCAGTAGAGATTTTCCAAGTGTGATCTGTCCTTTGCCTACACATTCAATAACAAGATAATCAGTAGACACCATTTTCCCTGAGATTTTTGTAAATGCCCCTTCATCTATTCTAATGGGTAATATAGTGGAATTGTTGGTAGGAGAGATTTCCTCTCCTCCTTTAGTAATCCCCCAAAGACTCAAGGAATCATAAATATCTTTAGACATGGGGCAAAATTCAGACATGATATCACAGCGAGCATCAAAAAGTGTAGTGTTTATTGAGACTTTGATTGTGGGAAACCACTTTGAAGGCTCAGAATTTATGGGAACATAATCATGGTAAGCCCTAAACATGTGATAGCAACTATTCATAGCAGCAATACCTGTCTCAAGAGTGTTCAACCTAGCAAAAATATTTGTAAAAGAGGAATCAGACTTGCCAGATGTACCATAAATCATAATTAATTTCTTTATGGCATCAAAAGCTTGATCCTCAGTACATAGCAAGAAATCTTTCTCAGCCACAACATCCAAAGCATATCTATAACGAAGAGAAATACCGCGGTAGAAATTATCAATAACCAAGCTAAGGCTCACCTTAGGCTCAGTTTCCCTCTGTAAAGCAGAGATTCTAGACCAAGCTTCTTTAAAACTTTCTTCACTTTTTTTCTTAAAAGTGGAGATTTTTACCATAGGGAAAATAAAGGTTGGTCCAAAACCAGACATGGTAGGAACTAGAGCAGGAACTAATTTTTTGTGTTTTTGAATAAAGAAAGCAAACCAAAATAGACTAATTTTTTTTGGTTTTTTTTAAAGAGGCAAACAAAAAAAGCAAAAGAAACAAAGAAAACTAAAAACAAAGTAAAGAGAAAGGAAGTGAAGGACTCCCCTTGTAAAGACGTCCTTAGCCTCCCCGGCAACAGTGCCGGAAAGTCTTGATGATGCTCGACGTGGAACTTCGTTGGTAGCCCCAATCGTAGGGTGTGAAGAGCAAGCAACAAGTTTTCCCTCAGTTGAGACCGAGGTTATCAAACCAGAAGGAGGAAGGAAATGTCACACAGGTGTTGCAAGCAACGTGGAGACCTGCACAACACAAACTCAAGACTTTGCCCCAACGAATTAGTGAGGTTGTCAAGCTCACCGGTTTGCTGTAACAAAGGATTAAACGTATGGTGTGGAAGGTAATGGTTTGCAGCAAGTAAACAAGTAACAGTGGAAGATGTATCAATGGTAAAGATTGGACCGGGTTCCATAGTTCACTAGAGGTGCTCTCCTTAGATAAACAACATGGCATGAAGGGTAAACAAATTACAGCAGCGCAATTGGCAGGAACTAAGCAAGGCATAACAATGCCATTTCTTGTCAAAAAGATCCTATGAGATTCGATTGGGCAATACAACAAGATACATAGACCACCATCCAACTGCATCTATGACTAGAAGTCCACCTTCAGGTTATCATCCGAACCCCCTCCAGTATTAAGTTGCAAGCAACAGACAACTACATTAAACAAAGTGTGTAAGGTAAACAGTCCACATGTTCCATGAATAAGAGACCGTTGTTTTCTCCCTAGTGGCAACAACACATCTACAACCGAAGAAATTTCTGTCACTTCCCTTGGAAACTAGAGGCATGAACCCACTATCAAGCATAAATACCCCCTCTTGGAGTCACTAGCAACTACTTGGCCAAGATAGCTACTAACAACAAAGAGCATGCAAGATCACAAACAACACAGACATGATAGAATCATAAAGATGAAACCATTAATCAAACCAACATAATAATCTCAATATCCATCGGATCCCCGCAAACACAACATGCATGATTACAAATAGATTAGATCTTGATCATGAACGGAGCTCACAAGATCTATACATGAAAGCACAAAGGAGGAGATACAACCATCTAGCTACTACATGGACCCATAGTCCAAGGTGGAACTACTCACGCATCATACCAGAGAGAAGGCCTCTAAGCTGATCTCCCCTCCGGTAGGGTGCCGGGAAGAACTTCATACCACCCCGATCTAGGGATAATGGTGGCGGCGGCTACAGACGGTTTTGTGGAGATTTGATAGGGTCCTTAGGGTTTCTGCATCGGGGGCTTCTTATAGGCGAAGGGGAGGCCGAGGAGGCAGACAGAGGGGGCAAACCCTACCCAGGCGCGGGGTAGGGCCCACCCGCGCCTAGGGGGGTTTGGAAGCCCTGGCCCGCTTCTTTGTTTCCCCTCTGGACTTCTTGTTCCCCACGGAAAGTAATTGACTTTAACGTTTGTCCCGTCCAATTCCGAGAATATTTCTTTACTAACTTTTCTGAAACCAAAAACAGCAGAAAACAGGCATCTGGCACTGTTGCAACTTGTTAGTAGGTTAGTACCAGAAAACATATAAAAATCACCTCAAAGTGTAGACAAGCAGAGCAAAGTTGATACTAAACAAGCATGGAGCATCAAAAATTATAGATACATTTCCAACGTATCACACACCTTGCTTAAAGCAGTTATCCCTTGCTTGCAACTTAATACTAGAGGGGGTTCGGATGATAACCTGAAGGTGGATTACTAGTCATATATGCAGTTGAATGAGGGTCTATGTATATTGTTGTAATGCCCAATCAAATCTCATAGGATCATGAATGTCTTGTATTGCATTGTTATGCCTTGCTCTATCCTATCAATTGCTCTGCTGTAATTTGTTAACCCAGCATGTTATGTTGTTTATCTTTAGGAGAACACCTCTAATGAACTATGGACCCCGGTCCAATCTTTACCATTGATACATCTTCCACTGTTACTGTTTACTTTCTGCAAGCCACCATTACTTTGCACACCATACGGTTAATCCTTTGTTTTCAGGAAATCTGTGAGATTGACAACCTCACTATTCATTGGGGCAAAGTCTTGAGTTTGTGTTGTGCAGGTTTCCAAGTTGCTAGCAACACCTTTGAGTTGTTCCGTTCCTCCTACTGGTTCGATAACCTTGGTTTCTTACTGAGGGAAAAACTTGATGATGTACTCATCATACCTTCCTCTTGGGGTTTACCAACGAAGCTCTAAAGTGATCTGAGCCACATTAAGCCTTTTTCTGGCGCCGTTGCCGGGGAGGCTAAGGACGACCTCACAAGGGGAGTCCTTCTCAACCTCTCTCTTTACTTTTTTTGTTTTTCTTAGTTTCCTTTTCCTTGTTTTGTTTGGGTGTTTATATCAAAAACTCCAAAAAAATTAGTTTCGTTTGGTTTGATTTTTCTTATGAAAAATACAAAAAAATTAGTTCCTACTCTAGATACTGCTGCTGTTGGCTTGCTCCACCTTTGAAAAAATGAATTCTGCTGAGAACACCAAGTTGTGTGACTCCACTAGCACAAGCAACAATGATTTCCTGAGTACACCTATTGCTCCACCTGCTCCTGATACTACCTTTTATGAAATTAAGCCTGCTTTGTTGAATCTTGTGATGAAAGAGCAATTTTCTGGTGCTAGTTCTGATGATGCTGTTGCTGCCCACCTCGATAACTTTGTTGAGCTTTGTGAGATGCAAAAATATAAGGATGTAGATGGAGATATTATTAAGCTCAAACTTTTTTCTTTCTCCTTGAGAGGAAAAGCTAAAGAATGGTTGCTATCCTTGCCTAGAAATAGTATTAATTCTTGGATTAAGTGCAAAGATGCTTTTATTGGAAAATACTATCCTCCTGTTAAGATTATATCTATGAGAAGTGAAATAATGATATTTAAACAACTTGATAATGAACATGTTTCTCAAGCTTGGGAAATAATGAAATCTTTGCTAAATAATTGTCCCACTCATGGACTGACTGCTTGGATGATTTTCCAGACTTTTTATGCAGGTTTAAATTTCTCTTCAAGAAATCTGTTGGATTCAGCTGCTGGAAGTACCTTTATGACCATTACCTTGGGTGCTGCAACAAAGCTCCTTGATAATATGATGGTCAACTATTCAGAATGGCACACTGAGAAAGCTCCACATGGTAAGAAGGTAAACTCTGTTGAAGAAACCTCCTCTTTGAGTGATAAGATTGATGTTATCATGGCTATGCTTGTTAATGGAAAAGGTCATATAGATACAAATAATGTTCCCTTAGCCTCTTTGGTTTCTCAACAATCGCAAGTTGATGTGAACTTCATAAGGAATAATAGTTTTGGCAACAATGCTTATGGTAATAACTATAGGCCTTATCCTCCTAATAATGGCAATATTTATCAGGTAGATCTGGAATGTCTAGTGAAGATAGGATTCTAGAAGTTGAAAGATCCACTAAAATCTTTATGCAGATGCAATATGAGCAGAACAAAATATTCACGAAAACTATGGAAGAACAATTTGCTATCTTGAAAAATATTAGTTACAACTTGAGAATTTGAATAGGGAAATTCCTAGTTTACAGTCCAAAATTTTGAGTGCTAAGAAAAGTATTTCATCTTTATCTGAAGCACAGTCCTCTTTGATTAATAAAATGGCTGCTAAACCTGAAACCTTGGAAAGTACCTTTGCTGCTACTCATGCCATACAAGTTACTATTGATGAAAATGTTAGACTGTTAGCTCAACTACATGCTAAATGGGAAAGAGAATCTGAAATTCCTAGAAACAGTGTGTACTATTACCACCAACAATATGGATGCCACCAAACCACAAGTCCCTATTACTCCTACCACAATGCCTAAACCCAATGAGTCTACTACTAGTGATGCTAATTTTGATTTTGATCTTGATGGTTGCAATATTTCTGAAGTGATTATGTTCCTACAAAAGCTTGCTAGAAGTCCTAATGCTAGTGATATGAATGTGGCATTCACCAAACACATTACAGATGCTAGCATTAAAATTAAGGAAGAAAAGTTGAAACACAAAGCCTCTATTCCTAGGAAAATAGAAGATAGTTGGGAACCCATCATTAATATGCAAGTGAATGACTTTGATCTCAAAGCTTCATGTAACCTTGGTTCTAGTGTCTCTATTATGCCTAGAAATATTTATGAAATGCTTGATTTGCCACCTTTGGAAGATTGTTATTTGGATGTACCACTTGATGATAACGCTAAAAAGAAACTTATGGGGAGTGTTAATGATGTTCTTATTATGATTAACAATGCTTATGTCCCTGTTTATTTCTATGTTTTGAATGTTGAATACAATGCTTCTTGTCCTATTACTTTGGGAAGACCTTTTCTTAGAACTGTTGGTGCCATCATTGATATAAAAGAAGGCACCATTAAATATCAATTTCCATTCAAGAAAGGTATTGAACACTTACTTTAAGGAGAGATAAGTTGTATTTTGCTCCTCCTTTGAAAGCAATGTTTGATGTTCATGCTTCTTCATTTGAAAATACTTGATTCTTGCTTCTTATGCCTAACTTAAAGGTGTTAAAGAAAAGTACTTCTTGGGAGATAACCCAATAGTTTTATTGAGTCTTGGAAGTTATTACAGCTGTAATAACCTCACCTTATCCTTTTTGTTTGATTTTTGTGCCAAGAAGAACCTCTAATGAGAGGGAAATAAGATTAGGGGAGTTGCTGTGCCGAAACAGATTTTTGCACTCCACTGTAAAAATTATGGAAAACTCTCTGTAAGTCGGATTGAGCTGTAATTTTTGGAATAAATCCCCCCAAGTTGTTAGATAACTTTAGTTAGTTCAACACTTTTTTAATTGAGCAACGGAAGGTCTTCTAAAAAATCGGTTTCTACCTGCTGGTCTGTTTTGACAGATTTCTACCATTATTTGCATTTGCTTCTTATTGATTCCTTTTTGGGTTCTTTTTGGGAAATTGAGCTTTTTGAGGGAATTTCTACAATATCTTGTGTCTTTAGTGCAAGTTTTTCGGTTTTGAAACTAAACCCCAAAGGTCTATTATCTTTTGAATGCACTAATGTTGCTAATAAAGATCCTGTGAAGTTTTGTATGAAGGAAAATTTTCAGGTGTAAGGAAAGAATGATGTAATGAGATGAATAATGGACAAAAGCTCAATCTTGGGGATGCCACCCCGTGTCACTTCAATAAATATTAAATAGGTACAAGCGACAAAGCTTGGGGATTCCCAAGGCATCCCCTTCTTCATCAATAAAAATATCAGGTCTTTCTAGAAACTTCGTTTTTATTATTTCATGCACAGTTGTGTAGTTCTTGGAGCGTCTTAGTTTTCATTTTTGGTTTTTGTTTGCTTAGTTTGCTTGAATAAAGTAGTTGGACCCCCGTTCTCGATGTGTTGTTTCAAATAAGTTGATTGGTGTTGGAAAGGAGTAGAAAGTTCTTGCTTGAGTAGTACAAGAGGAGCTTGCTTTGACTGTGACTTCGACTTTATCATTTCATGCTATATGTTGTTTTGACCTTATGCTTAGTGATTATTGTTGTAGCATGACTTGTTCCAAACAACTAGGATTTCTTAATGTGCCTTGAAAGAATCATGTGTTGTTTTAGCATACAAAAGCATAATATTATGGTATTATCTTTTGATGCTTTGTTTGGGTTGACTAGGCACATGATCACACCATGTTATGAATATGAACCAATCACCATAGCCTCTATGATTATTTAGTCTTTGACTTGTGTTACCACTTTATGCTTTGATTAGTAATTTTTTTGTGGCTCTGCATGATTATGGCCATTATGGCTCTTTTAGTTGGTCGCTCCCAGTATTTTGCTAGCCTCCACTTGTATGAGTAAGCTCTACTCATGCATCCAACTCCAAAGAAACCAAGTTATTCCAAAGTGTCCATTATAAATTCCTATGCATGGTGTGTTACACCATTCCAAGTATATTCTTTTTTTCAACTATCTTCCAATTAAAAACTATTCTATTATGTGAAAATTGTGTCATCTATGTTTTATATTCTTGCATTTATACGTTGGAATTAGCAGAACCATGCTGTCATGGGGAACGCTTTCAACATTGCAATGTACATTGTACCCAGTTGATAGCATGATCTTTTGTTTGCGGATGTCGTCAGTGTGAAATAAAAGGGGATCTTGTAAGTCCATGGAGTTATGTATATGTGTTAGAGAAGCGCCTGAGCTGCTAGCCTAAGCCATGCCTAATCATGGTAGAAACTTGCAGCATCACCATAGTGAGCAATCTATGAAGATTTCTTCTTATATAAAAAAGAGAGACATATTGAAAAGAGTAAAGAGAGAAAAAAGCACCATTTTCCCATGGTAAATAAGAAGATTGCTGAGATGCTCATTGTCTGCTTGCCTTGTCATTTTGATATGGGATAGCTCATGTATCATGTGCAAGGGGTACCCCATTGGCGGTTTTCTATGATACACATGTACTTACGATGACAAGAACTTACCAGTGACTAAAGTTGAGTAGCATGAGGAGCGGCCCTCGTACTCAAGGGACATGAGATTGCCAACTTATACTTTGTCTTACTCCATAGTTTGTTCAGTTTAACCTTAATCACTTCAAGATGCTTATGATAGGGGCAATGAGAGCTGAAAGCTAACAAGTACCATAATTTTTGGAAGCTTTTTATGAGACTTGAAATCCCTGCTTCCCTTTATTACACTATTATATTGAATCTCCACCTTCTATCCTTAGGCACCAATTAAGAGAGCATAGTTGCCATTCTTAGTTCTATGTACATTTTCCCAAAACTTATTGATTGATTCATATTGTTGATATTGCTTTCTCTTGAACTATTTGTATCTAGTCACCCTCATGAACTTTGAAGGTATCCTATGCATTTATGCTACTCCATGAGGGACAAGCTGAATGCCACTATGTTATGTTTTCTATATGTGAAACAAACAAACGTCTTTCAATGCATTGTTATTCATGAATCTTTGTTTGTATCCTTTCATGTTGCATGCATAGTTACTTTGTCATATTTTTAGAACTTCTTCTTTCATGCTCATGTTTAGAGTTCTTTGATCCCAGCTTTCAAAGCTTACAAATGGTTTGATCTTGATTTTGATGGTGCATGTCACCTCAAAACTTATTCTTTTTATCACTTACCTACTCGAGGACGAGCAGGAGTTAAGCTTGGGGATGCTTGATACGTCGTCAACGTATCTATAATTTTTTATGTTCCATGCTTGTTTAGTATCTACTTTGCTTTGCTTTGTCTACACTTTGAGGTATTTTTATATGTTTTCTAGGAATAACCTATTAACAAGATGCCACAGTGCTAGTTGACTGTTTTCTTCTGTTTTTGGTTCCAGAAAAGTCAGAAAATGAATATTCTCGGAATTGGACGGGACAAAATCCAAAGTCAATATTTTACCGTGGGAAACACGGAGCCAGAAGACGAGACGGAGGAGGGCCTCGAGGGGGCCACACCCTGGCCGCGAGGCTAGGCCTGTCCCGCGCCTGGGGGGTGAAGCCGCCTCAGGCATCCCCTCGGCCTCCCTCTTCGCCTATAAGAAGCCCCCGATACCTAAACCCTAAGTACCCAATCAATCTTCCACGAAACAATCTGTAGCCGCCACCATCGTTCCTAGATCGAGGGGGATCTGAAGCTCTTCCCGGCACCCTGCCGGAGGGAGAGATCATCCCAGAGGCCTTCTTCATCACCATGCCAGCCTCCGGTATGATGCGTGAGTAGTTCGACCTTGGACTATGGGTCCATGTAGTAGCTAGATGATTGTTTCTCCTCCTTTGTGCTACCATGTTTAGATCTTGTGAGCTCCGTTCATGATCAAGATCATCTATTTGTAATCATGCATGTTGTGTTTGCGGGGATCCGATGGATATTGAGATTACTATGTCAGATTGGTAAATATTTTTATCTTATTATTCTATCATGTCTGTGTTGTTTGAGATCTTGCATGCTCTTCGTTTCTAGTAGCTATCTTGGCTAAGTAGATGCTAATGACTCCAAGAGGGAGTATTTATGCTCGATAGTGGGTCCATGCCTCTATTGAATCTGGGGAAGTGACAGAAATCTCTAAGGTTGTAGATGTGATGTGGCTACTAGGGAGAAAACAACAATATCTTGTTCATGAAACAATTGTATTGTTTACTTTACACGCGTTGCTTAAAGCAGTTATCCATTGCTTCCAACTTAATACTGGAGGGGGTTCGGATGATAACCTGAAGGTGGATTACTAGTCATAGATGCAGTTGGATGGAGGTCTATGTATATTGTTGTAATGCCCAATCAAATCTCATAGGATCATGAATGTCTAGTATTGCATTGTTATTCCTTGCTCTGTTCTGTCAATTGCCCTGCTGTAATTTGTTTACCCAGCATGTTATGTTGTTTATCTTAAGGAGAACACCTCTAGTGAACTATGGACCCGGGTCCAATCTTTACCATTGATACATCTTCCACTTTTATTGTTTACCTTTCTGCAAACCACTATTACCTTCTACACTATACAGTTAATCCTTTGTTTTCAGCAAACCGGTGAGATTGACAACCTCACTATTAAAGACTTGAGTTTGTGTTGTGCAGGTTTCCATGTTGCTAGCAACACCTTTGAGTCGTTTCCTTCCTCCTACTAGTTCGATAACCTTGGTTTCTTACTGAGGGAAAAACTTACTAATGTACTCATCATACCTTCCTCTTGGGGTTTCCCAACGAAGCTCTAAAGTGATCTGAGCCGCATCAGGCCATCAATCTAATGTGGATCTGATGGCTCCGGCTCGTCTTCCTCCTCTGGCCGGGGTCGCGGGGTAGAAACCCAAGAAGTGGTGGGCGTGCACTAGGGGAGGGCTTACCGAGGCTCGAGGGCGGCAGGGAGGCAGCGAGTCCGGCGATGGTCGACACACCCTGGTTTGGTGCAGATCTAGCATTCCCGCGTCTCCTGTGGGGGATGTAGACTCGGAGCTCGCCGGAGAGCGCTCTAGTGCGTCTGCATGTCAAAGGGGAGAGATGTGAGAGGGTTCGGTGGCCCTGAGGAAGGTGGGGAAGAAGTGGTTACCGCAGGAGGAGCTAGAGGTGATGGACTTCATCGGACATGCATGCTCGTCGGTGGAAGACTCCAGGGATCCTGCAGCAAGGGAGAAGGCCTAAGGGGGAGTAGAACAGGTGCAGGGGAGGTTGAGGGGAACACATGCAAGGGAGGGAAGGCAGGAGAAGGACGACCTCGAGCTTGTGCTAGGAAATGGCCGAGAGGGCCATTTCTTTTTCTTAGGGCCAGCTGAGAAGGGCTGAGAGCTCGAGGGATCTAAGTGGGAAGGGGAGGAAGCAAATTAGGGGCAGGAGGAGGGGGCTGAGGGCCTCAAGCCCTTTTATTGCAAGGAAATGGCCTAATGGTGGAAATGTGCATTTTGGACATGGGGTTGGAGTAGAGCTGGCTTGGCTGCTTCCCTGGGGAGGAGAGAGGGGTGTGGTGGCTCTCTGGTCGAGTAGGGGCAGAGAGGTAAGGGTGGTGGTGTGTCATTGAATAAGAGAGGTGGGGGAAGGTGACCTAGCCTTTGTCTTCCTCTTGGACAAGCACAAAGGACAAGATGAACAATGCCCTGCTATAGTGGGGGTCGAGCAGGGAGGTGTGATCATATGTGGGGTGGTAGGCAAGATTGGAGAAGGTTTGATGGAGTTTTCTAGTGGTTTTGGTAACATGCCCAAATCTGCCATAATGTTTGCTCATGATGGAACTCCTAAGTTATGATCTTGGCAAGATAAGGAAATGATACTAGTAGATAGGTATGGTGAAAGTGCAATGGACGTCGCCTAGAGGGGGTGAATAGGCTTTCAAAATATTACGGTTTAGGCTCAAGTAAATGCAGAATAAAACTAACGTTTAATTTATTGAGCACAAAACCTAACCACTAGGTTCACCTAAGTGCACCAACAACCTATGCTAAGCAATACAAGCAACAAGGTGATAGCAAGATAGAAATACTTCAAGCACGATGGCTATCACAATGTAAAGTGCATAAGTAAAGGGCTCGGTTGAGAGATAACCGATGGACGCGGAGACGAAGATTTGTTTCCCGAAGTTCACTTCCAAAGAAGCTATGTCTCCGTTGGAGAGGTGCGATGGCGTGATACGTCCAAAACGTATCTACTTTCCCGAACACTTTTGCTATTGTTTCTCCTCTAAACTTGTGTGATTTGGATACAACTAAAATGGGCTGACGTTGTTTTCAGCAGAATTACCTTGGTGTCTTGTTTTTGTGCAGAAAATCCACTATTAGGAAAAATCCTGGAAAATATGCCAAAAATTATATTTCAACAGAAGACCCACGGAGCCAGAAGACGAGACGGAGAAGGGGCCTGGGGGCCCACACCCCTGACAGGCGCGGGTGGGCCCTGCCCCGTGCCTAGGAGGGTGCAGCCACCCCAGGCCCCCCCGGCCTCCCTCTATGCCTATAAGTTGCCTCTCGACCTAAAACCGAGGGGGGTCGATAGTTTTCCAAAAAGAGTTCCGCTCCGCCACCGCCACCAGAAACCAAGATTCGGATCCAGAAACTCCGTTCTGGCACCCTGCCGGGACAGGGAATTTGGAGAGGATCATCGCTATCGTCATCAACAACGCATCTCCATCAACCATCGATGTTTCCCTCATCCATGAATGAGTAATCCCCCGCTCTAGGCTTGGGGATGGTAGGGATTGGATGAGTTCTATCATGTAATCGAATAAGATCTATTAGGGCATAGTGCCTAGTATCTCTATTAGTGCTATTTGACTTTGTTGCAACTTGTTGTGCTTAATGCTTGTCACTAGGGCCAGAGTGCCATTATGATAGTATTGTTTGTGATCTTATCTGCAAGTTGTGTACACCTATCATTGTCCGGATCCAAAGGCCCCAAAGTGACAATAATTGAGACTACCGGAGGGGATTTCTGTGGTATGAGAATCACATGTGTTCACAGAGTGTTAATTCTTTGCTCCGGTGCTCTATTAAAAGGAGCACCTTAATTACCAAGAGTTATGTAACACCCTCAGAATCGGCCCTATGAAAGTTTTAGCACTTCCTGCCAAACCCGCATAGAAACGATTCAAAGGTGCCCACCAGGCACTTGCGTGCGGCTGGAAAACGAAGTAATATCATTACACAATATTCCTCGATGGAACCCACAAAACATATATATACAACAGCGACTCAATGAGTAAAGAATATAGATATACAGTACAAAGATCCAAATCACCTTGAAAACGATACAGCGTCCGAGTACGGACAAGATGCAAATTGAGCTAAGAGCCCTGAAGAATAATCAATGGCGTCCATAACCCTGCCCAGGCCAAGCCGGAAGGGTAACCCTACTAACGATGTCGATCTCAAACCTACTAAAACAAAAGGGGTGCCGGCAAAGGGCAAAGGAAAAGAGAGAGCGGTCAGTACTGAGGCCAGTACACAGCGAGACTAGAATTCGGCGGTCCTCGCCTACATAGGTATGGTGGATTGAAGCGGCAGCACAACATGCACTAAACAACCTATAGAGACTCAATACAGCTGGCGGCTATTAGATAGGGATAAGAAATACCTATCCGGATCCAACCTGAAACTATCACCAAGCATACCCATCCTGGTATTTCCCCCTTGAGACCAAACGAGGAAGTCAACCGAGGAACTCACACAGTTGGCAGTTTTATTCATTTCGTTATAGTTGCGGCAATTACTAGTCAGATATAGATAGCATGATTCATCCTGATATAATAAACAGTGGGTAGTTTTAGTTAACCATTCCGTTGTAGTTGTAGTACTTACTAGTCAGATACATATAGCATGAGGCATCCCAAAACCCAGCAGTTGTTGGTACTTTTATTTAGCCATTCCATTGTAGTTGCAATACTTACTAGTCAGATACAATGGTAACAGGTGACAGCCCAAACCAGCAGTTGTTGGCACTTTTATTTAGCCATTCCATTATAGTGAAGTTGAATGCTAGTCATTATAAAGTCAAATTTATAGCATTACTTTAGTTATAGTTGTCTATGATCGAGATATTGTGCTCCAAGTCGTCCATAACCGCGGACATGGCTTTCAGAAAGTTTTACCCTGCAGAGGGGCACAAATAGCAACACACGCACGATCAACCTCGGGAAAAACCAAATGAAACCCCAATGAGGCATCACGACAGAGCAATTGCAAGATTCATATAATATTTTAGGGGGCCACCCCACTAAGCTACCCGCGACGAAGTTGGCCGGCTCCGAGACGGACCCAGAGGTTTGTGTCGACAGCTATAAACGACTGGGAACCCGAAAGTGTGACTGGGCTTGTCGATACCGCATAAACATATCACAATTCCTAAATAAAGACAGTGCTCAATGCGCATAAATAAATAAAGCAGTAAAGCATGGCATAAGTACAGGATAGTAATAAAGCCCCAAACTAGTTTGTGTCCCCAAGAAAATAATATATGACTCAAGCTATGGCTAGGGGGATTCATGGTCCCACATGCGGATAGTGCGAATATTCAAAGAACAGATAGCAAGTACTCAGGGTCCTAGGGGACCCAAGTGGACGGTTAAAAACCAAAAAACATCTATTGCCCACCTGTGCCTCTGCATTATTTAACTACTTCAATTTTAGTTATTAAACGGTAATTAAAGTTATAATCATCTCCAACATTAAACATAAGACATTACTCCAACAACTGTGGAACATCGACGGCACGACGCAACACCTGCGTAAGCAACTACGACTCGCAAGGCTGACTATCTACCAAACAACAGGTAATAGGATGTGCCCAAGGCAATTTAATGGCTGCAAGGGATATCACGGGTACGAAAAATAGAGCATTGCATCACAGATAGCAATAGATCAACAGGATGAAATAAAGACTATAAAAATAAGATAGGTAAAAAGGGGGAGAATGCTCGCCTGAAAACATTGTCGAAGCTTCATCCAAATATTGGGTCGACACTCGCATCAACTCATCGGCCTAATCCGTGAAGAAGCAAGGCACTAGCAGAAACACCGAATGCACTATTTAATACAACGGCAAAAGATCGGGCATGATGCATGTATGATGTATCGCATGGCAAGGATGCGATGCAATTAGGCAATATTAAACGAAACCGGAGTCCCGACAATTTATTAGATGGTTCATGTTGTTTAGATACCCCGCAATTTAAATGTTGTCTTAACAAGGCAAAATTATATCACCGGTTCTATGCACAAATTTAAATGGGACCAATATTAGACTAGATTCGCCCGCATATGGTCTCCATATTTAATTATGAGGTGAATCGGCATAAGACCCCCAAACCACACAAATATGTATGCAACCATGTACCGTTTAATATGCAACAATTTTATGTCGATATTATAAAAATAAGGGTTTCGGATAGAGGTCACACATCAGCATCGATGATCTTGGGTTTCACCGAGGGGTTTGGTTTGGTCTGTGTAGAGGAAGGAGAATGCGTCGGGGTTCGATCTTCGGCTCCGGGGAAAAGTCTTGCGGTCCGTGAGGGAGATCTTGAGGCACCGCTTCACCGTGTCCGGCAGGAGTTCTCGGTGTCCCATGATCTTCGAGTGGCGACGTGTCGAACTTGGATCGGTGCCAGGGTCTCCGAGTAGCAGTCCGTATCTACAAGGCCAACACTGATAAAGGAGCTTGGCATCCAACCAAAACAGAGCCAACGCCTCTGCAAGTGGGGTGGAAGACAGGCAGGCCGGGCAGCGGTGTCATGGACGACCTGGGCGACATATATATGGAAGCACAAACTGCTATCTTGGGTGCTTGCAAGGTCACTGCAGAGAGGAGCACCATGGGGCCTCGTCGGTGCGGGCGCGACGACACGTCCACAACAAGAAGGAGGATGCCCCTGGGCGATGACTGCACGGCGGGCGGGTGCTTACTCGCGGTGGTGAGGGGCGCTAGGGAGAGGGAAACCAGGGTGAAGCAGGGCCTGTAGGAGCCGGCTGGTGCTCTCAGGAGGCGGGCGGCCCTATGCAGGGGACACGATGGCGTTGGCCTGCGGATGAAGTGGGGTGAGGGAGAGGCCTTGCGGGAGGGGACCCGCGCGAGGGGAGTGGGAGACGCGGTGGCACAGAGGGAGGCCAGCGGCGACGGGCGATGGTGGGAGCTGAGGAGGGGGAGGCGCTCTGGAGGACGACACGAAGCTACAGGGTGGCTCGATCAGACGGATGCGCGGGCAGGCGGGGTCGACGAGGTGCAGGATCGAGCGGAGTCGGGGACGGCGGCCAGGGATCGCACGGTGCTGAGCGACGACGTGCCTGGCGACGGGGGGATCGAGGAGGAAGGGCTCGGCCCTGGCGGTGAAAATTGAGAGCAGGGGAGGGGAAGGGCGACGCGTGAGGATGACGCGAGGCTAGGGGTTGCAGGAGAGGGCCAGGAGCGGGGCGACAGGGTGGATCCAGCGATGGGGAATGGGCAGGTGTGGTGGACGTGTTGGCGATCGTGTCGGGGAGCGGAAGGTGCGTGTGTGTGTTGTGTTGCTCACTGGGTTGGGTGCGTGTGTGTCGCTGCAGGTGGGTGGTTGTGGTGCACCGCAATAGAGGTGGCTGCGCGCGCGGTCAGGTAGGGTGTGTGGCTGGCGGAGGCTAAGGAATAGATGGGGTGGTGGTTGGGGGTAGGGGGTCTAGGGTTAGGGTTTTATATATGGGGTAGTAGGTGGTCTGTCGAGTTGGGCCTTTGGGCCTGACCGGATGGACTGCCTCCCCCTAACAAAATATTTAAATTATTTATTTTCTTTTCTTTTATTTAAAACAAAACATTTACAAATATGTTTTAGGCAAAAATAAGGATCCGAGAGGAACATGGTTTTATATTTGAATTAGAGAAGGGTATTTGTAGAAAACAGAAATAGGGATTTTAGCAAAATAGTTTTAGGCAAAAGATGCATGCTGATGTCATGATGATGCACAAAGTCTAAACAACAGCAATTTTCTAGTAGTGGTTTCACCCGGAGTGCTACAATTCGACACCACTAACAATGGATCTCGCCCTCGAGATCTGCCTCATGGTACGGGGAAGAAGTCCGGCAGTCTAAATCTTCTCGCTTAATGTAGATCTTCGCGACACCACTAACAAAGATTATTTCTCCATCTTGAAATCGGCGACATCACCAACAAGCGGTCGTTGATCATGCTCGTCGAGGGAAAGCTCCAGATAACAACGAACGAAGTTAAAGGTAAGGCCACCTCTAACTTCCATGGAAGGAGTAAGAATTGCATCGATCCACCATTCAGTGTACAAAAGCGAATGATAAGAGTAGTGGTATGGTCGTGACTCCATCCCGCACTCGAAGCATTACTCTGTACATGAATAGAAGACTTATGAAACCAACTCTCGGGATTCAGAATGAAGGTCTCGACAAACGAGGTTCAGGAGCAAAAGAGTGATGCAAACTCTTTGTCGGATCTGATGGAGATGAGGTCGTCGCGTTTAAAAACACCAGAAGATACAAAGAAAAATTTTAGTGAATTTTTGATCCACTAAAAGATACAATAGATGAAAGATCCATCAGATAGCATGAAGACCAGATATCGAAGAACTGTTATAAGAGGATGGAAGCGAAATCCGAAAGGTACGATAGAAACCCAACCACGAGAATTCCTGAACTCGAAGAAAAGAGAAGAGAGCAGATTAAAATCACGTAGAGGTGAGAGGGTAATAGCAGAGGGGTAAGGAGTAAAAGCAGACCTAATAAGATCTATCCAACCGATTTTGCAAAATAGTTTTGACACTCTACATCGACTGTTAGCTAGGTTATCCTACAGACTGTACCAGTGGGGTATCGCAACTTCTGAGCTCTCATACCACTCTGTAACACCCTCAGAATCGGCCCTATGCAAGTTTTAGCACTTACCGCCAAACCCGCATAGAAACGATTCAAAGGTGCCCACCAAGAACTTGCGTGCGGGTGGAAAACGAAGTAATATCATTACACAATAGTCCTCGATGGAACCCACAAAACATATATATACAACAGCGACTCAATGAGTCAAGAATAGAGATATACAGTACAAAGATCCAAATCACCTTGAAAATGATACAGCGTCCGAGTACGGACAAGATGCAAATTGAGCTAAGAGCCCTGAAGAATAATCAATGGCGTCCATAACCCTGCCCAGGCCAAGCCGGAAGGGTAACCCTGCTAACGACGTCGATCTCAAACCTGCTGAAACAAAAGGGGTGCCGACAAAGGGCAAAGGAAAAGAGAGAGCGGTCAGTACTGAGGCTAGTACACAGCGACACTAGAATTCGGCGGTCCTCTCCTACATAGGTATGGTGGACTGAAGCGGCAGCTCATCATGCACTAAACAACCTATAGAGACTCAATACAGCTGGCGGCTATTAGATAGGGATAAGAAATACCTATTCGGATCCAACCTAAAACTATCACCAAGCATACCCATCCTGGTATTTCCCCCTCGAGACCAAACGAGGAAGTCAACCGAGGAACTCATAGAGTTGGTAGTTTTATTCATTTTGTTATAGTTGCGGCAATTACTAGTCAGATATAGATAGCATGAGTCATCCTCATATAATAAGCAGTGGGCAGTTTTAGTTAACCATTCCGTTGTAGTTGTAGTACTTACTAGTCAGATACATATAGCATGAGGCATCCCAAAACCCAGCAGTTGTTGGTACTTTTATTTAGCCATTCCGTTGTAGTTGCAATACTTACTAGTCAGATACAATGGTAACAGATGACAGCCAAAACCAGCAGTTGTTGGCACTTTTATTTAGCCATTCCATTATAGTGAAGCTGATTACTAGTCATTATAAAGTCAAATTTATAGCACTACTTTAGTTATAGTTGTCTATGATCGAGATAGTGTGCTCCCAGTCGTCCATAACCGCGGACACGGCTTTCAGAAAGTTTTACCCTGCAGGGGGGCACAAATAGCAACACACGCACGATCAACCTCGGGAAAAACCAAATGAAAACCCAATGAGGCATCACGACAGAGCAATTGTAAGATTCATATAATATTTTAGGGGGCCACCCCACTAAGCTACCCACGACGAAGTTGGCCGGCTCCGAGACGGACCCAGAGGTTTGTGTCGACGGCTGTAAATGACTGGGAACCCGAAAGTGTGACTGGGCTTGTCGATACCGCATAAACGTATCACAATTCCTAAACAGTACAGGCGCTCCACGTGCAATCATAAATAAAGCAGTAAAGCATGGCATCAGTACAGGATAGAATAAAGCCCCAAACTAGTTTGTGACCCCAAGAAAATAATATATGACTCAAGCTCTGGCTAGGGGGATTCATGGTCCCACATGCGGATAGTGCGAATATTCAAAGAACAAATATCAAGTACTCGGGGTCCTACGGGACATAAGTGGATGATTAAAAACCAAATAACATCTATTCCCACCTATGCCTCTGCATTATTTAACTACTTCAATGTTAGTTATTAAACAGTAATTAAAGTTATAATCCTCTCCAACATTAAACATAAGGCATTACTCCAACAACTGTGGAACATCGACGGCGCGACGCAACACCTGCGCAAGCAACTACGACTCGCAAGGCTGATTATCTACCAAACAACAGGTAATAGGATGTGTCCAAGGCAATTTAATGGCTATAAGGGATATCACGGGTACGAAAACTAGAGCATCGCATCACAGATAGCAATAGATCAACAGGAGGAAATAAAGACTATAAAAATAAGATAGGTAGAAAGGGGGAGAATGCTCACCTGAAAACATTGTCGAAGCTTCATCCAAATATCGGGTCGACACTCGCATCAACTCATCGTCCTAATCCATGAAGAAGCAAGGCACTAGCAGAAACATCAGATGCACTATTTAATACTACGGCAAAAGATCAGGCATGATGCATGTATGATGGCAAGGATGCGATGCAATTAGGCAATATTAAACGAAACTAGAGTCCCGACAATTTATTAGATGGTTCATGTTGTTTAGATACCCCGCAATTTAAATGTTGTCTTAACAAGGCAAAATTATATCATCGGTTCGATGCACAAATTTAAATGGGACCAATATTAGACTAGATTCACCCGCATATGGTCTCCATATTTCATTATGAGGTGAATCGGCATAAGACCCCCAAACCACACAAATATGTATGCAACCATGTACAGTTTAATATGCAACAATTTAATGTCGATATTATAAAAATAAGTGTTTCGGATAGAGGTCACACATCAGCATCGATGATCTTGGGGTTCACCGAGGGGTTTGGTTTGGTCTGCGGAGAGGAAGGAGAATGCGTCAGGGTTCGATCTTAGGCTCCGGGGAACGGTCTTCCGGTCCGTGAGGGAGATCTTGAGGCGTCGCTTCACCGGTTCCGGCAGGAGTTCTCGGCGTCCCATGATCTTCGAGTGGCGACGTGTCGAACTTGGATCGGCGCCAGGCTCTCCGAGTAGTAGTCTGTCTCTACAAGGCCAACACTGATAAAGGAGCTTGGCATCCAACCAAAACAGAGCCAACGCCTCTGCAAGTTGGGTGGAAGGCAGGATCAGGACCTGCAGGCGGCGCTGCAGAGGTGGAACAAGGGAGGCCGGCAGTGTCATGGACGACCTGGGCGACATGTATATGGAGGAACAAACTGCTGCCCTGGGTGCTTGCGAGGTCACTGCAGAGAGGAGCACCATGGGGCCTCGTCGTTGCGGGCACAACGGCATGTCCACAACAAGAAGGAGGGTTCCCCTGGGCGATGACTGCAGGGCGGGTGGGTGCTTACTCGCGGTGGTGAGGGCCGCCAGGGAGAGGGAAACCAGGGCGAAGTAGGGCCTGTAGGAGCCGGCTGGTGCTCGCAGGAGGCGGGCGGCCCTATGCAGGGGACACGATGGCGTCGGCCTGCGGATGAAGTGGGGTGAGGGAGAGGCCTTGCGGGAGGGGACACGCGCGAGGGGGGTGGGAGAGGCGGTGGCACAGAGGGAGTCCAGCGGCGGCGGGCGATGGTGGGAGCCGAGGAGGGAGAGGCGCTCTGGAGGACGACACGAAGCTGCAGGGTGGCTCGATCAGACGGATACGCGGGCATGCGGAGTCGACAAGGTGCAGGACCGAGTGGAGTCGGGGACGGCGGCCAGGAATCGCGCGGTGCTGAGCGACGACGTGCCTGGCGACGGGGGGATCGAGGAGGAAGGGCTCGGCCCTGGCAGCAAAAATTGAGAGCAGGGGAGGGGAAGGGCGATGCGTGAGGACGACGCGAGGCTGGGGGTTGCGGGAGAGGCACTACTAGGAAAATGGCTATAGGTAATCAGCACATCCGTGGCTCACATGGTTGAAGTGCCCGACGGCTAAAACAGGCGTGGCTCACCTATGGGTTGTGCCCTACTAGTAACTAGAACAACCGTGGCGCACATGACCATAGTGCGCCATGACATGTATGGGGGGCCGCTGACGCACGCCAAACATTTGTAGCGCACATAGGGTAGGTGCGCTACGGTTGTTAGTGCCAACCGTGGCGCACATGGAGGGGGTGCGCTACGCCTAAGCGCATGTCCCCCTCTGCTGTGAAACGGCCAGACACATCCGTGGCGCACTATGGCATGTGCGCCACGGATGTTACTCCTCCCTGTGCCGCACTAGGGCAGAGTGCGCCACGGATGTGTCGATTTTTTCTACAGCACTTTATGTGCACATGTGTGACCACATCCACCACCCCACACTTCACTTTCCCCTTCTTCTTCCTCCTTAGATCTAGTCGGGATCTTCTCCTTCCCACCTCAATTTCTCCACCCATTCACCATTTTTAGCATGTAGAACTTTCCTTGGATGTTACATAAGTAATAGAGGAAGGTCTCCGGTCTCTCATCTCCTTCTCCGGTCTCGCGCACACCTCTCATTTCCATCTTTCTCGCGATTGATCTCTCATCTCGGTAAGTTGTCCATGTAAGGATGTGTTCATGTGTATATGGTATGCTCATATGTATGTAGATGATCGATGCTCATGATGTGTGTATGGAGAGGATCGATGGTCATATGTGTGTGTATATGGAGAGTATCGATGATGCTCATTCATGTGTGTATGGAGAGGATAATGATATGTTCATGTGTGTATGGATCGGTCTCCCTCTCTTGTGTTTGTATGTGAACAAGTTGCCCTTTGTTTTGCCAAAATGTTGATTCATTTCCATTCTGGCAAGACTTTGGCATTTCGCAAAGGTCCTAATTTTAGGATAGGTCATGCCGAAATTTTCTATCGACCATTGCATGCATGCATTCATATATGTGGTTCTAATAGACTTCTAATTGTACCGTGTACACCGTGCAGGAAAAAATGGTCCGCATAATGAGCGAAGGAATTGTGGCTAGATTTTTGAAATGTGCGACGGCCGACATGATACGAAATAACAAGACGAGATGTCCATGCAGAAGATGCAAACTCAACTGGGTGATCGACCTAGATTCCGGGAATCTACAGGCGCACCTGCTCCGCCATGGTTTCATGGATGGATACACTCGTTGGATAAGCGATGACGAAGACGATGGAGACGGTGAAGGTGGCCAACATGACGATGATCATCATCACGGCGAGAACGGGCGAGATGATGAAGAGTCTCTTGGAGATGGTGAAGGTGCGAAGCGCATCGGGATGATGATGATCTAGATGCCGGAGGAGCGCATTGACGATGGAACAACGTCAGTGGGTGCGGGACCCTTATGTGCAAGAGCTGCTTCTCAAGGCATTTAGTAACGCCAGGGCTGCCGCTAGAGAGAAAGCCAAGCTTGCGCAACTTGAGAAAGACGCGGTTACTCCATTGTATGAAGGATGCAGGCCCGATGATACCCGGTTGAATGTAATGCTCAAGGCTATGGAGATGAAGACAAAACACAAATTGAGCGACGCAAGCTTCGACGATATGATGGCATTCTGGCACGATCGTCTCCCGGAGGGGAACACATGTCCAACTAGTATCGAGGACGCCAAGAAAATCGTCTATCCTCTCGATCTACCGCATGTTAGATATCACGTATGCATCAACGATTGCATCATTTATCGGGGCGAGGACGCGGAGAAAACCACATGTCCGGTGTGCGGCGTGAGTCGATACAAGAAAGGGAAGAAAGCACCTCGAAAAGTGGTATGGTACTTTCCTATCACTCCTTGTCTGCAGCGCTATTTCGCGGACCCTGAGGAAGCGAAGCTCATGCGATGGCATGCAGAAAGGAAGAAGCCAGGAGATGATGATCATGACCCCGAAAAGGATGAGCTGCTGACGCACCCTTCAGATGCTATCCAGTGGAAAGCATTTGACCTCGAATTCCCAGAATTCGGTGGAGATTCGAGGAACATCAGGCTTGGTGCGAGCACCGATGGACTCAATCCTTTCGATAGCCAGAGTAGCACGCACAGCACTTGGCCCGTGTTTGTATGGATGTACAACCTCCCTCCATGGTTGTGCATGAAGAAGAAGTACATACAAATGAGTATGCTAATTCAAAGGCCGAAACAACCTGGTACCAACATCAATCTGTATCTCGGGCTGTTGAAAGAGGAGCTAGCCACGTTATGGGAATCTGGAGCCAATACTTACGACGCCATCGCACAAGATTATTTCACTATGAGAGCCGCATTGGTCACTACGGTGCAAGACTATCCAGGTTGCGGGTATATCTCGGGCAGGTTATCCAAGGATTCTGCGCATGCGTTAGGTGCATGGATAACACAAGCTATCTCCAACTAGAGAAAGATCCAGGGTCATCAAAAACCGTGTTCATGGCGCACCGGAGGTGGCTCGGCAAGAATGATCCATGGAGAAAACATGGAGACCTGTTCGATGGCAAATCCGAGACCCGAGGAATCCCAGAGCGTAGGAGCAGCGAAGAAGTGGAAGAGTTGCTAAAAAACTGGAAAGATTGTCCTAAGCCTGGAAAGAAGCAAAAGAGGCAGCAATAAGACAAGCCGCTGATGAAGGTATGGAAAACAAGGTCTGTTTTCTAGGAGTTGCCATACTGGAAGTTTCTCCGCACGCCTCATAGCCTCGACATCATGCATATCATGAAAAACGTGTGCGAGAGTCTGGTCGCCACCATAATCAACATGCCAGATAGAGGACGAAGATGGTCCGAAAGCAAGGCACGACCTGATATGCTTGGGTATCCGGAAGGAGCTTCACGGAGGACGCACTACTCCTGATGATCAGGAAGATGACGATGATCATGAGTCGGAGACGACACAAGGTCGTCGGAAGGGTAAAAAGTTCAAGAAGAACAAATATTACTGCCCTCCTTCTTGCTTCACTCTAAGCCAGGATGAGATCAAATAGTTTTTCAAGTGCCTTCTAGGAGTCAAATTTCCTTACGGCTACGCGGGCAAGATAAGCAGACACCTAGACGAGGCGAAGCAGAGGTTCAGTGGCATGAAGTCTCACGACTGTGTCGTGCTAATGACGCAGGTACTTCCGGTCGCACTAAGAGGGATAATGGACGAGCACGTCCGTGAAACGTTATTTGTCCTCTGCAAGTTTTTCGACGTCATCTCTAGGAAGTCGATTGGCGTGAATCAGCTCGGGAGGCTACATGAGGAGATCGTGGTGATACTATGTGATCTTGAGGTCTACTTCCCACCCGCATTCTTCGACATTATGGTGCATCTGCTGGTCCATGTCGTGGAGGACATCGTACAACTCGGGCCGATGTTCCTCCGCAGCATGATGGCATTCAAAAGGATGAACGGACACATCAAAGGATACGTTCGCAATAGGTCCCGTCCAGATGGAAGCATAGCCAAGGGCTTTCTGGCCAAAGAGTGCATCTCTTTCTGCATGAATTATCTAGACATCGAGAACCCTGTCGGTCTTCCCGTCAACAGGCACCTTGGCAAGCTCGACGGATCTGGTCACCGAGAGGGTCGTCGCATGCAGACTTCGATTTTCGACGCGCAGACTTTGATCGAGCAAACCTCGTCGCGCTACAGCATTTAGAACTGGTCGATCCTTGGGTACAGAAGCACAAAAGGTTAATCAAGAAGAAGTACAGTGATCGGGGCATACAGAGGACGCGGGGAGAAATAATCAAAGAGCACAACTCAGATTTCACGCGTTGGTTTAGGCAGACGCTCCTTGATAATCCCCCGCGATCGCATTCTTCTGACACGGAAAACATCATATTCACCTTGTCGCAGGGACCGATGCAAAACCTGGTGACCTATCAGGCGTATGATATCAACGGCTACACATTCTACACGGAGGAAAAGGACAACAAGTGTGATTATCAGAACTCAGGCATAACGTCGGAATTCTACACCGATGACAACATGAAGGAAACATTCTATGGAAGAATCGAGGAGATCTGGGAGCTCGACTACTGTGGAGAAAAGGTGCCGATGTTCCGTGTCAGATGGGCAAAGAGCGTCGAAAGAGAAGACCGGTATTTCACAACCATGGTTATACCCGAAGTAGCCAAATCCAAGGTCACGGCAAGCGTGGCCGTGAAAAATGAACCGTGGTACTGCTACCAAAGTGGACCAATGTTTTTCATTACCGACCCGACAAAGCCTAGCCGTGTTGTCGTGAGGAGAGGAAAAGAAACATCATCGGAATGGATGGAGTCGCCAGCGAGCAAGACTTGACCAGACGGCGATCCAAAGATTGAAGATGACGACGACTATGATGCAACAACATACATCACAAGAAGAAAAGGACAACCCTACCCAAAAAGGTAGCCTCGAAAGAAGAAACATTAAAGTCTGGGCTAAATTATTCAACCGCGACAAAGAAGGGAAAAAGATTGTAAAACGCTAGCTCAAAAAATATTGTAAAACGCAGGTAAAAAAAAGATTGTAATATTCATGGACAAATTATTTTGAAATTTAGTTATACTTTGAATCATATTTGTACCACTTTTATGACATATATTATCACTTTTGGGCATTTTTGGAATATTTAAAAATATTTTAAAAACAAAACAAAACTTCTATGGCATATATCACCACTTTTGGGCATTTTTTTGGAACATTTAGAAGTATTTTTAAAATAAAAATAAAAAAGTGGGGCACCAGGATTCAAACCTGGGTGCTCACAGGTTCAGAATAGAGCAGTGGGCAGAACCAGTGGGATAAGACAGTGCTAGTGTTAACTAGTGGGGTGGCCGCCCTCTTATCTGATAGTCCAACCCACATAGGCGTAGCGCACCCTGGCCAAGTGCGCTACGGTTATCCGCTTGTGGAGGAGGAGGATCGCGCCGCTCGAGGAGGCTCGCGCCGCTTGTGGAGGAGGAGGATCGCGCCGCTCGAGGAGGTGGAGGCCGCCGTCGTCCGCCCGTTGTCCGCCCGTCAGAGGTGAGCGTCGCCCCTCCCCTCTCTCCCTCTATCTCCCTCTCTCTCCCTCTCTCTCCCTCTCTCTCCCTCTCTCCCTCTCTCCCCTCTCTCTGCAGGCCATGGTTAGGGTTTAGTAGGCCTCGCTCCATGTCCTGCTCTCTTGATTCAAGCCTATCTCCTCCAGTTGGTTCCATTAGATTCATTAATTGTTCAACGTGCATTTTCACAAGATCAATGTTATTAGGAGTGGTTATTAGGAGAAAGAAAGAAAGAAAGAACCTGATATAAAAAAAGCCTATACGCATGATAGCATCTCAACAAAAGAACCTTTTTAGCAGGCATTGCCCCTTGTGGGTTTTTGCCCCTTGTGGGTTGTGGCATTGTCATCATCATTAAACTGACAGACATGATCTGTAGCAGTTCTGCTAGCATTATGTCTAGTTGTAGCAGTTACATGTCGCCCTTTGATAGCTTAGTTTTCTCCCAATTATATAATAATTAGGATTAATGTGGATAGTATTGCATTGGATAGGCATGAGCTTAAACTCAACTTCCAGGCCTATCTGCTGATTCCCCTGTTCACTCATTCAAAACCCTCAAGAACATCAGCTGCTGGGCCTATGTTTTAATCCCATACATCTGTGATGGCTCCAGATGAAGACCTACACCTTCGTCGCGGCAGTGATCATGCTTATCTTCTTTGGTTATTTATCCCGTGTTTGTGTCTAGCTAGTTTAGATGTCTAGGCGAGCTTCCGAGCTCTAACTTTTTCGATCGACACATGTATTCGCATGTCACCAACTACTTTGTAACTTGATCGAAACAATGTAACTTATACTATGTATTCATGTATGAGACTTATCTATATGTATTTGTTTCAATCTTGTTTTTCATATTGTGTATTTATATATATAACTGTATATCTTGTATCTGTGTGTGTATATCTGCTGTAATATTGTATATAATCTGTATTATATATAATCTGGCTCGGAAATTAAAAAAAACACACCTGTGGCGCACATGATCTACCTTTTGTGGTACACTACACCTAAAGCGCACTTTACAAGCTTAGTGGCGCACTGGGAAGTGCGCCACAGAAGATCCTACGCGTAACGCACCTGCCCACATAGCCGTGGCGCACTAGCAGGTGCGCTACGCCTATCTCGACACAACCGTGGCGCACTAGGCAGTGCGCCACGGCTGGGAAATAGCCGTAGCGCCAGGCACGTGGCGCACTGCTAGTGCGCCACAGATAATCTTTTCAGGTGCGCCACTAACTGCTGTTTTCCTAGTAGTGAGGGCCAGGAGCGGGGCAACGGGGTGGGTCCAGCGATGGGGAACGGGCAGGTGGGGTGGACGTGTTGGCGATCGTGTCGGGGAGCGGAAGGTGCGTGCGTGTGTTGTGTTGCTCGCTGGGTTGGGTGCGTGTGTGTCGCTACAGGTGGGTGGTTGTGGTGCATCGCAATGGAGGTGGCTGCACGCACGGTCAGGTAGGGTGTGTGGCTTGCGGCAGCTAAGGAATAGATGGGGTGGTGGTTGGGTGTAGGGGGTCTAGGGTTAGTGTTTTATATATGGGGTAGTAGGTGGTCTGTCTAGTTGGGCCTTTGAGCCTGACCGGATGGACTGCTTCCCCCTAACAAAATATTTAAATTATTTATTTTCTTTTATTTAAAACAAAACATTTACAAACATGTTTTAGGAAAAAATAAGGATCCGAGAGGAACATGGTTTTATATTTGAATTAGAGAAAGGGTATGTGTAGAAAACAGAAATAGGGCTTTTAGCAAAATAGTTTTAGGCAAAAGATGCATGCTGATGTCATGATGATGCACAAAGTCTAAACAACAGTAATTTTCTAGTAGTGATTTCACCCGGGGTGCTACAAGTTCCCTAGAGGCCCCGCTGCCACGGGCTGGCTGGACAGAAGATGTTGTGCAAGTTCTCATTGCGAGCACGTATGACTATATATGGAGCACATGTCTAGGATTGTTTAGCTTGGATGCTTGTTATTATTTATCTGCAATGCCCTAGATTTTGAAGTTACATGTTTAGACTTGTCCATGCAACGCCCTTCCATCCATCCCTATGCCTACCGCACTATAATCCTACTGATACCGTTACTGTTACTATTGCTCCTGTTTTACTGTTGCTTGTTACTTTGTTGTTGCAACTACAAACTGTTGCTACTGATAAACTTCTGTGAGCAAGAACTATTTCCAGGTGCAGCTGAATTGACAACTCAGTTGTTAATGCTTGCAAGTATTCTTTGGCTCCCCTTGTGTCGAATCAATAAATTGGGTAATACTACCCGTGAAGACTGTTGCGATCCCCTACACTTGTGGGTCATCATGGCACAATGCTCTCCGAACACCACAAATGGCTCACCTCGAGGTGTGGTGGCTCGATGATCACCCAACGCCACACAAGGCCTCACCCCGGATGCGGAAGCACGCGACTCACCTACGCCGCAAAAGGCTCACCCTATTCTCCTGAGTGCGCACCACAAAAGGCGGGCACTCGCTCCACTATGGGACGCTTGAGGGCGGTCACCGAACCCGTAGAAGATTGGGGCTAACTCCACAACTCAATTGGAGGCTCCCAACAACAAAGCCACAAAATTCTACAATGCCACAAAAGGCCAACAAAGCCACAAAAGGCTACAATACCACAAAAGGTCAACAAGACCACAAAAGGTCAACAATCCAACCACACAACCGTCTAGGGTTCCAAGAATCCAAGAGTAACAAGCCCACAAGCTTGTACTTGCCGAATCTCCGAGGAGAACTCAAACCTATGCAACAAATGCAAGAGGCAAGTCCTTCTCTCTCAAATTCCACCAAAGCTACAAAACCTATTGGGGGAATAAGAGAGGAAGAACACAAGAGGAGAATACAAAACTCTCCAAGATCTAGATCCCAATGATTCCTTCACAAAGAAGGGATTGGTCTTGGGGGCATTGTAGATCTAGATATCCTCTCTCAAATCCCTCAAAAAGATGCAAGAATCATAGGAAGGGAAAGGGGAGATGGAAAGATTATTCAAGGTCAACAATGGAGGAGAGAGAGAAAGCCAAGAACCAAGAAGAAAAGCTAGTGCCCACGAAGGGGGAGAGGAGCCCCTTTTAAAGGGCTCCTAGATCTGCCTGTTATGGGCATTCGCGGCCCTGGCCGGAACTTCCGGTGGGAGGCCGGAACTTCCGGTGGCACACAGCCAACGGTCAAAAACTGCAATGCGAGAGTCTGAAAACGTGAGTCCTGGTCGGAACTTTCGCCGGTCTATAGGAACTTCCGGTGGGAGCGAAACTTCTGGTGGAAGTTCCGACCGAAGTTCCGTCAAATAGACACATCCAAAACATAAGGTTACTGAACATGAGCGGAACAAGATCCGGATTTTCAATCAGAACTTCTGGAGGCAACTAGGCCTGAACGGAACTTCCGGTCGCTGGCTGGAACTTCCGGTGGGGGCGGTATTACCGCCAAAACTTCTGGCCCAAATTCCATAAAAAACAACAAACCAAATAGAGAGGATACAGTACGTGAGCGGAAGAAGAACCGGAACTTGCACCAGAACTTCCGGCGGTAAAATGCCATAGCGGAACTTCCGATGAGAAGTTGGAACTTCTGGTCACGGAAAATCCAGAAACCAGAAATGCAATAACTTTCGCATCCGAACGCCAAACGAGATGGAACCAATTTTGTTGAAAAGATAATGACGAAATATTGGGTATGACCTTGGGAGACAATACCATGAATATATATGTGAAGTATCCCCCAAGGTGTGGTGCAGGAAAACTCGCAAGATCAAAAACCGCAATAAGATATGCAAGGGAAATCCTTACATGATAAACTAGAGCTTGTTATGATGATGACCACAAGAACAAGATCCTCTCATCGACAAGAACCAAATAACAACCAATAAATATGATGCTATGAATGCAAAGGTTTGAGCTCTCTCTGAACAATGCAACCGAGACACCCGCTTGAGATCCCCTCTTGATAGTACGGCTATCTATCCTAAATCCGGTCTCCCAACTAACAACACGAGACCAGCAAAAGAGAAGCCCTATCAAGAACATACCTTTGCCTTGAGCATCCCACTAGAACTTGATGTAGATTGTCTTGTTCTTCTATAGTGGGAACATATTTCTTGTTTGCTCTTGCTTGATGAAGATGAATACTTGCAAATTTCTCCCCCATACTCCATGGGGAAACCTCTTCTTTGAGCTTGTCTTCATCACTCCATGATCAAGAGGATGGAAAGCTTCAAGCATGAGATCTTATAGAGATGGCGCATCTTGAGCTTTCCCTTCTTCATCCGTCCTTGAGGTTGATCCATCTTGATGCAACTATTTGCCCTTGTCTTGATCAACCTTCAAGCTCATTCTTTCTTCATGATTCCAATGGCACAAAGCCCTTGGACATTTCTTCATCTTTCAACCTTGAGACCAACACATGGCCCAAGCAATGCCAATAGACAAATCTACAAGTGAAACTCAATTTACACATTAGTCCATAGAGATTGTCATTAATTACCAAAACCACACATGGGGGCATACATGCCCTTTCATATGGTCATTGTACACCTCCAAGATTTATTTGGGATTTATTGGATGCTTTTTGGTCCACTTTATATCATTTATTCAAAAGATGCAGGAATGGTTTATAGAAGCTAAAGTGATAATTTTACATTGGTCAAGGTTGGTTTTTTATGTGATATGGTCCTATATACCATAACACATATTGGGAATATTTTTGGAATTTATTTGGGGAGGAAAGTATTTTTAAGGTATTATTTATTATTTCGGCCATTTAAGAAAAGGGCAAAACTAAATAATAAAGAATCTCAAAACTAATTATTTTTTAGATGGTAAGGTAGGGTATGATATATCGGCATAAAATGTGCCTTGACTTGGAAAAGTGATTTGGAGAAAAACAAACTTGCCTTTAGAGACAAAGATTCTAGGGTTTTGCCAAAGGTGGAATTTAAATATTTTTAGGATCTAGATAATTATGGGAATTATTTGGGGAATTATCCTATCCAAGGTAGATGATGTAAACTTGATTTATCCATAATTGTCAACTTGGGATGGGAAGAATTATGGTGAAAATGGAAGAAACTAGATTTGGGGGAATCTAGGGTTTTGATACTTTTATGCCACCTAAACATGGTTGGATTAGTGAGCTTAGAGCTGCCCTTGATACAAGTTATAGATGGATGGTTAGAACAAGTTATATACATGATCATGGCAGCAAGATTTGGGCTTGGATATATTTGGGGTGGTTTAGAAAAGATGGCAAACTTTGTTGAAGATGTAACATCCCAAATTTCATCCAATTCAAAACCATGTTATTGCATTCATAACATCATGGCAAGTTTACTTTGCATAAATTTTTTAAAAGATTAAACCCTAATAAAACCATATTTAAAACCCCCTTTTATATTATATGTATGGGGCATGGTTTTATTTTTATTTTATGACCCAAAAATGTTTTTGGGTGTTTTGTTGTGTTTGACACACTTTTAAACAGTAGGGTCACCTCACAAATTTTTGGTGAAAGTTTGAATTGAATTGGATTTGAATAGTCCATTCAAATATTATTTAGAAATTCAAAACAGAAATAGAAAAAGAGAAAGGAGAAAAAAATTAGAAACCAGCAACCCGGGAACCTCACCCCCTCTCCCCTCTGTTTCACAACGCCCGCGTGCGCACCCGCTCACTGGCGTGTTGACCCTACCGCCACACCAGCTCGTCGTTGTTAACCCCGCGCCAGACCCGCGCTCGCCTGCCGTTTCTTCCCCTCTTTCACTGCCGAAATTGAAATCTATTAAATGCCATTGATTCAGCGCGAGATTTCCTTCCTGCTCTGGCTACTTAACCCCCTCCCTCTCCGCGTCATTTCCCCTCACACAGCAAGTAGTAAGCACCGCCAGGCTACCCTAATTTTGCTTCGCACTGCCGCAGTACCGAGAAGGTTCGACGAGCTATTCTGGTGAGCATCGTGTTCCCCTCTACCTCTCGTCTACTGCGACCATGTTGAGCATCGCCGCGTCCTCGCGACCTCGGTAAGCGCCAACACCCCTTCCCTACACCCTAACCTCGCCGGAATGTCACCGCCCGAGGCGTCGCCACCGCTGCAACCATTTCTGCCGCTGCCTTTTGGTCAGTGCAGTGTGGTCCACTATATCTGGATCCAGTGGCTACGATTAGATCTGATAGCAAACATGTACGCTTAGATCTGGACCGCTAGATCTCACTTAGATCCTATGGCCTGCAAGCGTGACCCGCCCGAACCGGTACCGTCCAATCAGACACTACCGCGTGGCTCTGTTTTTGTTTTAACATCCAGATTTATTCTATTAGTTGTTTAAACTTGTAAATTGCATAACTTTTGTTATGTAAATCCAAAAATTGCAAATTTTATATCTATGGATTCTGAAAAATGATATATTTGCATCTATGGCCTTGATTTGGCCATTTGCTTCCGAAAAATTAGTATTTTATGCAGAAGCATTTGTAGGCTTATTTTGACTATATAAATTATCTAGAATATTATTTTTAGCTGGTTTTTGTTTTATTTAGACTTTATATTATATGCTTTGTCTTCAGTACTGTAGAGTTTAATTTTAAAAATGTGGAAAAACATCATATTTTACATGCATTCATATTATTTTTGTGTGTATATTGATTTGTGATTATTTTGTTGTATAAATTGTTGTGTAGATTTTGTGGAATTTGGAGAGTGTGATTGTGAGGATTGTATCTATTCCCCTAGCTACCAAGGCAAGTGGTACTTCATATTTTTGTACCATTATTTTTCCTATTGCACTAGTGTTATTTTGAGTAGGAGTTGCATGGTAATTTTCGAAGTATATGTTATGCTATGGTAGATCCTATAGATGATATCTTGGTAGAAATTTTCCTAAGTTAAGTGACATGTTATGATAGTATTCTTAGCCTAGCTATTAGAATTCAAGGGTGAAAATTCATGCTATGATCTTATGGAAAAGTTATGCCTATATGTTTTTGACTAAGAAAACAACTTATTAATGAAACACCTGGGTGGAATGGGAAGAATGGTTTGTGTTGAGTGGTTATACAAGGCCCATGAATATGGTTTACCTTGTGTATCACACTTGTGGATGGCCACCCAGGAACAAAGAGATTTGAGATGTTTAGTGTTGAGAAGCTTCTAGTGCAACCACATGGCATATGGGCTCTACCTTGACCAACTAGGTTGCAAGAACTCAGCCAGATGGACAGTTGGTGGTAGGGTTGATAGGATGGAACGCATCCATGGTGGTCTGAGAGAATGATTCTGAAAAGTCTCGTCTCGATGCATGCCGTGTCTTGTGGGGAAAGTGCACCACCTCTCGAGAGGGTAAAACCTAAGTACTTAGTTGTGTCCCCGATAATGGACAATTTGAGCATCGAAGACATTGAAATGATCAAGGATATCCTCATCCCAATTTCTCTAAGTTAAAAATGATGGGTGAACAAGGGTAGTGGATCACCGATGTCTATTGGTGGTGCCTTAGAGTTTTTGTAAAGAAACACTTAGTGTTTTCAACTAGTAGGACAAAACTACTTTGTGCAAAGCCAGCCTGAAACCACACTTAGCCAAATTCATGTAGTTGATAGTCTCTATTATATAACTATGATATCACTTGCAAATACAATTCCAAATGTATTGACCCCTTGTGGCTGTAACTTATTATGTTGCAGGTTACTCTGATGGTGAGTAGGGTTATGAGTATACACTCAACATGTTTGCCTGTGGCACATGAAGATGAAGACTTTATTTATATACTTTGTAATGAGAACTCTATGTGTTAGCCTTGGGCTAATGAGTTGTAAGAACTATTGTACTCCTGGAATTAAGATGTAATAATGACCTTTGTATCTCTGTACTTCATCTTAAACTATGGGTGCTAGCATTTTGATCCAGGGACTAGCACTGCAATCACATGGGCCTTTACCTTAAAGGGTGAGGTCTTACAGATGGTATCAAAGCACTGTGTTGCCTGTAGGTTTGTGACCCTAAGATGGATTATACTAAGGAAACCACTAGGAAAATGCAACCCCTTTGTAAATTTCACACTTGTCTCTTTTCATCTCGTAAACCTCTCCTAATCTTCTTGCTCATCTCTATTTGTAGATGGTCACCATCAACGAAGCCGTCAAGAAGGGACCACTGATGACCATGACCCTAGAATGTGAGACGGAGTTTCCCAAGGCACTCAAAAACCTTATGATTATCTTGGGAATAAATGGTGAAGCCATGTACATGGGATTTCCAGTGATGGATGAAGGAGAAGAATATTGGTGGGTACAACTCCACTTGTATAAAAACAAGGAGGGCACCAACAAAGAGTCGGGATTCTGCATGGTCACCACCTCTGAAATGCACATGTCATTCTTTGACTCTGCAAGGAATGCAGCATGGAATTCCATCAAGGATCTTAGAGAAAGACTCAAGTGTAGAATGCTCAACACTCAAAATGACCTTAGAGAGGAGAAGAAGCATACCCAATACTTAGAGACCACCATAAAACGTCTAAGTGAAGATATCATAGACTTAGCATGGGAGTCTTGTGATCAAGACAAATAGATTGCCTCCAAGGATGCTCAGATAGCTACCTTGACTAGGGAGTGAGAGTTGTGACGTACTCCAATAGTTGGACCACCACACTTGTCGTTTCCTCGCATTAATAATTTTGATCATACCAACCTATTTGGTATGGCAAAAACTAGTCTAAGTTATGTTTGAACCTTGTTGCTTGTGATTGAATATTGTATGCCATGACTTGTGTTTTGAGAAATTATGTGTTTGTTATTGGCTTTTGTTTTACTACTTTATTTTACCCTTTACTTGTGTTGTTTCTAAGTTTCTCCATCCTATGCAATAGATGCCTAGATTTGTTCTCAGCACCTCCGAGGAGTTCAAGGGAACTCGTTTTGGATCTCGTATCGTGGAGCTCGTCAGTGTGCTCAATCTTCCTATCCCTAACATTAAGGGACTGCAGTTCAGGAAGTTCGAGATGAAGGACTTATGGGGATTTAGAGTCTCTCAGCCAGGACGCCAGTCAGAGCCTTCCACCGAGGACATCTCCTTCAAGATACTCCATGATGACAAGGATAAGGGCCTCGACGTCGCCATGCAGGAGCTGCTTGGACGCCTTTGTGGACGTCACTCCGCCGAGCTCAAGGGCCTCTACTTCCATCCCTTTGGGAGACATGACGAGGAGGGAGAGGCTATAGTGTATGACGAGGCCACTAGGGAGACTATTGAGCTAGTACGCCTCTATCTTCAGGACCTAGAGAGCCTTCTTAGGCACCTCGATACTGATAGGACCAACGTCATGCTTAGCAATGACGAACTACACATACAGTTGAGGGAGAAGGACAAGGCCTTCGAGGAGAAGGAGGAGAGCATCAAGGGATGGAGACTAGGTTCGAGAAGCAAGACAAGAGGTTCAAGAACCAAGAAAAGAGAGTGCAAGATAGGAACAAGAAGATCAATGAGATGAAGGGCGAGATGGAGCTCAAGGATCTTGAGCTAGAGACACAGCAGGAGGTGATTGAGAGGCTGTGTTCGCAGAAGAGAGAGCTTCAGGCGAAGGTCGATGCTTTGACCACCAGCGTGGAGGAGTACAAGGCAGCAATCGACGCAGCAGGAGTTACTCTAGTGGAGGAGGAAGTCGATATGGAGGAGTAGTGTTGACTAGGATATCTATCCATTTATCATCATTTTATTCACCGATTCGCATTGATCATCCAACATGTGGATGACTATGCTAGTGTGTTTACTTTACAAAACTTGTTGTTCGTGATGTCTAAACTCTAAGTTTATCATGTTCTTGCTTGTTTGTGATTGTTGCTATATATTGTATTGTGCATGTTAGGATCTATGGGTTATATCTCATTACTTATCCTTATTGAAACCACAGATTCCTCCCCGTCGTGCCAATCCCAACAATAACAACAATGGCAATGAGATGCAACAACTGATGATAGCCCAGACTCAGTTAATGCAGATGATAGCTCAGTTTATGGCCAATCAGAATCAGAACAACAACAACAACAACAACAACAACAACAACAACAACAACAACAACAACAACAACAACAACAACAACAACAACAACAACAACGACAACGACAACGACAACGACAACGACAACGACAATGACAACAACAACAACAACAACAACAACAACAACAACAACAACAACAACAACAACAACAACAACAACAACAACAACAACAACAACAACAACAACAACAACAACAACAACAACAACAACAACAACAAAAACAAAAACAACAACAACAACAACAATAAAAACAACAAAAACAACAACAAAAACAACCCACCAGCTTTTGATATGCTCACAAGGTTTCTAAGATTGAGGTCTGCTAAGTTTTCTGGAACCACTGATCCTATGGTAGCAAATGATTGGCTACATTTTGTGAACAAGGACCTAGTCATAGTTGGTTGCACTGATGAAGAGAAAGTCGGATTTGCAGCACACCTGTTGGAAGGACCAGCAGCTACATGGTGGGATAACTTCCAAATCACTACCCCTATTGAAGAAGTGACTTGGGCAATATTTGAGGATGGATTTCGCACTGTTCATATCTCTTCAGGAGTGATGAGTTTGAAGAATAAGAAATTTCACAACCTTAAGCAACGCCACTGCAGTGTTGCAGAATATATTGAGGAATTCAACAATCTAGCACGCTATGCACCGGATGATGTTGACACTAATGCAAATAGGAAGGAGAAGTTCCTTGAAGGGCTAAATGATGAGACGTGCACGCAACTATCTGTTGCATATGTTCCAACTTATCAATCTCTGTGTGACAAAGCTACCATTTTGGAAACCAAGATGAAGAAAGTGGAGAATAGGAAGAGGAAGCTCCATTTTGATAAGCATGGATCTGGATCGTCTCACAAGCGTTCTTTTGGTGAAGGAAGTGGAAGTTCTGGATCCCACAAACACGGGAATCATAACAACCACCACAACAGTAATCGTCACCATGATAGCAATAAACATCATGGACACAACAATGGTGATTACCATAGCAACAAGAGTGGACACAAGAGTCATCCAGCTAAGAGAGACATCAGTCCGGTTGTATGTTTCATGTGCAAGAAAACTGGGCACTATGCAAACGAATGCCCAGAAAAGAAGACTCATGGAGCGAACAAGACCAACCCTTTTCAGAAGGGTCATGTGAACCACATCAATGTGGAGGAAATCCAAGAGGAGTCTGATGCTGTGGCTGGTAAGTTCAAGATTAATGCCTTTCAAGCACTTATCCTTTTTGATACCGGCGCATCACATTCATTCATATCAAGAGCATTTGTAGACAAAAATTGACTCCCAACTGAAACAATTGGATGTCCCATTAAAGTAAGCTCCCCAGGTGGAGAGATAATAGTAAATTTTGGATGTCATGATCTAGTAATAGAGTTTGGAAGGTATAAGTTTCTAGCTAGTCTGATAATCCTATAATCCCAAGGATTGGATGTGATATTAGGCATGGATTGGATGACCCGTTATGATGGAGTAATAGATTGTGCCAATCGTACTGTTACACTCACAACCCCGGAAAATAAACGGATTAGGTTCAAGTCTAACATTGAACCCAAAGGGAGTAAGCTAAATTCTCTTAAGGGGTTAGCATGGATAGTGTACCAGTAGTGAAGGAGAACCCGGATGTGTTTCCGGAGGAATTACCAGGAATGCCACCAGATAGAGATCTGGAGTTTTTGATTGACTTACTGCTAGGATCTAGACCCATAGCAAAGAGACCCTACAAGATGTTAGTTGATGAGTTGAAAGAGCTCAAGAAACAGCTTGGAGAATAGTTGCAGAAAGGATTTATCCAACCGAGTTCTTCGTCTTGGGGTGCACCAGTTTTGTTTGTTGAGAAGAAGGACAGAAGTCAGAGACTATGCATAGATTATCGTTCACTCAACAAAGTGACCATAAAGAACAAGTGTCCCCTACACAGAATCAACGATTTTTTCGATCAGCTAGAAGGAGCTTGTGTGTTCTCAAAAATTGATCTCCGATCAGGTTAATTTCAACTAAAGATTAGAGAACAAGACATACCAAAGACTGCTTTTACCACTAGGTATGGATTGTATGAGTATACTGTGATGCCATTTGGACTAAAAAATGCACCAGCTTATTTCATGAACATGATGAACAAGGTCAACAGCAGGGGACACCTTTGCAGGGTCAACAGCAATTCCTCCGGCTGATACGATATGTCCGAGGAATCCTACCTCCTGTAACCAGAATTCACATTCGCTAAACTTGGCATACAACTGATGCTCTCTAAGGGTTCCAAGAATGGTCCTTAGGTGTAGCTCATGTTCTTCTTCTGATTTGGAATAAATCAGAATGTCATCAATGAAAACAACGACAAACTTATCTAGGAAGTCCATAAAAATCTTATTCAGGATATTCATGAAATAAGCGGGGGAATTGGTTAATCCAAAAGACATGACAGTATACTTGTATAATCCATATCTGGTGGTAAAGGCAGTCTTGGGAATATCCTCTGCGCAAATCTTGAGTTGATGATAGCCTGTTCTAAGATCAATCTTAGAAAACACTTTGGCACCGGTTAACTGATCAAACAAATCTTCTATCTTGGGCAATGGGTACTTGTTCTTGATAGTGACATCATTCAACTTCCGATAATCCATACACAGACGGTTACCTCCATCCTTCTTGTCCACGAACAAAACAGGTGATCTCCATGGTGACACACTTGGTTGAATCAATCCAATTTCCAGCATGGCATCCAGTTGCTTCTTCAGTTCGGCTAGTTCAGATGGGTTCATACTATATGGTCTCTGGGCTATGGGTCCTGTTCCAGGGATTAGTTCAATGATAAACTCGATATCCCGATCTGGGGGCATACTGGGCAAAACATGTGGAAATACATCGGGGTATTCACAGACTATCCAGATTGGTCAATGGTAGGTTGGGCTATACTCTTGTTGCACTTGAATTGGCGAGGTAAGGTTTCACATACATGCTCGACTGATACTCCAGCTGTACTGGTCATGGTTATGGATTTCTTGGCACAGTCAATTAATCCTTTGTGTTTGGACATCCAATCCATTCCTAGTACTACTTCCAAACATTTAGTTCCGAGTACTATCAGATTAGCATAAAAATCTATGCCATGGATTCGAATAGGGACGGCTTTGCAAATTTGCCTAGCTTTGGTGGTTGAACCGGGGATTTGAACAATCATAACATGCTTCGATTTGGTTGGTTGAATATTACTAGTGCATGCAAATTCTTCGGTGACAAATGAGTGCGATGCATCAGAATCAAACAACACTCTTGCAAGTACTGAATTAACAGAAAACATACCCAGCACGACGTCTGGCGCTTCCTGGGCTTCTTCAGCATGCATGAGAAAGAGACGACTGTTACGGTTGAGCGAGTTCCCTGGGGCAAACCTTCTTCCGGCTGAACACGACGCTGCTGCTGAGCTGGGGCATTTGCATTGGGGGCTGCGGCATTCTTCTTGGGGCACTCATTGGAGTAGTGACCCTTATTTCCACAGTCATAACAAGTCACTTGCGACTTGTCCTTTGCTGCAACAGGCACAGCATTGCTTCCAGTCCTCGGGGCAGTGTTGGTGTTGGCGGCGGCATTGTTGTTGTCGAACTTGGGTGGTGCACAGTTGAAATTGCCAGAATTGTCGGGGTTGTTGTGATTTCCTCCGGGCCTTGGGTTTCCACGGTTGGGATAGGTCGGACGGTTCATCGGGGGTCTGTTGGTTCTTGGGGCAAATCCTGGAGATGGGTTGGGGCGATACTTTGGGGTATGATGGGTTCTAGGCTGATGCATCATGCGGCACTTGCGGTTCTCATTGGCTTGGTTGATCTTTCCTTCCATCTGAATGGCAGAGTCGACTAGGGTTCAATATCAGCAAAGGGGATATTGACCAACACCGTCTGCATCTCATCGTGCAGACCATTCAAGAATCTTTCTTTCTTCTTGGATTTAGTGTCGATCTCATCCGGGGCATACCTAGCTAATGACAAGAATTTGTCACAGTATTCCACTACGGTCATCCTTCCTTGCTTGAGTTCTCTGAATTCATCTCTCATCCTCTTGATCAAACCCGGTGGCACATGGGTTCTGCTGAACTTGACCCTGAATTCCTCCCAGGTCATCATCTGTCCTCCGGTAATTGCACGAACGTTGTTCCACCATGCTCTTGCATCTCCAGATAGATAGTGGGTGGAAAACAGAACTTTCTCGTTAGCTTCTACTCTGGCGACTTCCAGGTTGTTCTCCATGTTTTGCAGCCAATCATCTGCATCTAGGGGCTCTTCCGACTTAGTGAAAACAGGTGGGTTGGTGTTCTGGAAATTCTTGAGCTTAGATCCATGGTTGTCCTGATTTCCTTGGCCTTGATTGTTGTTGTCCATCTGAGCTATGTGCTGAAGGGTGGCTAAGTTGTCTTGATGTTCGGCTCTTTCAGCTTCACGGTCAGAAACCAACATTTGCAGGATCTGCAACATCGGGTCCGGGGATGAACCACTTCCTCCGCGTGGCATCTGAAGATTGAGATAGATCATGAGAAAAGAGGGAAATTTATAAGGTTGAGGGACTTTGAAAAGTTCTTAAAGTTTGACTCTGATTTTCTAGCAACTTGTTTTCCATTCATTCATCGCACATGATACAACACACACCACAACAAAGGAAAACAGATAGTTTTAAGAACCATTCTATAAACTACGATACAGTGGGACCGAATACAATTCACTACGCTAGTGCTCAAGTGCTACTACTCCTCGGAGTCAGTGTACTCATCATCCTCATCATCATCGTCGTCATCGATGAAGGCGAAATCCTCCTCATCGGTGAAGAAGTCCATGGCATGATCCTCTAGAAAGTCATCATCATCGCGGAGATAGGAGTAGGGGTCTCCACGAAGGTATTCTCCGGCATTCTCTCTTTCCTCCAACTGCATGTCTCTCTCGTGCATGGTCTCCTCCAAATCCGTGATACGGTGGCAAAGGAGGGCAATGATGCGCTCCTTCTTGTCGAGCTGACGACGACAAGACTTGCGATCCTTCACTAGCATGGCGAAGGTCTGATCCTTATTCTAGGCGATGGCGGACTTGTGGTTGGAGTAGGCACGGGCATTGTCCAACTCCTTCTGACGGTCGTACATCATGAAGCTGAGGTGGTCCAATTGACTCTTCAGCTCGTGGTGGTATGGGGCCTCTAGTGGCTGTCCCATAACATCACTCCTTGGGTGGAACTCAAAACGGGTACCCTTGATCTGATTGATACTCTGCCCACACAGACGGGCAATAGCTTCTGCATTGCCCTAGCCAGTCCATCGAGCCAGTTGTTCTCTCTTAAGGTGAACTAGATTCCCTCCGCAGTGGGAGGTTCAATCTTCCCTCTGAGACTTGCAACAACTAGCCGCTGCATATTTTCTCCTTCCTGATCATTGAGCTGAGCTCTGAAGAACTCGGGATGCGGACGCTCCAAAAGTTTCGAAAGCTGGTCCAAGTCACGCTCAAAGATGAGGTCTCCTCCATTTCCCCAACTGATAAAAAAATTTGTACTTCACGTCCATCTATAAGAATATAGGATGACTAAGTTAGTAGAGTGATAAAGTGTGTCAAATTTTAGGTATTTTGCAAAAGTTTTTGAGGAACATGAATTTTCATGAAAGAATCGAAGTGATAAGAATGGGAATAAGTTTTGTAAATACTCACTTCCCTGGGTTTAGAAACTAAGTTTTTGATTCAAACGTCCAGTCTAATTAGGGTCTCCTATCGTCAGGATGGCTCTGATACCAACTTGTCAACACCCGGATTTTTAATCCCAGATGCCTGTTATGCCATACATCGCAATCCCAGGATTACCATTTTTGCGAGACATAACAGTTTTGGATATCACAGTACATCATCCATTATAAACCATACATAAGGTCTTACACAAATAAGGATCTCATGATCCAGTTCTTAATACAACTCAAGCAGCGGAATAACGTAATAATAAAGATAGTGTAGGCGAAGCTCCATCTTCGGGGTCACAGGCAATGCTGACGATGGGAGATGGTCCTAGTTGTCGTAACCTTTCTGCGGTCCATCATCCTGGTACTCTTCTTCATAGTCTGGCCACGGGAATAGCCAGGGACAAATCCATGAGTACTCTTTAAGTACTCGCAAACTAATACTAACAAGTTAAGGGGGTTTTTGTAGTAGGACACTAAGCTCTAGGGTTGTTTTTCAAAAACTAGATTTACCTCTACTAAGTTCAGAAGCAACGAAAGCTAGTTTGAAGTTTTATAACATCTAAGTGGGAACTTGAATTTCATATCACAACCCTGTTGTGGTCAAGTCAAAATCTCAATTTATTTCACAAGTCATTTTGAAAACATCTGACGGGGGAACAGTATGGCTACTCCAACTGTCCATAACCGCGGACACGGCTATTCGAATAGTTTGACACTCTGCAGAGATTGTACACTTTCACCACAACATTCGATACATCCGTCAGGAACAAATCCTGAATTCACCATACTCGATGTCGGATAATCAATCCTAACCTTTCAATTACACGCCCTAGTATAGGCACCTCTCCTGTGAGTTTGGCCTCCCAACCATGACCAACTGTCATCTTGGGTACTGCACAGGTGGACAATCTTCACAAGGTAGCCTCAGCTCAGACCTTGGCCGTGAGGGAACCCATACTAAGGTATATAAATTTCCAGTCAAGCCCTACCCAATTTTCGGGTATTGTGGTTGTACGGTAAAATTGGAATGGTATCGCATCCAGACAACCATCAGTTTTATCAAGGGCTAAGGCTCATGCCTCAACATTTTCATCATCAAAATCATCTGGTGTAACATCCCAGAATGAGCACTAATAAATAGAGAGGACACAAGTTTGTGCATTGCATTCATGCATAAGAAAATCCGGGGAATTTTCGCGCAAAACTAAAAGAGCTACGGAGGGATCGGGATCTCTCTTGTACTGAAGGAAACTTTGGAGCAAATGCGATAGATTTCGACATGACCTTTGTAGAATTCTTAACATATATTTGAATTTCAAATATGAAATTCAAATGAATTTATAAAATTCACAAATAAGAATTGGAAATATTTAATAACTTGAAATAAAATGATGACATAAACAATATAACAAGGATTCTTTATTAATATAAATATATATGCATATAGTATTATCTTATAATAGATAAATAAAAGAATACTTTATATAAGACCTTGTCTTTACAATTAGAAAACAAATAAGTAGGAAAAAGAATTACCATTGAAATAAATAACAACATTCTTTATTACAACAATATATTTGACATTGTCCTTACAAAGAATTTTAAAATAAAAAATGAAATAAGTAAACTTTATTGAATTGAATACAATAATACAATGTTTTTATAACATATCAAACAGAAAAATAAACTACAAAATTTATTACAAAGGAATTCCTAAGCTACTGTTCTCTTATCCCTTAATCATCTGGCATTATCTTTCTTCTCTTCATTTCCTGAAAACAAATCAAAAAGAAAACAAAACAAAAACAAATAAATGAATGATTAGTTGGTTAGTTTGCTCTCAGAAGTGAACAGTGAGTTGCACTGTTAAAAGTTCATCATTGAGCTAATCTATAAGGGGCAAGTTTCACCAAATAGTAGCATCTGTTCATATAAGTATTTTTGGCCTCAGTACAACATCATTGGCTTAGGGGCAAGTTTCACCAAAACCAGATAAGAAGGTAAAGAGGTAAAACATCAGGAAATATCAAGCTTTTACTTGATCTGATCCCCAAACCACAACATGCAAGAAGGTTGCTCACTCACCAGCATGCACTAGTGTGTTGTCAACACCACAGCAGCTGCCAATGCACATAAAAGGGGTTAACACAGCCGCAACACAACATCTAGTCACTGCCTCAGTTTCCAATCTATCTCAAACCACTACCAAGCTCTTAAGAACACCACAACCAGTATCAGATCATCACTGATTTGTTCAGCTTCATCAAAAAGAATCACAAATCCTTCCACCAAACCATCACACCTTAGCCATGGTTGCTCCCAGGAGCCATCCTAGAGCTAGGACAAGGGGAAATCAAGGCCAAGCTACAGCTCCAGTAAATGAAGACCAGACTACAGCAGTAGGAGCTGGACAGTGGAAAGAGGAGGAAGAAAAGGCCAGTTATATCAAGACAAGCACACATCTACAACACGAACATCATCCAGTTGGTGAGTCACAAACAGATCATACTATATATCTGTTCTTATTCAGTCTCTGAGCATGAATTGTTGGATAAATTGAATCCTCAGAGATACACCCAGGTGGGGTGTATACTCATCACTGGATATTGTAAAAGCCACAAGAAATATCCTGTCCCATCTACAGTTTAGGTAATAGACAGTGAATCTTTGACCAATCTGGTACTTACCAGTTTGCATCTAGAGGAAAGTAAATCCCTAGATGGGTGCTACTGGGCACATCCCAGTTATGGGTAGCACCTCAGTAGCAACCAGCATCAAAGTTATTCCTCTATGATAAAACCACAAGTACAATTTTCAACAAATTAGATAAGTTAATCATTTTCCCAAAAGAGATAGGAATCAGCCATAATCTTACTGTCATAAGTGACAAAGTGGATGATCACTCAATCATATCCATACAAGCTATCAACTGGACACATTCTCTAATATAAGCATCACCAATATGGTGAGCAATTAGCAAACATTACTTATTTAAAGTGATTCTTAGTAATACACCCAAGTGGGGGTGTATATTCATCATTGAAGAGATACAAGAATCAAGTGCTATCTTGCCAAGATCTACAGTAAAGTCTCAGGCTATGCATCATAGACCAAACTGGTGCTTTCTAGTTTAAAACTAGATGATAGCAGGTCTACTGATGAGCTACTACAGGGCACATTCCAAAGAATGGTAGCACCTCTATAGCAGTTCTATCCTTTATCAGTTTACAAACACAATAAAGCAACTATCAATAGTCATTCAAATCATTTTACTAATATCCTTAGGAATCATTTACTTAAGTCATCTATCACATGTTGTATCTCAGTCCACACAAGAGGATTCCAACATGATGCTTTCATTCAGCAGCCAAGCTTTAATGACAGCAGATCATGCTAAACATTATCATGTTGTTGTGTACATTCCAAGAAGGCATCACAATAACAGGATCATAGCAGCAGAAGCCATTATAATTAGTTGGCAACATGAACAATAAGGAAACATCCTTCTATTGCATCTATCAGTAGTCAAATGAAAAACCCTAAATCATTTTCCTAGGATGGTTACCAGGAATCAACTTTGTAGTCAAATCTGTTGTCACTCATAACAATCATCCTAATTAGGAGATAACAAATTAAGCCAAGGTATAGTTATAGTAGATTCAAAGCATCAAGCACATAAGCAAGCTTCAACATCTTATATTCCAAGTATGAATTCATCAGAATACAATAGAGGCTCATTATATTTAATACAATTAACAATTTATACCACTAGTATCAGGAGCACTCAATCAAGAGAAGGGTCACAGGCACACAATTGATCACTGAGCAAACCACTCTGAGACATCAAGCATCCAAAACATGTAGGAAGAAGAAACCTAATTAAGATTGTACACTAGGATTGAGAGAGGTTGTGAGAAAGGGGAAGTGGTACCTACCTGATGGCGAGTCTAAGCTCGCCGATGAAGTAGCAGTTGTGGCGACGACAGAGAGATGAAGCTCAGCACGGCGGCACAGCCACACGAGGTGAGCCATGCCGCTGCACTGCCTCAGCCCACACCACCAGCAAGTCCCAGCATCCAAACGCCCTCGCCATATCACCGGGGTTGCCGAGAACCTCGCCATCCCGCCGGAGTAATGGAAAAAAGGGGAATTAGTGTTTGGGGCTGGTGGTGGGCACGTAGGAGCATAATACACAAATCGAATTGGAGGGCTAGGTTCGTCTAAGGAAGGCGAAGCTCCAACAGCCAACGGAGGCGGCCGCAGCGGTCTACCTCGCCAGAATCAAGCCGGCGGTGGCAGCGCCCAGGAACTCGAGGAGAAAGGAGAGAGGAGGAAAGGCTTCGAGGGGATAAGGTGAGTGCGGGCTGGGTCGGTTTGACCGATCCAGTACCCCCTCTGCTGGGCCAATTTGGCCCAATGTTGGGTACTAGGCACATTTCAAAATAAAATAAGAAATAAAAGAAAAGAAAAATAAATTAATTACCAAAATAACCTTTAAAAAATTTTAGCTATTGAAAATTATAGAAAAATCATAAAAATATATTTAATATATTAGAATTATCACAAATAATATCCACCTAAGAAAAATATAACTTTACTTATTTAAGTTAATAAAATGCAAATAAATATTAAAAACTATTAAATATTAAGTGAAATTTCATTAAATAAGGAAAAATCCTAAAAAAATAAATAAAAATATTTTTTGTGTATAAAAATAACTTTACTATTTTATAGAAATACTAACTTAGAGTTTTTACAAATAAAATATAAATCAAATATTTAAGACACTTAATTCTTTGAAGAATTTTATAAAAATAAAGGCAAGACTTAAAAATAAATAAAAATCATTTTTAAGATCTTTAATAAGTATATTTTATTAGAAAAAATACTATATATATTATTCAAAAACATTTTAAGATAAATAAAATTCATTACTTATTTTACTCACATAAAATAACCACTTTGTTAAATCTTAAAATTATTTCTTAAGTAAGAAATAATCACATTTTCTTATAAAAATACTAAAACCTTTAAAGTTTGATTACTAAGTCTAAATCCATAATTAAAATAAAACTTAAATATAACTATTAGCCTTTAAATGTTTTTAAATCTTAAATTCAAAATTAAACTCCTTTTAAATAAATATTATATATCATTCATGTATAACGGGGTGAATAATATCCATTCCTCAACCACTCATAAAAATGACTCTAAACTCAAATAAATTTATAAGATCATCAAATTATGCTCCCATTAATAAGTTGCATATTGTTAAATTTATCTTTCACTTAAATTAAAAAGGGATCATCCTTAATCATATTTGCCAAAACCCTAAAACTAGATGATATTCTAAAACTCATTAGATCTTAAAATTCACTTATATTTTTATAGTTAACTTTGGTCTAAACAATCATAAACATCTCATTTGAAGTTTATTCATGTTTTAAAGTTAACTTTAGTCACTTGTACCATCAATTAAAATATGATAACTTAACACCATTCATACCCATCACCAACCCTAATGTAAAACCTAATAAACCTTAAGACTAATTAACCTTAACTAATACTAGTTTCTTCAAATGTTATTCTTTTTGCCACTTCACACAAACAAGTCTATAATAGTTCCTTCAGCTCTTAAGAACTCAACTCAAGGACTTCTTATCCTAGTCACCAGATAACAATTAATCATAATCACATTACTCTATCCGTATTTGTATATTTTGGATTGTTAACACTTAAGTTCCTTATCAATGTCATTGCTTATGAAATAAACTTAAATATAAATCAATCTTAAAGAATATACCTAAGATCAACTTATTCAAAATACTAAGGGTTTCACTTTGGGAATTATAAAATTGCATAGCATTATTTATGCATAATGGCATCTTGCTTCTTCAAACATTAGTCCTTACCGGACCAATGATGATGATTTCAGATATTGGATCTTCTATTATCTCGAAGACCGTGAGTGCATAATCTTGCAATCACAAAACGCAAGTTTACACTTGCTCATGTCATTTGATTATTTTTTGTAAAGTATTTTACAAATCCAATGTTGTCATCACCTGCATTTGAAAAGGGTCAGAAAACACTATTTTCATAATAATATGATTATAGATTATTTACCATGAGGTAATAATCTACTATGAAAGTTCTGGTGGTAAAGGAACATATTATCTAGGACTTAACAACCAATGTCGCCAGTGATTCTTGCACCGTATATTACGCGTTAACCATGAGATTTGGAATGTGACGGAGAAGTCAGCTGGATCGGCTCCCTTTCGCATGCATTGGACACTGTTCTGGGCATTTGTAAGTTGCAGATCGTGGGTATAGCCATTTTATACGGGGGAAGTCTACCGTGGATCTGGGCTTACAAAAGACAGATAGCTAGTATGAATGGTCGTTGGGTGTATCCAATTAAGGTATAGCCATTTTATACGGGGAAAAGTCTACCTTGAGTTTGGCCATCTAACAATTGTGGTGTATGCGGGGTCACGGAGAAGGACAATGATTGGCTTGGATCTTAGTCTGGGCCTCACACCAAGGAAGTGTGAACGAGCCTATAACTCGGATGTGCAACAAAGCTAAGATCTCTCATGGGTAAAGCAACGCACCTCTGCAGAGTGTAAGAGCTGTAACTTGTTACTCCCTGTTCCGGGAAGGAGCTGCAAACACTGCAGGAAAGGAACTCCATGAAAGTTCTGATAAACCCGTGAAGGCTGATGGACATAGCTTTTCAGAATAAAATCAACCTTTGAAGAAATGTTTACGAAAACTTGCATTGCCTACGACCTATGGTCTGCGGCTGTAGCTAGTGCATCAAACGCTCCTGTTTAGTGAATTTGCTGAGTACGCTCGTACTCAACATATCTTCTTAGCCCTTGATAGATCTCGGAGAAACCAATGGCGTTCCTCGGAAATAAGTTACTTGATGAGTTGAAGATATTTGAGGGAGATCAACAGAGTCGAAGACCTTACCGGAATCTATCAAAGACAAGCCGAAGCGTAGAATATAAATAAAACTCCTAGAATTTAGAACCTACTTCTGTAGAACAATACTATAGTAGTACTTTCAAGCCTTACACATATATTAATAGTAGTACTTCTAAAGTAACTCCGAGTGGATCTTTCTGTATAATAATCCTCAATGTCCGAGGAAGCTCTCTGGATCTTTTGTAATATGCTATCTGTAATATAAAGTGTTGTCTTGGACCCGCGATGTTTCTGTTGTACCACTCTGAGGGATATAATGCGGATGGAACGGTGTTCCATTGGTGTTATATCAACGACTATAGTGTACTACACCATGCAGTGGTATGCTGGGTCACCGCATCTGGTGTTCGGAAACACATGTCAAAACATTTCGGTAGGATGACTCATCATTCCAAGGTTTTCATAACCATTTTCACCAAGTATTCCCATCTAAAGTTGATCAAGTTTTATGCTTAGCACTAGCATCTACAAGTGGGGGTAAGTACTAAAGAGGGGTGGTAAATAAGTGGAGATTAATTAAGTTCAATCTCATGCCTTAGGATGACATCAAGATTATCTACTTTGGCCAAATTTAATGCTCTTTATGCAACCTTCAATTATCTTTCTAGAATCTACAAGTTCTAGAATCTACAAGTCACTTAAGGAAACTCTAAGAAAATACTTTGATAAAGAAATAAAGTAGAAAGCTTATAAGTAAAACTAGGATGGTTCATCAAGTAGTATAAGCTTGCAAGTAACACTTGCATGGTTTGGCTTGCTAAGATAGTGGTATAAACTTGCTAGGTTGCAAGTGTTAGCTTGCATAGGCCAACTTGGTTAGTAAGGCTTGCCTTGTGCAGAGCAGTGGTTGAAGTTATCCTCGGCTTCTTCCTCGTAGTATCCTCCTTCCTCCTCGTATCCTTGGTCGGTACTAGCGTTTATAAATAAATAAGAGGTACACAATCACCAAACAATACTTAACTATTGTCAATCATCACACAAAGGTGCACTATAGATGATCTAGCATCATCACTTAACATTACAAGATTAAAACATTTGCCTTGTTTATTTTATTTTGAGAAAAGTAATTTCTACTCATTGAAAAACTACTTAAGATTTAATATTCTCCAAATCAAACATGGGATCATGTTTACACATGTCATCACCACCTATTTCAGTACATGGGAATGTGATTTAAAGTGGTGTCACAATTTAATAAGGTTTAACCTTTTTATTTTAAATAAATAAAGTGACTAGAAATGCCTATGTGGAATTCTTTTGTTACTTGAAATTTATTTCTGTAAGTAAACTCATATGTTTTTATATATTCTGAAAGGTATGATCAAATGTGATTTTTGAGAGTTGGAATCAACTCAAAAGCTATTATGGTTAAATTTTGAAACATATTTGAATGCAGAAAAGCTTCTGACTTGTTATTTTTACCAAGGTTGATCTATAGATCCAAATGATTTGAATCCAACAGGCTTGGATTAATAATTTCAATACCTTTTTAACAAAATTCGTTTCATGCATTTTGGTTCACAGAATCGAGCTGGGTTGAATTTTGAATCTATGTACAGAACTGTGTTTGAATTAAAATTGAAAAATCTAAATTCAAACTGTTGGGTTGCGCGGGAGTGGTTAATGGGCCGGCCCATTGTCACTCCGTAGCGCGGGGCTCAGCTAACAGGGGGTCTACCAGTCAGCGGCTCATAACACGCGAAGCGGTACGGGTCTATGTGGATCGTTGGATTAGAAGGGAGATCGACTGCTGGGGATCGTCGACGACGAACCAGTCACCAGCGAGCTCGAACCCTAACGGCTCAGTGGGGGTGCATAGGGGGCATACCAGGGCTCCAGCGACGATGGCGAGGTGGGAAAACGAACGAGTGGTTGACGGCGAGCTCAGGGACGGTCGAGGCAGCTCCGGGGGTGGTCGTAATCAGCGGCCCCCTTCTCCTCCAGGGCGGCATGCTCCGGTGCAATTCCGGCGATCTGTTGCTCCTCGTGCTTCGGCTAGAGGGTGGAACGATCAGTGAGGTGAGGGGAGTGGAATGGTGTGCTTCAAATGGCTGGGGGTGGCCTCCTTTTATAGGCTCGACGGCGAGACCAAGAGGGATGGGCATGCGACGGTGGCAACATGGCTATGGGCTGCTAGCGGCATGGCTAAGGGTGGCGATCGATGCGCTGTCTCCTGGCGATGCTCTAGAACTTAAATGCGGGCTTCGGGGTGGTGGCAAACGGTCAGGCGAGGCTGGCGCTCTGAGCGGTAGAGGCAGCGTCTTCGACGGCGAGCGGTGGCTGTGAGGCATTGGGCGGAAAACGGGGATGTCTAGCGTGTTCCTTGGGTCATGGCGAAGCGGTGGGCACGTGTTGCGGTCGAGGGTGGCGTGTGCACGCGTGCCGGGTGCGGCACTCTGGGGCGTGCTCGGCATGTCGCAGTGGCACTGGGCACGGGGCGTGCTTGGTGGTCCACTGCTTGCCTTGGATCGGGGAGGGGACAGTGGGTGGCGGTGAAGTGCTGCCTAGCTCCCAGACATGGCGAGAGAGAGGGAGGCGGTCTGCTGTGGCGGCGACCAAGTTGGCCGGCGAGGTGTGCTCGGCTTGCTCACCATTGATGACAATGGCCAGCTTACAGTGAGGCTAGGGGTTTCCAATTAAGCTAGATGATATATTAAATGGTTGTTGTGAGCTATAGAGGGAACAAGTTAGGCCAAAACACTATTAAAAACAGTGAATTTGATTTGGTTTAAATTTGCCTGCCAAGTGTTTGATGAAATGGCCGCAAGAAACTTTCTTTTGAATTTTGAAAATATTTTTGGTGGGTGTGCTAGGCATGTGCTGGAGACTCTGTGGTTGCTTGAGTTTTGAAAATTGAGCTTGTTTGAGTGGTTTTTCAAATAGTGCGATCTTCCCATATGAGATAGATTCAATTTTAAACTACCATTTAAACTTAGCATTTGAATGTTTTTGGAAGATCACAAAGTGGGACTTGGTACCTCATTATGAGTACTAACAAGGGGTGCAAAGATCCACAAATGTTTCTGTTAAGTTTTGAGTGCTTGCAATAGCCAAAGTAGGCATGAGAGTTAATTTGGCAAAAATGACCATTCACTTCATTTGTTCATTTTGAGTTGTTTGTCTTTGGGAAAAGTTTGGGAATGATTTAGATGATGTTTATTTCACCTAAGAATCATTTTACAAGCAAAGAAAACCAGAACCATGGCAATTCAAAAGAATCCTAATTTTAAATACACATACATATGAATGCTTTCATATTTTTATATGGAAATGTTTTTGTTAACCCTAATTTTGATGATTAGCACTTGATGATCCATGTTAAATATTTTTGGGATGTTACAAGGACAAAACTACTTTGGGCAAAGCTAGCCTGAAACCACACTTAGCCAAATTCATGTAGTTGATAGTCTATATTATATAACTATGATATCACTTGCCAATACAATTCCAAATGTATTGACCCCTTGTGGCTATAACTTATTATGTTGCAGGTTACTCTGATGGTGAGTAGGGTTATGAGTCTACACTCAACATGTTTGCCTGTGGCAAATGCAGATGAAGACTTTATTTATATACTTTGTAATGAGAACTCTATGTGTTAGCCTTGGGCTAATGAGTTGTAAGAACTATTGTACTCTTGGAATTACGATGTAATAATGACCTTTGTATTTGTGTACTTCATCTTAAACTGTGGGTGCTAGCATTTCGATCCAGGGACTAGCACTGCAACCACAGGGGCCTTTACCTTAATGGGTGAGGTCTTACAGAAAACAAGGCTACCATAGCAGAAATGTCCCGATGCCTTATAAACCAGGTGGGTTTAAGATGCACAAGCCTCCAATGCAAACAAGTGAAGTGTGGGGTGATAGACCGTGGTTAGTAGATCATAACCATGCCAAGAGTTGGTAAAGAGGTGATACCATAAGGATGTGAGCTTATACCAAAATAGGCAAGATGATAAGGTTTGCAGAAAAGATTATTATCTTGACTACAAAACCATCATGGATGAGTGGGAACCAGAATGGTTTAGCCAAAGGAAAGTGTGGGATTTGTTAGTACTAATGATGTACTACAAGATGGTTCAAGTACATTTCCATAGATGCACCTAGGTTGGAAAAGGTAGATCTCCAAAGATTGAATATAGATGGGACAGCTAGACTTAGCCATTTTGCACATTTGTGGATTTTGACTAGTATGCAAGAGGGAAGCGTTTGAGTGAGTGGCAAGGGTTTATCCTCTTCATCAAGTGGTTGATATTGGGGTAATATTGAATAGAGAGGATCCATGCTTGTATTTGGTCTCTGATGAGTTGGATCATATTACAAAGTATTAGTTCATGATTGATCTGGCTGGGTAGATTAGAGATTCACTTGAGTTACTCAAGATGGATTAAGATTGGGATGCTTAATTGGAGATTGATGATCTCAACTATTGGTTTGATCCTTAAGGATGATATCCTAGGTTGTCTCATGCTACTTCCTAAGAAAACAAGGCAATCATCAAATCAAGGAAATTCATCAGACAGTAGACCAAGGTAACTCATCTTATCATGCTTGTAGAACTACTAAGGTCATCCTCAAGCCTAGCTTGAGGTAAGCATGGGTATTTTGAAAAGGTTTTTCTTTGAATTAGGGTAAGTACCTCTTGTTAGTTCTCCCAAGATTGGAGTGAAAAGGTTCTACCAAGATAAGAGTAGTTGAAAGTTCTGTCTTGATAACACACTACTAGGAAACAGGCTGTTAGTGGCGCACCCGAAATGCTCATCCGTATGCGCGCGCCTGCCTTGGCGCCACTCTCCAGCCGTGGCGCACTGCCAGTGCGCCACGCCAGTTGTGTAGAGATAGGCGTGGCACCTCCTAGTGCGCCACGAAGTTTGGGATGGTGCGCTACTCGATCTTGGTGGCGACTACCCAGTGCGCCACTAAACTTCCATAGTGCTTAGGTGTAGTGCCACAGAAGGTGTAGACCATGTGCCCATGATGTATTTTTGTTTTTTTAATTTTGCCAGATTATATGCAATACAGATTATATATAATATTACAGCAGATATACACACACGATACAAGATATACAATTATATATATAAATACTCAATATGAAAAACAAGATTGAAACAAATACATATAGATAAGTCTCATACATGAATACATAGTCTAAGTTACATTGTTTCGATCATGTTACAAAGTAGTAGTTGGTGACATGCTAATACATTTGTCGATCGAACAAGTTAGAGCTCGAACCTCGCTAGACATCTAAACTAGCTAGCTAGACACAAACGCGGGATAAATAACCAAAGAAGATAAGCATGATCACCGCTGACGAAGGTGTAGGTCTTCATCCGTTCCTTGTCCTAACTCCCGCTAGATAGCGCGTGTATCTAGCTTCCGCCTCCGCCATAGTGTTGTACCCTTTGTAGCTATTGCCGCTGAAACGGTGCACTGTCTCCGCAGTCTTCCCAATCATCGAGACTCGAACCCGTCCCTTGTACCTGACGTACCACGTCATCTATAAGTTGACAATAATAATTAACCGACTATTGAAAAAAACATATAATTAAAGTCGCATATGAAGATACACTTATAGAAAGTACTCCTATATAGTGTGCCACGACATTTCAATCATCGGCATTATTCTCAAAAAGACCAAAGTAACTTAAAAGCATGCCTCATATATATACATAGGTCGTTGATTACAGAATATGCTACGATGGAACCGCACGCCAAGTAGGATGCACAACACCTAGACTTGTGCATAGCACAAGGCGATAATCCCATCGTAGCACATTCACATATATAGTGTGCCACGACATTTCAATCATCGGCATTATTCTCAAAAAGACCAAAGTAGCTCGAAAAGAATGCCTCATATATAACTAGCTAGGTCGTTGATTAGGAATATGCTATGATGAACGGTTAGCCAAGTAGGATGCACAATTCCTGGACTTGTGCATATCACAAGGTTAACTATCCGTCATAGCACATTCACATATATATTGTGCCACGACATTTCAATCATCAGCATATTCTCAAAAAGACAAAATAACTCAAAAGAATGCCTCATATATATACATAGGTCGTTGGACAGAATATGCTACGATGGAACGGTGAGCCAAGTAGGATGCACAAGACTGGACTTGTGCATATCACAAGGCTCATAGTCCCATCGTAGCACATTCACATATATAGTGTGCCACGACTTTCAATCATCGGCATTATTCTCAAAAAAAGAGTAAGGAAAAAAAGAAGGACCAAATTGAGCAAAGGACCAAAGAGTAAGCAAAAAAACCAAGCATTGATTGATATATAATAATAATAAGCAAAATAAGTTGACTTGTCGCCCACACACACACAAAGGTCATCTATAGTTTGTAACTACAACTAGGCCAACATCAAGCCTTCGCTCGCTTAGGGAACGGAGGACGCTTGTCTCGTCATGAACTTCCTATAGTCACCTCGCATCTCTAGGCGATCTTCTATGTCACGGTTATTCGGATATTTCCTAGAAGATCCTCAAGTCATGACATCACGAAGATGATTGCCCCAAATCGCTGGAGGCGATACATCTCTTGTCTAATATCCGAATCATTGATCTTGGCCTTGCTTCGCCCACTGCTTGAGATGATCCGCAGCAGAGAATTCGCTAGTCAAGTAGGAACGCCTCATGTGATGGAGTGCGAGTAGGCTTCCTTCTTACTATTTTCCTGCTTCATGCAGGGGAACTCCGTTACGTGGTTGAAGACGTGCCTGCCGAACTTGACCTTCTTACGCACGAAGATGGTGCCTTCCGTCGAGGCAAAGCCAGTGAGAGCATCATCCAGAACTTCCTTGATCTTGTCGTGGTTTTTCTTCTTTTCTAGACTCCCCGAGTCGAAATACGTGGCATGGGAATGCTTCGGCGATAAGGAGATGAGCGCAAAGGTTCATCTCTGCGCAAAAAATTCAAATGGAATGTGTTGGAAAAAGAATGATGATGATCTAATAAAGCCAATCGACGGTGGCGAGTGAATAACGACTTACTCGGGAAAGTAAGGCACGAGAATGTATTCCTTTGTCTTGTTCGCCATGAGGATTCTTTTTAGGTACGAGGCCACGCCGCTCGTGGCGGGGGAACCCAAGCAGCCGTCACGCATGTAGTAGGGGTCCACTATAGCGATGCCCGGTGTGTTCTCTCTAATGATCTGCGTGGCCAGGCTGAGAGAAAAGAGACGGACCATGGTATAGTGCAGCGGGTATAGGTGGAACATATTGAAGATGTCCTCGAACCGCAGGAAGAACAGATCCGCGGGGGCAGTGTCGACGAAGCCCAAGCCTGGTGGCACCTTAACCACGAATACCGGGTGCGAGGGATCTTTCTCCGATAGAAGGCGTCTCTCTATCGTCAGCACGCCGTCATGCACACTCTGCAGTTCCGAACTGGCGAGCTTCCGCAAATTCTTAGGTAGCATGGGCTCACCCGCCACATGAATCCTCCACATAATACCCTCGGGTCTTGGTGGCCCGTCCCGAAACCTGATCGGATTCGCAGTTGTTGACGCCACCGGCTGGCTCGAGCTGCTAGATTTTCTTTTCCTGCCCTTTTTTCCTTTTGGAGAGCGGGCAGGCACCGCAATCTGAGCACTGGCCGCCCTATGTAGTGTGTCAGGGCTTAGAATAAAGGGCCGGTTGGTTGTATCAGCTGGCTCTGTAAGGCACAAGCCGAGGCGCTCCGAGAACCAAACAGACGCTTGGTGATAGTGGCTTTCTGTGGGGCCACCAGCTAGGTCTTCGTTGCCAAACCGAGTGCTGAAGAAGTGATCATTCCGGTCTTCGCGCCCTCGCCGGATCTCGCGCCATGTGCATATCATCAACATGATCATCCGACCCACCGCGGAGGTGACGGCGAGGGCGGTAGGTTTTGCCACCGCTTGTCGCTAACGACAGCGGTGTCTTGTCTGTGGCGTGATGGCCCCCGCCGTCCCCAAACGGATCATGCTCTTTGGCCATAGCAAGAATAAGCCGAAGCAACTTCTGAGGACAGACGGCTCTTCTTCATCCGCTCCTGGGGGTTGAATGGGAGGTTCCAGGTCGTCGCAGCCCCTTAGCACCCGACTAATTTTAACCCTGTGCACGCTTATCCGCATCGGCTTTGAGTGGAACGGCGCTGCAAGGGTTGAACGATGGTACCTTTGGCAACATCCTCACTCGTTGTTCACGTAGCATAAGAGAGTGCAAGGAACATCCGTCTGCGGAAAACATGTACGGCGTCGTCAGAGCGAGATGCCATAAGAGTAATAGATGGCATGAAAGGCGGTAATTAAAGCAATTTGTTTACCGTGATGGCATCGAGATCGGCTAATGTCGACGCACCGCATACGGCGACGGGCGTGCAAGAGACGGAAGGGCTGCTTGATGGCGCGGTGCTGCCGCCGGTGTATTCTCCCTACCGACGGGTGCTTGAGCTCGGTGCCGACGATGGCAGGGGGGCACCAACATGTACTCCGGCGCCGCGGTGATGGCAGGGAGAGTCACCAACACTTGCGGCGCCGCGGTGCTAATTGGCGGAGTCACGAACACGTAGCCGCGTTGTTCGAGTGGCTGCTGACCATGCTTGGAATCGGGCACGGCCCTACTCGACCACCCGCACTCCAGTTCGCTATTGACTCCACCAAGGTAGACAGGAAGGACGTGAGGGTGATTGCCACGTTGTCTTGGACGATCTGCGGGATCCGCGCCACTTGTGCCTTAAGTTCTTGAACCTCTCGGTTTTCCTCCTCGCTCCTTCCCGACGGTGCCACATGCGTCCTCGGCGGTGGACCAAAATGATCCACCCAATTCTTACCCCCGAGGCCGGCCAGACGGCCAGCCGACGGCTTCTTCAGAATCGCTCTATTTTCTTGGCCCGGTTCATCGCCTGTTAAAAGGGTTATCCCACCGGTGGCCGCCACGACTTCGGGATGAGGAACCACAGGATCCATGACTAGCAACAATTTCCTCCTCCCGGAAGAAGTAACAGTGAATCATTTAGATCATCGATTAGATTGCAATCGTGTTGATCCATGTAATTAGATTATACTTACCACAATTTCTCGAATTCCTTCACCGCAGGATCCGTGGTGAGTTGTTTGGTTTTGGGTCCACATGGTAATGGGCCACGATGAAGTTTCGAACCTGCCCGGTTCGAATTTAGCAAAGGGTTTTCTATCCCTTGGATCTATACTCTTCGTCCTCCTTATTCCATTTGGCCTCCGCGGTTCAGATCCACCAGATCCGAGATGGTGATGACCTATATTCGTCGCTTGCAGCACCTTTCCCCGATTACTATTGGCCAGGCTCTTTCGGATTCACACCTCTCCTTGAACTCCCGGAACTGATCTTTGCTGATCTGCGGGTCAATCTTTGGATCTCCTCGAGACTTTTGCCTTCTTTATAGATCTTCTTCTTTATCCGGTTCTCCAGCTGGCTGGGCGGTGCTCATCTTTGTGAGGGCGGATTTGTTTACTTGCTCCCATGATAATTTGTGTTACGATACTTAGCGGGAACTTGTATCTTGCGTGCAGCTTCTCAAGAGGAGTGTGCGCAAGTGGCCATTATCTTTATGCCGGAGATTCTCGGTGTTGATCGAGATGGTTGTTCGGTGATCGCCGCCACTTGCCCACCGCATCTTTTGGCGACAAGGGCGGCTCCAAAGGAACCCCGATGGGCTCACTTCGTACTTTCTCCCCGACTGCGCCGACCGTGTTCGGCGCCGTCCTTCGGCTTCTTCTTCTTCTTCTTAGGAGGGTTGCTACCACTCTCGTGCCCTCGCCGCCATCGCTGGTTTCATCGTCCGCCGCCTTCGGCTTCTTCCTCCGTGTCTTCCATCTCATCATCCTCGCCTCCGGGATGGTATTCTTCATCGCCTTCTAGACGTGGCCGCCTCCCGTAATGTCAATTGTTTATTCGGAGGTCTGAGTTCTCCTTCAGCGCTGATGCGCTTAGAACATCCAGCCTCATCGTTGTCACACATCTTTGCACTAATAAAAACAAATAATTGGTTAAATGCACGGAAAAATCCGGCATGGCCTTTGCTAATTTTCTTAAACTAGGAGTGCCCGATTTCTGCCGAAACGGAAGTTAATCAACATTCCAGCAAAAATCAGGACTCATTTCATACAAGAACCTGCATACACAACATAATAAAGTGCTTCATATACAAGCACAAGCACAATTTCAAGTGCTACAATTATATCACCACAGATTATATCAACTATCATTGATGACATCAAGCAAATACATGCAGATTATAGCACCTGTCATTATATGACAGTATGGATCATCAGTAAATGTGTACACATTTTTTGTACACATTGTTTATGACAACAAATATGACAGCAAGTATGGATTATATGTCAGCAAGTATATGACAGCAAATATGATAGAAAATAACAAGTTCATCAGTATATACACATTGTTTGTAGTTGCTGGATCAACCACAAACTAGGGGGTGCACCCAGGAGTGCAAAACAAGATGCTAGGGGGTGCACCTCTGATACAAGCTAAATTTGGATAAACCCGAAGCTAGGGGTGCACCCAGGAGTGTCCACCTAGGAGTGCAAAACCAGATGCTTTTTACCAAGCTAAATTTGCTAACCCTAGCTAGCTTCTTGTACATAGACTGTCCATGAGATGATTTTATCTTGTCTAATCATTTATATAAACAATCATTGCAAACTTTTGTAATATCTAAGCCAGAAATGGACATCTACTTGAAAGAAGGATCTTACTACCTTGCACATACATACAATCTACACATTAAAGAACAACACAAGGTAATAAATAAGACTATCTGACAATGCAATGCAAGCCAGATAGATTTGATCAAATAAAACAATATGACAAAGCAAGATATATTTTCACAAGATTGTTTCAAGTACTCATATCATGCTTTGTTTCACAGTATTGTTTCAAGTACTCATAAAACACAGTATAAAATAGGAAACATAATCCACAACTAAAGAAGCTTGGATACAAACACATATCATGTTCTGCTACAGAGAATTTCACAACCCCAAGCCCTAAACATAGTTATTGCTAGCTCTGAACCTTACTCTAAGGCTAAGCTACTCTGAACCTTACTCTAAGCTACTTTGAACCTTACTATGAACCCTAAGCTACTCTGAGCCCATCTACCAAGCTTACTATGAACCCTAAGCTACACTGAACCTTGCTATCTACCAAGCTTACTCTGAACCTTGCTACTGATCTGAACCCTAAGCTTACTCTAAACCCTTGCTACTCTGAACCCTAAGCTATCTACCAAGCTACTGATCTGAACCCTAAGCTTACTCTGAACCAATCTACACTAAACCTTGCTATCATCATATCATATGTGAATATGACCAACATATTCTTGTACAGACACAGTGGACTGAAACTACTTTTCATATCAACATATGACTAACATATGACCAACATATTCTCTGAACATATTCTTGTAGAGACATAGAAGATGACCAACATATCATATGTTCGGGTTCAAAGTAAACCAGGTTTCCTCTCCTGCTGATGTACGGCTCTAGTTGGCCATTGCTGCACTTTTTTAAAGCTTTTCTGGTGAGATTGTTACAGAGAATTGCTAGTACTACTACTAGTAGTTGATGACTGCATGGACAACAATGATTGAGCCCATGATTGATGCAATCTCTACCAGTTTGCACATTCAGCACAGTAGTGTTTCTCTATGTGAGTAGGTAGCTGAATTTGAGGCTGGCGAGAAGGCAGTCTTGCATGCAGTTGCTCTAGGGTTCATCACTCAGAGAGGGAGAGAGGGAGAGATGGGAGGGGCTAACCTCTAAGACGAGGATGATGTTGGCGGGCGAATGACGACAAGCGAACGACGGCCTTCTCCTCCTCTCGGACACGGGAGGCCTCCTCCTCCTCCTCGAGTGTGGCGGCGGCGGCTGGCAGTGATCCTCCTCCAGTGCGGCGGCGGCGGCTGGCGGTGGCTGCTAGGGACACTAATTATGATGTTTCAGGAACAACCGAGTATTGACTGCTAACTGAATCTTGAAGCAGAGAGGGAGAGAGGGAGAGAGGGAGAGAGGCTATCAACCCCTAACCAGGGCCTGCAGAACCCTAACCTTGGCCTGCAGAGAGAGGGGAGAGAGGGAGAGAGAGAGAGAGGGAGAGAGGGAGAGAGGGAGAGAGGGGAGAGGCGACGCTCACCTCTGACGGGCGGACGACGGCGGCCTCCACCTCCTGAGACGCGGCGACTACTCCTCCTCGGACACGGGCCTCCTCCTGAGACGCGGGCGGACCTCCTCCTCGAACACGTACGGGCGGACCTCCTCCTCCTCGAGCGCGGGCAGGCCTCCTCCTCCTCAGACACAGCGGCGGCAGATCGAGAGCGGCGGCGGCGGTCCTTCGGCTTTGGGCTGAGAGATGGAGAGATGGGGATGAGAGAGGGGGTCGGGCGCCACGTGTGGATAAAGCCACTTAGGCGTAGCGCACTGAGCCATAGTGCGCCACGGATATCTCAGAAGCACTATGGGCTAGTGCGCTACGCCTATCGACTTCTAACTCTGCATAAGAGAACTACAGCCCCACTAGCTAACAACTATACTAGCCTATCCCACTGGTTCTGCCTACTCTATTCTAAACTGAGAGCACCTGAGTTCAATCTTGGTGCCCCAATTTTTTGTTTTGATTTTAAAAATACTTTTAAATATCCCAAAAAAGGCCCAAAAGTGGTGATATATGCCATAGAAGTTTTATTTTGATTTTAAAATACTTTTAAATATTCCAAAAGTAATAATATTCCAAAAATTCCCAAAAATATGATTTAAAGTATAACTAAATTTCATAATACTTTGTCCATGAATATTACAATCTTTTTCGACCACGCGTTTACAATATTTTTTGAGCTAGCGTTTTACAATCTTTTTCCCTTCTTTGTCGCGGTTGAATAATTTAGCCCGGCACTTTAATGTTTCTTCTTCGAACGGGCTACCTTTTTGGGTAGGGTTGTCCTTTTTCTTCTTGTGATGTATGTTGCTGCATCGTAGTCATCTTCAATCTTTGGATCGCGTCTTGGTCAAGTCTTGCTCGTTGGCGACTCCATCCATTCCGATGATGTTTCTTTTCCTCTCCTCACGACAACACGGCTAGGCTTTGTCGGTCGGTAATGAAAAACATTGGTCCACTTTGGTAGCCAGTACCCACGGTTCATTTTTCGGCCACGCTTGCACCGGGCGGCCTTGGATTTGGCTGCTTCGGTATAACCATGGTTGTGAAATACGGTCTTCTCTTTCGACGCTCTTTGCCCATCCGACACGGAACATCGCACCTTTTCTCCACAGTAGTCGAGCTCCCAGATCTCCTCGATTCTTCCGTAGAATCTTTCCTTCACGTTGTCATCGGTGTAGAATTCGACGTTACCGAGTTCGATAATCACACTTGTTGTCCTTTTCCTCCGTAGAATGTGTAGCCGTTGATATCATACCTGATAGGTCACCAGGTTTTGCATCGGTCCTCGTGACAAGGTGAATATGATCTTTCCGTGTCGGAAGAATGCGAGCGCTGGGATTATCAAGGAGCATTTGCCTAAACCAACGCGTGAAATCTGAGTTGTGCTCTTTGATTATTTCTCCTGCGCCCTCCTCTGTATGCCCCGTCACTGTACTTCTTCTCGATTATCCTTTTGTGCTTCTGTACCCAAGGATCGACTACTTCTAACTGTTGTAGCGCGACGAGTTTTGCGCGATCAAAGTCTGGCCGAAAATCGAAGTCGATGCAAGATGCATTTACCTCTCGGTGACCAGATCCGCGAGCTTGCCAAGGTGTCTGGACGGAAGACCGAGGTTCTCGATGTCTAGATAATTCGTGCGAAAGAGATGCACTCTTCGCCGTAAAGCCCTTGGCTATGCTTCCATCTCGACGGGACCTGTTAACGTATCCTTTGATGTGTCCGTTCATCCTTTCAAGGCCATCATGCGGAGGAACATCGGCCCGAGTTGTACGATGTCCTCCACGACATGGACCAGCAGATGCACCATAATGTCGAAGAATGCGGTGGGAAGTAGACCTCAAGCTCACATAGTATCACCACGATCTCCTCCTGTAGCCTTCCGAGCTGATTCAAGCCAATCGACTTCCTAGAGATGACGTCGAAAAACTTGCATAGGCCAAATAACGTTTCACCGACGTGCTCGTCCATTATCCCTCTTAGTGCGACCGGAAGTACTGCGTCATTAGCACGACACCGTCGTGAGACGTCATGCCACGGAACCTCTGCTTCGCCTCGTCTAGGTATCGCTTATCTTGCCCGCGTAGCCGTAAGGAAATTTGACTCCTAGAAGGCACTTGAAAACTGTTTGATCTCATCACGGCTTAGAGTGAAGCAAGAAGGAGGGCAGTAATATTCGTTCTTCTTGAACTTTTTACCCTTCCGACGACCTTGTGTCGTCTCCGACTCATGATCATCGTCATCTTCCGATCATCGAGAGTAGGCCCTCCGTGAAGCTCCTTCCGGATACCCAAGCATATCAGGTCGTGCCTTGCTTTGGACCATCTTCGTCCTATCGGCATGTTGATTATGGTGGCGACGGACTCGCACACGTTTTTCGTGATATGCATGATGTCGAGGCTATGAGGCGCGAGAAACTTCGAGATGGCAACTCCCGTAAAACAGACCTTGTTTTCCATACCTTCATCAGCGGCTTGTCTTGTTCTTGCCTCTTCGCTTCTTTCCGGCTTAGGACAATCTTTCCAGTTTTTCAGCAACTCTTCCACTTCTTCTCTGCTCCTACGCTCTGGGATTCCTCGGGTCTCTGATTTGCCATCGAACAGGTCTCCACATTTTCTCCATGGATCATTCTTGCCGAGCCACCTCCGGCGCCATGAACACGATTTTCGACCTGGATCTTTCTCTAGTTGGAGATAGCTTGTGTTATCCATGCACCTAACGCATGCGCAGAATCCTTGGATAACCTGCCCCGAGATATACCCGCAACCTGGATAGTCATGCACCGTAGTGACCAACGCGGCTCTCATAGTGAAATAATCTTGTGCGACGGCATCGTAAGTATTGGCTCCAGATTCCCATAACATGGCTAGCTCCTCTTTCAACAGCCCGAGATCTGATTGATGTCGGTACCAGGTTGTTTCGCCCTTGAATTAGCATACTCATTTGTATGTACTTCTTCTTCATGCACAACCATGGAGGTAGGTTGTACATCCATACAAACATGGGCCAAGTGTTGTGCGTGCTGCTCTGGCTACCGAACGGATTGAGTCCATCGGTGCTCGCACCAAGCCTGATGTTCCTCGAATCTCCACCGAATTCTGGGAATTCGAGGTCCAATGCTTTCCAGGCTAGCATCCGAAGGGTGCGCCAGCTCATCATTTTCAGGGTCATCATCATCTCCTCGCATCTTCCTTTCCGCATGCCATAGCATGAGCTTCGCTTCAGACGAGGAGTGATAGGAAAGTACCATACCACTTTTCGAGGTGCTTTCTTCCCGTTCTTGTATCGACTCACGCCGCACACCGGACATGTGGTTTCCTCCGTGTCCTCGCCCCGATAAATGATGCAGTCGTTGATGCATACGTGATATCTAACATGCGGTAGATCAAGAGGATAGACGATTTTCTTGTCATCCTCGATACTAATTGGACATGTGTTCCCCTCCGGGAGACGATCGTGCCAGAATGCCATCATATCATCGAAGCTTGCGTCGCTCAATTTGTGCTTTGCCTTCATCTCCATAGCCTTGAGCGTTACATTCAACCGGGTATCATCGGGCCTGCATCCTTCATACAATGGAGTAACCGCGACTTTCTCAAGTTGCGCAAGCTTGGCTTTCTCTAGCGGCAAAGGCGTTACTAAATGCCCGCTTGAGAAGCAGCTCTTGCACATAAGGGTCCCGCACCCAGCTGACGTTGTTCCATCGATACGCTCCTCCGCATCTAGATCATCATCATCCCGATGCCGCTCGCACCTTCACCATCTCCAGGAGACTCTTCATCATCTCGCCCATTCTCGCCGTGATGATGATCATCGTCATGTTGGCCACCTTCACCGTCTCCATCATCTACGTCATCGCTTATCCAACGAGTGTATCCATCCATGAAACCATGGCGGAGCAGGTGCTACCGCAGATTCCGAATCTGGGTCGATCACCCAGTTGAGTTTGCATCTTCTGCACGGACATCTTATATCCGTCTTGTTATTTCGTATCATGTCGGCCGTCGCACATTTCAAAAATCTAGCCACAATGCCTTCGCTCATTATGCGGACCATTTTTGCCTGCACGGTGTACACGGTACAATTTTGAAGTCTATTAGAACCACATAATGAATGCATGCATGCAATGGTCGATAAAAAATTTCGGCATGACCTATCCTAAAATTAGGACCTTTGCGAAATGCCAAAATGGAAATGAATCAACATTTTGGCAAAACAAATGGCAACTTGTTCACATACAAACACAAGAGAGAGGGAGAGACCGATCCATACACACATGAACATATCATTATCCTCTCCATACACACATGCATGAGCATCATCGATACTCTCCATATACACACACATATGACCATCGATCCTCTACACATACACACATCATGAGCATCGATCATCTACATACATATGAGCACATCATCCATATACACATGAACACATCCTTACATGGACAACTTACCGAGATGAGAGACTGATCGCGAGAAAGATGGAAAGGAGAGGTGCGCGCGTCGACCGGAAGAAGGATAGATGAGAGACCGGAGACCTCCTCTATTACTTATGTAACATCCAAAGCAAGTTTTACATGCTAAAAATGGTGAATGTGTGGAGAAATTGAGGTGGAAATGAGAAGATCCCGACTAGATCTAAGGAGGAAGAAGAAGGGGAAAGTGAAGTGTGGGGTGGTGGATGTGGTCACACATGTGCACATAAAGTGCTGTCCGAAAGAAATCGACACATCCGTGGCGCATACGGCCCTAGTGCGCCACAGGGAGTACAAACATCTATGGCGCACTATGCCATGTGCGCCACGGATGCTCCTACTCCCTGTGGCGCACTAGGCCGAATCTTTGTGGTAAGTTTTGAGCGAGAGGGGGCATGCGCTTAGGCGTAGCGCACCCCCCCCCACGTGCGCCACGGATGACACTAACAACCATGGCGCCCAGGACTATAGTGCGCCATGTTTGGCGTGCGGCCAACAGGGCCCTGTCCCACACACATCTGTGGCGCACTATAGTCATGTGCGCCACGGTTGTTCTAGTTATTAGTAGGGCACTACCCACAGGTGAGCCACGCCTGTTTTAGCCGTGGGGCACTTCAACCATGTGAGCCACGGATGTGCTGATTACCTATAGCCGTTTTCCTAGTAGTGACATAAGGAGATTATATATAGGTCTCCATAATTTTGTTAGTAGAACTAGTAAAATATGTTGTTGTGACAGGGTCATCTTGGCTCAAGTTGAAATGTCAGAACATTTGAGAATATTAAAGATGAGCCAAGAAATTTCTTTTGAAAAAATAGTTTTTGCCAAATAGATAAGAAGTATTTCACCTAATACACAATCAGTTGCATGAACACAAGCAAACAGGTAAGCAAGCATTACAACACTTAATAAGAAAAAATTTTGTTCTGCCTGATTTTTGCCTTTTTGACAAAAGATCAGGGTTGCTGAACGTGGGATGTTACAATTACGATGGGCAAATCCCATCTTGGTTATCCACGTCACATAACTTGATTCACAACTGACCCAAATTCTACGTTTATAACTGCCCTTTTACGAAACAATGTTTATAGAACCTAAGTCTGCTTATTCACTACTCGGATTGTGCGATCACCTTAGGTCAAAGGATTCGATTGCCTGAGACTGCAAATGACAACATGCTCCTTGCATCTCAACTGTGGGTCAGTCCGACTCGCTAAACACTTTAGCTGAATCAGTTTAAGTCGGATTAGCATCCCATGCCCATGACAAGTGGAACCGTGTCATCAGCTGACTCGCACATTGGTCTAAGTTGTGTGTCCAACACAACCTCAATGACCAATGACAATATAGTACGAACAACATGAATACATAGTTTCACAACTAAATCACGTATTCAATGATATATATCTAATGTTCATACAAGGACATCTAAATTATTTTATGAATACATTGGGAAATATCATCATACATGATTACCTCTAGGGCATATTCCCAACAACATTATCAAATTAAGAGTAAGCATGTATGTAAAAAGAGATAAATCATTAGAGTATCTCAATAAACTCCCACATCAAAATATAAGACTCTCTAGCACTCTCTTTTTTCCTTGCTTTTCTAGAACAATGGATCTTTGTTAACGAGACAATGCCAAATCTATAAAAGTGCAATCAAGATTGTATAGGCTAAGATATGCACTCGTGGTTGTTGGCGTTGCGTCAGCATGGGAGCGCTTCGTCGGGAAACCCCAAGAGCAAGGTATGATGCAGCACAGCAGCAAGTCTTCCCTCAGTAATAAACCGAGGTTATCGAACCAGTAGGATGAAGGAAACGTCTCAAAGGTGTTGCAAGCAACATGGAAACCTACACAACATAAACTCAAGACTCTTCCCCAACGAACAGTGAGGTTGTCAATCTCACTGGTTGTTGTAACAAAGGATTAATTGTATGTTGTGGAAGGTGATGATGGTTTGCAGCAAGTAAAAAGTAACAGTGGAATATGTATCAATGGTAACGATTGGACCGGGGTCCATAGTTCACTAGAGGTGTTCTCCTTAGATAAACAAACAAGGCATGTTGGGTAAACAAATTAGAGCAGGGCAATTGATAGGACTAAGCAAGGCATAACAATGCAATACTAGAAAAAAAGATCCTATGAGATTCTATTGGGCAATACAACAATATACATAGACCGCCATCCAACTGCATCTATGACTAGAAGTCCACATTTGGGTTATCATCCGAACCCCCTCCAGTATTAAGTTGCAAGCAACAGACAACTGCTTTAAGCAAAGTGTGTAAGGTAAACAATCCACGTGTTCCATGAATAAGAGACCGTTGTTTTCTCCCTAGTGGCAACAACACATCTACAACCATAGAGATTTCTGTCACTTCCTTGATTAAGTAGAGGCATGAACCCACTATTGAGCATAAATACCCCCTCTTGGAGTCACTAGCAACTACTTGGCCAAGATAGCTACTAACAACTGAGAGCATGCAAGATCACAAACAACAGAGACATGATAGAATCAATAAGACAAAACCATTAATAAATCTGACATAGTAATCTCAATATCCATCAGATCCCTGTAAACATAACATGCACGATTATAAATAGATTATATCTTGATCATGAACGGAGATCACAAGATCTAGACATGAAATCACAAGGAGTAGATACAACCATCTAGCTACTATATGGACGCGTAGTCCAAGGTGGAACTACTCACGCTTAAACCGGAGGCTGGCATGATGAATAAGAAGGCCTCCGGGATAATCTCCCCTTCGGCAGGGTGCCGGGAAGAGCTTCAGATCCCCCTCCCCGATCTAGGGATGATGGTGGTGGCGGCTATAGATGGTTTCATGGGATATTGATCGGGTTCTTAGGGTTTAGGAATGGGGGGCTTCTTATAGGTGAAGCGGTGAGGCTGGGAGGTGTCCAGTGTCAACACCCGGATTTTTAATCCCAGATGCATGTTATGCCATACATCACAATCCCAGGATTACCATTTTTACGAGACATAACAGAATTGGATACCACAGTACATCATCCATTACAAACCATACATAAGGTCTTACACAAATAAGGATCTCATGATCTAGTTCTTAATACAACTCAAGCAGCGGAAATACGTAATAATAAAGGTAGCGTAGGTGAAGCTCCATCTTTGGGGTCACAGGCAATGCTGACGATGGGAGATGATCCTAGTTGTCGTAACCTTCCTGGGGTCCATCATCCTGGTACTCTTCTTCATAGTCTGGCCACAGGAATAGCCAGGGACAAAGCCATGAGTACTCTTTAAGTACTCGCAAACTAATACTAACAAGTGAAGGGGGTTTTTGTAGTAGGACACTAAGCTCTAGGGTTGTTTTGCAAAAAGCCAGATTTACTTCTACTAAGTTCAGAAGCAAGAAAAGCTAGTTGAAATTTTATAACACCTAAGTGGGAACTTGTATTTCCTATCACAACTTTGTTGTGGTCAAGTCAAAATCTCATTTCATTTCACCAGTAATTTTGAAAACATCTGACGGGGGAACAGTATGGCCACTCCAACTGTCCATAACCGCGGACACGGCTATTCGAATAGTTTGACACTCTGCAGATATTGTACACTTTCACCACAATATTTGATACATCCGTCACGAACAAATCCTGAATTCACCATACTCAGTATGCGGATAATCAATCCTAACCTTTCAATTACAAGCCCTAGTATAAGCACCTCTCCTATGAGTTTGGCCTCCCAACCATGACCAACTGTCATCTTGGGTACTGCACAGGTGGACAATCTTCACAAGGTAGCCTCAACTCAGACCTTGGCCGTGAGGGAACCCATACTAAGGTATATAAGTTTCTAGTCAAGCCCTACCCAAATTTCGGGTATTGTGGTTGTACGGTAAAATTGGAATGGTATCGCATCTAGACAACCATCAGTTTTATAAAGGGCTAAGGCTCATGCCTCAACATTTTCATCATCAAAATCATCTGGTGTTCGGAAACACATGTCAAAACATTTCAGTAGAATGATCCATCATTCCAAGGTTTTCATAACCATTTTCCACCAAGTATTCCCATCTAAAGTTGATCAAGTTTTATGCTTAGCACTAGCATCTACAATTGAGGGTGAGTACTAATGAGGGGTGGTAAACAAGTGGAGTTTAACTAAGTTCAATCTCATGCCTTAGGATGACATCAAGATTATCTAGCTTAGGCCAAATTTAATGCTCTTTATGCAACCTTCAATTATCTTTCCAGTATCTACAATTTACTTAAGTAAACTCTAAGAGAAAGCTTTGATAAAGAAATAGTAGAAAGCTTGCAAGTAAAACTAGGAGGGGGTATCATGTGGGTATGATCACATATGCTTAAGGCATATAGTTGGCATGGTAACAAGCAAGTATTAGCTTGCATAGGTCAACTTGATTAGTAAGGCTTGCCTTGTGTAGATCAGTGGTTGAAGTTCTCCTCGGCTTCTTCTTCGTAGTATCCTCCTTCCTCCTCGTATCCTTGGTCGGTACTAGCGTCTATGAATAAATACAAGGTACACAATCACCAAACAATACTTAACTACTTTCAATCATCATACAAAGGTGTTCTATAGATGATCTAGCATCATCACTAATATCACAAGAGTAAAGCATTTGTCTTATTTATTTTTAGAAAAGTAATTTCTACTCATTGAAAAACTACTTAAGATTTAATATTCTCTAACTCAAACATGGGATCATGTTGACACATGTCATCACCACATATTTCAGTACATGAGAATGTGATTTAAAGTGGTGTCACAATTTAATAAGGTTTAGCCTTTTTATTTTAAATCATTAAAGTGGCTAGAAATTCCCATGTGTCATTCTTTTATTACTTGAACATTATTTATGTAATTAAACCCATATATTTTTATATATTCTGAAAGGTATGATCAAATATTATTTTTGAGAGTTGGAATCAACTCAAAAGCTATTATGGTTTAAATTTGAAAAATGTTTGAATGCGAAAAAGCTTCTTCCTTGTTATTTTTACCAAGGTTGATCTATAGATCCAAATGATTTGAATCCAATGGGCTTGGATTAAGCATTTTAATAAATTTCTAACAAAATTGGTTTCATGCAATTTGGTTCACTGAATTGAGCTGGGTTGATTTTTGAAACTAGGTACAGAACTGAGTTTGAATGAAAATAGAAAAAGCTAAATTCAAATGAGTGGGCTGCGCGGGAAGGGTTATTGGGCCGGCCCAGTGTCACTCCGCAGCACGGGGCGCAACTGACAGGGGGGGGTCTACTGGTCAGTGGCTCATTAAACGCGAAGCGGTACGGGGCGATGTGGTGCGTTGGATTAGAATGAAGATCGACGGCTGAGGGTCGTCGTCGATGATGAACAGGTCACCGGCGAGCTCGAATCCTAGCGGCTCAGTGGGGGTGCATAGGGGGCATACCGGGGCTCCAGTGACGACGGCGAGGCGGGCAAACGACAAAGTCGACGATGGCGAACTCAGGGGTGGTCGCGGCAGCTCCGGGAGTGAACAAAATCAATGGCTCCCTTCTTCTCCAGAGGCGGCCTGCTCCGGCGCAATTCCGGCGAGCTGCTGCTCCTCGTGCTCCGGCTAAGGGGTGGAATGATCAATGAGGTGAGGGGAGTGAGATGGTGTGAAGAAATCGAGCGGGGGTCGTCTCCTTTTATAGGCTCGATGGCGAGACCAAGAGGGATGGGCAAGCGACCGTGGCGACACGGCTACGGGCGGCTAGAGGCATGGCCGAGGTTGGCGATCGACGGGTGGTCTCCTGGCGATGCTCTAAGGTTTAAATGCGCGTGTAGGGGCGGTGGCAAATGGTCGGGAACGTGCGGTGCTCTACACGGCAGAGGCGGCGTCTTCGACGGCGAGCGGTGGCTGTGAGGCATGGGGCGGCGAACGGGGGTGTCTGGCATGCTCTCTGGGTCATGGCGAAGCGGTGGGCACGGGCTGCGGTCGAGGGGCGGCGTGTGCACTCGTGCCGAGTGCGGCGCTCTGGCGCATTCTCGGCATGTCGTAGTGGCACTGGGCGCGCGGCGTGCTCGGTGGTCCACGGCTTTCCTTTGCTCGGGGAGGGGACAGTGGGTGGCAGTGGAGTGCTGCTACCTCCCGGACATGGCTGGAGAGGGGGTGATGGTCTGCTACGGCGGCGACCAGGTTTGGTCGGCGAGGTGGCTCGGATTGCTCACCATTGATGACAATGGCCAGCTTACAGTGAGGCTAGAGGTTGCCAATTAGGCTAGATGATCTACTAAATGGGTGCTGTGAGCTAGAGAGGGAACCAGTTAGGCCCAAAACACTATTAAAAATAGTGAATTTGATTTGGTTTAAATTTGCCTGCCAAGTGTTTGATGAAATGGCCGCAAGAACTTGAGTTTTGAATTTTGAAAAGATTTTTGGTGGGTGTGCTAGGCATGTGTTGAGGATTCTGTGGATGCTTGGGTTTTGAAAATTGAGCTTGTTTGAGTGGTTTTTGAAATAGTCGGATCTTCCCATATGCAATAGATTCAATTTTAAACTGACATTTAAACTAAGTATTTAAATGTTCTTGCATGATCACAAAGTGGGCCTTGGTACCTTATTATGAGTACTATCAAGGGGTGCAAAGGTCCATAGATGTTTCTGTTAAGTTCTGAAAGTTAGAGATAGCCAAAGTAGGCATGGGAGTTAATTTGGCCAAAGTGATCATTCACTTAATTTGTTTGTTTTGACTTGTTTGTCTTTGGGAAAAGTTTGGGGATTGTTTAGATGATGTTTATTTCACCTAAGAATCATTTTATAAGCAAATAAACAAAGAACCATGGCAATTCAAAAGAATCCAAATTTTACTGCACACACATATGAATGCTTTCATATTTTTAATTGGAAAAGTTTTTGTTAACCCTAATTTTGATGATTAGAGTTTGATGATCCAAGTTTAGTATTTTTGGGATGTTACATCCAGGGGGGCCACACCCTGCCCAGTCGCGGGCCCACCCTAGGCCACGCCTGGGGGGTGTGGCCACCCTGTGGTGCCCCTCCGTCTCTCCTCTGGACTTTGTGTTCTCCTCGGTGAAATATTAAGTTTGGCTTTTGTCCCGTCCAATTCCGAGAATATTTCTTTACTAGGTTTTCTAGAACCAAACACAGCAGAAAATAGGCAACTGGCACGGTGGCAACTTGTTAATAGGTTAGTACCAGAAAACATATGAAAAGCACCTCAAAGTGTGGACAAAGTAAAGCAAAGTAGACACTAAACAAGCATGGAACATCAAAAATTATAGATACGTTTCCGACGTATCAAGCATCCCCAAGCTTAACTCCTGCTCGTCCTCGAGTAGGTAAGTGATAAAAGAATAATTTTTGATGTGACATGCACCATCAAAACCAAGATCAAACCATTTGCAAGCATTGAAAGCTGGAATCAAAGAACTCTAAACATGTGCATGAAAGATGGAGTTATAACAATAAGACAAAGTAACTATGCATGTAACATGAAAGGCTACAAACAAACATCATGAATAACATGCATTGAAAAACATTTGTTTGTTTCACATACAGAAAACATGGCATAATGGCATTCAGCTTGTCCCTCATGGAGTAGCAAATAGATGCATAGGACACCTTCAAAGTTCATAAGAGTGACTAGATACAAATAGCACAAGAACAAGCAATATCAACAATATGCATCATTCAATAAGTTTTGGGACACTGCACATAGAACTAAGAATGTCAACTATGTTCTCTTAACTGGTGCCTAAAGGTAGAAGGTGGAGACTCAATATAATAGTGGAAGAAAGGCCCTTCATAAAGGGAAGAAGGAATTTCAAGTTTCAAAAAGAGCTTCCAAAAATTATGGTACTTGTTAGCTTTTAGCCCTCATTGCCCCTATCATAAGCATCTTGAAGTGATTAAGGTTAAAGTGAAAAAACTATGGAGTATATGCTTGATAAAGTATAAGTTGGCAATCTCATGTCCCTTGAATACAAGGGCCGCACCTCATGCTACTCAACTTTGGTCACTTGTAAGTTGTTGTCATAGTAAGTACATGAGTATCATAGAGAACCGCCAACGGGGTACCCCTTGCACATGGTACAGGAGCTTTCCCATAACCAAAATGACAAGGAAAGCAGACAATGAGCCTCTCAGCGATATTTTTATTTGCTATTTGCATAGGTTTTTATTGAGGATGCTTCACAGATTGCTCATTATGGTGATGCTACAAGTTTCCACCATGATTAGGCATGGCTTAGGCTAGCGGCCTAGGCATTTCTCTAACACAAAATACATAACTCCATGGACTTACAAGCTCCCTCTTTATTTCACACCGGCAACATCCGTAGACAAAAGAGCATGATATCAATTATGTACAAAGTACAAGTATAATGTTGAAAATGTTCCCCATGAAAACATGGTTCTGCTAATTCCAACGTATAAGTGCAAGCATATACAACATAGATGACACAATGGTTCAAGTTTATTAGGGGCAAGGAATATAAAGTGTGCCATCAAGTTCGTGAGACCTTTAATCACTAAGTTTTCACATAACAAAATACTTTTTTAATTGGAAGATAGATGAAAACAATAATATACTTAGAATGGTGTAACACACCATGCATAGGAGTTTATGTTGGAGATATGCCCTAGAGGCAATAATAAATATAGTTATTATTATATCTTTGTGTTTATGATAAATGTTTACATTCATGCAATAATAGTATTAACAAGGAAACATTAATACTTGTGTGATTTGTAAACTTAAATTTGAAGTCCCTAGTAAATCCTCTATATAATACTAGCTTGTTGGTTAATAGATGATTGTGGTTTCCCTATCATGAACATTGAGATGTTATTAACAACAAGATCATATCGTTAGGAGAATGATATGGTGGACATACTCCTATAGATAAGCGTAGCATAAAGATCAAGTCATTTTAATAGTTCAATTGCTATATTCTTTCTGATACATAGTAACCTAATTCCTTCGACCATGAGATCATGCATATCACCTTTACCGGATGGATGCTTTGATGACATCAAACACCACACCGTAACTGGGTGGTTATAAAGGTGGCATTGAGTGTTCGGAAAGTATTGGTTGAAACACATGGATCAAGACTGGGATTTGTCCATCCATATGACGGATAGATATACTCTGGGCCCTCTCGGTGAAATGTCATCCAATTGGCTTGCAAGCATGTGACTGGCTCACAAGGGATCACATATCACGGGAACGAGAAAAGAGTACTTATCGGTAACAAGGTTGAACTAGGTATGCAGAGATACCGACGATCATAACCTCGGATAAGTAAACTATCATGAGACAAAGGGAAATTGGTATCGTATGTAAGTGGTTCATTTGATCGCAAAGTAATCGTAGAAATATGTGGGAGACATATGAATTTCCAGATTCCTCTATTGGTTATTGATCGGAGAAGTGTCTCGATCATGTCCGCATAATTCACGAACCGTAGGGAGAGACACTTAAGGATTCGACGTTGTTTGAGTAGTTATGGAATGATGAGAAAGAGTCTGAATGTTGTTCGGAGTCTCGAATGGGATTCGGGATATCACGAGGAGATCCAGAATGGTCCGGAGAATAAGATTCATATAAGGAAAGTCCCGTTTCGGAGTTGGAGAATGCTTCGGGTGTTTTCATCGGGAATGTTCTAGAAGGTTCCGGAATGTCTGGCACTCCGGAGGGGAAGGGTACATGAATGTGTTTTATCAAGTTGGTATGATTGCATCATGTACTCGGTGTCATCGCTGAGCAAAATAGAGGGTTTATTCAAATCCTAGTTTGAAAAGTCAAACGGCTAGTTTGAAAGTCAAACGGCTATTTTTGGGAAGTGGAGAAAGAGGAGGAAACCGAGTTGGGGAGGAGTCCCTCCTCCACCGCCGGCCCACCTCCAAGCCGAGTTGGGGAGGGACTCCTCCCTTGGCCGGGCCCCTCCACCTATATAAGGAGGGCAGGGCCTCCCAGACACATAAGATCCCCGCCTCCAAACTCTAAGCCCGCCAGCCGCCGCACCTATTTGCCGCCAGTCAAGCCGCTTAGCAACCCTAGCCGCCAAGCTTCCTCCTCGTGTCTAAACCCTAGATCATCGAGGGACTCTCTCATACTCCACCATACTCGCTCCGGCTTAAGGCGGCTCATGAGATCTCCCTCTACTTAGGTACCACGCCACAGCTTTGCCGGAATCGCGAGGAGAGTGCTACAACCTCCGCTGCTTTGGAACAAGGAGAGGAAGGTCTTCGAAAATCAACGCGTGTGACCGATTATGGGAGCTGCCGAACGCAGCGCCGGAAGGATCGTCTACGCGATCTTGAGATCGGAAAGAGTACGACTACATCACCCACGAGAATCCGCTCTCGTTAAACACTTTGGAATCTTCGAGGGTGAGTTATTCTATCGACTCGTTGCTACAATCTAGTAGATAGATATTGGCTTGTTTGTTTGTATGCGGTAGAAAATTTTTGTTTTCCATGCTACGAAACCCAACAAAGGGTATCGAGCCGTGTCTATATGTAGATCTGTTGCATGAGTAGAACACAATGGTCATTGGGCGTTGATGCTTTATTGTCGATTGCTTCTTGTGTACTTTGCATCTTGCGGGATGTTGGGATGAAGCCCGGCTAACCTTACATGACATCGTTCATGAGACTTGCTCCACGCTGACATGCAACTTCTATTGCATAAGTGGCTTTATGGGTGCTGTTTCTCCTAGCATAGTTAAGATCCAATTTACAACGGGTGATTAACAATACTAGTATCAATGTTGTGGTTCATGTTCGTAAGTTAGAACGACACTTATTGAAAGCCCCAAACCACGTAAAATATGCAAAGAAAGTAGAAGCGTCTAACTTTGTTTTGCAGGGGTGTGCTGTGATGTGATATGGCCATGATTGTGATTATATTTGATGTATGCAATGTTCCTTATTGTAAGTTGGCATCCGGCAGGAGCCATATGGTTGTCTTTAATTTATGTTAAGACCCGCGTGTCTATTCAAAGTAGTTGTAATAGTTGAAGCCGGTGGACGACAACCATGGAAAAGCGTCATTGACCTTGATGCAATGCCGGTGATGATGGAGATCATGTTCGTGCTTGAAGATGGAGATCGGAAGCACAAAGAAGAAAGGACATATCATATCACATATTATGAATTGCATGTGATGTTAATCCTTTATGCATCTTGTATTGCTTAGTATACGGCGGTAGCATTATAAGATGATCCCTCATGCACATGAATTTCAAGTCATAAAGTGTTCACCCTTAGTTAGCACCGTTGCTAAAGCTTGTTGTTTCGAATCACCATGTGATGATCGGGTGTGTTAGATTCTGCAAGTGCATACAACGTGAGCAAGCCAGATTTTCTCATGCGGAAACAAAGGTTTGATCTTGACGAGCCTAGCATGTACAGACATGGTCTCGAAACACGGATCACCGAAAGGTAAAGCATGAATCATATAGTAGATATGATGAACATGTCGATTGTTTGCCATTGAAACTATATCAGCTCTCGTGATGATCGGTGTTGATATGGTGGATTTGGTTCGTGTGATCACTAAAACAATGTGAGGGATATTGTTTTGAGTGGGAGTTCACCTAGATTAATTTTATTATTAATTTGAACTCAATTTGTCACAAACTTAGTCTAAACTATTGCAAATATGTTGTAGATCAATGGCAGCCCCTACCATCAATTTTAATGCGTTCCTAGAGAAAGAAAAGTTGAAAAACAATTGAATCAACTTCGTGGATTGGTTCCGCAATTTGAGGATTGTCCTCACAGCTGGTAATTTGACCTATGTGCTGGATGCACCGCTGGGTGACCCACCTGCAGCTGATGCTTCCGATGAAGTAAAGAATGTTTACCTCACTCGGAAGACTCATTACTCCACAGTACAGTGTGCTATCTTGTATGGTTTAGAATCGGAGCTTCAGAAAAGGTTTGAGAATTCAGACCCATATGATATTGTCGAGGATCTCAAATTGATCTTTGAGACTCATGCGGCAATTGAAAGCTATGAGGCTTCTGAAAAGTTCTTTAACTGCAAGATGGAAGAGGGCAGCTCCGTCAGTGAGCATGTGCTTAAGATGTCTGGGCACGCAAACAAACTTCAAAGCTTGGGTATAGTGATTCCTAATTCTTTGGGGATTTACCGCGTCCTCCAATCACTATCACCAACTTACAAGAACTTTGTGATGAACTACAACATGCAAAACATGAACAACACGTTGCCAGAACTCTTTGCCATGTTGAAATCTGCAGAAGTGGAGATCAAGATAGAGCACCAAGTGTTGTTGGTCAATAAGACCACCAAATTCAAGAAAGGCAAGTCTAAGCAAAAGGGACACTTCAAGAAGGGTGGTAAGAAAGTTACCACGCCGATGAAGAAGACCAAGGCTGGACCTAAGCCTGATACTGAGTGCTTTTACTGCAAGGGAGAAGGTCCGAAGCGGAATTGCCCAAAGTACTTGGCGGATTTGAAGAACGGCAACATCAAGAAGAAAGGTATATCTGATATACATGTTATTGATGTGTATCTCACTAGTACTGTAGTAGTGCACGGGTATTTGATCTTGGTTCGGTTGCTCATATTTGTAACTCAAACAAAGCCGCAGAATAAACGGAAGCTAGCGAAGAACGAGGTGACGATGCGCGTTGGAAACGGATCAAAGGTTGATGTGATCGCGGTCGGCACGCTACCCCTTCATCTACCATCGGGATTAGTTTTATACTTAAATAATTGTTATTTGGTGCCTGCGTTAAGCATGAACATTATATCGGGATCTTGTTTATTGCGAGACGGATACTTGTTTAAGTCCGAGAATAATGGTTGTTCGATTTATATGAGTAATATGTTTTATGCACATGCACCTTTGATAGATGGTCTATTCTTATTGAATCTCGATAGTGGAAATACACATATTAATAACATTGAGGCTAAACGTTTGAAATCGAGCGATAACTCGACCTATATGTGGCAATCGTCTTTGGTCACATTGGAGTGAAGCGCATGAAGAAACTCCATTCCGATGGACTTCTTGAATCACTTGATTTCGAATCACTTGAAAGATGCGAAGCATGTCTGATGGGTAAAATGACTAAGACTCCATTTTCTGGTATGATGGAGCGAGCTACGGACTTATTGGAAATCATACATACCGATGTGTGTGGTCCAATGAGTGTAGCATCGCGCGGTGGTTATCGTTATGTTCTTACCTTCACGGATGATTTGAGTAGATGTGGGTATATCTATTTCATGAAACATAAGTCCGAAACTTTCGAGAAGTTTAAGGAATTTCAAAGTGAGGTAGAGAATCAACGTAACAAGAAGATAAAATTTCTATGTTCTGATCGTGGAGGTGAATATCTAAGTTTTGAGTTTGGTGAGCATTTGAAGAAATGCGGAATACTTTCACAATTGACACCGCCGGGAACACCACAGCGTAATGGTGTGTCCGAACGTCGTAATCGAACTCTCTTAGATATGGTTCATTCTATGATGTCACTTACAGATTTACCGCTATCATTTTGGGGTTATGCATTAGAAACAGCCGCATTCACTTTAAATAGGGCACCATATAAATCCGTTGAAACGACACCGTATGAATTATGGTTTGGGAAGAAACCTAGATTGTCGTTCCTTAAAGTTTGGGGTTGCGAAGCCTATGTAAAGAAGTTACAGCCGGACAAGCTTGAACCCAAAGCGGAAAAATGTGTCTTCATAGGATACCCGAAGGAAACTATTGGGTATACCTTCTATCATAGATCCGAAGGCAAAATCTTCGTTGCCAAGAATGGATCCTTTCTAGAGAAGGAATTTCTCTTGAAAGAAGTGACTGGAAGGAAAGTAGAACTCGACGAGGTTGTCGAACCTTCTCTCGAAATTGCGAGTAGCGCAGCACCGGAAGAAGTTCCTGTGGTGCCTTCACCAGTTAGAGAGGAAGCTAATGATGATGATCATGAAACTTCGGTTGAAGTTGCTACAGAGCCTCGCAGTCAGCGAGAACTTCGTACCACTCCAGATTGGTATGATCCCGTTATGAGTGTCATGTTGGTGGACAACACCGATGACCCTGAGACATATGAGGAAGCAACGATGAGCCCAGATTCCAATAAATGGCAAGAAGCCATGAAATCCGAGATTGGATCCATGTACGAAAACCAAGTATGGACTTTGGTGGACTTACCGGATGGCCGGAAGGCTGTCGAGAACAAATGGATTTTCAAGAAGAAAACAGATGCTGATGGTAATGTAACCATCTATAAGGCTCGACTTGTCACAAAGGGTTTCGACAAATTCAAGGAGTTGACTACGATGAGACTTTCTCACCAGTAGCAAAGCTAAAGTCTGTGAGGATTATGTTAGCAATCGCTGCATATTATGATTATGAGATATGGCAAATGGATGTCAAAACAGCATTCCTCAATGGAGACATTGATGAAGAGTTGTATATGATGCAACCCAAAGGTTTTGTCGATCCTAAAGATGCTAACAAGGTATGCAAACTTCAACGGTCCATTTATGGATTGAAGCAAGCATCCCGAAGTTGGAATCAATGTTTTGATAAGGTGATCAAAAGTTTTGGTTTTATACAAACTTATGGAGAAGCTTGTATTTACAAGAAAGTGAGTGGGAGCTCTGTAGCATTCTTAATACTATATGTAGATGACATATTATTGATTGGGAATGATGTAGACCTTCTTAATAGTGTCAAGGAATATTTGAATAATAGTTTTTCAATGAAAGATCTTGGCGAAGCAGCTTACATATTAGGCATAAGGATTTATAGAGATAGATCAAGACACCAAATATCATTGTCACAAAGTACATTTTTGGACAAAGTTCTAAAGAGGTTTGGAATGGAAGATAGCAAGAAAGGGTTCTTGCCCATGTTGCCCAATACGACCTTGAGTAAAACTCAAAGTCCGACATCCGCAGAAGATAGAGAAAGGATGAGTAAGACTCCCTATGCCTCAGCCATAGGATCTCTAATGTATGCCATGCTATGTACTAGACCCGACATTGCATATGCTGTTAGTTTAACTAGCAGATATCAAAGTGATCCAGGAGTGGATCATTGGACAGCGGTCAAAAACATCCTTAAGTACTTGAGAAGAACTAAGGATATGGTTCTTTCTTATGGAGGTGATGAAAAGCTCGTTGTAAATGGTTACACCGATGCTAGTTGGAACACCGATCCGGATGATTCTAAATCACAATCTGGATACGTATTTATTTTGAATGGTGCAATAGTTAGCTGGAGGAGTGCAAAGCAAAGCGTTGTGGCTAGATCTTCAACTGAATCGGAATACATGGCTGCTTCGGAGGCTTCACAAGAAGCGATCTGGATGAAAGAGTTCATTACAGAGCTGGGTGTGGTTCCTAGTGCGCTGGACCCAATGTCTATCTACTGTGATAACATGGGTGCCATAGCCAATGCGCAAGAACCAAGGTCACACAAGAAGCTGAAGCACATCAAGCTACGTTTTCACGCTATTCGAGAACATATCCAAGATGGGGATATAAAGATTTGCAAAGTACACACAGATCTGAATGTGGCGGATCCGTTGACTAAACCTCTCCCGAGGGCAAAACATGACCAGCACCAAACTGCCATGGGTGTTCGGTATATTACCATGTAATCTAGATTAGATGACTCTAGTGCAAGTGGGAGACTGTTGGAGATATGCCCTAGAGGCAATAATAAATATAGTTATTATTATATCTTTGTGTTTATGATAAATGTTTACATTCATGCTATAATAGTATTAACAAGGAAACATTAATACTTGTGTGATTTGTAAACTTAAATTTGAAGTCCCTAGTAAAGCCTCTATATAATACTAGCTTGTTGGTTAATAGATGATTGTGGTTTCCCTATCATGAACATTGAGATGTTATTAACAACAAGATCATATCGTTAGGAGAATGATATGGTGGACATACTCCTATAGATAAGCGTAGCATAAAGATCAAGTCATTTTAATAGTTCAATTGCTATATGCTTTCTGATACATAGTAACCTAATTCCTTCGACCATGAGATCATGCATATCACCTTTAACGGATGGATGCTTTGATGACATCAAACACCACACCGTAACTGGGTGGTTATAAAGGTGGCATTGAGTGTTCGAAAAGTATTGGTTGAAACACATGGATCAAGACTGGGATTTGTCCATCAATATGACGGATAGATATACTCTAGGCCCTCTCGGTGAAATGTCATCCAATTGGCTTGCAAGCATGTGACTGGCTCACAAGGGATCACATATCACGGGAATGAGAAAAGAGTACTTATCGGTAACAAGGTTGAACTAGGTATGCAGAGATACCGACGATCATAACCTCGGATAAGTAAACTATCATGAGACAAAGAGAAATTGGTATCGTATGTAAGTGGTTCATTCGATCGCAAAGTAATCGTAGAAATATGTGGGAGCCATATGAATTTCTAGATTCCTCTATTGGTTATTGATCGGAGAAGTGTCTCGATCATGTCCGCATAATTCACGAACCGTAGGGAGAGACACTTAAGGATTCGACGTTGTTTGAGTAGTTATGGAATGATGAGAAAGAGTCCGAATGTTGTTCGGAGTCTCGAATGGGATTCGGGATATCACGAGGAGATCCGGAATGGTCTGGAGAATAAGATTCATATAAGGAAAGTCCCGTTTCGGAGTTGGAGAATGGTTCCGGTGTTTTCATCGGGAATGTTCTAGAAGGTTCCGGAATGTCCGCACCGAGGGAAGGGTACATGAATGTGTTATATCAAGTTGGTATGATTGCATCATGTACTCGGTGTCATCGCTGAGCAAAATAGAGGGTTTATTCAAATCCTAGTTTGAAAAGTCAAACGGCTAGTTTGAAAGTCAAACGGCTATTTTTGGGAAGTGGAGAAAGAGGAGGAAACCGAGTTGGGGAGGAGTCCCTCCTCCACCGCCGGCCCACCTCCAAGCCAAGTTGGGGAGGGACTCCCCTCCCCTTGGCTGGCCGGCCCCTCCACCTATATAAGGAGGGGCAGGGCTCCCCTCCTAGACACACAAGATCCCCGCCTCCAAACCCTAAGTCGCTGGCGCCGCCACCTGCTGCCGCCGCCGCCGCCCTAGGTCAAGCCGCCGCCTAGCAACCCTAGCCGCCGGCCAAGCTTCCTCCTCGGCGTGTCTAAACCCTAGATCGTCGAGGGACTCTCTCATACTCCACCATACTCGCTCTGGCTTAAGGCGAAGCCCTGCGAGATCTCCCCTCTACTTCTGGTACCACGCCGTTGTGCTGCCGGAATCGCGAGGAGAGTGCTACAACCTCCGCTGCCTGCTGGAACAAGGGAGAGGAAGGTCTTCGTCGAGTACCGAACGTGTGACCGATTGCGGGAGCGCTGCCGGAACGCAGAGCCGGAAGGATCGTCTACGCGATCTTGAGATCGGAAAGAGTACGACTACATCACCCACGAGAATCCGCTCTCGTTAAACACTTTGGAATCTTCGAGGGTGAGTTATTCTATCAACTCGTTGCTACAATCTAGTAGATAGATCTTGGCTTGTTTGTTTGTATGCGGTAAAAAATTTTTGTTTTCCATTCTACGAAACCCTACAGTTTATAGTGGACACTTTGGAATAACTTGGTTTCTTGGGAGTTGGAAGCATGAGTATAACTTACTCATACAAGTGGAGGCTAGCAAAAATATTGGGAGCAACCAACTAAGAGAGCAATAATGGCCATAATCATGTAGAGCGACAAAACATTACTAATCAAAGCATAGAGTGGTACTACATGTCAAGGACTAAATGATCATAGAGGCTATGGTGACTTGTTCATAGTCATAACATTGTGTGAGCATGTGCCAAGTCAACCCAAACAAAGCATCAAAGGAGAATACCATAATACTATGCTTTTGTATGCTAAAACAATGCACGATTCTTTCAAGGCATACTAAGCAATCCCAATTGTTTGGAACAAGTCATGCCACAGCAATAATCACTAAGAATAAATGTCAAAACAACACCTAGCATGACATGCTAAAGTCTAAGTAGCAGTCAATGCAAACTCCTCTTGCACTTTCAAGCAAGAACTTTCTACTTCTTTCCAACACCAATCAACTTATTTGAAACAACACAGCGAGAACAGGGGTCCAAACTACTTTATTCAAGCAAACTAAACAAACTAATCAAAGCAAACGAAAACTAAGACGCTCCAAGATCAACACAACAGTGCATGAGATAATAAAAACGAAGTGTCTAGAAAGACGTGAGCTTTTTATTGATGAAGAAGGAAATGCCTTGGGCATCCCCAAACTTTGACGCTTGTACCTCTTGTATATTTCTTGGGGTGACACCAGGGTGGCATCACCAAGCTTGAGATTTTGTCCATCCTTCATCTCATTACATCATTCTCTCTCTACACCTGAAATTTTTCGTTCATACAAAACTTCACACAATCTTCATTAGCAACATTAGTGTATTCAAAAGATAATAGACCTTTGGGTTTAGCTTTAGAACATAAAAACTTTTCACTAAAAACAAAAGCTACTATAGCAACTCCTTCAAAAAATATCAATTCCCCAAAAAGAACCCAAAAAGAAATCAATAAGAAGCAAATGCAAATAATGGCAGAAATCTGTCAAAACAGACCAGCAGGTAAAAACCGATTTTTTTAAGACCTTCTGTTGCTCAAATCAAAAAGTGCTGAACTAACGAAACTTAGATAACATACTGGGGGATTTATTCGTAAATTTTCAGCTCAATCCAACTTACATAGACTCCTCACGAATTGTTATGGTGGAGGACAGAAATCTATTTCGAGTCAGCAACTCCCCAAATCTTACTTCCCTCTCATTAGAGGTCATTCTTGGCACAAAAATCAAACAAAAGGATAAGGAGAGGTCATTACTGAAGTAATAACTTCCAAGACTCAAGGAAACTCTTGGGTTATCTCCCGACAAGTACTTTTCTTTAACGCCTTTAAGTTAGGCATGATAGCTTGAGAAGATGCTCACATAAGAAATATGAGTTGAAGTAAGAGAGAGCATAAAGAAGCAAATTCAAAACACATTTAAGTCTAACCCACTTCCTATTCATAGGAATCTTGTAAAGAAACAAGTCATGAAAGCACAAAGCAATAAGCATAGGAAAGCAAAACAAGTGCAACTTCAAAATTTTCAACATAAAGAGGGGAAACTTAATACTGTTGAGATACATAAGACCATGTTTCTATCTCTCATAATAACTTTCAGTAGCCTCATGAATAAACTCAACAATATAACTATCACATAAAGCATGCTTTTCATGATCTACAAACACATAATTTTTATCAATCTAAAAAATAGTGGGATTAAAACCTTCAAACCCACTTTTACCAATTTTATAACAAGAAGACTGATCATTCAATATAGGACCATCATCTCGAGAGCTTTATCATAAAAAAAATTCTAAGCAAAACTCCTTAGTACCATGCATTTCAAAGTTAGGCACAAATATAGGATTATCATAGATAACAGGAGCATAACTATTATCACAAGTTTTATCTAATGAGCTTTCAGTTTCATTAATTTCTTCTTCCATAGGCTCCTGCAAGGCATTAGTCTCTTCCATTTGTGGAAAGCACCTATTAAAATATTCAAGAATATAGATATTTGATTCCTTGTAATTATCAAAGCAAAATTTAAGTATCTCATAAACCTCATATTCATAAGGTGCATTATCAGTATTTTCAAGCAAACTGGAAAGTTCAAATGCACCCTTGAAAGCAATAAATTCTTCAATTTGTTCCACATCATAAAAGTCATAATTTCCTTTAACATAAGAAGATATGGTAACATTATCATTATACTCACATTGAAAAGGTAGGTGTTTATACCTCCTACAGCAACAAGATTCATCAAAGCAATAAGTGACATTATAAGTAGAACACACCTCTCTAGCAATAATATTCAACTTATCAATTTGTTCCCATAAGTGTTTCCCTTTTTGTGACAAATGGTGTTCCTTATAATAATATTTTTCTTCTTCCGTGAACCCACCTTGACAATAAGAACTAGTTTCAAAGAAACCATCCATTGATAGAAAGCATGACCAAGCAAGGCAATAACAGACCAGCAACTAGAGTAGGAACTAATTTTTTGTGTTTTTGATAAGAGAAAGAAAACCAAAATAAACTAATTTTTTTGGAGTTTTTGATAAAAAGAGGCAAACAAAACCAAGCAAAAGAAACTAAGCAAAGTAAAAACAAAGTAAAGAGAAAGGTTGAGGAGGACTCCCCTTGTGAAGACGTTCTTAGCCTCCCAGCAACGGCGCCAGAAAAGCTTGTTGGCACTGCGTCAACGTGGGAGCGCTTCATCGGAAAACCCCAAGACCAAGGTATGATGCAGCACAGCAGCAAGTCTTCCCTCAGTAAGAAACCGAGGTTATCGAACCAGTAGGAGGAAGGAAACGTCTCAAAGGTGTTGCAAGCAACGTGGAAACCTGCACAACACAAACTCAGGACTTTGCCCCAACGAACAGTGAGGTTGTCAATCTCACTAGTTGATGTAACAAAGGATTAACTGTATGGTGTGGAAGGTGATGATGACTTGCAGCAAGTAAACAGTAACAGTGGAAGATGTATCTATGGTAAAGATTGGAACGGGGTCCATAGTTCACTAGAGGTGTTCTCCTTAGATAAACAAACAAGGCATGTTGGGTAAACAAATTACAGCAGGGCAATTGATAGGACTGAGCAAGGCATAACAATGCAATACTAGACAAAAATATCCTATGAGATTCGATTGGGCAATACAACAATATACATAGACCGCCATCCAACTGCATCTATGACTAGAAGTCCACCTTTGGGTTATCATCCGAACCCCCTCTAGTATTAAGTTACAAGCAACAGAAAACTGCTTTAAGCAAAGTGTGTAAGGTAAACAATCCACTTGTTCCATGAACAAGATACCGTTGTTTTCTCCCTAGTGGCAATAGCACATCTACAACCGTAGAGATTTCTGTCACTTCCCTTGATTAAGTAGAGGCCTGAACCCACTATCGAGCATAAATACCCCCTCTTGGACTCACTAGCAACTACTTGGCCAAGATAGCTACTAACAACGGAGAGCATGCAAGATCACAAACAACACAGACATGATAGAATCAATTAGACAAAACCATTAATCAATCTAACATAGTAATCTCAATATCCATCGGATCCCCGCAAACACAACATGCATGATTACAAATAGATTAGATCTTGATCATGAACGGAGCTCACAAGATCTAGACATGAAAGCACAAGGAGGAGATTGGCAACTTGTTAATAGGTTAGTACTAGAAAACATATGAAAATCACCTCAAAGTATGGACAAAGCAAAGCAAAGTAGATACTAAACAAGCATGGAACATCAAAAATTATAGATACGTTTCCGACGTATCAGTGGCCATCACTATGACTTTGGTGATTGGGAACATAGATTTCTCATTGGTCACAGGCGTACAATTTTTTTCGCGTACAACACAAATCCATGAGGAGGCCAAGAATCTTACCCATCATAGGATTGCTTTTACAGATGTTTAAACAACTCATAGCCGGAATTTAAGAGTTATCTCGGGTGGATCGTTCAAAGGCCAACCCTCTCCGTGGAGTGCGACAGTGTTGTAATAAATGCATAAAGCAACATCTTACTTTTATTAATCAAGTCAACTTTGACATAGTCTCATTTACAAAATGATTGTTTCATCAAAAAGATCTCTTCAAGAGTATTGTCAAGTCTATATCATTAAGTCCTAAGGGTCCGAGTTACTTTTCTAAGACCAGATCGTTGGGATAGATACAAGACACCCAAGCCATCTCAAGGATGATTCTATTAAATTCTTGAATTGAACAAATATTCAAAGATCTTCCATAAATATTTTCAAACTAAAGAACGATCCCAATTGACAAAGCTAAACAAGTGATACTAGTGTGGGAATAAGACTCATAGGGTAACAAACTATGTGGAGAGAGAGAGACCTGGTGAAACCAAACAAATAATAATACGATCAAGTTTAATCTTGCAAGAGTGGTGATGATGGGAATGTTATACATCCTCTTGCTAGTTTGATTTTGTACTTAAGTTATATTTTCATCATTATTCCCATCACTAAGTCACTTGAAGGAAATAACCTGCAAAAAACAAAAAGAAAAGAAAAAAGAGCTTCACACAAAAAAAGATAAAAATGTTACTATAATTTTTTATGTTCTTTTATCAATGCAAAACTGAAAGTAAACATGTAACTAGGAAGACGAAACAAATAAAAATAAGAAATAAAAATATGAATGCAAATAAAGCTACAGGATTTTAACCTCCCCAAGCTTATGATTTTGGCCTACTTTTTCTTGAGGAATTACATTAGGAGAGGCTCCTACTACTCCTACTGCTTATATATTAATAAAACAAGAATATTTACATATATATTACAATAGAGCACCATGGTTAGGCCATGGTTCCAAAGAATCAGATCAGACTCTCAAGGTTTCTACAAAGGAGTTTATAATATCTCAATGTCCATGATTTTGGCCTACTTATTTCACTTGTGGTTGTTTTGTTGTGGATATTGTTGGTGGTACTAGTTGTTGTTGGGGATATTCCCCATGAAGTTGTTGAAGGTGGAGGTGAGGTTGTCAACATTTATGTTCACACCTTGCAAGGTGCTCTCCTGTAACACCCTTGCAAGGTGCTCTCCTGTAACACCCTTGCCTGATAAGGCTGAGTTCATGTGTATAGTGCCAATCCCTGGATCGATTCATTGGCACACACAATACAGATGAATACCAAAGAATTTAACAGTGTACCATAAATAACGAATTGATCCAGAATTTGCAATTATTACAATAATGCTTAGCTCAAGGCTATCTCAATATCAAGTAGCATACGGAAGCATAAACAATTGATAGGCTCCATCTTCAATTGTGCCACAGGAGAACAACTATTGAGTGGAGTATCGCAACCTAGTCGATCACTCATAATCGGAATCATAACCTGCAACATAAAACGTAGCAGCCCCGAAGGGTCAATACTTCGAATGTATGGCAAGTAGAGCTATTAAAGGAGACTATAAACCTAGCATCTACATGCATATTTGGAAAGTGGGGCTGCGGCTAGCTTGCATTTGCAAACACCTTTGTCCTATGTTCTTAAACAGTTTTTGATTTTCTTTGAAAAGATCCCAATTAAGTTAACCCATCCACATTAAAGCAATTATGAAGTTAGAATGAGCGAGAAACATGTCATGAAATCAATATCAAGCAACTCAGATATCCATAACTGGGGACACGGCTAATCGATTAGATTTATACACCCTGCAGGGGTTAGTACACTTTACCCATGTGACTTGGCCAGCCCAGCTCGTACCACCACTCTCATATTAGGTGATGATAGGGAGAAGTCCAAGAAGGGACCGTTCGGGAAGTATCTCCCCAAACCTGACACGCACCGGTCCAACCTACCAAAATTCTACATCTCTGGATACGTGGGTTTGAGTTACCACAACCTACTGAGTTCAACCAACCGCCCATTCCATTATTGGCACATGGTTGTACATGTAAGCTACAAAATAAAGAAGCCAATCATTTTCTCTTGATACCTGGGTGCCTTTCCGCAATGATACCACCAAAAAATATCAATCCCATCACACCCAGGAGATTCATTGATTAAGTTGTTTTTAGTTTTCACAAGCAAAGCTTTAGAAACAACTTTCAAGTGATGTAACCCAGCCCTCATTCATCATAGCACGACTAAGCACATCTACCAATGGTGGCTCATCTACAGGAAACCCCTACCACATAGTAGGACATAGCATAGCGATAGTACTTTCCTACACATGCATCTACAAAATACACGACAATGCATTAAAAATAGTAGGACAACATCATAAACAAGGTAGCATCTACTTGACTTGATAATTGGTGAAGTCGTTCAAACACTCGTTGCAATCACACACGTTGCACTCCTCGCAATCTATCGAGCAAACAATTGCATACAACATAAACAATAGCACATAGAGATCAAACAAATGCAACTAATGCATGCATGACAACTTAATAAGTCACAATGGTTGTTAGTTTAGTTCTCTAAACAATACTGAAGTATATGATGCATGCAAGAGGCCAATTAATACAATGGAGTATTTGTTATTAATAATTACTTGTCAATATAGGCTTTTTAATAGTTAGAGGACGTCAATACGAACCAGTACGCGTTGGATTCACCCTAATCAGAGTTATAGATCTTTTTGTATGATTTAAATAGTGTTTAATAGGTTTTAAATGATTCATATAGTTTCTGTTGTCTAAAAATAAAACTAAAATTATATCTGAAATCTCCACGGAATTGTGATTCTAGGAACCAATTATTTGTAATTTTCTGAGCAGTATTCGAAATACTATGATTTTAATACTCTAAATAAACCATTAATCTATTTATTTAATTGCTAAAAAACCTTACAATATTTTCCTAAACCATTTGCATATTGATGATCTACATGGAACCAGCTTTTCATCGGTATATTATTTATATTTTTGTGATATGAAAATAATTTACTATGAATTTAATAATTTCTAAAGCCATTAAAACTAATTAAATCACTACAGGGTAAATAATCTGCAAAGGCTGGATCCAACCAGATATTATTAATCTACATTATAGTAGCTTCACTTTGATATATTGTTCATATTTTTCGGAGTTACAGATAATTTCCTATGAATTTATTAACCTAAAAGACCATTAAAACTAATTAAATTACTGCAGTAAACGAATACTATAAAGGTTGGATAAAATGCCATATTTATATTCTACACATTTTTATGAATCCATTGGTATATAATTTGCTATTTTTGGATCAACGAATCTTCTTATATGATTTTTGCAAGTTTAATAGAATTTTTTGCAATTTAAATTCAATTTATTGAAACAGCCAAAAGTCTGCTGACTTTTCCATGCTGACGTGTACGCGCTGACCGCAGTCCAGGTCCTGCAGGCCATTGGGCCGTTCATCTCTGATCCACGGCAGTAGTCCACGGGCCATTTGGGCTGCTCATCGGTGATCCGGCGGTAGTCAAGGCTCGGCTTGAGCTCACCGTCCAGAGCCCCGGCGCCGAGGCGGCACGAGGTGCAGCGGTCCTGGGGGTGGTTTCGGTGGGGTCCGTCGCTTCCTCACGAGACTGCGGCAAACGACTGGAGAGGCTGCGCGTCGGTGGTACTCCGGCAACGTCGGGACGTGGCCTCGGGCTCTGCGAGAAGGGGGAAACGGTGAGGGCGAGGAGGTGCACGGAGAAGAAGATCCTAGTGAGGAAATAAGGGCGCGAGGGTCTCTATGGCGGCGTACTCGACCTCGACTGCGAGCTCAGACATCGGCGGTATGGCGGGGGGGTCGGCAGAGCTCCGGGGCGGTGCTAGGGTTCGCCAAATCGCGAAAAACGACGAGGTGTGCGGTGCGGCGGAATTTATAAGCGAGATATGTGCAGAAAGTGGAAACAAACGATCAAATCCTACGGATTTTGCGGAGGGGTCGATTCGGATCAACCGTGCTCGTCCTGGGCTCCCGGCCGGAGGTTGGGGACTACGACAGGTGGCTCCACCTGGCACAAGACAGAGCGAGGCGGGCTGCTCTAACGCCTTCTTGGGGAGGTGGGGTGAGCGGCATTTTAGTTGGCGGCGCTAGGTGGGCTGGGCCGCAGGGCGGGTTAGGTTAGTTTTTTTTGTTTTAATCTTTTTCTTTTATTCTTTTCACTATTTCCTTTGTATCTTTTGTTTTTGAACTCAGATTTGAGTCAAACAAAGTTCTGTGAGTTTATAAAATTAAGTATATTGTATTGTGATGTTAATGAACATTATTCATTTCCAAACTAAAATATAGATCTATAAATCCTTGCAGGTTTCATTTTATTTATATCTTTATTTGTTTGTATTTATTTCATAACTTTTTCATAATAGCTCCAAATAAGCTCAATTTTGTTTCTAAAATTTTGTAATATTTATTGGATCTTTTTAGGCTATAATTTAGCAATAATCGCTGCCTTAGCAACATTGGGTTTTTATAAAGCCAATTTAATTCCCTTTAGGAACAAAGTGGCACATACTATTTGGAGTTTTAGATTTTTATTTTGATTTGAGAAGTTTTTAGATACCAAAATGCAATGCAATGATCATGAATGGCATGCAATGCAAAAAAAAATTCTAGTCCCAATTTTCTAAAATCTTGGGATGTGACATCTCCACCTGGCCGGAGTGATGTACCAACAAGTAAAATTAAGGGCGAGGGGCATAGTTGTGTCCTCGCTGGAACTAATCCTCCTGCTGAGGTGGTTGATATCCTGGGGTAGGGTCCCATGGCTCGGAGTGTCCATGGTGTTGGGAAAACTCCTCCCATGAATCTCCCTCATGTTATCCTTATTATCCTTCTTGTATGCGCCCAACCTCGAGTCTTTCCTAGTTCATGTCCTCATCACTCAAGACCTAGTCGTTCCTACCATTCAAAGAAAAAGCATGCCAAAAGGGCAAGGCTTCCTGCTGCACAGACCCCGAGGGCTCAAAATAAAAGTTGTGCAAATGTTCCTTTTGATGAACAAGATCAAGTCCTAAAAATCATCTATGGATCGTATAGTTTATATTCATGGTACCGGATCCATATACAACATGATAAGAAGGAATGTCAATACGGCATGAAAAGGCAATGTGAGTGAGTAATATGCCAACATGGATGTCACATGTACCTGTTGTCCTTTGGCGGCGAGAAAACCCCAGGTTGACTATAGTGTTTGAGTTGGGGTTTAGCGCAATGTAAAGGACACTCATCTTAGTATAGTGTTCGTGAGGAACAAGGTGAAGTAGAAAATAGTCAGATTTTGGATGGTGGTGAACTTCATCCTTGCAAAGTTGAAGTCATTGTGAACAGAAATTTTCTCCCATGTCCTCATTACCTCACACGACACACCCTCATGTAAAGTTCTTTACCCTTCATGGGGGAAGGCAAAGATATCACAAAACTGCTCTAAAATAAGAGTCTCATGAAAATTATTGATAGTACAGCTCATAGTGTGCAGCTAGGGGTTATGCGTGTTGACGTTATCATCAAAGGTGAAGAAGAACTCCCATGTGAGTTCTGTGTAAGTGTCGAGCTGGAGGATAGATGAGAGCGACCCATCTGCCCACCTAGTGGGGATGACTATCATCACCATAACCCTTTGGTGGACGGGGGCATGGCTGCTTGTAGGTTGTGGTCTCCATGCGGCGCTTGCGAGCGCCCGAGCTTCCCACACACAAAGATTATCCTTAATACATGCTTTACTCCTGCAGGATTTCACCAAAAAATATGGGCATGAGGTTCATATAATAGTAACAAATGATACCACGTACAAACTTTGAATCCTAACATCTATAATCAATTGGAATCTCCAAATATCATGAACTCACTTTAAATAGATAGGCAATGTAAGTGTTCTACCCATAGATCGAAAAAATAAACCATGGGTTGGAGAAACTTTTGACGTGAAGAATCCCCCACTCAAACGAATGAAATCGGTTAAGAATTAAAGTTTTTAGAAGTTAGGGTTTGAGTTTGAGAGAGAAATAGAGAAGGAAAATGGCTGGTTTGAATTCCTTAGCCGACAGCTAGTTGATTAAGCCTAAATTGGTTGTTGTACGATCATGGGTACAGGGCCCCCCTTTACCATGTATCGTTAAAAATGAAATCGTGCAGGTTAGGGTTTTACCGCCCTTCGTGGCGGTGGTATGGTGAGGCGGTACGGGGAGCCTCCCCACGCAGTAGGTCGTTAAACAATCAGACCATGGACAATTGTTTTTGTGCACTTTTGGTACATACACATGTTATGGTGATGCTCCCAGTATGAGTGTCCATTAAAAATTACTGTAGGACCTCGATTAATTGGACCTGTCTTTCACCACTGGTACTGTTAGATGGTATAGTTGCTTTCACCATAGGTCGTTAAAAACATCGCATCTCCTTTCCTATTTTTTCTTCCTTTCTTTCTTCAATACTTCAACTTTCATTATTTAAACACTTAGTCTCCTACACTTTATCAACTTGGGTTGCCCATTGTCTTGGACACTTATCATGTTAATACTTTTAGCTGGTGGAATATATTTTCTGTCTTTCTTGGATTTCTTTGGAAAATACCTTGTAATCACTTCATCATATATTTCAAACACAATTTTTTTGTTCCGAGCAACCCACAGATGCTCCTATTGTACTAAGAAAATGTCTCCCAAGTATCATAGATAATTTTTCATCCTAAGGCATATCGAGTATAATAAACTCAATAGGGATAACATGTTGATCAAGAATGAGTAACACATCCTCGATTATACCATCCAACCGGTTGCTTCACGGTTTTGTCCGCCAACTAGAGGGTTATGGCATTTGGAGCATAGTGTCTTAATTTAAGTTTCTTATAAAGAGAGAGTGTCATACCATTTAATCCTTCACCAAGGTTGCATAAGGCATTATGAATAGCAGTCTTACCAATGGCACAAGATATAGTGGGTATACCCAGATCTCCTAAATTTATAGGAAATTTTCCTTGGGGGGGAGGGGTAACTTGTTACCACTTGAATGTTTTCTGGTATTTTCCCTTTCTTGTTTCAAATACCACGAAGGAACTTTCTATAAGTAGGAACAATAATCGCATTGGCTAGAGGTAGTTGTAAACAAAGATTTATCAAATCTTCAGCTAATGAATCATATAATTCACTACCAGAGGCGTTGCTTTGATGTTTTGTAAAATGGAAGATATTTCTTTACCTTAGGTTTTTCCCTTTGGCGTCACTTTCTGCTTTTATTTTACCTTAGGAGCTGGTTCAGGGTCATTTTTTCTAGTTTTCTTTTGTTGTGGATCAACATGCTTTCCTTTGAAAATTATTATCTCCTCTTGTTGTTCTCTACTAAGACCTTCTTCCTTTATTGGGTCTAAAGTTTCAGCATCAGAATCATAAGGTCTGCTCCCTTAGTCTCTTTTTCGTCTTCTTGAGTAACGAGAGTTTGCCCTTGCCTTTTTCTTTGAGCATCAAGATCAACACCAACTTGAGGGTAAACTAAATTTGTTCATCTTGAGTCTCCTTCCTCTTACGACCTAGTATTTGTCCAGGTACTTTTAATAGTGGAGCAAATGTTCTCAAATTCAGCTAGATGGTGAAAAGGATCTTCCTCTTATTTTTGTACAACATCTATCTCTTGTACTATGCAAAAAAAATCAACATCAATTTCATATTCATCAACATACAGTTTTGGAATAGCTATGGGGGTTTTAATAATGTGATTTGAAGGAGAGTCATATTAGCCATCAATATATCCAAACCTATGACTTGAGCCATTTTTAAAATTTAGAATGAACTCCCGACGTCTTGGTTCAAGAATATGATTAATATAGTATGGAAAATAGGATTTTACCAGAGCGATTTGATCCTCGCTCTTTAATCGAGATCATCTGTAAAACAACACTAAAAAATGTTAAGAAACAAACACTCGGCGCTTAGCTACCGGTAATGGCGCCAGAAATTAGCTTGATGTCCTGCAAGTGCACATGTTAGTCAGTGCCTGGTTTTGTGGAAGTATTTCTTACCTTTTAAATATCGAATCCTAATGAAGGGTATCAGTGAGTGTCTCTCCGTGGCATTTTTGTCACACCCAAGGTGTGATGTGTCTTGAGTGAATTGACTATGGGTATTAATGTGGAAATGAATTGTTCGTTGAAATAGTAAAGGCACACAATTGAAAAGTAAATTGCATAAAAGTAAACAAGTGTTTGTTTGTTGTTCAAAGTTTTCTGCAAAAGAGAAGTTTGGCATAGAGAGAACCAGTTTATGATGATAGTGAATGTTCCAGGTGGGAGAGCATATATAAGATATAGTAGTTCTTCATATTGATAGGTGAGTAGGCGAGGAAACCCTTGATTAACCAATATATTCATGCCGAGCCTTTTTATTCTATTATCCTGCCTTATTGTTACCACGTATCATAGTTAGCAAAGCAATTAAGGTCATTGAGACCGAATTGAAACATTACGCTTAGTGTTTCCTCGTGCTCCTCGAATTGTGCAAATCCTCTTTGATATCAGTCGTGTCACTGATACGTGCATTTTGCATCATCATTTTTAGAACTTATATGCACTGTTTAGAATCATAATTACCATGATCCATCATTATTTATGCATATTTAGATAATTTATGGGACTTTTCTACAATATCCCTTTCATTGGTATTTAATTTCTGGGAGGCAGAAAACCTCCTTTTTCATGTATTCTTGTTTCAGGGACCTTCTGGATGTCTAAAAATCGAAGAAAAAATACCTGATGATTTGTTCACCTAGAGAATCAACTTGGGCCAAATAAGCACGTGAGAGGAGCCCCGGAGGCCAAAAGAGGCCAGAGGATGGGCCCACCCCCTAGGCGCGCCCTACAGTCCCTTTTAGGCCTCGAGCGTCATCTCGTCTCCTCCTTTTTATATACGCCTCCATCTTGATAGAAAACCGATGCCATATTTTTCCCACGATTTACAGAGGCGGCGCAGAGGCGAAAGTCCTCTCCTATTGCGGGAGAGGGCAGATCCTGCTGCACCGGAGCCTCTAGTGAGGACGAAATCGAAGCCATCATCATCACAACTCCTTCTATGCGTAGGGGGAGGCCTCTCCATCAATATCTCGACTAACACCATCACCATTTCCAAGATCCATCTCAGTTCCCCTCATAGTTTGTGATTGATTAAACCCCGGATATTGTTTTAAGGGCTATTTTCATGTTTGTGATTGGCATCTAATCTTTATTTGATGGAGAGATTATATTTTTAGATTGTGTTGTAATCCATATGCCACTGTTTCATATCATGTTTGCCACTTGTGAGTAGATCCCCATGTTTCCGAGGGCATAGGATGAATTGGCTATGATTTCTATATAATATGCAATGAGTATGTGGTCAAGTTTTTATCTTTTATATTGTTCTATGATGGTTTTATGCTGACATCGACAGCATATTATTTCACCTATATGGGCTCATAGGAGAATACATTGATGTAATGATAGGGGTTGGACGGAACGAAATTGAAAAAAACCGTTTTCCAATACTTTGAGTTGCATTGGAGGGATTATATGTCGGGGACTGATGAGTGCATATTTGCATCATGTTTTAGGTTATTATTTTGCATTGTAGATATAGGATTTTGGTATTTTACGGCGTTTGCACGCACTTTTTATGTTTATTTTCACCAGGATCAGATCAGATGATGGATCCAATGGACACAATTCTTGGAGTAGTTATACTGGAGAGAAAAGGAGCCAAAAAACTACGTAAATCACTTATTTGGGAAATATTAATAATATTAGAAGAAAACCCGAAGCGAGACACAGAGACAGAAGGGTTGAAGACCAACTATACGGTGGGCTGCTGTATAGTTCCCTCTGTATAGTTGGCGCCGCCTCCGCCTCCTCAAATAGTTTCACCCTGTGCAACTGGTTCGGAAAGACGACATACAGAATACCCAAAAATCATCAAAAACCTCACCTCGAGAAGGGATCTGGAGGGGGAACTTGCCCTAGGGATCCATATTCACCCTAAGAAGATCTAGAAGGCCAAGGCATCAATCTTCATCTTCATCAACCACTGCATCTTCATCATCACCATCATCTCCATCCATCCCATCTAGATCTTATTGTAATTCTTGCACTGGTTGTGGATTTATACAAGTACTATTCATCGATAATCGTTTCCATTACCATTGTCATGATGCTGATTGCCTCCATGTCTGAGTAGATCATTAGTTCATGGGGAGATGGAGAAACCCTAGTATATTATTGAGATGAGATAGAGATTATTATGTTATACATCATTGTATGTATGTGCTAATTGTGTTTATCTTGATGTTGGGAGTTGTGCACCTCCTTAATATTTGCCTCTCGCGGGGACTCGAAAGGGGATTACTTGTTGGTAGACGGAGGGATGGTAGCACTTACTGTGACTATAAAGTCGTTGTCATCCTTTACGTACTAACTTGGGAATCAAGGAGAACTCATTAAGCCATGTCCATGCCGCGGTAGAAATCCATTAATAGCGGGGTAATATGATTGATGTCATTTATCTGTCAGCTGTGGTTATGAAGGATGGTGTGAGCAATGGTTGCCACCTCATCATCCATATATGGAGCTCCTCCCACATACATGCATATAATGAGAATATTCGTTATAATAATCTTGATCACTTAGTCTAAATTGCTAACGGTGTATACACCACTCCCTAAAAACGTCTTTTCCCTATTGCAGTTTCAATCTTTTCTACGCACGCGATTACTACTTTCTACATTAAGTTTTACTTTGAGTTTCTTTACTGTTTCAACCAACCAAAAACCAAAAACAATTTTACTTTTTTGCATCTTAGAATTATTCCTAAAGTACTTCGTTTAGTTTTAATTAAAAGCATTTTAGTCTTTCGCCTACTCCTTCCTGTGGGATCGATATCTTTATTTCGGAACTAGCTACAAACGTCCTGTGCACTTGCAGTCATCAAGCTATTTTCTGGTGTCGTTGTCGGGGAGCTTAGCGCTATAAGTCACTTTACTTTTAGTTATTTACTTTCGTTGTACTCCCTCCGATCCATATTAGTTGTCGTTGAAATGGATGTATCTAGCACTAAAACAGGTCTAGATACATCCATTTTAGTGACAAGTAATATGGATCAGAGGGGAGTACTAATTTTAATTTGAGTTGCAGGACCATAACAATGGACAACACTCAAAATTTAATGCATCTTGAGGCAGTAAGGAATATGGGTTTGCCCATGGACGCTTTTATAACTGTCAATAGAAGCATAAACCCCGATGGTATTGAGATCCATCCTTTATTATTTGAGTTACTTAACTCTAAAAAGTTTGCAGGAACCCATGAAGAGAGTCCATATGGACACTTACAATTCTTTGAAGATATTTTTGGTTCCTTTATATTCGATGATTGTGACCTTGATAAGGTTAAAATCTAGTTGTTTAGACAAACTCTCTCTAATATTGTTTGCAACTAGTATAGATCCTATTGTGCAGAAGCACTAAGAATGTGAACGGATTTGACAACTATATTCTTGTCAAAATATTACTCAGAAAGCAAATCTTACAAGATGAGAAGTATTATTATTAGTTTCAAAAATAATCCTAATGAGAGTTTACTACTAAAATATTTTACTCCCTTCAATTCATATTAATTGACTTAATTTTTTTTAGATTTGTATGTACATAGTTAAGTATTTAGATTAGATTTATTCTATGTAAACAAAGTTGAGTCAATTAATTTGAATTGGAGAAGTTAGATGTTTTAGTGAAACGAGTAATAAGCAGTATTATAAAATATCGAGCGGAGAGAGAGACGAGTACTGGTGCTCACGTTAGCACTGACACCTCCTGGCTGGGTAGTGACCTGGGAACAACCAACGCCAATCTCGCGTCGGTTGCATCGTCTCGTTACCTATCGTATAGTACGCGGTGATATCGTGCCGGAACCTCGATTCGGTTTGAGCCAAGCCCTCTCGAAAAAGAAAAACTAAAGTGGCTGTAAGGGTTTTATTTTCTGCAACTTATTTTATTTTTGGTTTCTTATTACGTGTGTGGCCTAGTTAGAGTACGGACGGGGCATGCGTAGCACTGTCGATGTGACCCGGCCACTCGCTACCGAGCCGTGGGCTGTGGCGTCACGCCATCCGGGCCGATCCACCGGTCGAACCAAACGGTTTTTTTCTATTTATTTGGATGATTTATGATCGTTTTTGGATTGGGTCCAGTCTATCCAGTCAGTTGCGTCTATCCGCGCGATCCATTTATCCAATCAGGGCGAAGCTTTTTTTTCAAATTCCCCGCAAAAAAAGGCAAAGTTCATACGTTTTATACGTAATTTACTTTCAAAATATAAAAACGAATTTTAAACTAGCATCTCACCCAAAGTTGTTCGACAGAAATCGTCCAAAAGAGTTTGACAGAAGTACGCCCACAAAAGGTTCGGCAATCAAATTATTACAAAACAGGATGAAATCCGGCGATCATTCGTCGATGGGGATGGCCTCCTTCGGCGTGTTTTGTGCGACGGGGATGGGCTCCGCGGCAAGGACAGGGCCCGCCAACGGATTGGAGGAGGTGGAGGCAAAGCTCGACGAAGGAGCGGTGGCCGAGATGGTCGGCGCAGGGCTCGGCGTGTTTGCGGTGACGTCCTCGTCAAGGATGGCGGTGCTGCGCGCCATGTACCAGGCCTTCACCTGGGGGCTCATCGCCGAGGTGTTTTCGTCGTCCATGAGGAACTGGAGGTATGTGTTCCTCTTCTTGGCGGCGAAGTTTACCTTGAGGAGTTCGAGCTTCATGTCTTGGTTCTACAGCAGCTGCGTCCACCTCTCGCCGACCTTCTCCACCCTCTTCTCAGCATGGGCCTTGGAGTCGGCGATGCACTTCTCGATGGATGCGTGGAGATGTTCAGCGGGAGGTCCTGTAGCTTTCAGCATCTTCGCCTTCTTTTGGCCGACCTTTGGCCTTCCTTCGCCGACAGCTTGGGGGGAGCCTCCGGGTTGTACATGTCGTACTTGTTCTTGGCGAGGCTCACGCGAGTGTTCACCCATTTATGGCAGTTTTGTATCTCGATGAACACATGGTGGATCTTGAACTCCGTGTCGGTGTCGTCCCGGTACATGTCGAGTACACAGATGAGCTACAAATACAAGGTGAAGTGTGTCAGGAAAGGCATGGATTCGACATGGATTCGGCATAGTTTCGAATAGAGGTCGGCGAAATACCTTGTTATCCATTCTTGTGTAGCTAACTGGTGTGCGCTCGATCTCTTCGAGTATGTCGTGCCAATTGCTACATGCCTGCTCCACGAGTCCCCAGTGATTGATCATGGCCTTCTCACCGCACTCTATGTCGACCTTGCTGAACTTTGGGTCTAAGAGGTTGCGCTCATCGAACGCCATCTTCACACGCCTCCAGTAGTTCTCGGAATTTTGGTTTGTGTCGGTGCTGGGGTCCATGCTTCGGCAAGGCAAAGTTTCTCAAGTGGGGTCCACTTGATGCGGGGCTCTAGCAGCACTGACGTCCTCGTTGCCCTTCACCGCCGCCAAGGCATCCTCTTTGGCCTCCTTCCCATCCTTGGCTTGTGTCTGGTTGGCCTTGGCTTCGGCAAAATTCTGGGACTCGAAGACATGTTCGATGTCGGCCCGGGACTATTCTTGAGAGAAGAAGGAGCTATTGTTGGCCACTACAAAACCGGAGGCGATCATGTCGGACATGTAGGCGTCGCCCGCCATTTCGCTGAACATGTTGCGGGTGTCTGAGTCGATAAAGGGGACGGGCGAGGATCTATCGGAGAACGAAAGAGGACCGTGGTGCATGGACAAAGAAGTGTCAACATACGCGTGAGAGATGGCGTAGGGGACGTTGATGTCGACGTTGGAGGCCGGAGGGCGAGGTGCGGGGCAGGGGAAGAGCATGCTCGGGTTGAACCCGTCGTCGAACTCGGGGCAGGATAGAACCTCTGGCGCGAGTTCGCCTGGCTCTCCTGGAAAATGGCCGGCGAGATCAGCGAGAACCCGTCCGGAGATCCGACGCTTGGTTGGCTCCCCCGGTACGCGGCATAGTGCGTGGCTATGATCGTTGTTGATGCGGCTCAGATCACTGTAGAGCTTCGTTGGGAAACCCCAAGAGGAAGGTGTGATGAGCACAGTAGTAAGTTTTCTCTCAGTAAGGTTATCGAACCAGTAGGAGGAAGGAAACGACTCAAAGTTGCTACTGGCAACTTGGAAACCTACACAACACAAACTCAAGACTTTGTCCCAATGAACAGTGAGGTTGTCAATCTCACCGGTTTGCTGAAAACAAAGGATTAAACGTATGGTGTGGAAGGTGATGGTGGCTTGCAGAAAGTAAACAGTAATAGTGGAGGATGTATCAATGGTAAATATTGGTGATGCAGCGCTGAGTTGATGTAGGAGCGCTTCGTTGGAAACCCCAAGAGCAAGGTGTGAAGCAGCACAGCAGCAAGTTTTCCCTCAGTAAGAAACCGAGGTTATCGAACCAGTAGGAGGAAGTAAAAGTCACACAGGTGTTGCAAGCAACATGGAGACCTACACAACGCAAACTCAAGTCTTTGCCCCAACGAATCAGTGAGGTTATCAAGCTCACCAGTTTGATATAACAAAGGATTAAACATATGGTGTGGAAGGTAATGGTTTGCATCAAGTAAACAAGAACAGTGGAAGATGTATCAATGGTAAGGATTGGACCGGGGTCCATAGTTCACTAGAGGTGCTCTCCTTATGACGAGGTTTAATCTCGTCAATGCCCATTGTCATGAGCTTGGGTTTTGGAGAAGATGGGGATGCTAGAGATCGCGGAACGGTTAGCAAACAAGCAACACGGGGACACGAGGTTTACCTAGGTTCAGGCCCCCAGAGGGAAAACCCTACTCCTGCTTGTCTGCTCTTGATTACGGTGGAACCGAAAGTTACAAGGGTGCGCAGATGCAAACTGGCGTGGATGTGTGTATGCGGTGGTATGAAGTGCCCTCCTCGTCGTTCCCTCATAGCCTTTATATAGAGATAGGCAGGTCCCGGACAGAGCTCGAGTCAGTTACAGGTTTAGGGTTTACCCCTTTGAATATTCTATCTAATCTAGTCTTGCTCTCCAAGGATCCGAAGACGTCATGGGCTTGGGCCACCCGAAAGTCTTCATGGGCCGTGTATATTCCTGTGGGCCTTCCTTGGGCTGGCCCAGGTATGCTAAGGTCTTGTACCCGTGGGGTATAACCATGTCAATAGCCCCTGAGTGTTTAGTCGAATCGTAGATTCGGCTGAGGACTCTTCAATCTTTTGGCTGCAGCTGTTTCTGTTGATCAGAGAATGATTTTGGTGTGTAGGGATTGTTGATGTGTGTGCCTGACTCTCCTGACGGATCAGGGCCAGTTAACTGTCTTAGGACAAAATAACACGATCTTCTTCAGATTCGAGTCCCTCGACTCGAACCCGGAACAAATGCTGGCGTAATTCAAATCAGGCCGTTGAGGACTTATAGGAGTAGAATTCCAGTAATTTTCAAATGATGTACCCAACGCGTCCGTCAGGATTTTCATCGCGCCTGCGAATGCAGTTCTTACCAGGAGCGCCTTGATCGTGTGCGTTGCCAGGCCATCAGATGGTATCTGTAGGTCTTATCTTTGCGTCGCAAACACAACATCCGAATGTTTATCACCGCGGAGGTGTTTCGGGTGGCCAAGGAGGATGTTACTCACTTAGCGTTAACTGGGGCAAAGTTGCCGAAAGGTTTTTGCATGTTGATCCGAAGGATCGCAATCGAAGAATTCATAGGGTGCGCGACCAGCGCTCCCTATGGGAGTAACCCAGTGTACTGTAGTCGTGACTCGGCAGACTTTAATTCAGTCATTGTTGACTTTAAGTCCGTAGGAAACAAAAAAATTCGGATGCTTGAATCCATCCTCCCTATGGGAGTAGCCCCCGAGTCCATAGTGGAGTCGTAGACTCGACGTAGGACTCGAAGAATAGTTGAGCGGTGTAGTACCTTAGTCGTACTTCTGGTGCGCGGCCAGCGCTCCTGATAGGAGTAGCCCCAGAGTAGTTATTCGAATCGTAGATTCGAGTGAGTACTTTTAGCTTTGTAGTCGAAGATTTGTAACCGTTGCTAGTATAGCTTTGATGACGTCAGTGCTGACGATCGGTGACCTCAAGCGTCTGCGGCCCCAGAGGTGACGTGACTGGGCGAACATGGGTCCCACCTTCTGACTTTGAGTTGACTGGTCACGCACGACGTGGAGATAATTATGGCATCGCCTCGGTTTCCATGCATAGTGGACAGCGTGCGATTGACGGTTCGCTGCCGTGCTGACACGTGGACGGTTGGATTTTGATGTTGGCTCTAGGGCTTCCTGATGAACGGTCATCATGTATCTTCTTCGTCCTTATAATCATTGGGGAAAATTTTGTTTGTTTTCACCATAGCCATTCTTATTTCACTGCTCCCACCTTATTGAGCGTTTCCTCGCCGCGCGCTGGAAGTTCTTCGATCCTTACCATCTTTGTTCGTGCGCTCACACCGTGGTCGTCGCTGCACTGCAATGGGGAAATCAAAGAAGGCCTCCACCGCAGTTGGTACCAATGGCCAAGCCGGCCGGGTACCGCTACTCGCGTCACCGATGGTGGCTGGCGGCGGTCGGAGATGCGCGAGGGCGATCTTCGCAAGCTCTGTGAGTGGGGTCTGATCCCGCAGGACAAGCAGGCCGTCAAGATTCCCGGCGACGAGGTAATTCCCCGTCCACCCGCTGGGTTTTGGGTCATGTTTGTCGCTTTTGTCCTTCGGGGCCTCTCTCCCAGTCCACGATTTTCTCCGTGGATTGCTTTTCTTCTATGGCATCCAACTCCATCATCTTTCACCAAATTCTGTTCTTCACATCGCCTGCTTCATCACCTTCTGCGAGTGCTGGCTCGGTATCGAGCCACACTTTGGCCTCTTCCGGAAGCTCTATTCCGTGAAGAGGCAATCTGGCTCCGATGGCGTTTATCCCATCGGCGGCTGCATCATTTCCCTTAAATCCAACTTTCTCTTCTTTTCTTTTTCTATGTCTGAGTCCGTCCAATACTGGCGGAGGCGATGGTTTTACATCTGCGACTCCATAGTGGACGGGTAAAATTTTGGCCTTGCTCCTTTCGACCCCTCCCTGAAAATCCAGCCGAAGAGGTCCTGGAAGAACCACATATTGGATGGTGAGGTGGCGGAGATAGAGGAGCTCTATCATCGGGTGGAGGACCTTCAGGTGATTTCGGATAAAGAGGTTGAAAGGGCATTTATTGTCATAATCACTTTTGGTGTTCGTTAACAACAAGTAGATCATTTTACAGTGTGTTATTGTCCACATGTTGGTATTATCATTGATAAACATCACACACACTCTTGGGAAAAGACCACATACATTTACCACTATTCTGGAAACTCCAGACCGGAGTCTCCGGTCTGCCAAGACCGGAGTCTCTGGGGTGGTCTGGAGTTTCCGGTTCTGGCTCTGGTGGTGCCTCCCAGAACCTGGCTGGGACATTCTAACTAGGGGTCCGGAAGCTGTACCGGAGGTTACTCCGGAGTCTCCGGACTTTGGTCAGTCTGGAGTCTCCGGTGTTGGAAGGCCAGAGTCTCCGGTGTTGCTGGTGAAGAACTGGCCTGGGTCAGTCAGAAGGGCAGTCCGGAGACTGGTCCGGAGATTGGCCAGAGTCTCCGGTGTAGACCGGATGGTCAGAAAACGGTTCGTGGAGGGGGCTGTCTATAAATAGGGACCCTTATCTTCTTCCTCCAGCTGCTCGAGCTGCTCAAGAACACCAACCTCATTAGAGCCACCAAATCCACAAGATCTCTTCATCCAACCATCCAAAGTCATTGATCTTTGGAGAATCGAAGGAGGAGGCCTTGATTTACATCTTCACCAAGAGAGATCTTCATTTCCCCCTCATTCACTTGAGGGCCCCCAAGCTCTAGTGTTTCTTTGGAAACCCTAACTTTGATTTTGTTCTTACAAGCTTTGTCTTTGATTTGTCTTGACAACTTGCTTGTATTTGGGAGCCTCCAATTCAGTTGTGGATGTGTGCCCCGAACTTGTTGTAAAGGTGTCGGCTTCCACCTCGAAGGTTGCCGATATAGTGGAAGGTGAATCGAGCCCATTGGGGTGAGGTTCATCGGAGAACAAGGGAGGCATCTCGTGGCATTGGTGGTTTGAAACCACCCCCTCTCCAAACGTAGACGTACTTCCCCTCAAAAGGAAGGAACTACGGAAAACAAATCCTTGTGTCTCCGCGTCCACTCCCTTGGTTACTTCTATCCTTTACCACACTTTATTTACTTGTTCTTGCTTAGTGTTGTGTTAGTTTGTGCTTGTTCGACATATAGGTAAATTCACCATAGTTGCATATTCTAGAGAATTTACCTTTCTTGTCAAACCCTAATTTGAAAAAGAGTAAAATTTGAAGTAGCACCTATTCACCCCCCCTCTAGGTGCCCATACGATCCTTTCAATTGGTATCAGAGCCTCGGCTCTTTATTTGGGCTTTACCGCCTAAGATAATATGGGTAGCCAAGAAGGGGATGGTGGTAGTGAGTCGACCCCGGTCACCATGGAAGATCTCAGAAACTTGGAAACAAGATTGAGCTCTTCATAAGGTCAACAAAGTCAAGAAGATGCTTGAGCAACTTCTTAAAGACAAAGATGGCTCATCACCCCCATCTCCTCAAGAGGATCTACCATCCATTGTACCTAAAGGGAATACTCCAGTATCCCCCGAGGGTATGGTGGTAGGGGGCAAACTAGACAACGCTAATTCCTCCACACGACTTTATGGGGGGAAGGGTGAGCACCGTGATTCTTGGTACTCTCCCGATCCTCCCATCCCTCACCCTCATGTGTACAATAGAGGTGACCCACCTAAGCTAGAAGAGTCTGCTACTTTTGCTCAACGGCAATCACTAATGAGAACTCATATGCGCAGCTCTTGCATTGAACTATGGAACATCATCGAGCATGGACTCTTTATTGGGGGTCCAAACAACTTGACAAGAAGAGAGGTTGTCAATAGTCAACTCAATGCCACTTCTTTGCATATGATTCAACAAGGATTGGGAACAAAGGATTACCCACACATTGAGCACTTTAGCATTGCCAAGGAAGCTTGGGATGCTCTCACTGTGTTGTTTGTTGGCAATGAGAGTATGAGGAGGAACTGATATGATGCTCTAAGCAATGAAGCCGAAGGCTTCTACATGAAAGAAGGTGAAGATTATGAAGACATGTACCGAAGGCTCAAGACCACCGCCACCACCTTTAGAAATGTGGGTGCCTCACATGTGGATGATGCATGGATAAAAAGGAAATATGTGAGTGCACTCATGCCTTTTGAGCCCACCGACTTGAAGAGTCTACAAGGAAGACACAACTACCATCTCATGACCTCAAATGAAGTTATGCAAGAGATGGCCGCTTTCAAGGTTGCCGCCAAGAATGCCAAAGATGCCCGTGCTCGTGCCCTTGGTATGAGCAATGTTGTCAATGTTGCATTAAAGGCCAAAGTTGTGGATCATGGGGATGAAGATGATAGTGATGAAGGGCCTTCCATGGACCACCCCGATGAAGTCAAGATTGCTCATAGTCAATATATGGCTTTCTATGCAAAGAACTTTTGGAAGAACCCCGCCAAGGCCAAGGTGGAAATGCAAAGAAAGAGCAACCCAAATGGGAAGAGAGAAACTACAACGATATTGAGAACTTGCTTCAATTGCGGTGACCGCTATCACATTGTAGCAAGTTGTTCCTATGAAAAGAGAGAAGATCATGGGGGTAAGCTTGTGTTGAAGAAGACTCTCAAGGCACCTTACAAGAAACCTTTCATCAAGAAGAATCCCATCAACAAGAAGTCGGGAGAAATTGTCTTGATCACTCATGAAGAATACTCCTCTGACAATGAAGATGATGAAGATGAGGAAGAGGAAACTTCACATGGTGTGGCTTCTCTAGCCACCACCTATACTCCAACATTCTCACTCTTTGATTCTCCAAATGAGAACTCTCCCACCAAGAACGTCACTTGCCTTATGGAAAGAGGAACGGAGGTATCCTCATCATCCCACTCTACTCCCCTAGATAATGATGAACTTGATGATGAAATGTCTCTTGATATTAAAAAGGAATTAATTGCCTTTGATGAGTTTATGACTAACCTAAAAGGAGATGCTAAGTTACACTTTGAAAACATCCTAGATCAACTTTCACATACTCAAGAGCTTCTAGATGTTAGATGTAAACTTGGGCGTGAACACATGATTGAGCTAGAGGCTTTAAACAATGCTCTAGAAGAAGAACAAGAAACTAGGTTATCACTTGAGCTAAAACTTGAAGGGCTTGATGAGGCCAATGACAATATTGTTAACAAGCTCATCAAAGAGCGTGATCATTCTATTGCAAAATACAAAAGTGCTAAAAAGGACAAGATTGAGTTTGGTGTGGTTCATGAAAAACTTGTCGAGGACTTTAGGTTGCTTAACAAGGCCCACAAGGCTTTGGAGAGTGAACTCTTGTCACTCACAAAGTCCCATGAAACGCTTCAAACTCAATTGGCCAATATTCCTTCACCTAGTAACTTCATTCCATCTAGTAGTACAACTATTCTTGAAGAGAATGCTAGGTTGAAGGGGGAGCTTGCTAAGGCCACATTTCCACAAGGCAACAAGTATATTGATGATCTTTTGAGTAAGCAAAGGCCTAGTGGTGATAAAGGGGGCATTGTATTTGTCTCCAATTCTAAGAAGAAGAACAACAACAAGAAGAAGAAGGTCAAGCCCACACAAGAAACTAACAAGGCCATTGTGGGTAGTAAGACCACAAGTGGTAAAACTATGTCTCATGATGACTTTGCGGGTTGTGCTAACCCTCACTATGTTCTAATGCGTGATCATTATGGTGATGTGTATGCACAATATGTTGGCCCATATGATGGTTATATTGCTTGGTCTATTTGGGTTCCCAAGACCCTTGTTGCTAACAAAAGAGGACCCATTGAAAAATGGGTACCTAAAAATTAGCTTGATCTTTTGTAGACTTATGCTTCCGGAGGGCCAAAGTGGGTGCTTGATAGTGGTTGCACAAGTCATATGACCGGAAGCTCGTCTATTGTCAAGGACTTAAAGCCAAATGATGATCTAATCACCGTGACATATGCCGACAATTCAAAGTCTAAGGTAATGGGTTTTGGCAAAGTTGTGGTTGCTCACGACATTACACTCGTGAACGTCATGCTTGTTGAGACCCTTGGGTACAATTTACTTTCGGTCTGTGCTCTTGGAAAGATGGGTTTTTCCGTCTTTATACATAATGATCTTGTGGTCCTCATGTGGAGAAAGTCTCTCAAGGTCGCTTTTGTTGGGTATGTCGAACATGACTTGTATGTGGTGGACTTTTCGGGGCAAGCCACTACAAGTGTGATGTGCTTATTCGGAAAGGCCGACGTGGGTTGGTTATGGCATTGCCGACTAGCCCATGTCAATATGAGAACTTTGCAAAGTCTCCATAAAGAGGGCCATATAGTTGGACTAAAAGAAAATGTTTCCTTTGCCAAAGATCGTGTTTGCAGGGCATGTGTTCTAGGGAAGATGCATGACGCTCCTCACAAGCCCACGAACCAAATCAAGTCTAACAAGATCTTGGAACTCCTCCATGTGGACCTATTTGGTCCTCCATCTCATGCAAGTCTTGGAGGGAAGAAATATTGTTTGGTGATTGTTGACGACTTTTCAAGATACTCTTGGGTTTATTTCTTCAAGTTGAAGAGTGAAACTCAAAAGACTTTTATCGACTTCATCAACTTGGTTCAACGGCAACACAATGTTCCCGTGTTGATTATAAGAAGTGACAACGGCACCGAGTTCAAGAACTACACCTTGAATGATTTCCTTAGTGATGAAGGGATTAAACATCAATATTCCGCTGCATACACCCCTCAACAAAATGGTATGGCCGAAAGGAAGAACCGGACTCTTATTGAGATGGATAGGACCATTTTTGCAGATTTTAAATCTCCATACAACTTTTGGGCCGAAGCCATCTCCACCGCTTGCCATGCTTCAAACCGACTCTACCTCCGCAAGAAAATCAACAAGACTCCATATGAGATACTTACAGGTAACAAGCCCAACATATATTATTTCCGGGTGTTCGGTTGTAAGTGTTTCTATCTCATCAAAGGTGTTCGTTTGTCTAAATTCGAGTCTAAAGCATTAGAGGGTATTTTTGTTGGCTATGGTCTCGAATCTCACACTTATAGAATCTATGACAAGCTCTCCGGAGCCGTCATAGAATCTTGTAGTGTGACCTTCGAAGAATATGATGGTCCCGAAGGGGGGCATGTTGATGCTTGTGATGCAGATGATGAAATGCCTCAGGATGCCATAGAAAGAATGGGTGTGGGATATATCCGCCCCGTTGAGGAACCCCTTATGGCGGATCGAGAAGAACTATGCTCCACTCAAGTGGAGCCCTCATCTTCACAACCTCAACATGCTCCATCCACCGAAGAGGACATTGACTCAAGCCAAAGACAAGATGTGGACCCTCAACATGGTGATCAAAATGTCAACTCCAGTCAAGGGAGGCTTGGTCCATTCGACGGATTGTCAAGTGGTGCCAAGTCAGTTTGTCAAGGAATACCCGTACAAGCTGCTTTGAGACAAGCTCAAATTGATGCTAGAAGGGCACTTGATCAAGACCAAGGTCAATCCTTGCCTCCAAATGTAGAGGATGATTCTAATAATGATCAAGGTCAAGATGATGGTCAAGACGAGGATCAAAATGATGAAGAGGGTCCTCCAAGAAACAATGAGGATATCCACGCTCATCGCGAAGCTAGAAAGGAAAGAATGTTGGAAATAAGAGACCACACACTCTAAAATGTTGTTGGAGATCTAAGGAAAGGAATTTCCACAAGAGCACAATTGAAGAGGTTCAGTGAACACCAAGCACACATCTCCATGATTGAACCAAAGAAAGTGTGGGAAGCTCTTGAAGACTCGGATTGGTTAGAAGCTATGCACAAAGAGCTCAACAACTTTAAGAGAAACAAAGTGTGGAAGTTAGTTGAGAATCCAAAGGATTGCCACAATGTTATTGGAACAAAGTGGATATTCAAGAACAAGCAAGATGAGCATGGAATTATAGTAAGGAACAAGGCTAGATTGGTTGCACAAGGGTATTCTCAAATTGAAGGCATTGATTATGGAGAGACTTATGCACCCGTGGATCACCTTAAGTCCATCCGTATCCTTCTTGCTTATGCGGCACATCATAACTTTAAGTTGCAACAAATGGATGTAGAAAGTGCATTTCTTTATGGTCCTTTAAATGAATTGGTATATGTTAAGCAACCCTCGGGATTTGAGGACCCCAACTTCCCAAACAATGTCTACAAACTTGATAAGGCGCTCTATGGGCTCAAGCAAGCCCCACGCACGTGGTATGAGCACCTTAGAGAGTTATTGTTTGACCGTGGCTTTGAGGTTGGGAAAATCGATCCCACTCTTTTTACTAAGAGGGTCAATGGGGAACTTTTTTTATGCCAAATATATGTTGATGATATTATCTTTGGCTCATCTAACAAAGCTTTTAATGATGAATTCTCAAAGCTTATGACTAGTAGGTTCCGGATGTCTTTGATGGGGGAGTTGAGAGTATTTCTTGGCTTTGAGATCTGCAAGTTAGAGGAGGGACATTCTTCAATCAAGCCAAGTATACTCAAGATATGCTCAAGAGATTCAAAATGCAAGATTTGAATGGAGCTCCTACTCCCATGGCTACAAAGTTTCATCTAGAACAAAATCCAAATGGTAAAGATGTGGATCAAAAGGTATACCGGTCTATGATTGGTTCTTTGCTTTACCTTTGTGCATCTAGACCCGATATTGTGTTGAGTGTAGGTGTGTGTGCAAGATATAAAGCGGCTCCTAAAGAAAGCCATTTAATGGCGGTCAAGAGAATCTTTCGATATTTGGTTCATACCCCATTTTATGGTCTTTGATATCCTCAAGGCTCAACATTTGCTCTTTGTGGATACATGGATTCGGATTGGGCGGGTGACAAGGATGATAGAAAATCAACATCCGAGGCTTGCCAATTCCTTGGTAGGTCCTTGGTATGTTGGTCTTCCAAGAAGCAAAATTTTATATCTCTCTCCACCACCGAAGCCGAGTATGTGGCAGCTGCTAGTGCGTGCACTCAATTGCTATGGATGAGGCAATCTTTAAAGGAATACGGTGTCCATTGTGACAAAGTGCCTCTTCTATGTGACAATGAATGTGCCATCAAGATTGCCTACAACCCGGTGGATCACACAAGGACAAAGCATAATGAGATTCGCCATCACTTCATTAGAGATCATGTTGCTCGAGGTGATATTGATCTATCATATGTACCAACCAAAGATCAACTTGCCGATATCTTCACGAAGCCACTTGATGAAGCAAGGTTTTGCTACTTGAGGAATGAACTAAATATCGTAGATTCAAGGAGCTTGACTTGATGTTATTGCACTCTCACCTATGTTTCATCTCATATTTGGTCTAGGTGTAGGCATGGATATAGGGGGAGTGCGGTCCTAATTGATTGGACCATCCCTCCCCCCATTATGCCCAAAGCAATCAAAATCATTCCTCTTAATATCCTTTAGTGATATGTGAGCTTAATGATGAGTTTTGGTAATGGACCCAAGATATATCTTCGTGGTGCCAAGCCAAGTATACTCAAATATGGTGGCCTAGGCCACCGCCCTCTCTCATTTGAGAGGTTGGCACTTACTCATGTTCGTCATTTGCTTGATTTTAGTCTCTTGGAGTTTTTCTGATTATTTTCGAACTTCTATGGCTCTTGTTGGTTCTTCACAGTTTGATGTCTCAACCCAAGCCCTTTCCCTATCTTAAAAACCATCTATCTCTCATATATGTCCCCAAACACCTTTCCTGGAACTTTTGGTCGAGGAGGACCGGAGTCTCCGGTGTACAAACACCGGAGTCTCCGGTGTAAACCGGAGTCTCCGGTCTGGACGGTTTCTATCACTTAAAGAAGGGGGCACAGGGTGAACTAGAACAGCAGTTCCTCATTCTTCACCCCGTCCCCTACCTCCAAACCCGTCGCCTCCTCCTCCAAAAATCCTCCCTGGAGGTCAAGAAGCCCCGGGATCCGCCGTGCAGCCGGCCAACCTTCCCCTCTCCTCCATTGGGTCATTCCGACCGGAGGAATTGATCCCATGGACAGATCTGGTACCTCTCCTCTCCTTTTTCCTCCTAGGATTCATCCCTAGATGTGTTTTTGAGGATTATTGCTGATTTGTCCATTGGAATCACTTGTTTGCATGCACTCTAGTACTTTAGCCTTGTTGCATTGCCCGATCTACTAGATTCACCCTCACCAGCATCTCCCCATCGCATACCCGAGCCTCCTGACCGGAGACTCCGGACTTAGGTACGGAGACTCCGGTCCAGGCCGGAGACTCCGGTCCCAGACCGAGACTCCGATGTCTGTCTTGGAGACTCCGGTGTTGGGTGAATCAAATTAGTCCAGAAATGCATCAAAGCTCTTGTACTGCATCTTTGGGACATATATACTCATCTCCATTCTATCTCCCTCACTGCTGTTCACAGGTGATGGTTCTAGTCGTCCTCGTCGTACCAAGGCTAAGTCCCAAAGGGGCAATCCTCGCTATGATGAAGCTCAGGGTCAGTTTATCGTGCCTCTGTCCAAACGGAAACAACGGGCACGTGATGCAGCTTACATTAAGAGGGATCAAGAGAGGGCTGAATGGGAGGAACGTGCAAAGAGAGCCAAGTATGACAACCTCCAGTCCCTAGCCAAGATGTCTAAAGAGGAGTACTGTGAGCTGAGGAAGACATATTTCTATGCACTGCCTCGTACTAGTGATGACCCTCGTTTCTGGAGGAAAGAACAAGGTGTGTTCATGAAGGATGTGTATGGTGTACTCACCAAATCACCTGTTTGCCCTTAGAAGTTCATGAATATTGAGCAAATGCGCCAGAGCCCTTATTTCAATGATGCCCTGCGGATCTGTGAGAAGCTGGGTCTCTACAACTTGATGGAGCTGCGCGAAGACTACAGTGTGCACCTTGTTCAGCAGTTTTATGCCACAGTGGTGTTTGGGTCTGATCTTGACAGGACCATGGTGTGGATGACTGGAACTACTCGCTGCACAGCTACCTTTCATGACTTTGCCAATGTCATCTTTGAGACCTTTCACGAAGTATCTACTCCTGTGGGACAGCGCATGCACTCAGCAGCTTTGGGTGAGAACAAGTTAAAGCTGGCACCTCTGTATGATGATGGTGTTGTGGGGCCTCCAAGGGACTCAAGAACCTCTACAACCTTATGCTGAGGATTTTCCGTCACACTATTGCTCCAAGTGCTGGAAATGATGATGCTATCAGGGGTGGGCGTGTCAACCTCCTGTACCATACTCACCGGACCTTCAATGCTGGACCAGAGGCTGATGTTGCACCCATTGATGTGATGGACTTCATTTTCGAGGAGATGTTCCATGCCATTCTTTACAAGAAATCTCCTCCATATGCACCCTTGGTTATGAGGCTCATCAACTCCCAGGTGCATGATTCTCCACATGGCATACCACCACACCTCACTGTGCACACTCTGGTCTCTCTGCAGCAGAAGGGGCACATGGGGCCTGCTCCAAGGCGTAGATATGGGAATGATGATGAGGAGGAGATTGAGACGGAGAGGGCTCCCTCTCCACCTAGAGTTTGGAGGAAGAATGCCTCCAATGCCCCTATGCCTACCATGACTAGAGACTATGTGCATGAGAGGGTCAAGAAGGCCAGCTTTTGGGAGAGTACCCTTTGTTGCATGAACGTTGACATTCATGGCAGCAAAGATGCATCCTACCAAAGCAACCGCCGCATTGAGAAGCTTCTCAAAGAGATCAAGGACCAGGGTGCTGCTGATACTGAGGAAGGTGAAGATGAATACAATGATGAGCATGGGGCTCAGCAGTCCACAGAGTCTGATCACACTCTCTCATTTGGGGCATGGAATGCCCAACAGGATAGTCTGGTGGACTGGAAGACGTTTGCTGATGTCACCTCTAGGTTTGGATACCAGGGTACTTCCTCTTCTCGCCCTCACGGCAAAGGGCCTGCTATCCTTGAGGATGATGATGATGATGATGATGAATATGACCAGGATGAGGGTGACCAGGATGAGGATGACCAGGATGAGGATGAGGATGCCGAGGATGACGAGGATGACGATGACTACTGAGTTCTTGGGGCGCTAGTATAGGTCTTTTCCCTTTTCGGCGTTTCGATGCCAAAGGGGGAGAAGACATTCTCGCTTTGCATGGGACTTGGGATTTGCGACTATCTGCCTTTATTTGCCTTTTATTTGGATATTCGAACTTGAACTTTATGTGTGTTATCTGATGTTCTTATGTGTGTATATGACTATGTGCTTATTGGCAACACCTATTGTAACTCATGTGAGATCTATGTGTGCTATCGTTGATATTATCTTCCTTACATGATTTACTTCATTATCTTGCTGCACATAGTCAGGGGGAGCCACATTTATATGTTATTCCATGCAAATCACTTGTTGTCATCGAACACCAAAAAGGGGGAGATTGAAAGGGCATTTATTGTCATAATCACTTTTGGTGTTCGTTAACAACAAGTAGATCATTTTACAGTTTGTTATTGTCCACAGGTTGGTATTATCATTGATAAACATCACACACACTCTTGGGAAAAGACCACATACATTTACCACTGTTCTGGAAACTCCAGACCGGAGTCTCCGGTGTGGTCCGGAGTTTCCGGTTCTGGCTCCGGTGGTGCCTCCCAGAACCTGGCTGGGACATTCTGACTAGGGGTCCGGAGGCTGTACCGGAGGTTACTCCGGAGTCTCCGGACTTTGGTCAGTCCGGAGTCTCCGGTGTTGGAAGGCCGGAGTCTCCGGTATTGCTGGTGAAGAACTGGCCTGGGTCAGTCAGAAGGGCAGTCCGGAGACAGGTTCGGAGATTGGCCAGAGTCTCCGGTCTGACTTTTCTACAACGGTCAGAAAACGGTTCGTGGAGGGGGCTGTCTATAAATAGAGACCCTTATCTTCTTCCGCCAGCTGCTCGAGCTGCTCAAGAACACCAACCTCATTAGAGCCACCAAATCCACAAGATCTCTTCATCCAACCATCCAAAGTCATTAATCTTTGGAGAATGGAAGGAGGAGGCCTTGATTTACATCTTCACCAAGAGATGTCTTCATTTCCCCCTCATTCACTTGAGGGCCCCCAAGCTCTAGTGTTTCTTTGGAAACCCTAACTTTGATTTGGTTCTTACAAGCTTGTCTTTGATTTGTCTTGATAGCTTGCTTGTATTTGGGAGCCTCCAATTCAGTTGTGGATGTGTGCCTCGAACTTGTTGTAAAGGTGACGGCTTCCACCTCGAAGGTTGCCGATATAGTGGAAGGTGAATCGAGCCCATTGGGGTGAGGTTCATCGGAGAACAAGGGAGGCCTCTCGTGGCGTTGGTGGTTTGAAACCACCCCCTCTCCAAACGTAGACGTAATTCCCCTCAAAAGGAAGGAACTACGGGAAACAAATCCTTGTGTCTCCGCGTCCACTCCCTTGGTTACTTCTATCCTTTACCGCACTTTATTTACTTGTTCTTGCTTAGTGTTGTGTTAGTTTGTGCTTGTTCGACATATAGGTAAATTCACCATAGTTGCATATTCTAGAGAATTTACCTTTCTTGTCAAACCCTAATTTGAAAAGGAGTAAAATTTGAAGTAGCACCTATTCACCCCCCCCCCTCTAGGTGCCCATACGATCCTTTCAGAGGTGAACGGTGTGGATATCATCCGCACCTTCCTCCAACGTCGGGTGCATCCGCTCCAGGCTAGGGCGCACCCGATGTTCTTTTATTCTGGCCGCCACGATCCGACTAGGGTTTCGACTAGAGAGCTTTCCAAGGGGGACGTCGACGTAATCCTCCGGTCGCTGTTGAAGTTTAAAGCTGATGAGGATATTCCGGGTAGTTCGCTGACCCTTCCATTCAGGGCTTTTCGACCGGTGCCGCAGGTGTAGATCTGGGACATGCGCGTAGCGCTTTTTTTCGACTGCGTTTTCTTGCAGTTCGTTTATTCTAAAAGTTTGTTTTCTTTTGTGCAGGAGTTCAAGGTACCTGGCATGGCGCCTCCACTACCCAAACGTTTTTCGGATGCGCCGGACAATGAGGTAGTGGAATCCATGTCTGAGCTCCCTTCGGCGTGGTCACCGGCCGAAGAAACCTTTGAGTCGAGCGAGGAGCAGACTCAAAAGCGGACGAGGAGCTCGAGCAAATCGTTGGATGCCTCGACTCCACCGACGCCTAGGAACCCACCATGCCTTGTGCGTCACAGTGGAGGTGATGGTGGCTCTTCCTATCCTATTCCGGCTGTGACCGTGCGGGGTCTGGCACCGCAGCCACTGGCGAAGCGGAAGAAGGAAGAGAAGGAGGGCAAGAGGGCCTTGCATGTCTTCAACTTGAGCGATATGGACTCGTAAGTATCTGCAGTTGCTTTTTTCCTCTCTTTTATTTTTTCTTGCTTGTATTTGACTGATGTTTTCTTTTGTAGCCACTCCTCCGATGGCTCGTTCAGCGATGGCGCTCGGGAGATGGTGGAGGAGTCGAAGTTTGCACCTCCTCCTTCTCAGATGGTGGCAACCTCTGGGGGCATTGCTCCGAACCCTTCGCCGCAGGAGGCTCGGGTGATTGTCTCCTAGAAGACTACAGCCGGACCTTCGGAGTCGCCGTCTGATCATGTAAGTGCTTTCGTTCTTGCCGTGGGGGGAGCCCCCGAGCATTTTTTGGATGATCTACTGATCATGTCTTCCTTTTGTTCGTGTCTCGGGGGGCGAGCGTATTTCGGATGATCTGCTGATCATGTCTCTTTTTTGTGCGTATCTCGGGGGGGAGCCCCCGAGCGCTTTTCGTATGCGCGATTTGCTTTGCTCGTTTCTTAGGCGCATCCCCCGAGCTTTTTCCCTGACAAGTTGCGTCTTCTCGCAGCCTTTTTTTCAAGGTGTCAACCAGCTGGTGAAGCAGCATCTCGCATTGGAGGCTAGCCTTCAGCGGCTTCAAGGTTCGTTTTTTAATCGAACTTCTACTTCTTCGGCTGCTTGCTTACTTATCAATCTCATGCTTGTTCTTTGTTGTAGACGAGAATAACACTACCCTCCGCGAGCTTGATACTCTCAAAAAGAGCCTCGGGCGAGCGGAGAAAAAAGCTGAAGATGTCGTTGGCGCTAAGGAGCACCTTGAGCGGGAGCTAGCCGATGTAGGTGCGACCAAGGAGCGCCTGCAGCAAGAGGCCACGAACCACGAGGATCACCTCGCCACCGTTGCGGCCTCGCGCGAGAAGGAGGTAACTGGCAAGCTAATGGCTGCTGCCAAGGCTATTTCGGGTGAGTGATTTTCGCCTGTATGATTTTTTCCAGTTGCCTTTGTCTCTCTGGCTTTATTTGATGCTTTATTTGCCTCTTTCATTTATCTAGATGCCGCGGGCATCGAGTTTGACCACGGTGTCCTGGAGCATGGAAGTGCTCTGGATGATGCTACTGCGGCGGTCGAAGACCGCTGCGGTACCGTGGTCGGTTCGCTTGCCAAGGCCAAGGAGGTTCTCAGGCGCTTCTACAAGGAGCTCGTCCCCAAGGCCGTCGCCCTCGAGGATGTCGAATTGTTGGCGGACGCGCTGTCAGCCGAGGCTCCTGCGGCGTACAAGCGCAAGCAGAAGGGCATCGGCGCGTCCATGGGGCTGGCGATGGCCATGGTGTCTGGAGTGGATCTGGATCTTCATCAGGTCACCTCCCAGATGCCAACTGCTCCTGACGGATCTGAGGTAGCTTTTGCCCTCTATGCTTCCCACTGTAAACGCTACGGTCCGAAGCTGATTGACCTGCTGGCGGAGTAGGCGGTGAGGCAGTAGGGCGAGGCCAAGAGCAGGCAATCCGGCTCCGAGGCCACTCAGGATGCGGCAGCTTAGGCCTTGTAGTTGTAGGATAGCTTTTGTTGTAAATATGTTATGAACACTCCTTGTGCCATGCAGTGGTTTTTGTTATATATAATGAATCTCTGAGCTGTTTGCCCATTTGTGTGTTTGTTTATATCTTTGCTTCTTTCCTCTAGGGGCCTTCGGGTGATGATCCTGTCGATACTTCGCCCGCGCCGCAGCTGCAGCCATCCTTGGATGATGCATCGCAACTTGTATTTCTTCGTGACCGCATCTGTAGTCTTGAAAAAGAATTGCTTGGAATCCGAGGCCACGCAGATGTTTGGAAGTCGAAGGCGGAGTGAGGCGCCGCCAGAGAGGAGTATCTGATGGGGGAGTTGCGGCGTTTGGCTGAGCAGCTTCAATGTGAGTTTCTTCGAGTTGCTGCTCATTTTTTGGATGCGCCTGCTAGCTTGTCATCTTACTTTTTAGGTGTTGCAAGTGCTAATCTTGTTCCTAGGGAGGAAAAAGAGCGTGTTGCTGTTCGGATCAACTTCCTGACCCAGCAAGACATGGAGGCCGGCGGATTTTTCTGGATGGACCGCGATCGTGCTATGGTCCTTGCGACTGTGCAGGATTGTGTTCACCAGGTGTTGCGGCAGGTGAAGACTTCTTTGGTTGCAGGGGTGAAGGATGCGCTTTCCCTCGTGCAGCTGCATCGCCCTGATGTAGATCTTGCTGCTGTTGCGGCTAGGCCGCCTCTTCGGCCAGATGGTGGCATGTGGGACATGCGTCCGCATTATCTTGGTATAAGGATATCTGCGAACAAATTGTAGATCTCTTTGAGCATCGTACACAGGTGATTCTTCAGAATAGGTAGGACCTGTAAAAAATATAGATATAAAACTTGTATTTATCCGACTGGGCGTGTTATGCCCCTTGCTGTAAAAGTGGATTGTTTTTAGCACGTGGTACTTTTTTTGTATGCGTGTCCTTTTCGTTAGCCTGACGTGATCATTGTAACTACCTCGGTGAATTACGCTCCTAGTTACAAGCCTGGTTGAGCAGAAATGGTTGAAATAGTACGGTGGGGCCCAAATGCCACTCACAGGTAGACCTTTTGGCCGTCTCAACCATTTCCAAACATCGGGACAAGACGAGGCGGCGAATCGGCGAAGGGATCAACTACATACACAAATGAGTATGTATGCAAGCCACCATACAATGGTTCTCAGAGTCATTCCATCTAAAAAGAAAGGAAATATAGCAACGCCATACGGCAAGATCCAAATACCCTAGATAGATATAATAGTTTAGGATATCTCCTCATACATCAAACATCAGAGTATCAAGCGGAAGCAGAAAACAAGATCCGAGTACGGATAAGAAGCAAATCGGCATAAGATGCCCCATAAGTAAACACATCCATACAGATCTCACGGATCCCGTTCCCGGAATCTCTACACGAATGATCGTTGCCACATCGTAGTCTCCTCCACCGGTATCCATCTTGCGAGTTTACTGTTCATCTGAATCAAACAATTTATCGTGTGAGACCCTAGGGGTACTCAGCAAGTCTTTATGCCTCTAAAGGGACACAACACAGGGTGGCGCAATTGCAGCAAAAGATAAACCCTAACAATTCTATAGATACTACGCTAACCATCCGCCTAACCAGAGATAAGCGGATGTCCGTGAATTAATAACAACGACTATAACGGTAATATTAGATCCATCCTCCTCCTAAACACCCGCGAGGAAGCGGACGAACAACCCCCATCCGTTGGCGGTTTTATTATCCATTCCATGAGTATTGTACTATTTACTAGTCGGTACTTAGTCAAATTAAAAGCGGTACTTTAGTTATTCTTGTCTATGATTGAAAGCGTACTCCAGTGCGTCCATAACGCGGACACGGCTTTGAGAAAGTTTTACCTGAGGGGTGCACAAATAACAACACACTCGATCAACCTCGGAAAAACCAAATCAAAACCAACGAGGCGATCCACGACAAAGCGATCACGAGTTGAAATATTTGAGGCCACCCCATTAAGCTACCATAGCGAAGGCGGCTCTGAGGCGGACTCAAGGTTTGTGGGGCACTGTAAACGATTGGGAACCGAAAGTGTGGTGGGCTTGTCGATACAGCGAAAACGTCACGGTCCTAAAAGACAGTGCGATTACCTCGCACAATTTAAATAAAGCAGTAAAGCATGGCATAAGTACAGGATAGTAAATAAAACCTCAAACTAGTTTGTGGCCACAAGAAATAAGAATGAATCAAGCTCTAGCTCAGGGGGGTTCATAAGCCTCCCGGATGTGGATAGCGCAAATATTCAAGGAACAGGAATCAAGTACTCGGGGTCCTACGGGACACAAGTGAGCCTGAAAAACCAAATAGCAAATATGGCTCACCGATGCCACTTTCATTAGTTATCCCATTACTACTCAGGTTAAGTTGTTTAGGTACCTCGTTATCCATCAGACACTCACATACCCTACACATGCTGTTCTACGACTCGCATGGCTCAAACAACTCCTGTAGTAATGGCTCATGGGATGGAGGAACAAGCTTTGGTGGGGTTTAAAAGTAAAGGCTATGCAATACTTGGGATTCAGTTTAATGCAATCGTGACTCAATGATGCAAGAATAAGATAGAGGCAATAGGTACTATATGTATGCAAGCATGTGGTAGTGCTTGCACAGCAGCTCGATTGAAGCAAGGGATGGATCTGGGTAGTGCTCCTGGTTCTCTTGATATATCCCCTGCTCAGCGTCTATTCGAGAAGAACCAAACAAACAAGGGCCAACATAAATAAAGTGCACAAGCATATGAATAAATGCGACAAGCAAACAATCATGCCATGGTGAATGATGCACAATTTGCATGGCAATCAAGTAGCATGGCATGGGTGAAGTGTGGAATACAAGAATAATTCATTTTATTGAGTTTTGGTCACATTTTAACCTCATATTAGTTGTTGTACCAATTATATTTATATGATGCATGCTGCAAAACAGAACAAGGAATGCATAAACAGAAAGGTCTCGTCGAGCTAATCATTTTAGACATATTATTTGTTAAATTTGGAGTTATAAAACAAAAGTTATTAATTAATTAAGGTAAAAGGGCATTTTATTGTAATTTTAATCAACTTGGAAATTAAAGTGTTCAAAATATATTTTGGAGGGCATATTTGAATTCCTCACATTTTTCTGATTCATAAACATATATTATTTGTATTATTTGGATTTATAATTTAAAAGTTATTTGAAACAGATTTGAAATTTGAATTTAATTTAATTTGGAAAAGTTTGAATTAAAACAGACATACAGGAATACTTTTGTCACCCAGTCCAGTGTGAGCCAGAGCCACCGACAGGTGGGCCAGCTGCTGACTGGGCAGCTGTGCAGAGAGGTTTTTTCACATGAAGTGCCCAGCCGTGACAACAGCAGATGGGACCGCTGCTCATGAGCCCACTTGACAGAGAGAGGTGGAGAACTGACCACGTGGCGCTGTGAGGGAGTGCGGGTTGAGGGCATAAAACTGCGGGGGGTGTTTTTGCAAAACGATCAGAGAGGCTGACGGTGGGGCAGGTTGGTCCGCGGGTTAAGCAGAAAAAGATACAGGGGCTATCTGCAAAACGGGTGCGCGACACTGTGGATCTTCCTCTGCTCTCTGTCGACCGATCGGTCTTGACAATGAGGACGGCAGGTGCAGAGGATTCGAACACGGTCAGTGCGTGCGCTTGGGCAGCTAGCCAGGGTGGCCTGGGTTTGGTGACAGCATAGAGATTGGGGCCTAGATAGGCTTCTGCAGGGCCACGCCCAGGAACGCAGCCGTGACCGGCCGAAGAGGGTGCTCGGAGGAGACCAGCGAGGCTAGCAGCGGCGAGGCGGACCGTGTCGAGGTCAGGGGCTCACGTGGTTAGGTCGGTGTGGTCGGATCGGCGAAGGAGCGATGATCGGTGAGGCGAGAGGCGGCCGGGCGGGCTAGGGTCGGGCGGCGTCGACCTGTGGCGCTGGTCCTCCTTCTCCTCGGCGTGTACAGGTCTGACGAGGGAACCTCCTCGATCTCCCGAGCCACTTCATGGGCCTTTCTGCGGCTGGATCAACGGGATGTGGTGGAGGCCGACGGTGGCCGGCGAGAGAGGGTGGCCGGTGGTGGGGAGGAAGGAGAGGAGAGGGCAAGGCCCTGGGGTGGATCTGGGAGAGGTAGCAGGGCGAGGCAGAGAGGTGGGAGCAGATAGGAACGGAGAGAGGGAGGGGTAGATGGCGTGGTGGAGGGGAAAGGTGGCGTCGGCCACTTTTTCTCCTTCTTCACGTGCTAGGCAGGCTCGGGCTGGGGCAGGTAGGCATGGGGGAGTGGCTGCAGGCGGGCCAGGCGGGTGAGGGGAGCTCGGGGTGGGGCTGCACGGCAGAGAGAGAGCTAGAGGGAGAGAGGGGATAGGCTCGGGTTAGAGCTAGGTTTGGAGCTAGGGTTTGGAGAGGGGGGTATGGCTCGGGTTAGGGCTTAGGGTGGTGTGGCTGGGTGGGGGTGGGTGGTGGGGTGGGGGGGGGCTAGGTGAGAGAGGAGAGAGGCCGAGAGAGAAGGTGGAGCTAGGGTTAGCTAGAGAGAGAGGCTAGGTGGAGGGTGGTGGTGGAGGTGTAGGTGATTAGGGTTAGGATCTTAGGTAGAGGTTTTAGGGAGAGGGGAAAAGGTTTAGGGTTTAGATATGATCCACATGATCATGCATGGATGTAGGTGAAAAGGAGAGGAAGGTGAGGATTAGAGAAAAAGAGAGAGATGAAGATGAGGTAGGGTGGAAGATGATCCACTCAAAAAGACCAAATAAAAACCAAGGAGGGGAAAATATGGAGAGGGTTGCATGGCCCATGCATAATATTAATGCTAGGTTTCATCTTGTGAAAACAACATAAATATCCATGGCATTTATACCTATGCATTCCAAAAATATGGAATAAGCCAAACTAGAAGAAGTGGAAGGGTGCCCCATGTGGAGTAGTTGGAGATGACCATATTTGAATATAATTAGGACTTGCTAGTGTGTGTATTCCACTAGATGCTTAATAGTCCCAGAAATATCCCAACATGAGCATAAATCCATAATAATCCATATGGTAGCTAGGAAAAGGGTTCCACTCACAAGGCATGCAAAGGTGGCCATGTGGCCCTCCTAAACCAATAATGTGAAAACAATATGGTACATATATGAGAGCATGTGGAGATAGAATGGATCCACACCAACACATATGAGCTAGAGGTAAAACCAAATAAGTTGCAATGCTCATATATGGTGGAATGGTGGAATGATGGGTGATGCCAAGAAAGGTGGTGGAGTTAACAAAAGATATGCCCCCAACTCAACTTGGGCATTTAAACAATATATCAAAAACCAAATACAATATCAAGAGGCAAATACAATTAATGATGCATATGAGATAAGAACCAAATGAAAAGGGTTTTATATGATGCTCAAATGCAAGGTGGCATGATGACATGAGCATGATATAATTATGATGCAACAATTATATATAGGAAGGTAGCATTATATAGACTAGGCTAGTAGCATTACAATTGTTAGACAATTGGGATGCTACAATCAGCTACTCAGGTGTACACGGGTTATCCTCAGTCGACGAAGTCGTGAGGTGACGGGAGCCCCCGAGTGTGTTGTAACATGAAGAAAATGCGAATAAGGGATAGATATTTGGGGCGAGACACTTAGCTTTATTCATATCATAATGAGGAGGTACATTGTTCGGCTGAGTAGCCTTGGTTGAATAGCCTTACGCTGTGTTTGGATGCACTAAATTATAGCTTGGAATTGAATCGTAGTGGAATTCCAAATCCAATATGGAAAGAAAATGCCTTTCAATTCTAATTCTCTTGTTTGGTGTGCTTGGAATTTGATGTTGGAATCAAAGGGTGATACCCAATTCTATTTCATGTTTGGATGTACAAATCATGGAATTTGATGTTTTATCGAGTTTGGACAACATAAACCTGTGTACTTGTATGAAAAATAGCATGTGTATATTTTATATATTATTATTTTCCACACAATTTTGTGGAACATAATATTCAAGATATAGCGTAACTAATAAAGACAATAACCAGATTACAACAAACTCTGATATGATCCATCACACGTAAAATTCATGAAACTAGCCACACAAATTCAGAGTAGTCCAATCCAAAAGGCTTTCTCAAGAAGACAAAAGATAGACTTATAAATAGCAGCATTAAATAAATAGATGATGGAATGAAACATCTGCGTCATAACTTACTATAGCCAATCAACAGTAAACATGTCAACAGTTCACTTAGAGAGCATGACACATATCTAGCTCTCATAATTTCTAAAATATACCATGTTAGGAACAAAAAGAACCACTGATTATTTTTGTTAGCAAAGCAAGCAAATCATATGAACAAGTAAGAAATAATTCATCTGAAGTGCTGGAGCTATATACGTATGGAGCTGCTAGCTTCTCCGGACATGCATTACTTCTCTTTATCACTCAGTATTCAGTACACAGTACACAACACCAGCTCCCGTCTGTGTGAATCCATGCACGCCAGCGTCCTCCGCTTGGGCCTGCACGACGGCTCCAGCGAGGCACGCACCGGAATAGCTTTGAGCACCACCGCTACCGAAGCCGGCTGCCGCTGGAACAACACATGACGGTTGTTCCACAGTCGCGCAACCACGGACAGAGCATCACGGACGGAAGGCGCAGCAGTGTGGCACGGACGTCGGCCGGCGGAGTAGCCCTCAAGGACGCCAGCGGCCGAATAGGACGGTGACAGTGCCGAGGCGCTTTTCCTTGACGCAGAATCTCCCGCCGCAGCCGTTCACCCTCTTGTTCTGGTTCTGTCCACGAACCAAGGTTCGGATCAGGCGGGAAGGGGCGGACAGGAGGAGAAGGGCCAGGGACGGGCGGGGAAGGAGGCGGCCATGGAAGAGGACGGCCAGGGGGAGAACGGCCAGGGAAGGGACGGGCGGGGAGGGGGCTTACCTGTGCCACGGCCGTCGGCGTGCTCTGCGAGCGCGAGGTCGCGCGATCGGGAGTTGTGTTCGAGCCTGTACCGCTTCGTGATTCCATGATGTTTCCGAGGTAGCGAGGTCCGAATTGAGCGGGGTAGTTTTCGCACGCGAGCTAGCGCGACTTGGAATTCATCGTAGTTTCCGAGGCCCAATTACTAACACACCCAAACAGCTGAATTAGAGGCCTGAATTCCAATTCCCCAATTTCAGGCTCATTTATGTACATCCAAACACAACGTTATTGAAAGTAGAAGGATGGGAGGTAGCTAGGGGTAGAAATATCGCAACTGTGCGACGTTCTATGGGTTGGAGTATGCGACTCCAGACTCCACGTGCTTGAGGCGATAGGCGCCACCTGGGATGACTTCGGTGACGACGTAGGGTCCTTCCCAGGGTGACTCGAGCTTCTTCGGTCGCTCTTACTTGAGTCGTAAGACTAGGTCTCCTTCAACGAAGGACCTTGGGCGTAGCCGACGGCTGTGATAGTTGCAGAGGCTCTGCTGATAGACCGTTGATCGAGCCGCGGCTATGTCGCATGCCTCGTCGAGTGTGTCGACGGCGTCTTCGAAGTCGATCGTCGATTCCCATTTGTGGCGACGACTGTGGGCTCTATGGCGACTTTCTGAGCAACAACCCGGCTTCATGTACCATGAAGAAGGGTGTGTAGCCGGTTGAGCTGTTTGGCGTCGTGCGCAGGCTCCAGAGGACAGAGGGTAGCTCTTGTGTCCAGGCTCCTTCAAGTCGCTGGTGACGAGGTTTCGACTCGTCAATGCCCATTGTTATGGACTTAGGTTTTGTAGAAGATGGGGATGCTGGAGATCGTGGAACGGTTAACAGACAAGCAACCAGGGGACACGAGATTTACCCAAGTTCAGGCCCCCGGAGGGAAAACCCTACTCCTGCTTGTCTGCTCTTGATTACGGCGGAACCGAAGGTTATAGGGGTGCGCAGATTCGATCTGGCGTGGAGATGCGTATGCGAAAGTATGAGTCGACAGATCTAGGTCGTGCCCTCCTGGCCTTTATATAGACTTAGGCAGGTCCCGGGCATAGTCCTAGTCGGTTATAGGTTCTAGGGTTTTACCCCTTTGAATTTCCTATCTACTCTAGTCTTGCTCTCCAAGGATCCGAAGGCGTCATGGGCCTGGGCCACCCGAAAGTCTTCATGGGCCAGCGTACATCCACCGTGGGCCTTCCTTGAGCTGGACTAGGTATGCTGAGATCACGCACCCGTAGGGTACAACCATGTCAGTAGCCCCCGAGTGATCAGTCAAATCGTATATTCGGCTGAGGACTCTTCAATCCTTCGGGTGCAACTATGTATTAACAGTATGTGTGTAGGGATTGTTGATGCGTGTGCCTGACTCACCCGACGGATCAGGGTCAGTTAACTGTCTTAGGACGAAACAACACGATCTTCCTCAGGTTCGAGTCCCTCAACTCGAAACTGGAACATATGCTGGCGTAATTCGACTCAGGCCGCGGAGGACTTACAGAAGTGGAATTCCAGTGAATTTAATTGATATACCCAACGCGTCTGTCAGGATTTTTCATCGCACCTGTTAGCACAGGTTTTTACTAGCGAGCGCGATCGTGCGTTGCCGTGCCATCGATGATATCAGAGGTCTTATCTTTGTGTCGCAGACACAGCATCCGAATGTTTGTCACCGCGGAGGTGTTTCGGGTGGCCAAGGAGATCGTTGCTCACTTAGCGTTTTGTTGGGGCAGAGTTGCCGATAAGTTTTTGCATGCTGATCTGAAAGATCGCAGTCGAAGATTTCATAGGGTGCGCGACCAGCGCTCCCTATGGGAGTAGCCCCCGAGTGTCTGTTCGAGTCGTAGACTCGAGGGGAGACTTTAATTCAAACATTGCTCAGTTGTTAAGTCCGTAGGACACAAAAAAAATTCGGATGCGTAAATCCATACTCCCTATGGGAGTAGCCCCCGAGTCCATAGTGGAGTCGTAGACTCGACGTAGGACTCGGAGATATATTTTGTCTTTATTCGTCTTTCGGGTGCGCGGCCAGCGCTCCTAATAGGAGTAGCCTCCGAGTATTTAGTCGAATCGAAGATTCGAGTGAGTACTCTTAGCTGTGGAGCCGAAGAATTGTAGTTGGTGCTAGTATAGCTTTTGATGACATCATTGCTGACGATCAAGTGACCTCAAGCGTCTGCTACACCAGAGATGACTTGACTGGACGAACATGGGTCCCACTTGCTGACCTTGAATTGACCGGTCACGCGCGGCGTGGAGATAATTACGGCGTCTCCTCGATTTCCGCGCGTAGTGGACGGCGTGGTAACGACGGTTCGTTGTGATGCTGACACGTGTACGGTCAGATCTGCCGTTGGCGTTAGGTCTTCTGGATGGACGGCTGCCGTGCGTCGTCTTCGTTGTTATAATCATTGGGGAAAGCCGCGGTTTGTTTTCACCGCATCAGTTCTTGTTTTCACTGCCTCCTTGTGCTCTAGCGATTCTTGCTGCGTGCTGGGATTTCCTTCCACATTTCCATCTTCTCTTCTGCGCTTTCCACCTGGCAGCGCCGATGGGGGAAATCGAAGAAATCATCATCTGTAGTTGGGACCAGCACCGCCGGAGGAAAGAAAGGCGCCACCGCTACCCGTGTCACCGACGGTGTCTGGCGGCGATCAGAGACGCGGGAGAGCGATCTCCGCAAGCTTCGCGAGCGAGGTCTAATCCCGCAAGATAGGGAGGCCGTCAGACTCCCCGGCAATGAGGTAATCCCCCGTCCCCCAGCTGGGTATCGGGTTATGTTTTTTGCCTTCGTTATGCGTGGGTTTTCCTTCCTAGTCCACAACTTCCTCCGTGGGCTGCTCTTTCTCTATGGCATCCAGCTTCATCATCTGTCTCTCAATTCGCTTCTCCACATTGCTTGCTTCATCACCTTTTGCGAGTGTTGGCTCGGCATTGAGCCGCACTTTGGCCTCTTCCGGAAACTTTATTCCGTGAAGAGGCAGTCTGGTTCGGATGGTGTGTATCCCATTGGGGGTTGCATCATCTCCCTTAGTCCCAATCTTCTTTTCTTTTCCTTTTCCATATCCGAATCTGTCCAGTATTGGCGGAGGCGATGGTTTTACATCTGCGACTCCGTAGTGCCTGGGCAAGATTTTGGTCTTGTTCCTTTTGACCCCTCCCAGATAATCGAGCCAAAAAGATCCTGGAAAAACCAGATTTTGGATGGCGAGACAGAGGAGATAGAGGCCCTTTACCGTCGGGTGGAGGATCTCCAGCTGATTCCGGAGAAGGAAGTGAACGGCGTGGACATCATCCGGACATTTCTTGAGCGTCGGGTGCAGCCTCTCCAAGCGAGGGCGCACCCGATGTTTCTTTATTCTGGGCGCCGTGATCCGACGAGGGTTTCGGCTGAGAAAATCTCCGAGGGGGATCTTGACAGGACCCTTCGCACGCTGCTGTAGTTCAAGGCCGGAGAGAAAATCCCGGGGAAGTCGCTGACTCCTCCGTTTTCTTCGACGTTGGCCGTTCCGCAGGTGTATATTCGTGCGCGTAGCGCTTTTTTGTTGACTGCGTGTTTATTTCCTTTGTTTGCTAACAAAGTCCCTTCTGGTTTTGCAGAGCTTCAAAGTGCCGGGCATGGTGCCGCCATTGCCCGAAAAGTATCCGAATGCTCCGGATAATGAAGTGGTGGAGTCCGTGTCCGAACTGCCGTCGGCGCGATCTCCGGCCGAAGATGCCGACGAGTCGAGTGAGGACCATACGCGCAAACGATCATGGAGCTCCAGCGAGTCTTCGGATGCTTCGACTCCTACTCCCGAAACCCTCAGTGCTGGATCGTCATAGTGACGGCATGGAGGCTCTTCCTCTCCTATTCCTGCCATTCACATGCGGGCATGGCTGTAGCACCGCGCCCGCCAAATGAAGAAGGAAGAAAAGAAGGAAGAGAAAAAGGAGGAGAAGAAGGAGGAGAAGAAGGAGGAGAAGAGAGCCCGAAGGACTCCTCCTGTCTTCGACCTGAGCTCACTGGGCTCGTAAGTTTCTTGTTGTATTACTTGTCCTTTTTCCTTCTTGATTTTGCACTTGTGCTGATTGCTTCGTATGCAGGCATTTCTCCCACGATTCCTCCAGCGATGGTGTGCGGGAGATGATGGGGGAGTCGAAAATTGCGTCTCCTCCTCCTCAGACGGTGGCGACTTCGGGGGGCGCCGCTCCGGATCCTCCTGTGCAGGAGGTGCAGGTGGTTGCGCCTCAGAATTTCGCCAGCGAGCCTTCGGAGTCGCCATCAGAGCATGTAAGTACCTCTTCTTCGTACCACGGGGGGAGCCCCCGAGTGTCTTCGTGTGTGAATTGTGCTTTTATTCCTTTATGTTGGGCGTAGCCCCCAAGTCTTTTTTCTTACTGCTGTTTCTTTTTCTGCAGCCTTTTGTGCAGGAGGCCAAGCGGCTGGTGCAGGAGCGCCTGGTGCTGGAGGCTAACCTTTCGCAGCTTCAAGGTACCTGTTTGCTTTTGGTGCTTCTCTCGTTTATTCTGGTCCTACTCTCTGACGTTTCCTTGTTTTGAATGCAGCGGAGCATAATACTTCTCTCCGTGAGGTCGACGCTCTCAAGAAGAGCCTCGGTCAATCGGAGAAGAAAGCCGAGGCCGCCGTTGGTGCGAAGGAATGCCTCGAGCTAGAGCTGACCAAGGCAGCCAAAGCTAAGGAGCGTCTGCAGCAGGAGGCCGCGGACCGTGAGGAGCAGCTGGCCACCGCTATGGGCCGCTGTGAGAGGGAGGTGGCAGACAAGCTCATGGCTGCTGCCAAGGCTGTTTCGGGTGAGTGTTGTATTTGTTCTTGTTTCTTCATGTTTCTTGTCTTCTTCTATGCTGCTTTTCTTCATGTCTTCCCCCCTTTTTTTGTCTCAGATGCCGCAGGCATCGAGTTTGACCGCAGCGCTCTAGAGCACACTAGTGATCTAGATGATGCTACTGCAGCGGTCGAAGATCGCTGCAGCACTGTCGTCAGCTCCCTTGCCAAGACGAAGGAGGTCCTTGGCTGCTTCTACAGGGAGCTTGTCCCTAAGGGCGCGGCCCTCGATGATGTGGATGCTCTGGTGGAGGCTTTGTCAGCCGAAGCGCCTGCGGCGTACAAGCGCAAGCAGAAGGGCATCGGCGCGTCCGTCGGGCTGGCGATGGCTTTGGCGGCTGGAGCGGAGCTGGACCTGCCCCAGATCACCTCCCGGATGCCGACGACCGCAGATGGATCCGAGGTAGCCTTTGCTGCCTACTCTGCTCGCTGCAAGCGATATGGGCTGAAGCTCATTGATTTGTTGTCTGAGTATGCACTGCGGCAGCAGGGCGGGGCCAAAGCTAGGCAGTCCGGCTCCGAGGCTACTCAGGGTGCCGCGTCTTAGGCGTTGTAGACGTAGGATATTTTGTAGTCTGCTTTTTGCTGTAAATATTTTGATGAACACAATTCTTGTGTCACATAGTGACCTTTATGTGCTGAATAAATTCGCCTGAGTTGTGCTCGACCACTGTCTGAATGTTTGTGTCCTTTGTTTTTCTGCTGTTCTAGGTTCCTTCGGGTGCTGACCCTGTTGACACCTCGCCTGCAGCGCAGCTGCGTCCATCTTTGGATGCTTCCTTGCAACTCGCTTTTCTTCGGGATCGTGTTCGTAGTCTTGAGAAGGAGTTGCTTGGGTTGCGAGGTCACGCCGATGTTTGGAAGTCCAAGGCGGATCGTGGTGCAGCCAGAGAGGAGTACTTGATGGCGGAACTGCTTCGGCTGTCTGAGCAGCTTCACTGTAAGTTGTTCCTTGTTTCGAGCTGCATCTCAGTTCTTCGAGTGAGCCTGCTGGACTTGCCTCTTATTTTGTGCGATTGTCGCAGGTGCTAACCTTGCTCTGAGGGAAGAGAAAGAGCGTGTCGCTGTTCGGGTCAATTGCTTGACTCAACAGGATATGGAGGCTGGCGGCTTCTTCTGGATGGATTGGGACCGCGCCATGGCTCTGGCGACGGTGCAGGATCGTGTGCACCAGGTTTCGCGGGTGCTTTGCCAAGTGTAGACGTCGCTTGCCTCGGTGTTGCACGTCATGTTTCCTTTGGATGTCATACTGACGAGCCTTGTGGGTCTTCTGTCGAAGTTTCGGAGCGTGAGCAATGTCAAGGAGTTGGTGCGGCAACAGCTTGTTGCGGGAGTGAAGGCTGCTTTGTCTCTTGTAAGGCTGCACCGGCCTGATGTAGATTTGGCTGTTGTGGCAGCTGGGCCACCTCCTCGGCCGGATGGTGGTGAGTGGGACATGCGTCCATATTACGCAGCTGTAAGGCAGTATGCCGAACAGGTCGTGGATTTGTTTGAGCAGCGTGCTCAGGTTATTCTTCAGAATAGGTAGTACCTGTAAAAGAGATAAATGTAAAATTTGTATATTTCGACTGGGCGTGTTGTGCCCTTTGTTGTAAAGGTTTGTTTGTTGTAAGCACGCAGTGCTTTGTTTGAGTATGTGTCCTTTTCGTTTGCCTGACGTTGTTAGCTACTCAGGTGTACACGCGTGATCCTCAGTCGATGAAATCGTGAGGTGGGGGAGCCCCCGAGTGCGTTTGTAGCATAAAGTAAAGTTTGCAAAATAGCGAACTGAAGTTTGGGGCGAGACACTTAACTTTATTTATATCGTAATGGAGGAAGTACATTGTTCGGCTGAATAGCCTTGGCTGGAAGCCTTATTGAAAGTAAAGGGGGTAGGTAGCTAGGGGTAGAATCGTCGCAAGTGCGAGATGTTCCATGGGTTGGAGTATGCGACTCCAGACTCCACGTGCTTGAGGCGGTAGGCGCCACCTGGGATGACTTCAGTGATGACGTAGGGTCCTTCCCATGGTGACTCGAATTTCGTCGGTCGCTCTTGCTTGAGTCGCAAGACGAGGTCTCCTTCGACGAAGGACCTTGGGCGCAGCCGGCGGCTGTGGTAGTTGCGGAGACTCTGCTGGTACACCGCTGATCGAGCTGCTGCTATGTCTCTTGCTTCGTGGAGTGTGTCGACGGCGTCTTCGAGTGCAGGCGTGGATTAAACCGCTATGGCGATGACCGGGGCCTGGTGGCGATTGCTGGTATGCAACCGGCTTCGCTCTGCACCATGAAGAACGGCGTGTAGCCTGTGGAGCTGTTTGGCGTAGTCCGTAAGCTCCACAGGACGGATGGTAGATCTTTCGTCCAGGCTCCAGCTTTCCGTTCGAGTGGACTCATGAGGCGCTTCTTGAGGCCGGCGCCGATTAGGCCGTTGGCCTTTTCCACTTGCCCGTTTGTTTGCGGGTGTGCAACTGAGGCGTACGTGATGTTGATCCCAAGGCCTTCGTAGAAGTCCTGGAATTCCTTGGAGATAAAGTTCGATCCATTATCGGTGATGATGCTATGTGGTACGCCGAACCTGTAGACAATGGACTCGAAGAACTTGACGGCAGTTTTGCCCTTTTGGTTTGTGACAGGCATGGCCTCGATCCACTTGGTGAATTTGTCGACTGCGACCAGGAGGTAAACGTGTCCCCCTTTCGAAGATTTTGGCAGTTTGCCAATCATGTCGAGGCCCCATTGAGCAAAGGGCCAGGCTATAGGTATGGGTCTGAGTTCCGATCCGGGCGCGTGTGGTTTGTCGGCGAACCGTTGGCACCTGTTGCATCTTCGGACGATGTCTTTTGCGTCGCTCATGGCTGTTGGCCAGTAGAATCCGGCTCGTAGAGCTTTGGCAACAAGGGAGCGGCTGCCTGCGTGATGGCCGCAGATGCCCTCGTGGATGTCTTGGAGGATGGCCTTCCCGTCACCGATGGTGACGCACCTTTGCAGTACACCCGTAATACTGCGCTTGTACAGCTCGCCATTGATGGTGGTGAAGGCTTTTGACCGACGAGATATGCGCCGGGCATCTGTCGGGCTGTCAGGCAGTTCTCCGTTTATCAAGAACTGTAGGTATGGTCGCGTCCAAGTTTCTTCGACTACCATGACCTGCATTAGATTGACCATGGCTACCTCTGTGTCCAGTTTTTCGGGTCCTTCATGTCCTTCAGGCAGCGTATCCCCCGAGTGTTCTGCTTCTTTGGGTGATCCTTTGGGGAATTTCCGCTTGATGGATGGCACGCAGATCTGTTCGAGGAACACACCTGGTGGCACCTTTGCGCAGGTGGAGCCGATGTTGGCGAGTCTGTCGGCTTCCTCGTTGCTTTCTCTTCCGACGTGCCGAAGCTCGCAGCCGTCGAATTCTCCTTCGAGTGCATTGTAGAGCGCGCGGTACGCGATCATGTTTTCGGCGTGTGCGTCGCACTCATTCATCGTCTGCTGGACGACGAGGTTGGAGTCACCGTCGATGACCAGGCGCGTTGCGCCGCATATCTTTGCCATCCTCATGCCGTGGATGAGGGCTTCATATTCGGCCTCATTATTAGAAGCTCGGAATTTCATCCGAAGGACGTACTTCATCTTGTCGCCTTGCGGGGAGGTCAAGATGACCCTGCTCTGCTCGACTTCTCGCTTGGAGCCGTCGGTGCATCGTCCATGGCTGCGACATATCTGGGTGTCCGCAGCTGCAGCTCCATCAAATGTACCAGGAAGTCCGGAAGGACTTGAGATTTGATTGCGAGTCGCTTCTCGTAGACGATGTGCAAGGGTGACAGTTTGATTCCCCACACTGCCACGCGTCCAGTGGCCTCTGGATTATTCAGGATACAGTTCAGGGGTGCCGCATTGACGACCATTACCGTGCTCCGAAGTAATGGCTCAGCCCGAGCCGTCATGAACATGCCGTGGCGGTTCGTAGTGAGGGTACCTCTGCTTTGTTGGCGTGAGTACTTCGCTGAGGTAGTAGATTGGGCGTTGGACCCCGTGGGTCTTGCCCTCCTCGGGTCGTTCGACCACTAGCACGGTGCTAACCACTTGGTGTGTGGCTGCTATGTACAGCAGTAGAGGCTCGCGCTCTTTTGGCGTGACCAAAACGGGCGAGGTGGAGAGAAGCCGCTTGAGGCTTTCGAATGTGTTGTTGGCTTCCGGCGTCCACTCGAATTTATCTGCTTTGAATAGCAGCTGGTAGAATGGTAGGGCCTTCTCGCCCATGCGGCTGATGAACCTGCTTAGCGCCGCTATTCGTCCTGCGAGCTGTTGAACGCCTTTGAGGTTTTTCGGCTTCTCCATCACCATGATGGCTCTGATTTTCTTCGGGTTCGCCTCGATCCCTCGCTGAGAGATGAAGTACCCAAGCAGTTGACCCGATGGGACGCCGAAGGCGCATTTTTCGGGGTTGAGCTTGATCCTGTAGCGATCGAGGTTGTCGAACGTCTCGCGGAGATCGTCGATAAGTGTTCTTGCCTCCTTGGTTTTTATCACTATGTCGTCAACATAGACTTGGACGTTGCGACCGATTTGGTCCTTGAGCCAGGCCTGCATGCACCGCTGGTACGTAGCATCTGCGTTCTTTAGCCCGAAGGGCATTGTGTTGTAGCAGAATACTCCGAACGGTGTGATAAACGCCGTTTTCTCCTAATCTTCGACCTTGAGTCGAATCTGGTTATAGCCTGAGTAGGCGTCGAGGAAGGAGAGTTTCTCACAACCTGCAGTCAAATCGATGATCTGATCGATCCGAGGAAGAGGGAAGTGGTCCTTTGGGCAATGCTTGTTTAGTGACGTGAAGTCCACGCACATCCGCAGGATGTCCGTGTCCTTCTTTGGGACCATGACTGTGTTTGCAAGCCACTCGCTTTCTTTGATTTCCCTGATGAAGTCTGCAGCGAGTAGTCTGTTGATTTCCTTGCCGATAGCTTCGGCTCGTGGCTCGGACAGTCTCCGGATGGACTGCTTGACTGGCTTGGTGTCTGGAAAGACGTTGAGTGTGTGCTCGGCGAATTCCTTGGGAACTCCTGGCATGTCTACAGGACACTAGGCGAAGATTTCCCAGCGCTCACGGAGGAATTCGACGAGCGCGCCTTCCTATGCGGGGCTGAGGTCGTTGGCGATCAGCGCCGTCTTGGAGGCATCCGTCGGATGGAGCTGCACCTTTTTGGTGTTGACGGTGGAGTCGAAGGACATGTCAGGTGCATTTTGCCTTGTGACTGGGGGTGCCCAATTGTCCGTCACCTCACGGAGTATGACGAGCTCGTCTTGCATGCCGAAAGACTGGGAGATTTTGTTGAAATCCCTGTCGCATTGGTCCGATTGGGTGAAGCTCCCGTGGACTGTGATGACGCCCTTCGGCCCTGGCATCTTGAGTAGTAGGTATGCGTAGTGTGGGACAGCCAGGAACCTTGCGAATGCTACACGCCCAAGGATAGCGTGGTATTGTGACGGCCAGTCCACCACTTCAAATTCGAGTCGCTCCTGCCGGAAGTTGTCCGGCTTCCCGAAGATGACGTCGAGCCCTATTTTGCCCAGGGGAAATATGCCTTTCCCTGGAACGATGTCGTGGAACGTTGTGTCTGACTGTTCTAGACTGCATTGCGGGATCCGCATGGCTGCTAGGGTGCTTGCGAACATTAGGTTGATGCTGCTGCCTCCATCCATGAAGATGCGACTCATCTCGAAACCTCCGATCTGCGCCTCCAGCACCAGGGCAGCATGACCTGGGCGGGGGATCTGGCAAGGGTGATCTGCACGAGTGAATGTGATGCAGGACTCCGATCTGCTGAGGTACTCAGGGATGGCAGGTGGGGTTGCCACGGCCAGGTTGATTTGTCAGGTGATTTTCTTCTGTACCCTATTCGTGGGGCATCCTTTCTGGATCATCATTAGTGCTCCTTTCGGTGGGGGGTACCCGTTCCCAGCGTTGTTCTGTGCGGGTGCGACTGGTTGGTTTGGGCCTCCGATAGGCGACGGTGGAGGAGCTCCATGCGCTATTTCACCTTGCGCAGGTGCGTTTCCGAACGCAGGGATTGGGGTTTGTTGCCTCATCTGCACCATGCTTGAGTTTCTGGAACTCGCGGCAATCCTTGAGCATGTGGCTAGCTTTATTTTTGCCATCCTGCTTGTCGATGTAGAAGTGGATGGTGCATGGACCCGAAAGTTTGTCGTATGCTGAGGGTCCGTTGTCGCGTCGCGCGTTACACGATCGCGTTGGCGTCCGCCGTCGCAGAAGTTTCCTCCGCGGTATCCTCCGCTGTTGCGGCTGTTGTCATTGCGACGGTCGGCATAGCCGGCCGCGACCATGTCGGGTCCGTCGCGGTCGTCGTAGACGCGCGATCTCCTCTTGCTGCAGTGTTCCCATCTTTGGCCGTAGTCGTCTTCTTCATCCGATTGTGCTCGGTGGATGCAATCTTCGCCGTCGGCCCACCTGTTGGCGATGTCCATGAGGTGGTCAAGTGTTTTGGGCTTGACGCGCCCAAGTTCCTCCTTGAAATCTGGGCGTTTGACGCCGTATCTAAAGGCGTCGATGGCCCTCTCTTCGGAGATGTGTGTTGTGGAGTTCTTGGTGGTAGACCAGCGTAATATGTACGAGCGAATAGATTCGCCCGTTCTCTGAGTGCAGGCTCGCAACTCTTCGATTGAGGCGGGCCTCTTGCTGGTGCCCTTGAAATTTCGGATGAAGCTGTAAGCTAGCTCCTCCCAGCTTTGGATGGACCCTGATGATAGGCTGCTGAGATTCTGCATACCATGTCACCGCAAATTGAAGGCATTGCATGGCGGTTTCTTTGTTGCCGCCGTGCAGCTTGACGGATGACAGATGGTCACTGAGCCAGGCTTTTGGATCTTGCGTGCCGTTGAACTTCGGAGTATCCGAAGGAAGCTTGAAATTGCGTGGCATCTGTGTTCGCCGAACAGATCTGCTGAAACATCGGGCTCCACAGAGTTCTCCTTCGTCTTCGTCCATCTCGGATTCAGACGAGCATGCACGTTTGGCTCGCGCTTTGTCGATTTTGCGTTGTGTAAGCGCGTCTCTGGCGTCGTAGTCGCGTTTATGGCGACACGAGCTTTTCTTCCTTCGAGGAAGGTCGTGTTCCTCTTCCTCTTCGGATGAAGGGGTGGGGCTCCGGTCGCGCCTGGCCAGAGCTTTCTTCTTTGGCTCCGCAGGAGCGTCTTCGTGGAGCCTTGGCGACAAGTCCGAGTCCGGTGAGTGCGGACTTATGCATGGCTCGTTTCGGGTCCCCCTCCGGAGGTTGGTGGGCCGCGAGATACGCAGTGGCTGCCATGATCGCAGCTTGCGGTGTCTTCGGGATAATGCTGTCGTCGGCGTCCATCTCCATGAACGATGTGTGGAGAGTTCGGGTCACATCACGGCGCTCCTTGGGATCCATGTTCTCCACCCGAGAGCGGTGCTTGTTTCCCTGGTTTCCGTTTGTGCTAGAGTCGGGGGCCATGGCGGAGAGCGCAGCTCGTCGCGCGCTGGACTCAGAGGCTGCTTGCTTGCGTTTGTCAAGTATTTCCTGCATCTTGACTTGCTTCTTGTGCTCCTCGATGAGGAGGAAGTGGTATGCCATGAGTAGTTCACGTGAGGCGTCTGCAGGCAGGACTATGTCGCCTGCTACGGCGCGGCGTTCCTGGACCCATCCTTCTTTGCTAAGTTGGATGACATGGCCGTTGTTTTCCTCGTCGGGTGGGGGGACTGGCTTCTTCTGTTCCCGCCGTTTCCGCCGGTTCTGTCCTGCGGGTTGGGGTTCGTGTTGGGCGGCGGGTTAGGCGTTTGTTGTTCCTGGATGACTGCGGCGCATTGGTAGCGCTTGTAGATCGGTCCGCTGCTGCCGCAGCTTTCAGATCCGGAACCGTAGGTCCCTGCATCCGATGGCGGATCGCACAGATCGGAGTTGCAGCTGCTGCTGTCATAGGAATCATCTGCTGATGATGTTGTGCGTAGCACGGGGTGTGGGGCCCATGAAGCGGGCCTGATTGATGGTAGGGGCACCCGCTCAGGGAGGCGGAGGGTGCCAGTTTGCCCCACCTGGAAGCAGAAGCTCCCGAACAAGATTTCGAGTCTGTCGCCTACGGGCTCGAAGTCCTTCATGGTGGCCGGCGAGTGGGCGGTGAAGTCGAAAGCGCCGAAGAGGAGGTGACTCTCCGTCGCCGCAGAGTTGTAGATCGATCGGGTCGGGACCGTCATGATCGCACAATCAGCAGCCCTGATTCCCACAGACGGCACCAATTGATGAGGTTTCGACTCGTCAATGCCCATTGTTATGGACTTGGGTTTTGGAGAAGATGGGGATGCTGGAGATCGTGGAACGGTTAACAGACAAGCAACCAGGGGACACGAGATTTACCTGTGTTCAGCCCCGGAGGGAAAACCCTACTCCTGCTTGCTCTTTGATTCTGGGCGGAACCGAAGGTTACAGGGGTGCGCAGATTCGATCTGGCGTGGAGGTGCGTATGCGAAAGTATGAGTCGGCAGATCTAGGTCATGCCCTCCTGGCCTTTATATAGACTTAGGCAGGTCCCGGGCATAGTCCTAGTCGGTTACAGGTTCTAGGGTTTTACCCCTTTGAATTTCCTATCTACTCTAGTCTTGCTCTCCAAGGATCCGAAGGCGTCATGGGCCTGGGCCACCCGAAAGTCTTCATGGGCCAGCGTACATCCGCCGTGGGCCTTCCTTGAGCTGGACTAGGTATGCTGAGATCACGCACCCGTAGGGTACAACCATGTCAGCTGGAGTAGGCTCATTAGGCTCTTCTTGATGCTGCCGTCGACGAGGCCGTTGGCCTTTTCGACCTGCCCATTCATTTGCGGGTGCTCTATGGAGGCGTATGTTATGTTGATTCCGAGGCCTTCGCAGAAGTCCTGGAATTCTTTGGAGATGAAGTTCGACCCGTTATCGGTGATGATGCCAGTGCACGCCAACCTCAGAGACTATGGATTCGAAGAATTTCACGGTCGTTTTGCCCTTTTGGTTAGTAACGGGCATGGCCTCGATCCATTTGGTGAATTTGTCGACTGCGACCAGAAGGTAGACGTGGCCTCCTTTCGGGGACTTGGTGTAGGGGTTCGTAGCATGGAAAACAAAAAATTTATACCGCATAAACACACAATCAAGATCTAATCTATGATCAAGCCAAGATCTATCTACTAGATTGCAGCAACGAGTCGATGGAATACTAACCCTCGAAGATCCAAAGCGGTTAACGAGAGCAGATTCTCGTGGGTGATGTAGTCGTACACTTGCCGATCTCAAGATCGCGTAGACGATCCTTCCGGTTATGTCTCCGGCAGCGCCCCAATCGGGTCACACGTTCGGTACTCGATGAAGACCTTCCTCTCCCTTGTTCCAGTAGGCAGTGGAGGTTGTAGCACTATCCTCGCGATTCCGGCAGCACGACGGCGTGGTACCGGAAGTAGAGGGGAGATCTCGCAGGGCTTCGCCTTAAGCCGGAGAGAGTATGGTGGACTATGAGAGATCCCTTGGCGATCTAGGGTTTAGAGGCACCAAGGAGAGAGGGCTAGGCCGGTGTCTAGGGCAAGGGGAGAGCCCCAACTCGGCGGCTAGGCAAACCCTAGGGGCGGCGGCGCTAGGGTTTAGAGGAGAGAGGTGTAGAGAAGAGGGGCACCCCTGCCCCTTCTTTTATAGGTGGGAGGGAGGCACGGTTGGGAGGAGGGAGTCCTCCTCCAACTCCTCCTCCTTGGCCGGTGGTGGAGGGAAGAGGACTTCCTCCTCAAGTAGGTTTCCTACTCTCCCTGCACCAAGCAAACTTGCCGTTTGACTTTTCAAATTGGCGTTTGACTTTTCAAACTAGGATTTGATTTATCCCTTTATTTTGCTCAGCGATGACACCTAGTACATGATGCAACCATTCCAACTTGTCATGACACATTCATGTACCCTTCCCCTCCGGAGTGCCGGACCTTCCGGAACCTTCTAGAACATTCCCGATGAAAACACTGGAATCATTCTCCAACTCCGAAACAGGACTTTCCTTATATGAATCTTATTCTCTGGACCATTCCGGATCTCCTCGTGATATCCCGGATCCCATCCGAGACTCCGAACAACATTCGGTCTCTTACTCATCATTCCATAACTACTCAACAACATCGAATCCTTAAGTGTGTCTCCCTACGGTTCGTGAATTATGCGGACATGATCGAGACACTTCTCCGATCAATAACCAATAGAGGAATCTGAAAATTCATATGGCTCCCACATATTTCTATGATTACTTTGCGATCGAATGAACCACTTACATACGATACCAATTTCCCTTTGTCTCACGATAGTTTACTTATCCGAGGTTTTGATCGTCGGTATCTCTGCATACCTAGTTCAACCTCGTTACCGATAAGTACTCTTTTCTCGTTCCCGTGATATGTGATCCCTTGTGAGCCAGTCATATGCTTTCAAGCTAATTGGATGACATTCCACCTAGAGGGCCCAAAGTATATCTATCCGTCATCTGGATGGACAAATCCCACTCTTGATCCATGTGTCTCAACCCATACTTTCCGAACACTCAATGCCACCTTTATAGCCACCCAGTTACGGTATGGTGTTTGATGTCATCAAAGCATCCTTCCGGTGATGGTGATAAGCATGATCTCATGGTCGAAGGAATTAGGTTACTATGTATCAGAAAGCTTATAGCAAATGAACTATATTAAATGACTTGATCTTTATGCTACGCTTAACTATAGGAGTATGTCCATCACATCATTCTCCTAATGATATGACCCTGTTGTTAATAACATCTCTATGTTCATGATCAGGAAACCATGATCATATATTAACCAACAAGCTAGTTTAACAAGAGGCTTTACTAGGGACTCTTTTATGTTTACAAATCACACAAGTATTAATGTTTCCTGTTAATACAATTATAGCATGGTATGTAAACATTTATCATAAGTATGAAGATATGATAATAACCACTTTATTATTGCCTCTTGGGCATATCTCCAACAGTCTCCCACTTGCACTAGAGTCAATAATCTAGTTTCAAAGCTTTGTGTATTCAACACCTATGGCTTTCTGGTGTTGTATGTACACGATTGCTAGTGGTCAACTGATCTCCGGATCTGACACTTCCAGGTCTGTATGTAATTGCATGTCTTTGCGTCTCTACGCATCACTCATTCTCTAATGAGATGGCTTTGTACAAATTTGGTCCTTGGGTGTGACCTTTAGTTCTTTGGGGTTAAAACATGTTTGATAATATTGTCGTACAATATATCTTCATAGCATTATCCCTGTTGTGAACTACACCTAGTTTGATAACAAACTACTTGACACAAATGCTCTCTTTTGCTGCTATAATAGCACTTATATACTTAGCCCTTTTGTTGTAGTATCTGTCACAATATCTTAACTTTGGAACTCATCCAAATTCATTATGGAACTCTCATTCCATCATATTGTGCCACCCTTAGTTTAGATTGAAATAAACTTAATTTGTACTTTGTGACAAAACTAGTATCAATGTAATTCATTTATAATGAACTAACCATCTATTTGTCACTTCTACAAAATAATATATTCTTATTTCTTTTACAAGATCATAAGAATATCTTTACTATCGTCCAATAATCATCTTATGAATCATTCTGGTATATGCTCATAACATTTAGAGCATAGGACATATCTGGATTTGTACACATCACAGCATGATTGATAAAATACTCTTTGTGATTTTATCTATCAAGTATCAAAAATACTTAAATATTTATTCAATCCTTCCTGTGCAACAAGAACCTTTCTTGTAGTTTCTATATTGAACTCATTCAATATCTCATCTATTTACTTCTGGCACAACCATATTGGCGTTACAATTTATCCATATAGACATTGATGCCAAATATTCGGGTTCTGCCTAAGCCTTTCATCGAGATGAAATTCTTATCCTGTGTTAATAAAAAGATACATCATTTCCAATCAACAATATGTCTTCCACATAATGTATTAGAAACATGTCTTAGCGCTCCCACTTAATTTCTTGCAAATGCAAGCATCTTCATCGTCTCTGATGAAATTAAACTCTTTTAACAGTTTCATCATAGTGAAGATTCCAACTCCGTGATGCTTACTTCAACCATTGAAGTTTGCATATGCTTTTAGCATCCTTTGAATTAACAAAACCCTTTGGACCGTGTCATGCACACGTCCTTGGTAACCATTCTATTAGAAGAACTTGTTTTGTTTATTCAACACATAACAAAATTATATGTCGTGGTTGCTACATTAATCCGTCTAGACTAAATATCACTATGAAAGATCAGATCTTGTCATAGTCAACCTTTGAACATTGTTGTGAACTATTTCCCAACATGTCGACTATTTCATAGATGTGAAACATCCATGTCTATTTCTTTATAGATCCAAATACGACTGTAAGGTCTTGTACCTTTCCAGAGGGTCTTTCAAGTTCAAAGCTTGATCTCTCGTATATGGAACTATCACGGATTTTGTGGCTTCAAGCCATTTGACGGAGTCAGGGCCCATCATCGCTTCTTTGCATGTAGTCGGATCATTACTGTCAAATAATGATTTTAACTCTCAAATCTTGGTATTTGATTGTTTACCTGACCTACTTGTTTCAATAGGAACTTAGACCTCCGTGACCACAACCTTTGAGGCATGTGAGCCATGAGCATTGTTGCTGCCTCCGGAACACTTTTCGGCGCTGTGCAACTTTGATCATATATAGCTAAGGTTCTTTTAACCTTGTCAAAGTTCTATTGTCCTCCCACTTAATTTTTCACGGAAAACTTCTTCTCAAAGAAACTTAACGTTCTAAGCGACAAACATTTTTGTCTTGGGTGTTTATGGAGGAATACTCAACGATTATTCAAAATAACATACAAAGATATGTACATCCGATTTTGCTTGCAAACATCTTTCTTATGCATAGCATACCAATGTTTCAGAAAGGACAACTTGGGTTTTATCCCAAACCATAACTTTATATGGTGTCAATTCAACGGATTATGATGGAGCTCTTTTCAGTGGAAAACCGGTAGTCTCTAACACTTTTAATCTTTAAAATATAATGGCAGTTTAATGAATTACACCTTTGATCTTACCATGTCAAACAAGGTTTAATTACATATCTCGAACGCTCCATACTCTTATGGTGTTTCGGGAAATGCAAATCCACGGAACGATTCCTTAAATCTTAGGTATTATGCTAAACTTGTAACTCAAATATCTTCCTTTATGATCTTATTATAAACTATTTATATTCTTGTTACAATGATTTTGCACTTCATCTTGAAACTCTTTGAACTTTTCAAATGTTTCATACTTCATCCTTATTAAGTAAATATTCATATATTCACTCAAATTTTCGGAGAAAGCATATGAAGTTGAAATCCATCGCTCTTGACTACACATAATGGACTTCATACAACAATATGTACAAGTTCCAATAAGCTAGTCATTCGTTCCCTTTTGGCCTATGAACGAAGTTTTAATTATCTCTAGGAAAGTTTCACAAGCGTCATTTGATCAAAAATCAAAAAGACTCCAAAATTCCATCCATATGGAGTTTCTTCATGTTTTCTTTCCAATGTAATTTAAATGGCGATGTCACTTCCTAAGTGATCTTTCAATCAATTTGTCTTTCGACATTTTTAGCACTAGTTTTATGGATGTGATTTCTCCAACGAGATTTGTGAATCATCCATCTTTTATGGATTACGGCAATTATTTGAACAACCCTTTTGTTCTCATAATACCTGATAAAACAAATCTTGAAGGCAAGCTTTGATGTTTAACAAGCAGCACAATAACCCTTTATTTGTTCTCGATGAACATCATCACATACTCTTTTGCTAGTTACTTAGGCCATTGTAGTTCATGAATTGTGTTGTTTTGTATGACGATTCACACCAATAAATTCAGTATCAAATACTTAAGAACCACATTGTTTAATAAGCAAAGAATATAGCCATAACATGTATATCATCTATATACTTAAGCTGAACAGTTCTAGTCTTTTCTTTTTTGCCATATATTTATGAGATTCTCTTCAAGATTCCTTTTCGCTTGAAAGAATCTATCAACATCAATAGTGGAGCCATATACATGACACATAGTCCAAAGCATGTATAGTAAAATACCAATGTCTTTGGACTTGCACTTTGAAGTAGATCACCATCATCAAATGTTTGGTGTTCTTTCAAATTCCTTTCTTTAGTAATCTCTTGGTGTAGTAAACATTTTACCTACATCAAATATTCACCCTTATTATGGAATTATCCATGATAAAGCTACTTTTATCTTATAACGGTGAATTGCGAGTATAATGTTGCTCTCCAAAACCTTTTGGAGGATTAGGACAACTAGTGTCTCCAACCTTTTGCAAATTCTCATCAAATATGAGAACATGACTTTTGCCATATTATACTCTATCATGTTGCAACCAAAACTTCGTTTCAGATATCACAATATCTTCCACACATCATGGTTTCTGAAACAACTCTTTCAGATCCTAGATAACCTTGATATTAAGACAATCCTTTGAATATCAAGAATCATGGAGACAAACATGATACTTATACACTAACACTTGGAATTGTCACTCTTGATTTAATACCCATTATTAAACTTCATGGAGTAACCGGAACTTACTGAAAGTTTACAATAGGACTTTTAAACTTTAGATTAACACTTCAAAACAATACGATACCAGTTCGTAAAGTAACTAACCAGAATTCTATAGTTCTATCATCTCAATTATAACTAAGCGCAAGGTGGTAAACGGATGCCAATGACTACAACAATTATGCAAATTCACTTCGATTTAATTTATGATAAATAGTGTTCAACTTTTAATCATATTGATGTTGAACTCCCACTCAAAACAATATCCCTCACATTGTTTTAGTGATCACACGAACCAAATCCACCACATCAAAACCGATCATCACG